>JAQPPZ010015412.1:2400000-3049543 GCA_028583015.1 Wollemia nobilis
CTTTAGATGACAACTTTATTGATAATAGGGTGTCTTAAGATAAAACACTAATGATGATAGATGACATCCTTTCAACAACATTAAGCATGCTGGCATTGGACTTGATGATATATCTTTAGATGACACTCTCCTATCCATGATGATATTAATCATGATGGCATACCTTCAATTGGTATGAATTTACCTAAAACTATGATATCTTTGGAAATTATGATACTTAGTCAGTCGATAATCTCCTTGATAATGATGACACTCAATGATGATACTCAGTCAGTTAGAAATACCCTTGGTAATGACAACACTTAGTCAGACAACACATATTTCCTCGATGGAAACTTTCCTTATTAACATGAACCTGCGAGCAATTTTTCTTGATGGCACACACTTCCCCATAAATTATTTTTTTAGTTGGAAATATGACAAGGGGTAAGGGGTAATTATTTTAGATGGTTATATTCTATCCATAAACTACACATTGCTATGACCTACTCCTTCACCAGATGATAACTCTAATATCAAGGGTTAAAACAAAAACTAATCTACACATAAACATAGCACAAGGATCTCATTCAAAGGAAGATAGAGTAGTTTCATTTATTTTTTATTAAAATTTATAATTTCATAGTGGTGGTAGACATCAATATCTACAAAAATGCATATCATGCATACATCTAGAACTTACACACAATTCTCTCTCCTCTCTTCTACTCTATTGCTCTTCTTCTTATCGAATCCTCTCGTATTTGGAATCCTATCATTTTCATTTCTTTGACCTCTTGGAATTTTATCTTCCTTGCTTCTACCCATTTTATTCTCCTCATGAACCCATTTTAAAGGCTCCAAAAATAATTACTAAAACATTTTACCAAATGGTTTTATAACAACCATCTACCGACTGGTCTTCTAGCTTCCCACACACTCTGATGGTTGGTATTCTAGCTTCCTATGTAAATACTCTTGCATCAAAACCCTTCCATGTGTAAAGAAATATAAAAAAGTGATGGTCAATTATGACCCATATCAAGACTTTGCTAGTCTTGAGTCAAGTTTAGGTTTGACAACTTTATCCCTCTAGGATTGGCATATTTTAATGCCACTTTGAGAAAATTTATTTTTATCAAGAATTAGTGATGCATCATACATGCTTGCCTAGGAAGGAGTTTTTTTTAGTTCTTCAACAATGATATATTTGATTACTTATAATAGCTTGTTATCCTTATATTTAGGTTGCTCAAACCTCATTTCATATTGCTCAATGGCTTCCGATATGCCTTTTGACCATAAATGGATACCTTAATTTCCTTAGAACTTGTTCCGTAGGATATTCTTGAGTATCCTTTATTTTTACTAGTACTAACCTTGTTGGATCTATATTTGTATGCTCTTTTTATTATTACTTCTAAGGTTGATTAGGGATTTTGAAGGGCTCCAATTTTATGGCTCTACTTGTAGAGGTTTCTTCCCAAATCTGGTTAGGACTTGAATGTATTCTTTTTCTATAGGATCCTTAGTCAACATTACTTGGTTTGGATCCATCACTATGTTCACCAATTATTTCTATATCTTCTCTACTCTTTACATCTCCTTTGTTGTTGCTAATTATGTTTGATGCTAATAAACCATGCATGTGTCTACATTGGCCAAGAACTAGTAGCTTTCTTAAGAAGTAGATGGTGCATCCTCTGGCTTAGTATACACACCATTTTTCTTCCAACCAAATTGTTTCTAGATGATCCTTGGTATTTTGTGACATAGAGGAACCTTCTAGGCTAATAGCCCTCATATATTTTTGCTACATTCTTCCTCTCTAGCACAATGAATTTATTGTTTGGATTTTTGAATGCTACCCTTAGATCAAGATTTTTTGTATTTTCTTTAGAATTTGGGGTAGGCAATAGAGGTAGAGAAGGCATAGGTGGTTGAGGCAAAGCTCTAGGTGCTATAATAGGAGTAAGTTGAGGTACTTAAGTGGCCAAAGCTTATTGTGCAGGTTGTGGAAATTTTAGAAAATATGTCATGGTGACCTTAGGAGGAAGCTTGCCAACAAAGATCAATGCATTTTATATGGCAATTGCAACTTGTAAAACTTGTAAAAATATCATCTCATTGGTTAGTTAGATTTGGAGGCCTATATATGGGACAAATGCTCAGATAAAATAAATTTATGCTTGAGTTTAGGAAGGATTTATGTCTTGAGGAATTTGCTTCCACATATTATTGAATTTGTTATTGAAATCAATAATATTTTCTTGTAGATTCCTTTGAATGGAGGTGAATTAGGCAAGCAATAAAAATGGATCTCCTACATTGTTAAATTCCAATATGAATAGATTGACTAGTTGAGCCCATGAAGTAATAATTCTATCCTCTAGGGGTCTATACTAGGTTCACACTTTTCCTCTAAATAATATGGTTAGCAGTCTTACCATGATGTCTTCATATTGGATATTATGAATAGTGGCTAGAGCGACCACATGTTGATAGTGCTTATAGGTAATTCTATCAAACCCATCATAGATTGGTAAATATCTGAGAGTAGACTAAGGGTTTTAACAGGGATCTACAAGAAAAAATGGTCCATTACTATTCCACCCTAGGTAGTTTTGTTTGGCCATGTTTTTTGGGTGGGGACTATTAGGATACTATCTAGGAAATGCTTATAGATGGATAGGAATTTGAATAGAAGGAACATTGATTGGAGAATGGGATTTACCTATTCTTTTACAAACTATTTAGGTAGGTAGTTTTGATTACTTGTTAGCTTTTGATGCAACATGTAATGGGAGATAGCAAACACAAGATGCAAAATAAAATGACATAAAGTAAATCTACGAGATGACTAAAAATTATATATATATATATATATATATATATATATCTAATATATATATATCTACATATATATATATATATATATATATATATATATATCTACATATATATATATATATATATATATATATATATATATATATCTACATATATATATATATATATATATATATATATATATATATATATATCTACATATATATATATATATATATATATATATAATTTTTAGTCATCTCGTACATTTATATATATATATATATATATATATATATATATATATATATATATATAAGATGGAGATGTTTACAAAATAGCTCTAGAGGAAATGAACACTCCATGAATAGAGCTACTGCTCAAGAATGGGTATTGAGCATATTACACCCCATCACATTATAATGCTACATCCACTTTGAATCTATATGCAACTGTATTCTCTATCTATGTATATCTCTATATCTATACCTATGGCCATTTATATAGAAAATAGGTTCCTTGGCCAACACTCTACCTATATGTGCAAGGGATAACTTGCACATATAAAACTTGCATTTTGACACTTGTGTAGTTATTACAATGCATGAAGTAACTAGATAAATTCTCTTTAAGTAATCTAATTGTTGGAAATTTTGAATATATTATTGTCATTGATGTCAAGGGATTAATGATGGCATTGGTTGTCATTTATGTCAAGGAAAATAAAGGTTTAATGGTTTTACCATGGTGGCACTCGCAAAAGAAATAGGAAGATATTTTATGGTGGCAAAGACTATATCCAAAGAAAAGGCCCAAAGGAGAAGAGGAAATTATAATATTTAAATCTATGCAGATTTAAATAATTATAATAATTAAAAATTAAAAGGGCCCAAAGGTTAAAATTTAAATTATAATATTTAAATCTACTTTAGATTTAAATTATTATAATAATTTTAAAAGGTTTAATGTTGGGCACCAATGTTAAAATTTAAAATTCCTCCCCAAGCACCGACATGAAGGATCATAAGGGCAAATACATATTTATATCATAAAGTTTATTGCAAAGAATTCCATGGTGATTGTTATGCGAAAATTCTAAAAATTGCATGTGCAAAATTCATGAGAGAGTATTAATGAAAAGTGGCAATGCATTTTTGGTGATCAAATTCAGAATAAGGAGTAGTAATATAGAAAAAAAATTCCATATGGGCAACTAGCCTAGACGACAGTTCCCTTGGCACTAAGTCATAGCAGCAGGGAGGTCTTCGGTTCGAGACGCGACATAGGTAGAGAGTAAAGGTTTTTGTTTGAAAAACATTTTATGCCAGAGACATGAACAAAGCGGAGTAAGTACAAAGTTATTTTGTGTGGGTTCCTAGCCCATGCGGTGGCCTAGCCGAAGCTAGGGCACAGGCCAACAAGTAATGCCGGTTCAAATTGCGACGGTGACAGTAAGGGGGTAATAATGTTGTTGAATAAATTAATCGACAAGGCTAAGTTATGCTTTCTTAAGGAGTAATAAGGTGTGATAAGTTGCTTGATATTTTATTAAAATTGATGTTCAATCACTCTACTTTTGTGATAAGTTGGGTTTTAATGTTTTATTTTTGAGAATAAAAGGAGAGTGATTGAACATCAATTTTAGATTTCATTGAGCATTTTTGAAGGTGAAAATTCATGTGGATGTTTTGAGAAAGTATCTTGCAATCTAACCCTTGAAGTGGCACTAGAAAAATTAGTTATTTGTGAGATAGGTTTTTGAAGACATATCTCCATAAGATAAAATTAAGAGGTATGGGCACATCACTCCTTGTTTAAAGTGTTATTTTTTGAAGTGAATGTTTTGGAACATAAGGTGGAGAGAAAAGGATTATTTGATAAGCATTGTTGGAAATATTTGAGTTAGGATTTGTGCTTTATGGTTGAATTTTTTGGAAACATTTGGGATAGAGTTTGAGAATAATTTGTGCTTCTATAGTTGAAAGAGTTTGAGATATTTATGTTAGATATTGTGAACTACTTGTGCTAAGTTTGAAGATAAGTTTTTGCATCTTTGAGAAATATTTTTGAGAATGTGTTATAAATAGTTATGAGCATGTCTTAGAGCAGAATTGAGCAGATATTATGAGTAGGTTTGATGCATTGTCGTTATGCACATCATTAATTCTCAATGAATTTGTCAATACAGGGTAGTGTACAAGGATATTTGTGGAAGAAGGAGTGAACAAGGCTATAACTTAGGTCATTTGGGAGCAACAGGTCTTATTGGTGAAATCGATTGTGTGGGGTATTTAGGACATTTTTATATCTAAATTGCATAAATTGAACTTTAATCTAATTGCAAGAATGGAAACTAATTACTAAATATAGAAATAAAATCCTGGTTACAATTATAGAATGAAATCTAATTATGTTGCAGAAATAACTCCCTAGTTACAGTTGCAGAATTAGAAATCTAATTATGATTGCAGAAATGAAGTCTATTTACTTTTGCAGCAATGGAAAACTGATTATAACATGGAAATTAAGTCCTATCAATGCTCTGTAATAGAAGGTTGTCAATATTTTGTGCAGGGGTTGACAACAAAACACAAAATGCAGTAAATTACAAAAAACAGTAAATTTTGGAAATGACAATTTGCAGTAATTTGAAAGCTTGCTAAAAATGGAGATTACAACCAAACCTATCATTAATCACAAGATCATCCTAATCATAAAATAAACTAAGATTGCAAATACTGCTACCTGTTTACAAAGAAATGAAATGACAAGTTTTACAACTTATTATGCTGTAGCAAAATTAGAATAAAAACGTATTGTTAGTCCTTCTCCTAGGTCTAGAAGTGGCCAACCTCCTTATACAGAAGAAGGTATGAGTCTTTATCTCTCTTTAGATCTTACTCACACTCATTCACAACAACATGAATAGAAAAGGTAGTGCAATTTATTTATTCAAGAACATAATTACAGTATTGCTGCTAAAAACCTTGTTACAGGACTATAACAGTCACTTTTTTGCTATTTTCTTATTATTATATTTCTTGCGTATTTTCCCTCTCCCTCCTCAAATTGTAAGGGAGCTATATATTTATAGATATCCTAAAATCTACTTACAAACTAAGAATAACTCATTCCTATCTTATAGATCTATTCCTATTATGCTGCAGCATTTCCTGGGTTTATCCTAGAAGAGGATCAAAATTGATCTTTTTTATGAATGGTGGCTTTGGACGACAAGGATGACAAAGTCAGATGGGAGATATTTTACTTTAACCTTTTCAACCTTATTTCCCTTTTTTCATCATCAAAAATCAGTAAACAAGTCAAAAAGCACTTTTTGTTCTCATTTCGAAGATAAGTGGCTCATTCCGAAGAGACTGTATTTCTCATTCTGAAGATGTCCTCTCATTCTGAAGAGACTGCATTTCTCATTCCGAAGATGTCTGCTCATTCCAAAGATATTTGAAATGAAAAACTGTATGCTCTTAAAGTGATTTCATCTACATTTCTCATTTGGGTTAGCTCTCAGGAGCAAATTGCAATAGCCTTCATCTCTCTCCATGTGTGAATTACATGCCTTGCCATTCATTGGCAGCTGGTTGGAATTTACATTGGAAAACCAGTTTTTGCTACACAATAATAGTTTGCTTGTACTATTTGCTAGATTTAGATAAATAAATGCTTGAAACACATCAAAACAAAACTAGTGAAGTGCTGCTATCAACCTAAGAATACTTATCATTTAGCAAGTCATGACAAAGTAACATAAAAACTATGCAAAAACTATAAAAATCAGAATATAGTATTTCTAACACATTGATCATGCAAACAGTTAATGCACAACATATTAAATCAACTTAACTAGCATATCAGATTAAACACAAGAGTTTTTAGGCAGTTTTAATGTTCAAAACATGCTATGATTGAGGCATTTCCAGGCCTCATCAAGGTTAAAGATGTATTTTGAGCAGGTTTGAGGCATATTGTGAGCAGGTTAGAGGTAGACTTGTGAGCAGGTTAGAGGTAGATTTTGAGTAGATTTTGAGGTAGACTTGTAAGCAAGTTAGAGGACAACTTATGAGCAAGTTTAATACAATGTTATGAATAGATTTGTGAGTAGAGTTGGTCAAATTTGAGTAGAGTAGAGGGGATAAAGTTCTCCTATGGAGAGGAATCCACAAACCAGAGCAGTGGGGATAAATGTCTCCTATGGAGAGAGATACACAAACCAGAGCATAAGGGGATTGGTGTCTCCTTTGAACAAAAGTCCATAAACATTGTAATAGGGATTGGATTCCCAAAAAATATATTAAGAAAAATTTATAAGAAATATTTTCTCCGTGGAGTAGCCCACATTGGATGAACCACGTTAAATCATGTACCTCATGCGTGTGATGATGTGTGCATTGTTTACTACTTTGATATTATTGTTGTTATCATTTGGATTAAAAAGTAAAAAGTTTTATCTTATACTATTCACCCCCCTCTCAGTATAAGCTTATGTTCTGTTAATTGGTATTAGAGAGGGTTCCTTCGTGAAAAGCCTAATAGCTTGAAGAAATATCCCACAAGAACATACATGAACTTAGAAAATGGAGAAGAATCCATGATCGACATAAAAGAGGAATTTATTGTTGCTCTTAGAAACTTGGAAAAGGTTAGAAGGAAGAATTCAAGTTTGAAGGATCAAATCCAAGAGGATGAAGAAGCAAAGATGGAACTTCTACAAAACCTCACAGAGCTCAAGGTAAAAGTTGAAGAGGGAAGGAAAATTGAACTGGATATGGTAGAATAGTTAAAGGCAAAAGAGTTAGAATGTGAAATGTTGGAATATAAAATTGTCTCTCTAAGAAAGGAAGTTGAAAAGACTAAGGATAAGATATAGTAAGATATAAAGTTAGGAAAAAATAAAGAGGAGTCAAGCTCCCAAGGAACAAAGATATCAAAATAAGAAGAGCCCATGACTAATGCTAATGCATAGAAATGCAAAAGCATCAAGAAGAAATAAAGGAGAGAAGATTCATAGACAAAATTCAATCATAGGACAAAGGAAGAAGCATGCAACCATATTATTCAAGGTGGTAAGGTTTCCCTTACTTCCCTTGCTTAACACGGGTATCTCAATAAATTATCAATGCAACAGTGAATAAGCAAAGCAGAATATAACATAAAACAACTAAATATTATTTTGTAAAGGAACCAGGCCACTAGGAGGGCAGATCCCGTCGTAAAGGCAATTGTGCGTGAACGCAAATGAAATTGGATAAAAATATGATAAATGATTTAAAACAAACAATTGGATTTATATAATCAAATGAACTCTTTCATAATATAGCCGACGTCTATATTATGTTTGGTATGTAACATGACTCCCCTCCTCGAAAAGCTTTGTCCTCAAAGCTAGAAATGTCTGGAAAATCCTTTCAGGTTCCCATGTAGCCTCTTCATTTGGTAGGCCCTACCATTTGATGAGAAATTCTTGGATGTGATGAGAGCTCCATATGCATGTTCTGCTTTGTAGAAATGCTTCTGGCTGGAGGTATATACGCCCTTTTGCATCGAGTATTGGTACTTTTGACTGAGATTTCATTTTTTGGCCGATCACCTTCTTGAGACACTATCTAGCATGGTCATGGGATCTTTTGGAAGGTAGTCCCTTTGGTTCTTGGAAGAAGTATTCGTAATGTGCTACTATGTCTCGTAAATCTGGAGCAAAAATACCCAAAATTGCTCGAGATTGCTTTTCCAAACAATTAATTTGAGCTATGAATCCGTATCCAACCTTTTTTAATGTTTTCTCCATACTATGAGAGCTCACCATCTGTGATGGGGGAGTAGTAATACCTTGTAAGTGAATGACCCGTATTTTTTCCTTCCATTCCACAAATAATTTTTTGAAATTGAATCTGACCATGTCTAGTGTTTCCAACCATTCAACTCCCAAAATAACATCAGAGTTCCCTAAATTCATTACGAAAAGAGATCCAAACCAGGTATAAGTTCCCATTTTAATGGAGACTTGAGATGTTCTCCCAAAACATTGAGCGTTCACCCCGTTGGCTACTAGAACCTGGAATTTTTCTTGTTGGAAGAATTAATGAATAAATTCAAAGCTTTTGTTGTTTTGATGTCGATAAAATTGTGGGTACTGCCTGAATCAATTAGCACATTTACCTTTTTCTGGCAGAGAAATCCCGGTACCTTGATTGTATGGTGGGCTGTTAACCCCATGAGGGCATGCACAAAAATAGCCATTGTATCCTCTTCCTTATCTTCTAGAACAATCGATAGTTCTTCTTGAATAGGTTCTTCCTGGTGGTATGCTTCTTCCTCTTCTCCTTCATATTGAGCGCATTCAATATGAAAGTTTTGTTTTTGTGCACATGCTTGTTCTCTGGGATGGTGATTGCGATATTTATAGCAGAAGTATCTTGATGGTTGATCATTTCTATGAAAAGAGTTGTTGCCATACGAAGGATGACTATAAGTTTCATGCTATGTATACAACTGAATTCTCTTCTCAGCTAGCTTGGCTATTCTTATGCAATCGTTCAATGAGGTTGGATTTTGAATGTCCACCTCCACCTTAATATTTTCTTTCAAACCATTGTGAAAAGCTCCTACCATTGTGTCTGGACTGAGGTGTAATGCATACGGTAGTAAACTAGTGAATTTGGAGATGAACTCAGTAACTGATCTTTCTTGTTTAAGAGATAACAGTCTTATTGTGTATGATGATGTAGCTCCTTCATCAAATCTTTCTAAAAAATAGGTAGTGAAATTATTCCAAAAAATAGTAGCTCCTTTCTTGCGTTTAAGCCATACGAACCATTGGTAAGCCTCAGTGCCTAATTTTGATGTCGCGAAAGGGACTTTATCAGAATCCCTAATTTGGTATAAGTCCAGAATGCCTTCCATTTTGGCTATCCAACCATGAGGATCATGACCCTCAAAAGTGGGCATATCAATGCATGGAAAATTGTTAGGGCCTCTCGATTGGTGATAACCTATATCATTATCCTGATCTTGGTTATATCGCTGTCTATGATAACAATTCCCGTAATTATCCGGATTACCTATTTGCTGCTCCCAATCTTCATCCTGGTCATCATTTTATTCATGCCTTTGTTCATGGGAGTGATTTTGGGGATTAGTATTGGGATTAGGTTGGTTTTGTGCGCTCAATAGTTTAGTTAGGTTGACATTAATTTGGCGCATACCATCTAGTAAGTGTCAAAGAGTTTCATCCATGGTAATGGCCGAGTTACTTGATTCTCCTTGTGTGATGGTTTCGTGAGTTGGGGGAGGGTTAGTAGCCATAGGGTCTACCAGCGGATGATGTGGATTATAACTACCAATTTTGAAAGGAGAAGGAGAATTTTTTGTACCTAGGCTTCGATGAGGTCTTCTTGCATTGTTATTGGTCATCTCCGAGCTTGATAGTCGATCGTCAGGTCCTTTGGTCCACTGTTTGGTCATGCACTTTAAAAAAAAGAAAGAAATTTGGGCTTCCCTTCTGCAATACTAATTTGATGAATTGCCAAAATTTGTGTGTTCTGCTTCAATTGTCGCACCAACTACGACGTAGAATTTAAGGTAGCATTGGCCTTTGACTTCATTGAATTTAATGTAACTCATATGACCTCGATTGGCAATGATAGGACACTGCTAACATGACAAATTAATCGACATGACCAGATGCAAACTGATCGACAGAATGACAGCGATAGGACGTGACTGACTGATAAACTGACAGCGAGGACACAGATAGCAAGGAGTAGAACGACAGATAGTGAATGAGGACATGACAGTGGAGAACGGACCAACTGAACATGAGGAACGGAGGAACTGACCACAAGAAATAGACCGATTGAAAGCAAACGAGGACACGACAGCGAGGAACAGGGGAACTGACAACTGACAGTGAACGAGGACAAACGAGGACATGACAAAAATAGATGCGATAACTAACAACAAGGAAATCAAAGACAAATGCAAGGAGGTAGGCATGTGACCAAGGCCACAACACTAACTGATGGTGTTTCTATTTTTAAATGGTATCGCGGAATCCACACCTTCAGTGTGGGATAAATGGAGATGCTCGAAAAAAATATATATATCCGCGATGACGTCACGAATTAAATTTAATAAACAACCTTAGCCTTGGCGTATAATACGTGATTTTAACGTGATTTGATTGGCCGTGACCTCGGAAGGAACTGACATGATTTTTTGTCGGATTTTCGGCAATTTTGGTGTTTCTTTTCATGGTTTAAGCTTGCATTCTCTCCTGCGTGACACGATTTAATATTTCGTGGCTGTCGATGGATTAAAAATGGAAACACCAAGTGGATTCCTGTGGAATTCTTGTAAACTAGAGTACGCCTACAGAACACTTGTAAACTGGAATGTAGATGTCTGTGGAATGCGGTGGATGCCTGTGGATTCTTCAGGACCGGTGATGGAAACTGATACCACTTGGTAAGGTTTACCTTACTTCCCTTGCTTAACATGGGTATCTCAATAAATTATTAATGGAATAGTGAATAAGCGAAGCAGAATATAACATAAAACAACTAAAGATTATTTTGTAAAGGAACCAGGCCACTAGGAGGGCAGATCCCACCGTAAAGGCAATTGTGCGTGAACGCAAATGAAATTGGATAAAAAGATGATAAATGATTTAAAACAAACAATTGGATTTATATAATCAAATGAACTCTTTCATAATATAGCCGATGTCTATATTATGTTTGGTATGTAACACAAGGTAATATAATTGGTTACAAAATTTCTTCCATGGCTATTGTTTTTCATGTAACAAATATGGTCATAGAGTTGTACATTGCACTATTTATGTGAGAGATAATATTGATAGAAATTCCAATTATTTTGCACCTATCATGAATAACAATATCATATGTTACAAATGCAATAAGTTTGGGCATAAGTCCAAATGGTGTAAAACAATATTTCTTGAATTAAGCAAAAATAAGGAGGATCAAAACATTCAAAAGAATACAACCTCAACAATTAGGAAAGAAATAAAAGAGCAAGAAAAAGTGAAGTCAATGTTGGTACAAACAAATCTTCATGTACAAGATAAGAGAAAATAATGGTTTCTTGATAGTGGTTGCTCAAGTCATATGATAGGGGACAAGAATAAATTTCTTGTACTTAAAGAAATCAATGGAGGATCAGTAAAATTTGGTGAAAATGGTTCAACAAAAATCTGTGGAAAAGGGACTTTGAGTTTAGATAATGGAAAAACAAAGATAGAAAATGTATTGTATGTCAAGGGATTAAGGCACAATTTACTAAGTGTAAGCCAACTTTGTGATCAGGGGCACATGGTCACTTTTCATCCAAATAGATGTGAGATCAAAAAATCTAAAATAGGAAATCTCATTGCAGATGCTAGTAGAACTACAAACGATATCTACATGCTAAGTGAAATTAAGGGAGAAAAATATTTATTATCACAAGAAGATGAGAATTGGTTATGGCATAGAAGAATGGGTCATCTAAACTTTGACAACATAGTTAAAATAAGCAAAAAATAGGCAGCTAGAGATTTACCCAAGATAAAAATACCACAAAATATAATTTGTGCACAATGTCAACATGGAAAGAAAACAAGAATAAGCTTCAAGTAAAAATAATTTACATAATATGAACCATTGAAACTAGTTCACATTGACTTATGTGGTCCTACAAGGACAAATAGTTTACAAGGTGAAAGTTATTTCATGTTATTTATAGATGATTTCTCCAGAATGACTTGAGTAGATTTCTTAAAAAAAAAATTCAGAAGCCTTTGAGAAGTTCAAGGTATTCAAAGAGTTAGTAGAAAATAAAACAGGTAGAAGGAATAAGTGTTTAAGATCAGATAGATCAGGATAATTTACTTCAGGTGAATTCATATATTTTTGTGAACAACATGGGATCAAAAGAGAATATTCAGCAGCAAGAACTCAACAACAAAATGAAGTAGTTGAAAATAAAAATAGAACTGGTGAGAATATGGCCAGAGCTATGGTAAATGAGTCTAATATTTCAGATGGTTTTTGGAGAGAGGCAGTTTATACAGCTGTATATATTATCAATAGAGCTAAAGTAAGAGTAAATCATCATAGAACCCTATATGAGCTCTGGAAAGGGAGACCAACTATGGTAAAGTATTTCAATTTTTTTGGAAGCAAATGCTACATAAGTCAGGAAGAGAAAAATCTGTGTAAATTTGACTCAAGATGTGATGAGGGTGTTTTCCTTGGCTGTTCCACTAAGAGCAAAACCTATAGGTGCTATAATAAGAGGAAACATACAATTATGGAAAGTATAAATGTGACAGTTGATGAACAGACAAGGTCAAAAGAACCAACTCAAGAAATTGAGTATCAAGAAGAAGAAAGTTGCCCAGAAGAATTAGGTGAAGAATTAGAAGAAGAGGAAACACAAAGAACACCACCGAAGACTCCATATAGAATTGAGCCCAAGGATTTAAATGAGGCCAGAGAATATAAATTTTGGGTCAAGGCAATAAATTAGGAATTGGATCAAATAGAAGAGTGAGACTTGGGAACTTGTACCACGACCAAAAGACAAGAATGTAATTAGAACTAAATGGGTTTTCAAAAACAAGCTAAATGAAGATGATCAGATTAAAGAAGGTTATTTATGGACTAAAACAAGATCCTAGAGTTAGGTATTCAAGGTTGGATAAGTATCTTCAGGAAAAGGGTTTTAGGAAAGGAATAGTTAATAGCAATTTATACATCAAAAATGAAGGAAATGACTTATTAATCATGGTTGTTTATGTGGATGATATCATTTTTGGAGGTAATAATGATAAGATGTATCAAAAATTTAAAAAGAGTATGCAAAATGAATTTGAAATTTCAATGCTTAGTGTGTTGTCCTTTCTTGGACTACAAATTTCATAATTATAGAAGGGTGTATTTCTGTCACAAACCAAGTATATAAAATAAATGCTTTGTCCCAGTCCTTTGGCACTTTTTGGATCCTCCTCTTGGCTAACTATGGATGCAGACAATCTCCTTGGGGTGGGAGGTATTTTTCCACTTGTCTGCCCCTTTCCTCATTGGTTTGAGGGTGTCATTTTTATGCTTCTTGACTGTGACATCCCTAGGTCCATCCCAGTGCATTTTTTTGTGCCTCAAGGAATCCTTTTACTTTTTTTTTATTTGGGACATTTTTGTGCTTCATGGATTTATCCCTTCTGCTCTTTAGGTTATCCTAGAATTTTGTAAGTTTCCTTCATGATGCAGCTCAACTCTATCCAAGTTCAGTGGCACTTCCTGGATCCTTATCTCTTGGTTGTCCATGGTTGCAGATGATATCCTTGGGATGGAGGTCACTTCTTCGCTTGCCTGCCCTTTTCCCAGCCATTTTGAGGGTTTCCTTCTTGTACCTTTATTCTAGGATGCCCCTGGGTCTCTCCCTGGGTTTCCTATGGTGCTTCTAGGATGGATTCTACTATAGGTTTCATCTTGGAGATAGGTTTTAGTGATTCTTCAGTTGTGTTGTGCCACTTCTCCTAGTTACTGATTTTTTTACCTCGTTACAAGGGTATTTTGTGGCCTATGGAGATCCTCAGCTTGTTGTTCCACTTTCTAGGTCATGCAAGATGCTATTCTATTGGTTTTTTGGCATTCTTGATTGTTTTTTAGGTTATCCTTTGCTCCATCCTGCTTTTCATGGTGGTTTTTTGTATATCAGTTCTAGTTTTTTGGTGTTTTCCTGTAAAAAATTGGTTTTGGTCAGCAACTTCATTTTTGGAATTCCTTAGGAAGGATTATTTTATTCAATTTCTTTTTGTCCCACTATTTTTTTTGTTTTAAATTTTAAATTATAGATGTGGGTGGGATGGCCCTATTTCATATCTCTATCCTTTTAGGCGGGATTGTTTTGTTTAAAGATCCTACTTTTCTCATGTTTTGTTTAATTTTCTTGCTTTTCTCATGTTTTGTTTAATTTTCTTGCTTTTCTCATGTTTTGTTTAATTTTTCAAGTTTTCTTGTATTTTGTTTTTCAAATTATCCTGGGTGGGTCAGCCCTGTATTAATTTTAATTGCACGTGTTGTTTGGGCGGGATGGCCCTGATCCTCTTCTCCATCCTTCGTGCACGTGTTGTAAGGATGCCTTGGGTGGGATGGCCCTACTTCATTTTTTAAATTTTAACTCATGTGTTGTGTTTTGTGAGGCCAATTTTGGGTGGGCTGGCCCTATCCTTTTTTCCTTTTGTGCATGCTAGTCCCACTTGCTTTATGGGTAGGTTTAAGGATATTTTTAGTTTGCATCCTTAATGAGGGATATTTTGTTGTATACCTAAGGTTTTACAATGTTTTCTTTTGTTGTTGTAATTAGGTTTTGGGTCCCTTGATAAAAACCCATTTTAAATTAAAACGATAAAAAAAAAGAAATGCTAAAGAAATTCAAATTAGAAGACTGCAAACCAGTAAGTACCCCCATGGTTACAGGATGCAAGTTGAGTAAAGATGATGAATCTCTTGAGGCAAATCAGATATTGTATAGATCTATGATTGGTAGCTTACTATATGTTACAACTAAAATACTAGATATAATGCAGGCAATGGGACTAGTGGCAATATTTCAAGCAGCACCAAAGGAAACACATGTACTGGCAATAAATAGAATTCTCAGATATTTAAAAGGGACTATGGATTTTGGACTCTGGTATACCATAAGTGATAATTTCACTCTCATAGCATATACAAATGCAGATTGGGTACGCAGTATTGATGATAGAAGAAGCACAAGTGCTAGAGCGTTCTTTCTTAGATATTGTTTAGTCTCTTGGCTAAGCAAGAAACATGCATCAATATCCTTATCCACAATAGAGGTAAAGTACATTGCAGTGGTTGCTTGTTGTACATAAGTGTTATGGATGAAGTAAACTTAAAAGGACTTCAAGATAGAGCATGATCATCCCATCTCTTGTGATGAGCCAAAATTAAATAAATAAATAATACCTCTTTCACTTGTAAATATTTATATTTGGGTGTTGTGTGGAAGGGGGATAATGTGTTAGGAGACTTAATATTAGTTATTTCATATTTTATTTTTTAAATAAAGGCCTTAAGTGATTTTAAGTGCCTAGGGAAGTGTCAACAAAGAATTAGAAGAAAAGGCTTTATAAGGAGGCTCAACGTTTCATTTTGGGATGCTTTTGATTATGTTATTGTGAGTTTGGAGGATCCAAGTGATTCTTGTGGAGACAAGGCTGATCCTTGCTCATTATTTTTGAGGATTGGTGATGATCCCTCTTTTCAAAAATCCCTAATCAGATAGACAAGTGATGGCCCTTGCTATTTAATTGGATCTAAGCGTTGATCCCTTAGTTTTGAGAGAAAAATCTACCTAGGGTTTGCTACAGAGCTTTAGTGGAGTTAGCAGCTAGGGTTTTAGTGTTTGTGTGCAGTGTGATTTGACCAGTTTCAGAGTTTGGTAGTGTAGAAGAGTTAGTGGATAGCAACATGGTATTTGTGGCATCGTAGTTCAATAGTACTTTGGCATGCTATAGCTTCTTGTAACCCTAGAAGGATGACATTAGCCTCTAGGAGGCCTCGTTTTGCATGTTTGAGGGTTTTCAAGGCAGATCATAAGGGTTTTAAAGCAAATTCCAGTCTCTTAATAGTTTATAACTAGATTTAATGTATTGTGAGTTGTTCTACATGTGATTTGTTCATGTAATTGTCATTGATCTTTAGATTTAATGCAATTTCGTATTATGGATGTGATTTGGCAAATTATTACATAGTTTTGTAATCCCAAAATTAAATATTTACATTTTATTTAAGTGAAAATTATTTGTTTGGAAGAAAATATTATTTTTTGCTAGGTTTTGTTGAATTCCCAAAAAAAGGACATTACATATCCATACTATGTGATAATACAAGTGCCATAAACATTTCAGAGAATCCAGTGATGCACTCTAGGACCAAGCACATTCTGATCAAATACCATTTTCTAAGAGAACATGTGACGAATAAGCAAGTCAAATTGGAATATGTTACTACAAAGGAAAAAATTGTGGACATTTTCACTAAGCCACTTCCAAAGGAAACTTTTGAGTATCTTAGAAGGAAATTGGGAGTAGTTTTACTCCCACCCAAAAATTAATCATCTCAAGGAGAGGAGGTGGGGAGGGGGCTGAGCTAAGAGTTTCATATTTAGCCCCAAAAAGGATTCCCTTTGCCATTGATGTCAAAAGGGGAGAGATTTGAGTAAGGAAGAGAGCATTCAGTCAAGGGGAGTGGTTTCCCAAGGGAGTTAATTTGGAATTAGTGGTTAGAAAAGGAATTTTTAGAAAGGGTTGCCATCAATGACAAAGGGAAAGATTGTTATAAATTTTGAGTATATTATTGTCATTGATGTCAAGGGATTAATGATGGCATTGGTTGTTATTTATGTCAAGGAAAATAAAGGTTTAATGGTTTTACCATGGTGGCACTCGCAAAATAAATAGGAAGATATTTTATGGTGGCAAAGACTATATCCAAAGAAAATGCCCAAAGGAGAAGAGGAAATTATAATATTTAAATCTATGCAGATTTAAATAATTATAATAATTAAAAATTAAAAGGGCCCAAAGGTTAAAATTTAAATTATAATATTTAAATCTACTTTAGATTTAAATTATTATAATAATTTTAAAAGGTTTAATGTTGGGTGCCAATGTTGAAATTTAAAATTCCTCCCCAAGCACCGATGTGAAGGATCATAAGGGAAAATACATATTTATAACATAAAGTTTATTGCAAAGAATTCCATGGTGATTGTTATGCAAAAATCTCACAAATTGCATGTGCGAAATTCATGAGAGAGTATTCATGAAAAGGGGCAATGCATTTTTAGTGATCAAATTTGGAATAAGGAGTAGCGATGTCGAAAATAAATTCCATCCGGGAACCTAGCCCAGATGGTAGTTCCCTTAGCACTAAGTCGTAGAAGGAGGGAGGTATCTGGTTCGAGATGTGACGAAGGTAGAGAGTAAAGGTTTTTGTTTTAAAAACATTTTACGCAAAATACATGAACAAAGAGGAGTAAGTGCAAAGTTATTTTTGTGTGGGTGCCTAGCCCATATAGTGGCCTAGCCGAAGCTAGGGCGCAGGCCAACAAGCAGTGCAGGTTCAAATGGCGATGGTAACAGTAAGGGGGCAATAATTTTGTTGAATAAATTAATCACCAAGGCTAAGGTATGCTTGATTAAGGAGTCATAAGGTGTTCATTTTATTTTTAATTTTTGAATTAAGAAGGGGACAATGTGGAGTAATTAAGGTTGAATTAAAAAGAAGTTTTGGTAAGTGATTTGTATGGTAAATGAAATCAATGATGCTATGGTCTTGTTGAAAAATTAATGTGCGTTAAAATATTTTATGTCAAGTAGGAGGTGTGTGACCCTGGGAAGCGCACACCACAACCGGTCCTACTTACAACATCATTGTTATATTAAATGGAAATGATTATGAAAGCACACAAGCACATGTAACGTAAAAATAACAAGCAATGAAATATTCTTTTATTAATGTTTCCAGATCTCGGTTACATGTACGTCCCTTTGATGGATACCCATTTTAATATAATCTATTACAAGTGGGGTAGCGATGAATGTATCCCCCTTAAGGGGATGGTGTGCCTTCACAAGCCTCCTGATCTTGCACACCAAACTGTCTGAGGGCTTATAGATGCCTCCTTCTCTTGATCTCATCCAGGAGGTATCTCATGCTATGGATACTTTGAACTGATCCTATGAACCTATATCTGTGGGTATGGAAACAACAAAGCACAATCAGTAGTACGAGATACCTCTCCATAAGAGGCTCTTATTATAAAATCTAATAAATAAGATAAATGATCATGATAACAATGAAATACCAACATAAATCGAATAATAAATGGGTTGAAAGCTTAGAAATATGATGTAAATGCATGTAATAAATAATATCTAAGCTATGACTAACTAATAAATCAAGCAGTAATGGATCTAAGCTAAAATAAAGGAAAATAATGTCTAGTACCCTAAAATATGCTTGCAGGCCACTATCCAAGATAATGGCCACAAAAAGCAGCTTTCCTCCTCTCGAACCAGGGGCTGTAGCACTATCTCCTTTTACTCCAATTGATGTTCAAGGGTCACTAGTTGTGTCTTGGTACACTTGTTGGTGGTGACTAAAAATAGATCTAAATAGTGGGTGTGTAGTCTCTTCTCATCTAGATAGCACTTCATTTCTCCTCAAGGGTGCACAAATTCACTCTCCAATCTAACAGGGCTTTACTGCATGAACTCTAAAAATATTTGATCTTTTTATCTTTGTGGGAGAATCCATATGTAGACCAACCCTCTTTTCGATATGAATCTTGGTTTCTTGGAGAAGCCTAAATCCAAATTGCATGCGATTGACCATCCTGAGTGGAAAGCATTAGTCACAAAATGACATTGAAGGGGCATTTAGGAGGAACTCTAGGAGTTCCTCACCAAAATCTGCCCATAAACAATACAAGGTGTAGTCAGACTGCATGATTTAGGCTCGTATTCATAGCCAGACTATGCATGGTTCTAGTCGTTGTCAGGTCCAGCGGTTAGGTGTGGCCCCTGTCAGCTTTAGCAGCTAGGTGTGGTAGCTATTCTGTTAGCTTCAAATTTGAAAATACAAAAGCAAATTAGAGTTTTTGACATTTCATTATTACCAGCTGTCAATTTCACTTTTGAGCTCTGAGGTGAGAAAGTGCAATTGTGACATGGAGTGCTGTCGAGTTTTCTTCTGAATTGGGTGTCATTTCCAAGCAGAGATAGGCATCTACGAGTGGAGGAGTTAGAGCTTCACGAGTACTCTACCTAACCCTGACTTGTCTATTTAATTATGTGAAATGAACCTAATTAATTAATTTGGTAAATGAACCTCACTAAACCTATTGTAAATGAACCAAACCCATAAATAGGTCTAGGTTAGAGTTTTTTTTAGTGGGTTCAGGCTAGTTTTAGAAATTTTCCATTTTTTTTATGAATTTTGGCCAAGGGGGAAGACCATTGGCATGTCGCCCATTGGCCGCTGCTGCTTAGAGTGGCTTAACTGGCCTGAGGCTAGTCGATGTTGCCATCAGTGACCAGATTAAATTCCAACGATTAAAATTTTAACTGTTGGAAGCTGGCCACTGTCGGATTTAGTGGCTACTTTGTGGCTATTCTTGGTGTGAGCAGCCATAAGGCCTTAGACTTATTTTTAATTTTTTTGAATTTTTAAGCAATTTAATTGATTTTTTTGCAATTTCAAAGTGTAGTTTTTGATTTTTTTGAATGTTTAGGTGCATTTAATAATCATTCTTGTAGCCTTAGGCTTATCTTAGATTATATTGCACCACTTTTAGGATTTTATTACTTTTATCTTGTAAGTGCATTTATTTTGCACTCTTAGATTCTATCTGCACGGGCTTAGGATCCATAGCTGCTTGTGGATATCCTACCCAACATGGTGTTGGAAATTTTGAGCTTAGTTAGTTGTCATTGTTGTCAAGGTGAAAATTCGTCATTAATACCATGGAGCACACCATCAACAACACCAAGAACAATGCGAAGAGTTGAAGAAAAAGTTGGAAAAATAATGTTTTATGAGGGTTTATGGTAAACCCATGGTGGAAGATTAAATGATTTTATTAAAATCATTATGAGGATATAAAAGTCTCCTCACACATTGATATGGAAGTTAAGGTTTAAAAAAAAGACCCACGGTCAAAGAATAATTTACAAGTTAAAGGTTTATGTTTAGACCCAAGGAAGGCTTTAATATTTTTAAAGCTAAAGTTTATAAATATATTTTATAAAATTTAAATTCCTTAGAATTTAAATAATTTATAAATTATAAAGGTGGGATCACGGACGTCATCAAAAGTGGGAACGCCGATGTCTAAGAAGCAAAGGAATTTTTGTGTATAAATAAATGCCAAAAAGGCATTCAAAACTTACCCCTCGACATTATTTTTTTCATGCGACATAGTGAAACATTTTCGTGCATTTGTTATTCGTTGAGGAAGAAGACAAGAATTTCACTTGTCTTTAGCACCAGGTAGAAGAGGTAAGGGAGAGTGCAAATTGTTTGAAATGTAAAGGACACGATGGTCCATTTGTAGTGCACATTTTGCAAAGACATTGGGAGTTGAAAGGCACGCGATCTATTCACGTGGAGTTGTGTGTCTTGAGCACCAAGGGAAGTTACTTTTTGCATGTGCCTTGGTTTTTTTGTACCAACCAAGGAAAACAAGGACAAAGAGTGCTTAGGCTCTTAACCGTGCATCTAGCGCACGCGACGATCAAATCCACAACTAGAGCACTCGCGAAAGCAGATATCGTGGGTTTGAAACCCACTAAGAGGCTAAGGTACTTTTTGATAATTAATTTTTGCCTAAGGTTTTTCTAAAGGATAATGTGGAGTAATAAGAGTTTGTGAAAATTGGGTTGCCATCAATGACAAAGGGGGATATTTTTGGACATTTTGAGCTCAGTTAGTTGTCATTGATGTCAAGGTGAAAATTCATCATTAATACCATGGAGCACACCATCAAAAACACCAAGAACAATGCGAGGAGTTGAAGAAAAAGTTGGCAAAATAATGTTTTATGAGGGTTTATGGTAAACCCATATGGAAGATTAAATAATTTTGATTAAAATCATTTAGGATATAAAAGACTCCTCACACATTGAGATGACATTTAAGGTTTAAAAAAAAAACCCATAGTGAAAGAATAATTTACAAGTTAAAGGTTTAAGTTTAAACCCAAGGAAGGCTTTAATATTTTTAATGCTAAAGTTTTTAAATATAATTTATAAAATTTAAATTCATTAGAATTTAAATAATTTATAAATTATAAAGGTGGGAGCACCGACGTCATCAAAAGTGGGAGCATCGACGTCATAAAAAGTGGGAGCACCTACGTATAAGAAGCAAAGGGATTTTCATGTATAAATAAATGCCAAAGAGGCATTCAAAACTTACTGCTCGACATTATTTTTTCATGCAACATAGTGAAATGTTTTCGTGCATTTGTTATTCATTGAGGAAGAAGACAAGAATTTGCTTGTCTTGAGCACCAGGTAGAAGAGATAAAGGAGAGTGCAGATTTTTTGAAACGTAAAGGACACGATGGTCCATTGGTAACGCATGTTTTGCAGAGGCACATGATCAATTCACATGGAGTGGTGTGTCTTGAGTTCCAAGGGAAGTTCCTTTTTGCATGTTCCTTGGTTTTTGCACACCAACCAAGAAAAAAGGGGACAAAGAGCACTTAGGCTCTTAACCATGCATCTAGCACACACGACAGTCAAAGCCATGACTAGAGCGCTCGTGGAGGAAGATATAATGGAGTAATAATTGCCCAAGAGGCAAAGGTACTTTTTAATAATTAATTTTTTCCTAAGGTTTTTCTAAAGGATAATGTGGAGTAATAACATTTTATGAAAAATTGTGTGTTTGATTTATATTATTGTTGGAGTTATAAGGGTTTGAGAAATGTTTTTAATTTGATGATTGATTTTTATTATTGTGGAGTAATAACGATTAATGAGAGGTTGTTTTATTTTTGAGTGATTTATATCATTGGAATTATAAATAAAGTAGATTTGATTTTTATCAAAGTTTCTCTTGTCATTAACTAAAATCAAAGAGGATTGAGTTACTTATGTGTGGACTTGTTAAATAGATTTGAGGCAAGTCTTTGAGGAGACTTGTGGACTGATTTTGTGTGAGCTTTTTGTAGAAGCTTACAATACAGATTTGATTAAGTTATGTTTGTACTTATTGAGCAAATTTGGATAAGTTCTGAGTGGACTTGTTGAGCATATTTGAGCAAGTTTTGAGTAGACTTGTTGAGAATATTTGAGAAAGTTCTAAGTTAAATTGTTGAGAATATTTTAGCAAGTTCTGAGTGGACTTGTTGAGCATATTTGAGCAAGTTCTGAGTGGACTTGTTGAGAAAATTTGAGCAAGTTTTGAGAGGACTTGGTGAGCATATTTGTGTTAGAAAAAAGGATCGAGTTTAGTACAGATTTGAGATAGAGCTTTGGAGGTGACAAAGTAGAGATGACAGTAGTCTACAGTGGATAGATATCCATCAAAAAGGGTAGTGATAATAGGTATTTTGAGTGGGGATAAGAGTCTTCAGTGGAGAGAGATCCACAAGCCAGTGTAGTGGAGGCAGTAGTCTTCTAGAGGAGCACCAACCAAAGGAGAAGAGAAGTAGTTCTCCTATGGATAGAGATCCATGAACCTGATTTAGGGGATCAACATTTCATTTGGATAGAGGTCCATAAAAATTTTAATAGGGAAAGGATTCCCCAAAGATTTATTGACAAAATTTAGTGAAATATTTTCTCTGTGGATGTAACCCATTTTGGGTGAATCGCATTAAATTTGTGTCTCTATTTTGTGTGGTGATTTATGCATTGCTTTGATTACTATTGTTGATATTGCTATCTATACATTGCATAATATTGATTTGGAAAGAAAAGTAAAAAGTGGTCTTATACTGTTCACCCCCCCTCTTAGAATAAGATTATGTTCTTCACATGGATGCCATGGATTAGGGTTGGCTAGATGCTCATGGGGTCCAATACATCACTAGGATTTTTGCGATCATGTTGGATCAGGACTACCTAACTTCCCTAGCCCACTGATGGGACTCCAGGACTAATACATTTCATATCACATCAGAGGACATCTACATGATCTTCCAAATCCATTTTGATGGAGTAACCATTGTATCTTCCCCCACTGATGTTAGAGATGCAGTTTTTGCAAGGGTCTTTGGAGCACATGTAGCTACTGTATTTTTGAACACCAAGTCTAGTGGGATTTTTGTTTTTCGATGGTACCAAGAGGATGTTTTTTCTCAGAGACATGTCATCCTATTTATGGTGATTTACAATATTCTTTTGCCTATCTGCTATGGAGTGAGGTTCCCATGGAACCTCTTGGATATGGTCCAAGATTTGGTGGATAGTGTAGATCCTATCATATATTCTTGGGGGAGCGCATTACTGGTGTAGTGCTATGCCTCTATGTTCTCATAGTCATCTTCATGAATACTCCTTAGTTTGTCCCGTATTTCTTTTACCATTTTACAACTCATAATCTTTACCAGTTCACTATCTACTAATCCACACCTGATAGCATTCTTTGCTTTTGAGTCATTCTCAAATAGATTTTTATCGACAACATCGGTTGGAGGAGTGATGGGTATTGTGTATTCACTGTCTACTAAATCCCAGATGTCAAATCCAAAAGCACAAATATATGTCTGCATCCTGATTCTACAGATCGCATAATTAGTTTCGTCAAACAAAGGTGCTTTGTTTGATGGGAAGTCTTCAACCTTTTTTGGTTCAATTTTCTTTTCCACAGGAATTGAAACTGACTGAGATGCCCTTTTGGAGGAGGATCTATTCTTCTTACCCATTGTGTACTAATCCAAGATCAACCCTGACTGATTTAGCCTGAGAAGGGAACTTGGCTCTGATACCAATTGTTAGTCTTACAATGGCACTGAGAGGGGGGTGAATCAGTGTAGTTCTTTAAACTTAAATTTACAGCTCTTAAAACTGAAATAATGAAACCTTAAAACCAGATAAAGCAAGTATCACAAGAGAACATCACACAACACAAGATTTAACGAGGTTCACCAATTTGGCTACTCCTCAAGAATGACTGCTTGGACTACCATCCAAATCCAGCCTTTGCAAAGCACCAACTTTACAATCAATTTACCAGCACCCACTGGAAGGAGCACCAACCCCTAATTTATCTGTACCAATAGAAAGGAGCACCAACCCATGATTTACCCAAGGCACCAACCCCCGAGGAGGAGGCACCAACCCCTACATTCACCAACTGGAAGGAGCACCAACCCCTAATGCCAAGCACCAACCTGGACTTCAATTTGAATCTATAGGTTTAACAGTAAGATACCTTTGCTTTTGCAAGACCCTGACTGGTCTTCTTCACCTTTGCGTTCTCTACGCACTCTGCTCCCTCTGTGCAATCACTTCACACACTCTGCGCCCTTACAACTGCACTTTGCGTTCGTCTTCGCCCTTTGCACTCTCTTCGCCTTCTGCCTTCTCTATGCAATCACAGCCGCACTTGGTCGAATTTCAACCTCTTCGCTCTCTATGCACTTTGCTCTCTCTACGCACTCACAGACGCACTTAGGACAATTCGATACGACTCTTCGCTCACTTTGCGCACTTCACCATCATCTCGTCGCTTCTACGCTTTCTGCGCTCTTACGGCCACATTTCACACTTCGACACACATTCATCAACATCCTCAAATCTCCAAACAACCCTCCTTTTATAACAAAATTCTTGTGATGAAAACCCTAATCTTAGTCGGCTGTAAACCCTAATCTTAGTCGGCTTTCATGACAACTGTAAACCCTAATTTTAGTCGGCTATCATCGGTCTTCGTCGGCTTCAACTCAACCACAAAAATACAACATGTCGCGATATCGTGACACTTTTGCTTTCTCTCTCTTTCTCCTTGCTTTGGCCCCCAAAAATACATGTCACGATATCGTGACACTTTTTCTTTCTCTCTCTTTCTCTTTGCATCGGACCGCAAAAAAGCTACATGTCGCGATATCGCGACACTTTTTCTCCTTGCTCTTTCTCTTTGCATCGGACCGTGAAAATACAACATGTCGCGATATCGTGACACTTTTTCTCCTTGCTCTTTCTCTTAGCTTTGGCCCATGAAAATACAACATGTCGTGATATCATGACACTTTCGCCTCCGTACGCTTTCTCTATTCCTTTGTCGTGAAAATGCGACATTGCGATATCATGACACTTTTGTTATCCTTCCCTTCTTGAGTCCAAAATGCGACATGTCGCGATATCCACACTTTCTCTCCCCTCCTTTTTCAAATCATGACATTTCCTTCAAAGTCTTGCTTTCTACTTTTGTCATGAAATCGTGACACTTCTACCTTCGAAGTCTTCTTCTCTACTTTTGTCATGAAATCATGACACTTCTGCTTTCATACTTCACTTCTTTGCTATTGTCGCAAATCGTGACACTTTCAAGTCTTCTTCTCTCTTTTTCATAAATCGTATACACTTCTACTTCTACTTTACTTCTTTCTTTTTCATAAATCACACAACTCCTTTCAAAATCCTTCTCTACGCTTCCTCTCTTTCTTTTGTCACAAAAATGCGACATGTCATGAAATCATGACACTTTTCAAACTTGCTTTCTCTCTCCTATTTTAGTCATGAAAATGTGACATGTCGTGAAATCGTGACACTTTTCCAACTTACTTTCTCTCTCCTATTTTAGTCATGAAAATGTGACATGTCATGAAATCGTGACACTTTTCTTACTTGTTCTCTTTCTTCGAACTTGTCGCGAAATCGTGACACTTCTTCCTGCTTTCTCTTTTTCTTCCAACATGTCACGAAATCGTGACAATTTTTCCACTTGCCTTTTTCTCTTCCAACATGTCGCGAAATCGTGACAGTTTTTCCTACTTTCTCTTTCTCTTCCAACATGTCGCGAAATCGTGACAGTTTTTCCACTTGCCTTTTTCTCTTCCAACATGTCGCGAAATCGCGATAGTTTTTCCTACTTTCTCTTTCTCTTCCAACATGTCACGAAATCGTGATAGTTTTTCCACTTGCCTTTTTCTCTTCCAACATGTCACGAAATCATGACAGTTTTTCTTATTTTCTCTCTCTTCCAACATGTCACGAAATCATGACAATTTTTCTTGCTTTTCTCTCTCTTCCAACATGTCACGAAATCGTGACAGTTTTTCTTGCTTTTTCTCTCTCTTCCAACATGTCACGAAATCGTGACAGTTTTTCTTGCTTGCTGTATATGTCGCGATATCGTGACACTTTTCTTACTTGTCTTTTTCTTTGATCTTTTGCATATGGGCCACTTCGGTCTTCTTGGAAAATCATTGTACATACTCTGAATAACCTTTGAACTCCTGTCTTTCGCATCTGAATAGCTTTTGAACTTCCTGTCCACTGCATCAACAGATCTATCCGACTGTGTTGACAACAATGACAATACTGTTGCTGCACCTTGCTCAACAATCTCCCCCTTTGGAATTGTTGGCAACACATGTGCAATTTCCTGTAACTCTTCTCCCCCTTTGACAATAATACCAAAGGGCTACTGTAGACTCCCCCTGAGTCCATGCACAACATTCTCAGACAAAAATTATTACACTTAGAAAAAATCACAAACATGAGCAAAAAGATAAACAAATACACAAATGCTCCCCCTGAGAATGTGATCCCGATAGCTAGTCAATTCTTGGGAAACGTGACCACTCCACAATCTGTTGTTGGAATAAAAATCCAACTTAACCTCACTTTCTGCAACTTTCTCCTGCGTACAACACGTTGTCGCTGCAATATATTCTGCCTCTGCTATGGATAAGGAAACTGACTCTTGTTTCTTACTGTTCCACGCGACCAACCTGTCTCCAAGATAGAATGCACCTCCACTGGTACTCTTTCTGTCATAAAGTCTTCTTGGATAAGAACTCTAATCTCTGCTCATCATATTAGAATTCCTGTTGTACCTTGCTTTTACTTATTTAGTATAGTATGATCAACACTCAACTTTCAGCTGCACAAAAGTTACTCCCAAAACAAAAGTGATCGACTCTCCAGGCAGCCTGCGTGTAATTTCTTTAGCCTTTTGACTGCCATCTCCTCCGTGACTGATGACTTTGCCTCGCATCAGTTGTGCAGCTCAATGTCTCTGGTTTCTAACGGTTGCCATGAATGTTTTCATCGCCTGCGTAGGTATTGACAGTGGACCGTTACATCTAGCATTGGAACCTCAATCTACGCGTAGTCATCAACACTCGGTATTCTGCTTCTTGCTAGGGCATATGTCAGGGCTACTCAATGTCTTAGGTGAACATTCTTCACGTGATTCCAAGGAGCAATTCTCCTCGCTGAGATCAAGGGAATCCTCGGGAAATATCTCGCATTTCCCAAATAATGCAAGACTTTCTTAGGTGCATAGGCATCTTGTCCTCCTTGGCGCTTCACCACCTGGGCGCTATTCTATCAACGTCTCTGCCTTGCATGTGCCAATTGGCACTCTTGACCAACTGGGTGCTAGTGCCACTGTTTGCTTTGACTCTGGCATCTCTTTGATAATGGCTACTTCTTTAGAGAAAATTAATGCTCTCTTATTTTGATTAACTTGCAACCCGAGGAAATACGAAAGTTCACCAATCATTGACATTTCAAATTCTTTCTGCATCTTATTTGCTAAATATTTACACGACTCATCTTTGCTACTGCCAAATATGATATCATCTTTCTTAAACCCTTGTTGAGTGAGATAGTTGTCTAGCCTTGCATACCATGCTCGGGGTGCCTATTTCAAGCCATATATTTTCAACTTACAAACCAAGTTGGGATCATCACCAAGCTGGAAACCATCTGGCTGCTCAATATAGACCTCTTCTTCAAGCTTCCCATTCAAAAATGTTGATTTCACATCTATCAAAAAAAATTGTCAAGTGACTCACACTTGTACCAAATTTTGTCCAACACTGTACCGACACTGCAATTTCATTGCCAACTCTGTGCAAGCATCAAACACTGTACCACAACACCAACCAAATCCCTTTTTACATTTTCAACTTGGTCTATGTTTTCTACAGTCACCGCTGGTCACACCTTACTTTCAACTGTTCGAATCAGGAGACAATATTTTGTCAAACACTTCACGGCCAACTATAGTGCACCTTACTCAAACTCATACTTCTGGACCTCGGATAGGTATGATTCACAAAGCAAAGTTGCTCATCTTGATGAGCAAAACATGAATCAATAATCAGACTTCAATATTTTTCACCACAACAGCATAATAGATCTAACAATCTTCACGTCAATGTGTAGTTCAAATACACACTGCTTTTATCGAAACACATATATGCGGCTAGGGCAACATTCTTTTACTGACCAAATTATCTGAACTATTATAATCCTTAACTTTGGATAGTGGCAGTAAGAACCATCACCAATACAACAATGACATATAGCAATACTACCAAAAATGACAACTCTCAATTTAATCACCACCCTTCACGACACTTCCACAAACAACTACATGAACTGAAAACACACTTTGACAACTATACGACAACTTCCCTGACTACTTGCCTTTCATCCTCAGGTAATCAAACAAATACATAGGAGCATTAAAATGAAACTTCAAGATTGCTCCCCATGAGGATGTGCTATCTGGAGTTGCTTAGTGCAATAGCGGAGTAGTCTCCTTCAGTCCAAGGAGACACGATTTCCTTTCTTCTATCTTTCTCCAAACTTTCTTGAACTCGGGCTTGGATTTTTCAACTACATCCCTATTTTGCACCTTTTCGTGAACTCGAACATTTCTCTTGTGTGGTTGTCTCTTGTGCATCCTTGATGAGTGATTATTTTCCTTTCTTTTATGTACATGATTTATTCCCTGTCTGTGTTGCGTTCTTTGCGTCTGATGAAATCTACTTGTTTTGCCTTAGATTAGATACAAAAGTGCTTGGACAAAACCT
The DNA here is from genome assembly GCA_028583015.1 of Wollemia nobilis. Lineage (NCBI taxonomy): Eukaryota > Viridiplantae > Streptophyta > Pinopsida > Araucariales > Araucariaceae > Wollemia > Wollemia nobilis. Next base: position 2,429,428 of record JAQPPZ010015412.1, read on the forward strand.
TGCTATGTGCCCATGACCATTACATTGAAAACATTGTACATAGTGTTCACTTAGAAACGCAGATGTATTTCTACCAGCATAACTCTTTGATTTATTATTCAATCCACAATAAGTTGCCTTGTGACCATACTGGTTGCATCTAAAACAATAGCCATTAAAAGTATTATTATGAATAGAGTGAGAGTGATAGAACCTCTTTTGTTGTGGTTGCTTTGTTGTAGATCTCCTTTGATATTTTCTTCCTTTTGAAGATTCAGCTTCAAACTTTTCTTGCTTCGATCCTTCAACAGTGAACTTCTTCTTCTCTGTAGAGTTGGAAGATGAAGGTTGTTCAACTTCACATCCAAGACCACGCTTATCCATGGAGCTTATTTGTTGGCTTATCATTTTATCTAGCAACTCTGTGCTCTTCTCGAATTTGAGATTTGTATTGGCCTCTTCTAGTTGTTTCTTCAATAAAACAATCTCTTCCTCTTGTTTGCAGCAACCAATCTCTTTCTCATTGATCTGTGACCCGAGAGTTTCTTCAATCCTTTTGAATTCTTCTACCTGTACTTTCAAACTGGTTATTATTTCATTTGCATCCTCAAGCTTTCTTGAGATTTCCTTATTCCTTTTTCTTTCTATCTTCAATTCATCCAGAGCTGCAATTAGTTCCTCTTTCAAATTTATTTCTGCATCAATTTCTTCTTCATCACATTCCTGTTCTTTTTCTGTTTCTTCTTCGAGTGTCATGAAAAGACCTCCACCTGTTTCCTTTTTAGAATCATCCTCTAGGACTTCATTAACTCTCAGCATATATGCCTCTATGTTCTCATCGTCATCTTCATGAATACTCCTCAGTTTGTCCCATATTTCTTTTGCCATTTTACAACTCATGATCTTTACCAGTTCACTGTCTACTAATCCGCACCTGATAGCATTCTTTGCTTTTGAGTCATTCTCAAATAGATTCTTATCGATAGACATCGGTTGGAGGAGTGATGGGTATTGTGTATTCACTATCTACTTGAATCCCAGATGTCGTATCCCAAAGCACAAAGATATGTCTGCATCCTGATTCTCCAGACCGCGTAATTAGTTTCGTCAAACAAAGGTGCTTTGTTTGATGAGAAGTCTTCAACCTTTTTTGGTTCAATTTTCTCTTCCACAGGAACTGAAACTGATTGAGATGCCCTTTTGGAGGAGGATCTATTCTTCTTACCCATTGCGTACTAATCCAAGATCAACCCTGACTGATTTAGCCTGAGAAGGGAACTTGGCTTTGATACCAATTGTTAGTCTTACAATGGCACTGAGAGGGGGGTGAATCAGTGTAGTTCTTTAAACTTAAATTTATAGCTCTTAAAACTAAAATAATGAAACCTTAAAACCAGATAAAGCAAGTATCACAAGAGAACATCACACAACACAAGATTTAACGAGGTTCACCAATTTGGCTACTCCTCAAGAATGACTGCTTGGACTACCATCCAAATCCAGCCTTTGCAAAGCACCAACTTTACAATCAATTTACCAGCACCCACTGGAAGGAGCACCAACCCCTAATTTATCTGTACCAACAGAAAGGAGCACCAACCCCTGATTTACCAGCACCAACTAGAAGGAGCACCAACCCCTGATTTACTAGCACCAACTGGAAGGAGCACCAACCCCTAATGCCAAGCACCAACCTGGACTTCAATTTGAATCTATAGGTTTAACATAAGATACCTTTGCTTTTGCAAGACCCTGACTAGTCTTCTTCACCTTTGCATTCTCTACACACTCTGCTCCCTCTGTGCAATCACTTCACACACTCTGCCCTTACAGCTACACTTTCGTTCGTCTTTGCCCTTTGCACTCTCTTTGCCTTCTCCTCTCTACGCAATCAACCCACTTGGTCGAATTTCAACCTCTTCACTTTCTATGCACTTTGCTCTCTCTACGCACTCACAGACGCACTTAGGACAATTTGATACGACTCTTCGCTCACTTTGCGCACTTCACCATCATCTCGCCGCTTCTACGCTCTTACGACCACATTTCACACTTCGACACACATTCATCAACTCTTCAAATCTCCAAACAACCCTCCTTTTATAACAAAATTCTTGTGATGAAAACCCTAATCTTAGTTGTAAACCCTAATCTTAGTCGGCTTTCATGACAACTGTAAACCCTAATTTTAGTTGGTTGTCATCGGTCTTCGTTGGCTTCAACTCAACCGCGAAAATACAACATGTCACGATATCGTGACACTTTCACTTTCTCTCTCTTTCTCCTTGCTTTGGCCCCAAAAATACATGTCGCGATATCACGACACTTTTTCTTTCTCTCTCTTTCTCTTTGCATCGGACCGCAAAAAAGCTACATGTCGCGATATCGTGACACTTTTTCTCCTTGCTCTTTCTCTTTGCATCGGACCATGAAAATACATGTCGCGATATCGTGACACTTTTTCTCCTTGCTCTTTCTCTTAGCTTTGGCCTGAAAATACAACATGTCGCGATATCGTGACACTTTCGCCTCCGTACGCTTTCTCTATTCCTTTGTCGTGAAAATGCGACATGATATCGCGACACTTTTGTTATCCCTACCCTTCTTGAGTCAAAAATGCGACATGTCACGATATCGTGACACTTTTGCTTCTCTACCTTCCTATCCTTTTCGAGTCGCAAAAATGTGACATGTCATGAAATCGTGACACTTCTGCTTTCGAAGTCTTGCTTTCTGCTTTTGTCATGAAATCATGACACTTCTGCCTTCAAAGTCTTCTTCTCTACTTTTGTCACGAAATCGTGACACTTCTGCTTTCATACTTTACTTCTTTGCTTTTGTCACAAAATCGTGACACTTCTACTTCAAAGTCTTGCTTTCTACTTTTGTCGCAGAAATCATTGATATACTTGTACGCTTCCTCTCTTTCTTTTGTCATGAAAATGCGACATGTCACGAAATCGTGACACTTTTCAAACTTGCTTTCTCTCTCCTATTTTAGTCATGAAAATGCGACATGTCACGAAATCGTGACACTTTTCCAACTTACTTTCTCTCTCCTATTTTAGTCACGAAAATGCGACATGTCACGAAATCATGACACTTTTCTTACTTGTTCTCTTTCTTCGAACTTGTCGCGAAATCGTGACACTTCTTCCTGCTTTCTCTTTTTCTTCCAACATGTCACGAAATCGTGACAATTTTTCCACTTGCCTTTTTCTCTTCCAACATGTCACGAAATCGCGACAGTTTTTCCTACTTTCTCTTTCTCTTCCAACATGTCGCGAAATCGTGATAGTTTTTCCACTTGCCTTTTTCTCTTCCAACATGTCACGAAATCGCGATAGTTTTTCCTACTTTCTCTTTCTCTTCCAACATGTCACGAAATCGTGACAGTTTTTCCACTTGCCTTTTTCTCTTCCAACATGTCACGAAATCGTGACAGTTTTTCCCTTTTTTCTCTCTTCCAACATGTCATGAAATCGTGATAGTTTTTCTTGCTTTTCTCTCTCTTCCAACATGTCACGAAATCATGACAAATTTTCTTGCTTTTTCTCTCTCTTCCAACATGTCGCGAAATCGCGATAATTTTTCTTGCCTGCTGTATATGTCGCGATATCGCGACACTTTTCTTACTTGTCTTTTTCTTTGATCTTTTGCATATGGGCCACTTCGGTCTTCTTGGAAAATCACTGTACATACTATGAATAACCTTTGAACTCCTGTCTTCTGCATCTGAATAGCTTTTGAACTTCCTGTCCACTGCATCAATAGATCTGTCTGACTGTGTTGACAACAATGACAATATTGTTGCTGCACCTTGCTCAACAATATTTAGTACCATGGATGGGCTAGCATTACTTATAGCTTGCTCCTCCAGATTTGGGGATGGGAGTACATCAGGGTGGACCGCCCAATAGGACTTCCTATGGATATTATTGAGATAGCCGATGTGGCCCAATGCTATAGATCCAGGTGGTCTAGATATCACAAGGTGTGCAATATTTAGCCTTATGTAGGGGATATTTCCCACTACACAACATATTTGACTAGCTTTAAGGCCAAGGACATCATTTGGAGGCCTTATCATGATTGCCCTACCTGTGAGGAGGTAGAAAGATTCACAAATCAAACTTGATGTGAATGATGGGTTGTCAACCACAAGGATGACATCAAGGAGTTATTATACTATTCTAGGGTTCTTTGATAGTTTAGCATACAATAGGATGTTCCTCTTGATCTAGTTTTATATATATGGATTGCTATTGAGAAGAACCTTCCACTGCCATGAGTTTGAGTAGTTTTAGAGGATGACCCTCCCATAGTTGATGTAAACATTGTTGATGTTGGGGTTACTAAGGTGTATACCCACTGGTGGGTTACATGATTATGGAAGGGTAGTGGATACTTGGGGTGACCTATGGATGAGGTAAAGTCTGAGGATACTGATGGGCACTTAGTGTAGGCTTAAACAGAGGACTAGGAATAGGTAGAGTAGCAGGTGGTAGAGGAGCAAGTGGTAGAGGAGTAGGTTGCCCTTGAGGAGAAGGAGAATCTAGCTCTAGAGGAGTAAGATTCCCCTCTCTGGGCTTAGTTGCATCACGTGGAGTCCAAGATTTAGTTATCTTAGATATATATTCGATAGAGGGACTCTACTATTGCCACACTTCAAGCATGAGTTAGGGGCTTTGAGAAGGAGAGGACCACTCTACAGACTTATATAGACTTGGCTAAGACCAGGATAGATGAACTTACAATTGATAGGGATGCTATCCAAAGATAGGTTGTGCCAGCTATACCAGTGTCTTAGGGACCTACTAGGCTTGATATAGATGTAGATATTAGACGTCTATATGGGATCTTATCAAAGGTCTTAGAGCAGTATATCCTAGACGATGCCTACATCCTTGTACTGGAACATGATATCAGGCTTCGAGGAGGTCACCTACCATATAAGCCCATGGTAGGAGGGTCACATAGGAGCATGTGGAGTACATCAGGGTATTTATCAGTGCGATCGAGCCACAGGACCAAGACTCGAATAGAGAAGACCATAGGTACCATTTCTCACCATGCTCATAGGGACAGATCTGAGGGTGGAGGAGAGGCAAGAGGCGCATGCCTAGCTTGATGGATTTACTTATTTGGCTTTATTTTTGTGTGAGACAAGCAAAGTCTCCCCAAGATCGAAGAATACTCCACAAGATCAATCACACACAAAAAAGAAAAATCCATAACACCAATATCAAGTGGTAAAACCCTACTTCAAATAAAGAAGAGAAACAACCACTATGAAGCTCACTATATTACTCAATGATTCAAGAATACAAGAATGCTTCAATGTTATGCAACAATATGCATCAACATGATATATCAAGATGTAGTAGACAACACCTCTATTTAAAGATAAGCTTTTATACTACAACCCTAAAATTTCCCTAATCTTATCACAATATTATCTTGAGATGTGTGACAAATCTTATCACAATATTATCTTGAGATGTGTGACAAATATTATCACAATATTATCTTGAGATGTGTGACAAGTGGCATCTATCAAATATTAAAAAGTGATTGGTTACTTTTTAATATTTTCTAGAAAAGGAGAAATAACTTTTTCCCACAAATTAAATATTCCTAGCACCCTTATTTTATTTATTAATTGGGTGGGAATATTTTTACATAAAATAAAATTATTTTCTAATTCAAATATTATTCTTTAGACTTTATATTTTAGTCTAAGAATAATTTACACAATGTTGCATTACATATTACAACACTCCCCCTTAATGCAATATTGGGGAAAGGAATTATGAAACAAAGAAATATTCTCCCCCTAAAGATACAAACGGGGATGAGAATAAAATGAGTAATATAGTTACAATGAGATTCTATGACCAAGAATGGTCTACAATAAGGCACCAATACAAAATGGGCCAAAATGAGATGGCAAGCCCCCAACAGAGTAGCTTTAGATGCAAGTAGCTTTCTAATCCATCCATCAACCACAAGTGGTTGCAAATGATAAGAAGAAAACATCACAAGGGTGTCTTCAGTAAGCCTACAAAACCCCAAATGGAAGTACCTGAAAGCTACAATTAGCTCAACATAAGACCAGTTAGATACATCATCATAAATATATTCACCACAACATATATGAATATCCAAAGATGATAAAAAAATTGATATAAAAAATAGTGAACTATGAGTCATCACAAAAAGATGCCAAGCCATACTTATAGTCACGTGTTATATATTTGATCAAAAAATATCATATACAAAGTTGCATAAAGCAAACAAGGAGTATCATGATAATGCAAACTCTAAAGTACTATGTACAAAAGTAGCACAAGGCTAACAAAAAAGTACCATGTACAAGAGTTGCAGGTATATGAAAATAATAAAGTGTGCACACCGGTTGCATAAAGCCAACCATAAAATATCATGTACAAAAGTAGCATAAATGCTAACAAGAAAGTACCATGATAAACCAATTGCATAATGCCAACTACATAAAAACATGTACAAATTTGCACAAGGCAACAATAAAGTACCATGTAAAAGAGTTGCATAAAGCAATTGCATCATATACCATAATTGCATAATGCCATCTACAAAGTAACATGTACAAAAGTTGCACAAGGCACACAAGAAAGTACCATGTTCAAAAGAGATGCAAAAAACAATTATACCACCAAAGATCAACTCATATATATATATAGAAAAAAACACCTCATAAGGATGAAGTTGTCATCACACAAGTGTAACTACACTTCATTCCCCCTTGAGGATAACTTCACCAAACCAAGTGAGTCCCTCAGCTTACAAAAATACTCCTTGGGAAGAGGTTTAGTGAACAAATTAGCAGAATTAGAAGATGATGGGCAATACTCCAACTAAATAGTCCCATACAATACCTTCTATCTGATAAAGAAGTCTTGGATTTCAACATGCTTTGTCCTTTGATGCATTACATGATTTTTAGCCAAGTCAATAGCTGATTGATTATCAGAGAGCAAACAGGAAGGACCAAATTGCTCAAATCCAGTTTCCTTCATGAGGGTATGAAGCCAAACCGCTTCCTGTGTAGCTACTGTCGTAGCCTTATACTCCGCTTCCATTGTAGAAAGAGCAATTGTATCTTGCTTCTTGGAAGACCAAGAGATATATGCGGACCCAATACTAAAAAAATATGTTGTGGTAGAATTTCTGTCTATTCTATCCCCTCCAAAATCAGAATCAACATAGCCAAAAAGAGCAAAGGAAGGAAGCCTAGAATACTTGAGTGTCAAATATCTTGTACCTAAAAGGTACTTCAGAATCTTCTTGGTAGCTTGTAAGTGCTCAATATATGGTTTCTGCATGAACCTAGCCATCATACCAACTACAAAAGCAATATTTGGCCTTGTGATGGTAACATAAAGAAGACTACCAATGAGTTGCCTATACAATGTAGCATCAACCAACTGAGATTTTGTACTTACTTCCAACTTAACCTCTATAGAAATAGGAATGGAAGTAGGATTTCCATCCTCCAAATAAAACCTCTTAAGAAGATCTTCAATATACTTGGATTGACTCAAAAAGGTAAAATCCTCATGCTGATAAACTTGCATGCAAAGGTAGTAGTGTAGAAGACCAAGGTCAGTCATTTCATAATCTGACTTTAATTTGGATATGAAATAAAAAATGGCCTCATTCTTATTTCCAGTAATAACAAGGTCCTCAACCAATAGAGCAATTAAAATTACCAAGTTATCCTTCCTAAGCACATAGAGATATGTATCTGAATAGCATTTATCAAAACCAAGAGACAAGAAGTAACCTGAAAGCTTCATGTACCATGCTCTAGGTTCTTGCTTCAGACCGTACAAGGTTTTCTTTAGTTTACACACAAGTTTTTCCTTACCTTGTACAACAAATACTTGTGTTTGACTCATGTAGATATCCACATCCAAATCACCATTTAGAAAGGCACTTTTCACATCAAGCTGAAAATTTTTCCAACCTTGAGCAGCAACAATAGCAATGAGAAGCTGAATTGTGGGTGTTTTGGCAACTGGTGCAAAGGTTTCATCATAGTAAATGCTATGTTTTTGAGCATAACCCTTAGCAACCAATCTAGCCTTATACTTTTCTATCTCTCCATTAGAATTGTACTTGATTCTATAGACCCAATTGTTCCCAATAACATTTCTCTTATTAGGATAAGGCACTAGATCCCAAGTTTTATTCTTTAGAAGATAATCCATCTCAACCTTCATGGCATCAACCCAACAAGAGTGTTGTGAAGCTTCTTGGTAAGAAGGAGGCTCATGATCATTCTCTATCTTAATACTTCTAGTTATACTTTGGCTAACTGAATTCTACTCTTTAGGACCCCTAGAATGATCCAACCACTTGGTCCTTTTGACAAAAAGCCCACCCTTTTCTAACTCAAGAAGGTCTTCATTTAATTTGACATCTCTTGAAATAAATACAATGCATGAATAAGGTGAGTATAACCTGTAGCCACTATGTTCTGCATCATAGCCAACATTTTGAGTGTAAGTTCAGATGACCTACACATTTGTAGACTTATGGTCTTTTTGTACCTTCATGTACTTATTTGACACACACACACACACACACACACACACACACACACACACACATATATTGATATCTACATTTTGAGACTTATTATGTGTATTTATGTTTTTTCTTTTATGGTGATGTGATGCATTATTATGATTTTATGCTATATGATGTAATGTATGACATGCATTAGCTAGATGATAGATGTATGTTTAGATGTTGTGATCTAGATGCGTATGTGGATTATGATGATGATGGATGTATATATGGATGCAATGCTTATTGTTAAATGCATGTTTAATTTTTATTCCATTGTATGCATCTAACTTATGTTGTTATGATATGGTGAATTGCAATATGTGTAATGCAATATGATGATGATCTAATGTAAATGAACATGTATGCTTTAATAACTTAAAACATAAGGTATGCATGTGATATGAGTTTAACAATCTAATGGACGACACCACAAAATGTATAACAATCATGAAAACATAATAACTATTATAATAAGAATTAATTATTTGATTATAAAATGTGATATGGGATGATGTGATATGTGTGTACTTTCATTATGAGCTTCTGTAAGTTAAAATATACCCAAAATAGTCAATGGCCATATAAATGTCATTGCTGACATTCATACGATATCTACCCTATCTTATGCACACTGTTTAATGAACAAAACCTCCTAAAAAAGGATTGATGATGCAATTAATGATATGACTTGTTACTTTTTGAAGATTTTTGAGATTTTCAATGAGACTCAAACACCCTAGTTGCTCCATCAAAAGTTGTATACTGATCATACAGAGCTTCTAAAGGATGAATTTATTGTTATGAAGGCCTAGATACTCATTATACCTGTGTGTGCAAATGAATTTACTAGATAAAACATAAGCATACCCCAGTGCTAGGCATGATTCATTCATCCCATTACTGTATTGCAGATCCTCAAATGTTTATCCTGATCCTATGGTGGACTCAATTGGATTAGACTACTAGGTGATACATGACACCTAAGGATAGCCCTTCCACATGCAAACATTGGTCTATACAAAAATGAGATGCTAATGTGACAAACATATTATCGTGCATAAGGATACCTTACGATTCATCCATGTTGAGAATTCTAGGGATTGAAATTCAATATTCCCTTATTTTCTTCATCTTTATTTGGGATACTTGCTCATAATTAGTGATAAAAATCTATGTTTATTTTGAATTTTTATTTTTCTTTTGAGAAAGGGATTTATGTAGTGATGATAATCACTATTTATTTTGCTTTTGAATTTTTTATTTTTTCATGATTTTTTCTTTTTTTGATTAAAGCAAAGGGATTTCTTTAGGTAGGGGTGAACTTGTCCTTTTGCCAATTCTTAGCATTTTTGAACCAATCACATAGGGGAACGAGCAAGATAAAATTTTCACCTTAGGATACCTAGTACAACTTCACAACATTCATATTTCCCTTGTTCCAATTAGGATTTTAGTGTTTTGATTAGTTATGGCATTTTGAAATATATTAGGTGCTATCAAAACTAAACCTTACCTATCAAAAGCAAATATAAATTTATTCCAAGTTTGATAAAACCAGTAGATATGGCTGAGTGACCAGAAAACCCTAGTATATTCCTTATAGCAACAAGAGGGATTGTGTTGAAAAACACAGTTATACACATGGGTTATGGATGATGATGGATTTTAAATATGCATGATTGAGGTACAAAAATGGTGTCATTTGCAATATTGTAAACACAAATCTATCCTAGTTATAGTGCAATAGATGTAAATGCCTGTATGTAATGCAACTACATGAATGCAAATGCGTAATGAAAATGTTTTTGTATTTTTTATGCTTTCAATTATTTTTGAGTTTTTATGTTTTTCTATTGACCAAAGGGCTTACGGTGCATTTGGGGCTTTTTGGGAGTTAACCAAAGGGCATATGATACCTTGGAGCTTCTTGTGAATTGACCAAAGGGCTTTAATATGCCTTTGGATCTTTTTATGGTTTGACCAAAGGGCTTTAAGATGCCTTCGAAGATTTTTGTGGTTTGACCAAAGGGCTTTAAGATGCCTTTGGAGCCTTTTGTGGTTTGACAAAAAGGCTTTAATATGCCTTTGAAGCCTTTTGTGATTTGACCAAATGGCTTTAATATACCTTTGGAGCTTTTTGTGATTTGACCAAAGGGCTTTAAGATGCCTTTGGAGATTTTTGTTTTTTTGACCAAAGGGATTTAAAATACCTTTGGAGATTTTTTTTGTGGTTTTCTATCGTTTTTGTGATTTAGAATTTTATGGATTTTTTTGATGTTTTTTTGGTTTATTTGAATGTTTTTGGTGTTTTTATGTGCTTATGTGTGAAATTCCCTTAGATGAATAATTTTAAAAGCCTTTAGCTTCTCAACACCTTCTAGTGATGTTAGGCGATATGCCCCAGGTCCAATCTTCTTAGAGATGGTGTAAGGACCTAACCAATTGGCCATAAATTTGTCTCGTAGGTGTAGAGGTAGATTTGAGTTCTGTTGGTTATATTTAAGCACAAGATCCCCAATCTTAAAGTCTTTAAGATGGAATTTATTTTTATAAGCTCATGTTAGATGGTCCTGGTAGACACAAATATGCTCAAGAGCATTAACGCAATGTTCATCCAGAAGGGTTAACTAATCCAGGTGAGATTACCACATAGTGTTGTCATTTATGAACTCTTTAAATGTGATGCACAATGTTAGAATTTCCAAATCTAAGGGCATAATGGCCTCAATGCCATATACAAGAAAAAAATGGTGTTGCCCTAGTGGGTGTACGCACACCAGTCCTGTAAGCCCATAATGCCAGGGGCAATTGCAGATGCCAAACCTTATGATTTTATTTCATCGTCTTCTTTAAGATGGCTACTATTGTCTTGTTAGAGGCCTCTACTTGCCCATTTTACTGTGAATAGTATGGTGTCGCAAAACTGTATTGAATGTTGTATTTGGAAGTTAGAGCTCACACATTTTTGTTTTTCAATTATGGACCATTATCCAATATTATTTTGAAGGGTACCCCAAAGCGATAAATGATATTGTGAATTATGAAATCTGCAATATAAGGACCAATCATAGATGTTAAGGGGACTTATTCCACCCATTTGGTGAAGTACTTAATAGCCATTAAGATGAATGTGTGTTGGCCTGAAGATGGGGGAGAGATATTTTTGATTAGATCGAAACCCCAATGAGAAAAAGGCCAAGCTGCATGAATGGGTTGTAAGGCCTGATATGGCAAGTGCATCAGATTTGCATGATGTTGGCATTTAATGCATTTTTTAACATACTCATAGAAATACTTCTCCATCGTGGGCTAGTAATAACCCATTCGAAGGATGCACTTGAAAATGGCCATGCCACTGAAGTGGCCACCTCATGTACCACCGTGATATTACAAAATCACCCAAGTTGATTCTTGGAGCTCTAAGAAATGAAGGAGGACTCCATCATAGCTTTGACGATACAATATACCTCCTAGAAAGACATATCTTATCACTTTCTGTTTGAATGCTCATCTTTCGACATGCGATAATCCTTGTGGGACAATTCCTAGCTTTAGGAAGTCTTGTAATTAGGATAACCAATCCTGATAGGCTACAATATTGATAGATAAGACAACTCATTCCTCCTACAATTTGATATGCACAAATGTAGATTGAGGAACAACCTTATGGCGAATAGTGGTACCATTATCCATAGGACCCTACAAGATGAAGGACACCATAGGTGCCTTATATAAAAAGTCTTTGGCTTTACACAACTAATCATGGTCTAGTTCTATATGAATCATGTTGATTGATTCTTTGTTATCAAAAACCTCACACTATGTCACTGAGTGCGAGAGCGATTTTCACATGAATGGTAGTGAAATCAGCAGATGGATTTTAAGGGATCAAGGATACCAAATATGCCATGGTGTCTACAAATATATATTATGAATGAGGGATTACCTCTATGTTGTACCATTCATGTTGGGCTAGATATGTTTCAACAAGCTCCTTGTAAGATTTCAGGATTGGATCTTGAGATAGAAATAGTCCCTTAACTTGGTTGTGAAGAACACAAGCTTATACTGAGAGGGAGGGTGAACAATATAAGACCACTTTTTACTTTTCTTTCCAATCAATATTATGCAATGTAAAAATAACAATATTAACAACAGTAACCAAAGAAATGCACAAATCATCACACACAATAGAGACACCAATTTAACATGGTTCACCCAATCTGGTTCCATAAAGAAAATATTTCACTAATATTTTCTCAATAAATATATTATAAATCCTTTCCCTATTACAATATTTATGGATCTCTATCCAAAGGAGAAACCAATACCCTAATCAATGTTTGTGGATCTATATCCATAGGAGACACCAATATCCTAACTCTGCTCTGGATGGTGATCCTCTAGAAGACATTTGCCTCCACTGCCCTTAACAAATGGAACTCTATCCATAAAAGATACATATCCTCCCTGATCTCACTGGAGATCTTTGTCCTCAACTCTATCACCTCCAAATATCTATCTCAAATCTATACTAAACACAATCCTTCAATGTAGAATAAATTTATCCTCAATATCTATCTCTGGTCTGGCACAAACCTATCCTCAAATCTACACCAAACTCTATCCTTGAATTTGTACTAAACATAGTCCTTCGGTCTAGCATAAATCTATCCTCAATATCTATCCTCAAGCCTTAAATCAAAGCTTGAATCAATCTCAAATCAACTCTACTAGATCTGCCCCAAACCTTAACTCAAGGTTTGAACAAATCAATCAACTTTGCTCTCAAGTCTTCTCAAAGACTTATCTCAATTTTGCATTTTAAGCTTCCACAAAATAGCACACTAATCTATCCTCAAGTCCTCTCTAGAACTTTTCCAATATTTTCAATAAGTCCTTACAAGAACTTATCCAAATATGATCTCAATCAGTATTATAATCTTCCATAAAATCTTACCCAAATCTATCCACAAGTCTTCTCAAATACTTGCCTTAAATATGCTTAAAAATTTCACACTAGAACTTTTCCAATATGATAGAAACATAAACAAAATTTTTAGAGGCCCAATATGCTCTATACGCATCACAATGCTCAATCACTTTCAATCACTCTTTCAAAAACATACAGAGAATTATTAGAGACTCAATATGCTTCACATTCACCTCAATACTCAATCACTTTCTCAAATCAATTCAAAATATAGAATAGTTTGTTTTATGGAACTTGAACAATCACTTCACACATCCACTTGACTAGGCTCAACCAACTCTACTCAACCAATCACTCAATGAAACAATCCTTGCTTACAAACCCTAGTCCAAGCATATGATCCTTCACTCAAAATGTTTCCAACAATGCTTATCAACCAATTTCATATAACAATGATACTCATGTTCTTTTCAAACCCTATTTCAAGTTCTTCATTCAACAACTCACTTCAACAACAATGCTTATAACAATGATACTCATGTTCTTTTCAAACCCTATTTCAAGTTCTTCACTCAATAAATGGCTTCAACAACAAAGCTTATAAAATAAGGTTTTAAAAACTCTTTATTCTAGAAAACCTTGAAGCATTAACTCAATACACTCAATAAGGAAATCCTAATCAAGTTCTTTTAACTCCAAACTTATTTTTCAAAAAACTAACCAATCAACTCAACTATGGAAGAATGTGCTTATACCTTTTTCTTGTTGATGAAGGAACCTCAAACGTTTACCACAACCACAAACACTTATTTGCCAAGCTCAAAGGAAGGTTATAAGATGATAAAACTCTCTCTCAAGATTACAATGTAAATATCAAAACATACATACACCTTATTACTCCATATTGAAGAAGGAATCCATCAACATATACAAAATCAATTGACCATTTACACCTTATGATCATTCAATTTAAAAATAAAATTTACCACTAAAAATATTGTCAACAATGTCACCTTCAAATAAGAAGTCCTCTCAAATTTAATCACTCTTCAATTCACCTTTTGATAAATAAAAAATGTGATAATAAATTTATCTAAAATAAATTTTAACACCTTATACCTTCATTTAGTCAAAAATTAATAATTAAGATAAGCACCTTTCATAACCCCTTTTAGCTACCTAAAACTTATGTTTACACCTTAGGAAATTAAAATTAATGCAAATTTTATTACCTTTGTCTAGGTGAGACTCAAACCATCGATGCTGCCCCCTCGTACGTCCTAGCCATAGCCTCGGCTATCACAAGCGCTAGGTGCTCATTTGAAAATCAAAGAGCACCATGTGCTCTATATCTTCTTTGCTAGCTCCTAATAAAAATAAAAACACGCGTCCTTCCTTGATGCTTCAACGTTAACATTGCCAAAATGCTCTTGCCGTGAATCGAACGCGGACCACTCTGCACCCAAGCACCTTAACTTGTGACCACTTGCCACTAGGCCATGCTACCTGGTTGGTTATAGAATTTTGGCCCTCAACAACTTTATCCCTTTTTCACTGGCGCTTAAGACAAGAAACTTGTCTTCTTCTTCGCATGAATTCTCACAACACAACACTTGCCTCTTTTATTTATTCGAACGAAGGATAATTTAAATGGAACTAATGCATATAGTTTATATACCAATTACCTCCTTTAAACTTGAATGTCAACACCTTCGAAATTTGAATAATTAATTTATAAATTATTTAAATTATTTAGAATTTAAATATTATAAATTAACTTTTAAATCCTTTTGGCATTATCAAAGCCTTCTTTTATTTTACCACTTTGTATAAATAATATTTATTTATAAAATTTAAATTCAATTTGAATTTAAATATTTTATAAAATAAATGTTAAAACTTCCTTGGGATTTTAAGAAAAATCTTTTATTTTTGCTCACCCATGGTTTAACAAAAACCCTCCTACTTATGCTTCCACATAATATTAAAAATATTATGAAGCTCTTTTGCCATTAACGTTTGCATTGTTCCTTTTTACCTTTTAACATCAATAGTAGCACATTCATTTACATCAATGGCAACTTCGTTCCTTGACATCAATGAAAACTTTGAATCAAATTGTCCAACAATATCCCATTTTGTCATTGATGGCAACCCAAATTATTTTCACCAAAAACTCAACCAAAAACTTAAATTTTTTTTTTATGCTCCCCCTAGGACATTGCTCCCCCTGGCTCATTGCTCTTTTCAAATCTCTCTTCTTTATTCAAATACCAAATCTCCCCCCCTTAATAAAATATTTCCCCCTTTGACATAAATGGCAAAGGATCACCTTTGGGTCTCAAGACTAAGAATGGGTTTCTTAGATTAGCCTCTCCCCCACCTCCTCTTGAGGTGGCTAATTTAGGTGTGAGAGTATTTTTACTCCCAGAAAGCACTGGTCTTTACATTTATCCTCTTTTCTTCTTATCTGATCCTTCTGATTCCTCTTACTATTCCTTTCCATGTCCATGTTCCTATTTATGTCCATATTCTTGTTCTTGTTCTTGTTTCTATTCTTGGTCATGTTCATATCCATGTTCTTATTCCTGTTCCTATTCATATCCATATCCCTTTTCCTATTTTTGTTCCTGTTCTTGTTTGTGTTCATACTTGATTCTGGAATGTCTGCTCTACACCACTTTTTTGTGTGACCATAATTATTGCACTTATAACACTTAATGTTATTATTACTTGGAGGTGCAAATGTCTTAGGATTTCTCCTAGTGGATCCATATCCTTTTCTATCATGAACCCTATAATTCATTTTCTTGTGACCAAACTGATTACATGAGTAGCAATACCCATGGAAAAGCTGTTTGTTCCTATATTTCTATATTTCATGTGTCCCACACTATGAAGCCAGGTGTCCAAACCTATGACATGAGAAATATCTTCCATTGAAGTTCTCTTGTCTTGACCTCATTGGTCTCTTAGACTCTTCTTCCCTGTGTTGTTTCCTATTCCATATATTTCTCATTTGTGTATTGTTCCTTTCCCTGTTGATATTTCTATTTTCCAACTTATCCTTAGAAGTCTCACTTTCTCTTTCATTCTTCTTTTCTGAAGCTTCTTCCATTTTGGTGCTTGAGCTTGACTATCCCTTTTATGCTTCTTATTTTCCTTGTTCTTCTTTAGAACTAAGTTCTATTTTTGTGACTGATGATCTTTGTGCATTGATAATCATGTCCAACACCTTTGTATTTTCCTCAAACTTGTGTAGCTTGTCCTTAGAACATTTTACTTCCATCCTTAGTGAAACTATCTCATGCTCTAATATTTCACACTCTAGATATTTTGTATTTAATTTTTTGGTCATACCTTCTTCAATTTTCCTTGCCTCTTCAACCTTGATTTTGAAGTTGGTGAGTTCCTTTAAAAAATTTGTCTTTTTTCTCATCTTCTTGAACTTGAATCATTAATCATGAGTTCTCCCTTTTTAATTATTTAAGATCAATACTAAGTCTTTTATATTCTTGCTATTTTACCTTTGACTATTCAACCATATCCTTTTCAGCTCTCCTTGCCTTTTCAACCTTATCTCTCAAGTCAGAGAGATATTGTAGAAGCTTTGTATTACATTTCTCATCTTCTTGTATTTGAGCATTCAATTCTAAGTTCTCTCTTTTCAATTCAACAAGTTCTTTAAGAGTGGCTTCCTCTTTTTATTTTTCTAAATATTCCTCTTCTTTCTTTATTTGATCTTCTATAGGAGTATCTCATTTTTATTCTATTATTTAAAGTAGAGTTTCTTCTTCATACCTATTTTGATTGTCCTTGTTATCATTTAGATCCATTTCATCTTCACTACTATTAAACCCATGATAATATCTTGCATCATGACCTAGTTGACCACACACAAAGCATTCTTCACCTTCTTATGGATAATAAGCTGCATGGTGACCAATATTCCTACATTTGGTACAAAACTTTATCAATCTAATATTTTCTCCACTGCTTGATTCATATTTTGAATCTATTTCCATTTTTCCTCCCAACACAAAAATATCAAACTCATCTTCCTTTTCTTTCATGACCATGTGTGTTCTTTTCTTCTTGTGTCTCATGGTTTTTTCTTTGCCTTTTTTTTCCATTTGTGTTCTTGTAAGATCTTCCTTCAAATTTTTAAACCTTTTTGAAGGAACCAACTCTGATACCAATTGAAGAACACAAGCTTATACTGAGAGGGGGGGTGAACAGTATAAGACTACTTTTTACTTTTATTTCCAGTCAATATTATGCAATGTAAAAGCAAAATCAACAATAGTAACCAAATCAATGCACAAATAATCATACACATAGAGACACCAATTTAACGTGGTTCACCAAATATAGGATACTCCACAGAGAAAATATTTCACTAATATTTTCTTAATAAATCTCTTTGGAATACTTTCTCTATTATAATGTTTATGGATCTCTATCCAAAGGAGACACTAATCCCCTAATAAATGTTTGTGGATATCTATCCATAGGAGACACCAATCTCCTAACTCTACTATAGCTGGTGATCCTCTAGAAGACCTCTACCTCCACTACCCTTAGCAAATGGAACTCTATCCACGAAATACACCTATCCTCCCTGCTATGGCTGGAGATCTCTGTCCTCAACTCTATCACCTTCAAAACTCTGTCTCAAATCTATACTAAACATAGTCCTTTGGTATAGCACAAATATATCCTCAATATATGTCTCTGGTCTGGCACAAACCTATCCTTAAATATGCATCAAACTCTATCTTCGAATCTATAGTAAATATAGTCCATTCTAGCACAAATTTATCCTCAATATTTTTCTTCAAGCCTTAACTCAAAGCTTGAATAAATCTCAAATAAAATTTGTTGGATCTGCCCCAAACATTAACTCAAGGTTTGAAAAAATCAATCAACTCTGCTCTCAAGTATTCTCAAAGAATTATCTCAATTTTGCCTTGTAAGCTTCTACAAAATATCACACCAATATATCCTCAAATACTCTATAGAACTTGTCCAATCTACTCAATAAGCCCTCACAAGAACTTAGCCAAATCTACTCATAATATGTATTGTAAGCTTCCACAAAATCTTACCCAACTCTATCCACAAGTCTTCTTAAATACTTACCTCAAATTTTCTCAACAAGTACACACTAGAAATTGTCCAATCTCATAGAAACATAAAGAGAATTGTTAGAGACACAATATGCTCTATACTCATCACAATGCTCAATCACATTCAATCACTCTTTCAAAAACATACAGAGAATTTTTAGAGAATCAATATGCTTCACATTCACCTCACTACTCAATCACTTTCTCAAATCAATTTAGAATATAGAATAGTTTGTTTTATGGAACTTGAACAATCACTTCACACATCCACTTTACTAGGCTCAACCAACTCTACTCAACCAATCACTTAATGAAACAATCCTTTCTTACAAACCCTAGTCCAAGCATATGATCCTTCACTCAAAATATTTCCAACAATGCTTATCAACCAATTTCACATAAAAATGATACTCATGTTCTTTTCAAACCCTAGTTCAAGTTCTTCATTCAACAACTTACTTAAACAAAAATTATTATAAGAAAATCTTCACATAACAATGATACTCATGTTATTTTCAAACTCTAGTTCAAGTTCTTCACTCAATCAATGGCTTCAAGAACAATGCTTATAAAACAAGTTTTTTACAATTCTTTATTCCATTTTTTTGAAATGGTGGGCGGGAAAATGAGCTCTGGCGATTTTCTCCTCTGAACCAGGGTTTCTGGATCTTCAAATTTTCTTGGGCATCTGGTGGGTTGCCGTAGTGTTTTTCTGGTTACTGTGGATCTGAACGCAAGTCTGCTGTCCCAGGAGGGTCCAATGGGGACTCCTCCGGATCCTCTCGCAGGGAGAAAGAGCTCTTATGCTGAAATGCTAAAAGATAATTCTCCTTCTTCTAATGACGAAGCTCAGAGAAATGCTCTTCATATGCTCTTCAAGAACGCTTGGAAAGAGATCATCAGGCCAACGAGTCAATGGATGCCTTTCGCAGTCCGAATCAAGGCCCAAGATTGTCATTGAGCCAAAGATGGTCGAAGACACAATCTTATATAGAGCCAACCATGATCTGATCTATAAATTCATGGGTATTCGCCCTACCCTAAATTTCTTGCACACCTGGGTCAGGCAAAACTGGGAGCCTCACGGTGAGTACTCCTTATGGTTTATTAGCAACGGGTATTTCATTGTTAGTTTTTCTTCTCTGTCCGATAGAAATAGGGCTTTTGAATCGAAAAAGAGGAACCATGGTCCGACAGGGCTATTTGTTCAACCCTGGAGAGTGGGTTTCGATCCTCGTATTGAACCCACGGCTGTCCCGATTTGGATCCGTCTGTATGCTCTTCCAATGGATTTTTGGGGTGAGCAGGTTCTGGAAATGATCGGGAACTCCCTTGGAAGACATTTGGGTGTCTCCAAAGACACCATAGAAGGAAACACAGCTATTTTTGCAAGAATTTGTGTGGAAATGGATATTAGCCAGCCTCTATCGGCAGAGGTGGAACTTGAACTGGTAGGACTATCTTGGATTCAACAGCTAGATTATGAGGCTCTGCCCTTCAGATGCAGAGTTTGTCACAAATATGGGCATTTGGTCGTTTTGTCCAAATAATATGATCACAAAAATGGAGGCCCCGCTTGGAATGCCAAATCATCCCAGGGAGGGTAGGTCAACTCCAACCAAAGAACCAAACAGTACCCCTCAAGGTAAATATGTTTAGAAAGATGGCTTTGAACAGCCTAAAAGAAGGAGAAAGCAAAAGAAAAATGGTAAGGAGCAAGCACAACTCAAGCCATCTAATAGGTACAAAATATTTAAGACACTAGTGGACCAAGAGGATCAAGTTATGGAAGGTGTGGATGCGAACACTAAAGCCAACAACATCCCTGCTCATGCTTCTCCTTCATCTCCCACCGCCACAGAACAGGTAATTGAGTACACTGAGTTACCGCTGTCAGAGAATGTAGCGACATTGATACTGCACACCCAAGCATAGCCAATAATCAAGGATGTCATCATGGGAGTATCAGAAAAGAATAGAGAAAGGCCAACCCTAGGGATAACTCAGGTGGAAAAGCAATCAAGAAATAGCATTTCTCAAGGAGCGGGTAGAAAATCAAATAAGGACCTACTAGTAGCTCAAGGAGACAAGCTGATCACTGGAGGATCGGTGAGGACAATTGATTCTTAATGCTCTCAATGTTTTCAATGATTATTCAATCATGGAATGTTAGGGGTTTAAACAGTAGAACCCATCAATCTGCTATTCAAAGACTCTTAGGAAAATGTAAAATAGATTTTTTGCTTATCCAGGAGACAAAAATGTCTTTAGATCTTATGTGTAAAACAGTTAATAGAATCTGGAGGGGCGCTGGTCATATGGATGTGGCTGCCCAAGGTGCCTCAGGGGGGATAGTTACTCTTTGGAACTCTCTGGAATGGACTGCAATAGAACATATAGCTTGGAGGGGTGTTCTCACATCTCATTTTAGGAATAATGTCATAGCTAAACATGTTTTAATCACAAATTTTTATGGGGCTCAAAACCTTGATGGCCAGAGGCTCCAATGGAAAGCTATACATAACATGAGGACCTCAAGGGAAGATTTAGACTGGATTATTGCTGGGGATTTTAATGCTAAATTATCTTCTAGAGATCAGGAAGGGGGAACCCCAATTTTGGACCCAGGGGATCGACTTCTGATTGCCCAAGTCTAGGCCTTGCACTTAGTGGATATTAAAGGCCCTAGAACCTACTTTACTTGGACTAACAAGAGGAGGGAGCCACATAGCAGGAAGGTAAAGCTAGACCATTTTTTGGTCTCAGAGGAGGCATTTGTAAAATGGAATACTAAATTCTAGATTTTGGAGGGTCCAGTTTTAGATCACTTTCCCATTTTGTTGGAGGGAGGGACTATGACAGGGCAACATCACAAACCTTTTAAATTTGAGAATTTTTGGTTACAAAAAGAGGATCTTTGAAAGAAAATTCCGTAGTGGTGGGAAGAAGGTCATCTACCTTTTGGGACAACAATGTTTAGATTCCACAAACAGATTCATTTTGTCAAAGTTCAACTGAAACAATGGAGGCAAGCTAACAAGTCAGATTTCTAGCTCCAAAGAGCTCCCTTGGTGGCCAGATGGGATGAGGTTCAAAAACACTTTAGGGAAGGAACAATTACAGAGCAGCTCAAAACCGAGGATGATGCCTTGCGTAAAGCGGTTGAGGACATTGATAACCAAGAGGAGACTTATTGGAAACAGAGAGCAAGAACCACTTGGTTATTAGAAGGTGATAGAAATACCAAATTTTTCCATCGGTCAGCTTGTGCTAGGAGACAGATGAATAACATGGAAGCCCTTCAAGATGAGAATGGACACTCCTTTGATACTCTTCCTGGTATGCATTCCCATTCAATGGATTATTTTTCTAAACTTTTTAAGGAAAGTATGGAGCAAGATGTAGAGGCTCAAAATGAAGTTATTGATGTCATACCCTCTATTATCTCTGAAGAAGAAAATCAGACCCTTCTTAGACCCATTGATAGAGAAGAACTGAAGAATGTGGTCTTTGGAATGAGCACCGGCAAATCTCCAGGACCAGATGGCTTTCCAATTGAGTTTTTTCAGGCCTTCTGGGATACTTTGGAGGAGGATGTTTTGGTTGTCACAGAGGAGTCCAGAGGTAATAAAAGAATTCTTAAGGCATTAAATCATACCTTCATCACTTTAATTCCTAAAGGGGAGGAGGGGGCTCATATTTTTGATTTTAGACCTATTGCCTTATGCAACGTGATTTATAAAATAATCACAAAGATAATGGTTGAACGGCTAAAACCTCTCCTTCATAACATTATCTCCTCAGAGCAAGGGGGTTTTGTAGAGGGTAGACAGATCTTGGATGGGGTGGTTCTTGCTCAGGAGGCAATCCATACAATGCAAAAATATGGTAATAAAGGAATGTTCATTAAACTAGATATGTCAAAGGCTTATGATAGGGTGGAGTGGAGTTTCTTGTCAAAGATGATGGCAGCCTTTGGTTTCTCTCAGGACTGGATAGATTGGGTCATGAGTTGTGTTTCTACATCGTATTATTCTATTTTAATCAAGGGTCTTCCCTCGCAATCTTTTGGAGCCACCCGTGGTCTTCGTCAAGGGGACCCTTGCTCTCCCTATCTTTTCCTCATTTTGGCTGAAGGATTAGGTAGACTTTTCTTGAGGAGAAGACATCAAGGCTTGCTAACAGGTATCAAGGTGGGTGAGGAAGTTTTGACTCACTTATAGTTTGTGGATGATACAGGATTGGTTGGAGTGGCCAGCTTCGGGGAAGCTAGAGTAATCAGAGATACTCTTAATGTCTACCTTAGGGCTTCAAACCAAGTCATCAATGATAAAAAATCCAAAGTGGTCTTTTTCAATCTTGATCAAAGGCTACGGAGACGAGTTCTAGAGATCTTGGGATTCACAAGGACTTCTCTTCCAAGTGGTTTACTTGGGGGTTCCTTTGCATTTCAAAAAATTAAAAATAGATATCTGGAAGGATCTTTTGGATGGTATCAAAGATAGAATGAATCATTGGTCTCATAAATGGTTAAGCTATGGGGGTAGATTAACTTTCTTATAGTCAGTTATTCAGGCCATGCCAATTTATAAATTCTCTATCCTGGCTACCCCACATACTATATGGAAAGAGCTGGACAAAATGGCTAGAAGATTTTTATGGGAAGGAGTAAAAGGGGAGAGGAAATGGGCCTTAGTTGGTTGGGATAAAGTTACCCTAGCCCAAGGAAAAAGGAGGGTTGGGACTGAGAAGATCCAAGCTAAATAACAAAGCTTTGGCTAGAAAGTCAGTCTTGGAGATGGATTTCCCAACCAACCTCCTTATTCAGTAGAATCCTAACTAGTAAATATTTGGGTCATGTTCACCCCAATGAGGTGGGTCGTTTCCCTTTGGATGGTACTGGATCCTTAGTGTGGCAGGCTCTCAAGCTTGGATCTCAGGTTATTAAAGACCAATTGTTTTGGAAAGTGGGGAGAGGGGAGAAGGCACATTTCTGGACTGATTCTTGGGACCAGTACCCACCCATCATTGCTGAGTTCCCCGAATTACAACCAATTAAATCTGCCATAGAAACCAAGGGTTGGGTCCAAATTGAAAGTTATTTCAACACTAGTCAGCTGGGGGAATATAAGTTTAAGAAGTTTAAGAGGTTGGAGGAGTGGCCAATTTCAATCCCTCCGGAGCTGGCACCCATCTTGACCAAAATCTTGACAGAAAGGTTTCTCATAGGGAGAGACGAGGAGGATGAATTAGCTTGGGGCTATGGGAACCTTGGTGTATATACAGTGAAGGACGGATACGACAAGATCCTCCCAGAGCCTCCCCCACATTCATTTTTGGTTGAGGATTGGAGAAAGATTTGGCACTCCAAGGGTTGGTCGAAAGTAAACTTTTTTGCCTGGCAGTTTATGCACAATGGAATTCTCACTTTTGATAATCTCAGATGTAGAGGAATCATCGGTCCATATCAATGTGTTTTATGCCACAAGAATGAGGAAACAATTGATCACCTGATGTTTGAGTGCCCTTTCACGCGTCAGATTTGGAAGCGATGGTTCTCTCACTATAAACTCCAGGTTAATGGTGACTTGAATCGGACCAATATTTGGGAAAGATGGAAGAGGGGTAGATTTAAATCTAAAGCTCTTTGAATTGGTTGGGAGCTTGGCTTATACTTCATTTGGTGGCAAGTGTGGTTGGAGAGAAATGCTCAAATTTTTAGAGAAACTTTTTCCTCGCTAGATGGAGTTTGGCAGGTCATCTAGAGCAAAGCCACAAAAACTATTGCCATCTATGCTAAAGAGGAAACTCAGGTTGGTCCTGGGCCAATGGAAGAGGGAGTTGAAGAGCAAGAGAGACAGGACAGAGCTAGCTGGAAACCACCCCCAGAAGGTTGGATTAAAATCAATATTGATGGAGCTGCAAAGGGTAATCCGGGTAGTGCTAGAATTGGAGTGGTTTGTCGAGATCATGATGGTTCAGTGCTCTATTGGGAACTGCAAGGCTTGGGAAGAGCCACAAACAATGAAGCAGAAGCCATTGCTATCAAATCTGCTTCTATCTGGGTAGTTAATCAGGGCCATAGGAGGATAATTCTTGAATCTGATTCTCAAATACTGGTTGGAGCTCTAGACTGCATGAGGAACTTTGCTTCGAAAGCATGGAGGTTGAGGATTCTGGTCTCTCAAATCAAGGCATTATGGAGGGAATTAGATGATGTGATTCCTATTTATGTGAGTAGAGATTTAAATAAAGTAGCCAATTTACTAGCGAAGATGGGTGCTGAGAAAGAGGTAGGGGTGCAGCTACACAGTGACATGCCTTTGGAGGATGAGGTGATTAGGCAGGGTCTTGAAAGATCGTTGAGCCAATGAGCAAAGAAAATGCTAAGGGTGGTTTTTGTCACGATATCGCAACCTGTTGTGCCATCACGGCCTTTGGAGGGAAGTTGTCATGATATCGCGACATGTTGCACCGTCGCGGCCTTTGGAGGGAAGCTGTCGTGATATCGTGACATGTTGCACCGTCGTGGCCTTTGGAGGGAAGCTATCGCGATATCATGACATGTTGCGCCATCACGGCCTTTGGAGGGAAGTTGTCACGATATCGTGACATGTTGCACCATCATGGCCTTTGGAGGGAAGCTATCATGATATCATGACATGTTGCACCGTCATGGCCTTTGGAGGGAAGCTGTCGCGATATCGTGACATGTTGCACCATCGTGGCCTTTGGAGGGAAGCTGTCGCGATATCGCGACATGTTGCGCCGTCATGGCCTTTGGAGGAAATCTGTCATGATATCATGACATGTTTCACCATCATGGCCTTTGGAGGAAAGTTTTCGCGATATCACGACATGTTGCATCGTCGTGGCCTTTGGAGGAAAGCTATCATGATATCGCGACATGTTGCATCGTCACGGATTTTGGAGGAAAGCTGTCACGATATCGTGACATGTTGCATCGTCGTGGTCATAAGAGGAAAGTTGTTGCAATATCATGACATGTTGCACTGTCATGGCCATGGGAGGAAAGTTGTCTCGATATCGTGACATGTTGCGCCGTCACGGCCACTAGAGGAATGTTGTCGCGATATCGTGACATGTTGCTCTGTCGTGGCCAAGGAAGGATTTTTGTTGCGATATCATGACGTGTCATGATATTGTGACATGTCGCTCTGTCACGTCCAAGGAAGGATAGTTGTCGTGATTTCATGACATGTTGCCCCGTCGCGGCCAAGGATGGATAGTCGTCACGAAATCGTGACATGTCATGATTTCACGACATGTCACTCCGTTGCGGCCAAGGAAGGCTAGTTGTCGCAATATCGTGACTTTTTGAATTTTTGCGGTCAGAGGTGAATTGTGTCACATTTTCATGCCTTGTAATCTTGTGCTTTCTTTGTTTTTGGTAGGGAAGTGTCTACTCCCAATTGTAACTGATCTTTGTTTTAATACAATTTTTTTTCAAAATTTTCAAAAAAAAAACAACTCTTTATTCCAAAAAACCTTGAAGCATTAAATCAACACACTCAATAAGGAAACCCTAATCAAGTCCTTTTCTCTCCAAACTTATTTTCCAAAAAAACAACCAATCAAATCAACTATTGAAGAATGTGCTCATACATTTTTCTTGTTGATGAAGGATCCTCAAACATCTACCACAACCACAAACACTTCTTTGCCAAGCTCAAAGGAAGGTTAGAAGAGGATAAAACTCTCTCTCAAGATTACAATGCAAATGTCAAAACATACATATACATTATTACTTCATCTTGAATAAGTCATCCATAAACATATACAAAAATCAATTGACCATTTACACCTTATGATCTCCCAATTTAAAAATAATATTTACCACTAAAAATATTGTCAAAAATGTCACCTTCAAATCGGAAGTCCTCTCAAATTTAATCACTCTTCAATTCACTTTTTGATAAATAAAAAATATCACTATAAAATTATTTAAAATAAAGTTTAACACCTTATACCTTCATTTAGTCAAAAATTAATAACTAATATAAGAACCTTTTCATAACCCCTTATAGCTCCCTAAACCTTATGTTTACACATTAGGCAATTAAAATTAATGTAAAATTTATTACCTTCACCAAGGTGAGACTCAAATCGTCGATGCCACCTCCTCGTGCGTCCTAGCTGCAGGATCGGCTATCATGAGTGCTAGGTGCTTGTTTGAAAACCAAAGAGCACCACGTGCTCTATATCCTCTTTGTTGGTGCCCAATAAAAATAAAAACACACATCCTTCCTTGACTCTTCAACCTTTATACTACCAAACTGCTCTTGCCACAAATCGAACATGGACCACTCTACACCCAAGTGACTTAACTCGTGACCACTTGCAACTTGGCCATGCTACCTGGTTGGTTATTGAATTTTGGCCCTCGACAACTTTATCCCTTTTTCGCTAGCGCTTAAGACAAGAAACTTTTCTTCTTCTTCACATGAATTCTTACAACATAAAACATGCCTCTTTTATTTTTTTGAATGAAGGATAATTTAAATGCCACTAAGGCATATAGTTTATATACCAATTACCTCCTTTAAAATTGAACGTCGGCACCTTCGAAATTTGAATAATTAATTTATAAATTATTTAAATTCTTTACAATTTAAAAATTATAAATTAATTTTTAAATCCTTTTGGATTTATTAAAGTCTTCTTTGATTTACCACTTTGTATAAATAATATTTATTTAATTTAAATATTTTATAAAATAAATATTAAAATTTCCTTGGGATCTTATGAAAAGCCTTTTATTTTTGCTCACCCATGGTTTTAATAAAAACCCTCCTACTTATGCTTCCTCATAATATTAAAAATATTATGAAGCTCTTTCGCCATTAACCTTTGCATTGTTCCTTTTGACCTTTTTACATCAACGGTAGCTTATTACTTTACATCAATGACAACTTCATTCCTTGAAATCAATGACAACTTTGACTCAAAATGTCCAACAATCTCCCCCTTTGTCATTGATGGCAACCCAAATTCTTTTCACCAAAAACATAACCAAAAACTTAACCTTTTTGTTCTGCTCCCCCTGGCTCATTGATCTTTTCAAATCTCTCTTATTTACTCAAATACCAAATCTCCCCCCTTACTCAAATCTCTCCCCCTTTGACATCAATGGAAAAGGGTCACCTTTGGGGCTTGGGGCTAAGAATGTGTTTCTTAGCTTAGCCCCTCCCCCACCTCCTCTTGAGGTGGCTAATTTAGAGGTGGGAATATTTCAACTCCCAACAAGCATTGGTTTTTACCTTTACCCTCTTTTCTTCTTATCTGATCCTTATGATTACTCTAACTATTCCTTTCCATGTCCATGTTCCTATCCATGTCCATATTATTGTTCATGATCCTATTCCTATTCTTTTTCATGTTCATATCCATGTTCCTATTCCTGTTTCTATTCATATCCATATCCCTTTTCCTATTCATGTTTCTGTTCATACTTAATTCTATAATGTCTGCTCTACACCACTTTGTTGTGTGACCATAATTATTGCACTTATAATACTTAATATTATTATTCATTGGAGGTGCAATTGTCTTAGGATTTATCCTAGTGAAGGCATATCCTTTTCTATCATGAACCCTACAATTCATTGCCTTGTGACCAAACTAATTACATGAGTAGCAATACCCATGGGAAAGTTATCTGCTCCCATATTCCTATCTTTCATGTGTCCTGCACTATGAAGCCATGTGTACAAACCTATGACATGAGAAAATATTTCATTGAAGTTCTCTTGTATTGAACTCATTGGTCTCTTAGACTCTTCTTCCCTGTGTTGTTTCCTGTTCCATATATTTCTCATTTGTGCATTGTTCCTTTCCCTATTGATCTTTCTATTTTCCAAATTATCCTTAGAAGTCTCACTTTATCTTTCATTCTTATTTTCTGAAGCTTCTTCCCTTTTGGTTCTTGAGCTTGACTCTCCTTTTTATGCTTCTTGTTTCCCTTGTTCTTCTTTAGAACTAAGTCCTATTTTTGTGACTGATGATATTTGTGCATTGATAATCCTGTCCAACGTCTTTGAATTTTCCTCAAACTTGTGTAGATTGTACTTAGAAACTTTTACTTCCATCCTTAGTGAAACTATCTCATGCTCTAATATTTCACACTCTAGATCTTTTGTCTTTAATTTTTTGGTCATACCTTCTTCAATTTTCCTTGCCTCTTCAACCTTGATTTTGAAGTTGGTGAGTTCCTGTAAAAACTTTATTTTTGTTTTCTCATCTTCTTGAACTTAAATCCTTAATCCAGAGTTCTCCATTTTTAATTCTTTATGATCAATACTAAGTCTTTTATATTCTTGCTCTTTTACCTTTGACTATTCAACCATATCATTTTCAGCTCTTCTTGCCTTTTCAACCTTATCTCTCAAGTCAGAGAGATCTTGTAGAATATTTGTCTTACATTTCTCATTTTCTTGTATTTGAGCCTTCAATTCTAAATTCTCTCTTTTCAATTCAACAATTTCTTTAAGAGTGGCTTCCTCTTTTTCTTTTTATGAATCTTCCTCTTCTTTCTTTATTTGATCTTCTATGGGAGCATCTCATTTTTATTCTATTATTTAAAGTAGATTTTCTTCTTCATACATGTTTTTATTGTCCCTGTTATCATTTAGATAAATTTCATCTTCACTACTACTGAACCCATGATAATATCTTGCATCATGATCTATTTGACCACACACAAAGCATTCTTCACCTTATTGTGGAAAATAAGCTACATGGTGACTTGTATACCTACATCTGGTACAAAACTTTATCAATCTGATCTTTTTACCATTGCTTGATTCATATTTTGAATCTATTTCCATTTTTTCTCCCAAAACAACAATATCAAACTCATCTTCCTTTTCTTTCATGACCATGTGTGTTCTTTTATTCTTGTGTCTCATGGTTTTGCCTTTGCCTTTCTTTGCCATTTGTGTTTTTATAAGATATTCCTTCAAACTGTTAAACCTTTTCTGAAGGAACCAACTCTAATACTAATTGAAGAACACAAGCTTATACTGGGGGGGTTTGAATAGTATAAGTCCACTTTTTATCTTTATTTCCAATCAATATTATGCAATGTAAAGATAACAATATCAACAACAATAACCAAATCAATGCACAAATTACCACACACAATAGAGACACAAATTTAACGTGGTTCACCCAATGTGGGCTACTCCACGGAGAAAATATTTCACTAATATTTTCTCAATAAATATCTTGGGAATACTTTCCATATTGTAATGTTTATGGATATCTATCCAAAGGAGACACTAATCCCCTAATCAATGTTCATGGATATCTATCCATAGGAGACACCAATCTCCTAACTCTGCTCTAGTTGGTGATCCTCTAGAAGACCTCTACCTCCACTACCCTTAGAAAATGGAACTCTATCCACAGAAGACACCTATCCTCCCTACTCTGGCTAGAGATCTCTATCCTTAAATCTATCACCTGCAAAGCTCTATATCAAATCTGTACTAAACATAGTCATTCGATCTAGCACAAATCTATCCTCAATATTTTTCTTTGGTCTAGCACAAACCTATCCTCAAATCTGCACCAAATACTATCCTTGAATATTTACTAAACATAGTCCTTCGGTCTAGCATAAATATGTCCTCAATATCTATCCTCAAGCCTTAAATCAAAGATTGAATCAATCTCAAATCAACTCTCCTGGATCTGCCCCAAACCTTAAATAAATGTTTGAACAAATCAATCAAGTTTGCTCTCAAGTCTTATCAAAGACTTATGTCAATTCTGCCATGTAAGCTTCCACAAAAGCTCACACCAATCTATACTCAAGTCCTCTCTAGAACTTGTACAATATGCTCAATAAGTCCTCACAAGAACTTATCCAAATCTGATCTCAATCTGTATTTTAAGCTTCCATAAAAGCTTACCCAAATCTATCCACAAGTCTTCTCAAAGACTTGCATCAAATATGCTCAATAAGTCCACACTAGAACTTGTCCAATCTCATAGAAATATAAAGAGAATTGTTAGAGACTCAATATGCTCTTTACTCATCATAATGCTCAATCAAATTCGATCACTCTTTCAGAAACATACATAGAATTGCTAGAGACTAAATATGCTTCAAATTCACCTCAATGCTCAATCACGTTCTCAAATCAATTCAAAATATAGAATAGTTTTTTTATGGAACTTGAACAATCACTTCACACATCCACTTTACTAGGGTCAACTAACTCTACTCAACCAATAACTCAATGAAACAATCCTTGTGTACAAACCCTAGCCCAAGTATATGATCCTTCACTTAAAATATTTCCAACAATGCTTATCAACCAATTTCACATAACAATGATACTCATGTTCTTTTCAAACCCTATTTCAAGTTCTTCATTCAAAAACTCACTTCAACAACAATTCTTATAAGACAATATTCACATAACAATGATACTCATGTTATTTTCAAACCCTAATTCAAGTTCTTCACTCAATCATTGGGTTAAACAACAATGCTTATAAAACAAGGTTTTAACAACTCTTTATTCTAGAAAACCTTGAAGCATTAACTCAACACACTCAATAAGTAAACCCTAATCAAGTCCTTTTCACTCCAAACATATTTTCCAAAAAACCAACCAATCAACTCAACTATGGAAGAATGTGCTCATACCTTTTTCTTGTTGATGAAGGAACCTCAAGCATCTGCCACAACCACAAACACTTCTTTACCAAGCTTAAAGGAATGTTAGAAGATGATAAAACTCTCTCTAAAGATTACAATGCAAATATCAAAACATACATACACCTTATTACTCCATCTTGAAGAAGGCATCCATCAACATATAAAAAAATCAATGGACCATTTACACCCTATGATATCCCAATTTAAAAATAATATTTACCACTAAAAATAATGTCAAAAATGTCACCTTCAAATAATAAGTCCTCTCAAATTTAATCACTCTTCAATTCACCTTTTGATAAATAAAAAATGTCACAATAACTTTATTTAAAATAAAGTTTAACACCTTATACCTTCATTTAGTAAAAAATTAATAATTAAGATAAGCACCTTTTCATAACCCCTTATAGCTCCATAAACCTTATGTTTACACCTTAGGCAATTAAAATTAATGCAAAATTTATTACCTTCGCCTAGGTGAGACTCGAAACCTCGATGTTGCCTCCTCATGCATCCTATCCATGGCCTTGGCTACCATGAGCACTAGGTGCTCGTTTGAAAATGAAAGAGCACCATGTGCTCTATATCCTCTTTTCTGGTGCCCAATCAAAATAAAAACATGTGTCCTTCCTTGACGCTTCAACCTTAACAGTACCAAAATGCTCTTGCCATGAATTGAATGTAGACCACTCTACACCCAAGCACCTTAAATCATGACCAATTGCCACCAGGCCACGCTGTTTGGTTGGCTATTGAATTTTGGTCTTCGACAACTTTATCTCTTTTTCACTGGTGCTTAAGACAAGAAACTTGTCTTCTTCTTCACACGAATTCTCACAAAACAACACTTGCCTATTTTATTTATTGGAATGAAGGATAATTTAAATGCCACTAAGGCATATGGTTTATATACCAATTAAATCTTTTAAACTTGAACGTCGGTGCCTTCGAAATTTGAATAATTAATTTGTAAATTATTTAAATTCTTTATATTTTAAATATTATAAATTAAATTTTAAATCCTTTTGGCTTTATTAAAGCCTTCTTTGATTTGACCACTTTGTATAAATAATATTTATTTCTAAAATTTAAATTCACTTTGAATTTAAATATTTTGTAAAATATATATTAAAACTTCCTTGGGCTTTTATAAAAAACCTTTTATTTTTGTTCACCCATGGTTTTAATAAAAATCCTCCTACTTATGCTTCCACATAATATTAAAAATATTATGAAGCTCTTTTGCCATTAACCTTTGCATTTTTCCTTTTGACCTTTTTACATCAATTGTAGCTTATTCCTTTACATCAATGACAATTTCATTCCTTGACATCAATTACACCTTTGACTCAAAATGTCTAACAAGTTGACTATGAGGAGGGAGTCACCAAAGATATTTAGCCTCTTTATTTTCATAGTGATGGCTGTTTGGAGACCCAATATTAGGGCCTCATATTTAGTGTTGTTTTTCATACAAGGGAAGTCTAACTTGAATGATAAGGGCATTGGAGCACCTTGTGGCATGAAAAAGACAATCCTCGCACCACCTCCTTGCTCACACTTTGAACCATCGAAGAATAAAGTCATGTCAACTTTGTTTTAATGTTATTCGAGTTCGAGTGCTTCTGATAATGCCAAGACTGCATCATAAAAAAGATTT
This sequence comes from Wollemia nobilis, assembly GCA_028583015.1. Classification (NCBI taxonomy): domain Eukaryota; kingdom Viridiplantae; phylum Streptophyta; class Pinopsida; order Araucariales; family Araucariaceae; genus Wollemia; species Wollemia nobilis. Next base: position 2,462,436 of record JAQPPZ010015412.1, read on the forward strand.
ATGATGAGGGGATTACTGTTCTGAAGAGGCACCTCAGTTGGGTAATCAGCTATGACTTATCCCTTGATGGAATTTTGGCTTATGAATTCCAAGTCAAATTCTATCAATAGCATGATTCACTTTGCAGTACATGTATTATGATATGTCTTGCTCATCATATAATGCAAAGGATTTTGTTTGGATATTACATACGTCATATGGCTTAGCATATAGTGGCACAATTTCTTGGTTGCAAAGACCAGGACTAAGCATAAATTTTCTACGTATGCATATCCTATCTTGTAGCTCACCAAAGTGTGGCTGATGTAATATATCACTTGTTCCTTATCTTACGAGTTATTTTGAGCCAACATGGTGCCCAAAGAAAAATCAGTAGCGGATATATATAACAGGAATGGCACATACTACCTTGGTGCAGCTAGAACTAGCATCATTTCCAGGTACTCCTTGATTTCAGCAAAGGCTTGCTGACATTCTTCATCTCATTAGAATGTGATCCTCTTATGTAGCAGTCAATTCATGGGTCGATATTTGTTCGATAGTTGTGTGATTAATCGCTTTATGGATTGTTAGTCTTACATTGACACTAAGAGGGGGGGTGAATCAGTGTAGCTCTTTAAACTTAAATTTATAGCTCTTAATACCGCAACAATTAAAACTTATTACTAGATACAAGTATAACAAAAGAGCATCACACAACACAATATTTAACGAGGTTCACCAATGTGGCTACTCCTCAAAAATTGACTGCTTGGACTACCATCCAAATCCAACCTTTGCAAAGCACCAACTTTACAATCAATTTACCAACACCCATTGTAAGGAGCACCAACCCCTTATTTATCTGCACCAACAGAAAGGAGCACCAACCCCTGATTTATCTGCACCAATAGAAAGGAGCACCAACCCTTGATTTACTAGCACCAACTAGAAGGAGCACCAACCCATGATGCCAAGCACCAACTTGGACTTCAATTTGAATCTATAATTTTGACAGTAAGATACCTTTGCTTTTGCAAGACCCTGACTGGTCTTCTTCACCTTTGCATTCTCTACACACTCTACTCTCTCTACGCAATCACTTCGCACACTCTGCTTCGTTACAGTCAAACTTCATGATCATCTTCTCCCTTTTGTGCACTCTGCTCTCTTTGTGAATTTTGCACTTAGCACGATTCGACATGACTTGCTCTCTACGCACAATGACCGTATTTCACACACCTTCGACTACCTTCCAATTCTCAAAATAGCCCTCCTTTTATAACAATATTTTTTATGATGAAAACCCTAATCTTAGTCAGTTGTAAATCCTAATCTTAGTCGGCTTTCATAACAACTTTAAACCCTAATTTTAGTTGACTTTCATCGGTCTTCGTCGGCTTCAACTCAAGAAGATGTTCGGTTTATCCATCGCTTGATGATTTCATTCTGGATAGACCCTAAAACCACCATACTGACTTTTGATCACTCTTCGTATTTCAAAAATATGAAATCACTCTGTAACTGCCCTTGTAAATGTCATAGTGATGTCGGTCCACTGTCATACTTCTCATTTCAATTGTGTTCTCCTTCTTGACTTGTGCATTTACGACCTGCCACGAAATCATGATATTTTTGCCTTTGTAGCTTCTTTTGTTGTTGTCGTGAAAATACATGTCATGATATCGTGACACTTTCACCTCCGTACGCTTTCTCTATTATTTTGTCATGATATCATGACATTTTTGCCTCCGCAGACTTCGTCTTTTCTTTTGTCGTGATATCATGACATTTTTGCCTTCGTATACTTCGTCTTTGCTTTTGTCGTGATATCGTGACACTTCTACCTTCAAAGTCTTCTTCTCTGCTTTTGTCTCAAAATCGCGACACTTCTACTTCCATACTTTACTTCTTTGCTTTTGTCACGAAATCGCAACACTTCTGCCTTCAAAGTCTTCTTCTCTACTTTTGTCATGAAATCGTGACACTTTTGCTTTTGTACTTTACTTCTTTGCTTTTGTCACAAAATCATGACACTTCTACTTTCGAAGTCTTGCTTTCTGCTTTTGTCATGAAATCATGATAGTTCTGCTTCCGTACGCTTCCTCTCTTTCTTTTGTCACGAAAATGCGACATGTCGTGATATCGCGACACTTTTCAAACTTACTTTCTCTCTCCTATTTTAGTCATGAAAATGTGACATGTCACGAAATTGCGACACTTTTCCAACTTACTTTCTCTCTCCTATTTTAGTCATGAAAATCATGTTGCAAAATTGTGACACTTTTCAAACTTACTTTCTATCTCCTATTTTAGTCGCAAAAATGTGACATGTCACGAAATCGTGACACTTTTCTTACTTGTTCTCTTTCTTCAAACTTGTCATGAAATCGTGACACTTTTTCTTTCTTTCTCTTTCTCTTCCAACATGTGAAATCGTGACAGTTTTTCCACTTGCCTCTCTCTCTTCCAACATGTCGCGAAATTGCAACATTTTTTCCTGCTTTTTCTCTCTCTTCCAACATGTCACGAAATCACGACAATTTTTCCTGCTTTTTCTCTCTTCCAACATGTCGCGAAATCATGACAATTTTTCCTGCTTTTTCTCTCTTCCAACATGTCGCGAAATCACGACAGTTTTTCCTGCTTTTTCTCTCTCTTCCAACATGTCGCAAAATCATGATAATTTTTTCTGCTTTTTCTCTCTCTTCCAACATGTCACGAAATCGTGACAGTTTTTCTTGCCTGCTGTATATGTCGTGATATCGCGACACTTTTCTTACTTGTCTTTTTTCTTTGATATTTTGCATATGGGCCACTTCGGTCTTCTTGGAAAATCACTGTACATACTCTGAATAACCTTTGAACTCCTATCTTCTGCATCTGAATAGATTTTGTACTTCCTGTCCACTGCATCAACAGATCTATCTGATTGTGTTGACAAAAATGACAATACTATTGCTGCACCTTGCTCAACAATCTCCCCCTTTGGAATTTTTGGCAACACATGTGCAATTTCCTGTAACTCTTCTCCCCCTTTGACAATAATACCAAAGGGCTATTACAGACTCCCCCTGAGTCCATGCACAACATTCTCAGGAAAAATTTATTACACTTAGCAAAAATCATGAACATGAGCAAAAAGATAATCAAATACTTAAATGCTCCCCTTGAGAATGTGATCCCTGTAGCTAGTCAATTCTTGGGAAGTGTGACCACTCCCAATTTATTGTGAAGGTACTCAAAATCTTCCTTGGGCAATGGTTTTGTGAAGATATTTGCTACTTGTTCTGTAGTTGGAACAAAATCCAACTTAACATCACCTTTCACAACTTTCTCCTTCAAAAAGTGATACCTGATAGCAATGTGTTTTGTGCATGAATGCATAACCGGATTCTTGGAGATGTTAATGGCACTGGTGTTATCGCACTTAACTGATATTGGCTCACTGAAGCTAATACCAAGATCTTTCAGGGTTTTTTTCATCCATAATACCTACATACAACATGTTGTCACTGTAATATATTCTGCCTCTACTGTCGATAAAGAAACTGACTCTTGTTTCTTACTGTTCCACATGACCAATATGTCTCCAAGATAGAATGCACCTCCACTGGTACTCTTTCTGTCATCGACACCTCCTGCCCAATTTTCATCTGAATACAAAATAAGGGTGAAGTATTTACCTTTCGGATACCATAACCCATACTCCATAGTACCCTTAAGGTACCGAAGAATCCTCTTCACTGCTATCACATGAGTCTCCTTGGGATTAGCCTAAAATCGTGCTACCATGCATACTGCCTACAAAATATCTGGTGCAGTAGCTGTCGAGTACGATAATCTCCCAATCATAGATCTGTACATGGTTTGATCAACAGGTGGAGATTTGTCATCCTTGCTCAACTTGCAACCTGTCATCATGGGAGTGCTAACTAGCTTACAATCCTCCATTGTGAACTTTTTTAACATCTCTTTCACATATTTAACTTTAGAAATAAATATGCCCTTCTTATTTTGATTAACTTGCAACCCGAGGAAATACAAAAGTTCACCAATCATTGACATTTCAAATTATTTCTGCATCTTATTTGCTAAATCTTTACATGACTCATCTTTTTTGCTACCAAATATGATATCATCTATGTATACAACAAGAACAATAAGATGCCCATTTTTTGTTTTGACATACAAATTACTATCCACCATACCTTTCTTAAACCCTTGTTGAGTGAGATAGTTGTCTAGCCTTGCATACCATGCTCGAGGTGCCTGTTTTAAGCCATATAATGCTTTATTCAACTTGAAAACCAAATTGGGATCATCACCAAGTTGAAAACCATCTGGTTTCTCAATATAAACCTCTTCTTCAAGTTTCCCATTCAAAAACACTGATTTCACATCCATTTGATAAAATTTGAAATTCTTGTAGACTGCTAAAGCCAAAAACATTCTAATTGCCTCTAGTCTAGCTATTGGTGCAAAAGTTTCCTCAAAGTCAATGCCTTCAACTTGTGCATAACCCTTACATACCAATCTTGCTTTATTTTGACTACCTATCTGTCTTCATTCAATTTGTTTCGAAAAATCCATTTAGTCACAATTATATTTTTATTTGCAGGTCTAGGTACTAACTCCCAAGTTTCATTTTTCTTGATCTGATCTAATTCTTCATTTATTGCCTTCATCCAAATTTCATCTTTTCTTGCGTCAGCAACATTTTTGGGCTCAATGCTGGATAATAGAGAGTAGTTACTTACTACTCTTCTTCTTGTCTGAACACCAACTTTGGGGTCTCCAATTATTTTCTCTCTAGGATGATTTTTTTGCCAGCTGCCTATTTTGAATTTCTTATTTTATTCCACTTTTGAATCACAACTTAAATCATCTGAGTCAATTTTCTGTATCTTTTCCATTTCGTTTTCCTCATCTCCTTCAATAACCTCTTCATAAATTGGGTAGTTCTTTTCATAGCTAATTACTCGTTCTCTGCCTTCATCAAATTTAACATCGACACTGTCTACAATTTTCATTAGCCTCTTGTTGTAGCATTTGTAAGCTTTGCTTTTTGATGAATAACCAACAAAAATACCTTCATCTACTCTATCTTCAAACTTACCAAGATTATCTTCAGTTCTTTTGATGTAGCACTTGCTGCCAAAAACATTGAGGTATTTTGCTATTGCCCTTTTACCGAACCACAAATCATAATGAGTTTTACTTTCATTTGTTCTCAACATGTACCTATTTTGGATATACACCGTAGTATGGACTGCTTCTTTCCAAAATATTTCTGCTACTCTGCTTTCAGCCAACATAGTCCATGCCATTTCCTGCACTGTCCTATTCTTTCTTTCTACCACTCCATTCTATTGAGGTGTCCTGGCTGCTGAAAACTGTCTCCTAATACCGTATTTTTCATAGTACTCTGTAAACTCCTCTGAAATGAATTCTCCTCCTCTATTTAATCTTAAACATTTGATCCTCTTTCCTGTTTCATTCTAAACATGGTTTTTGAAAGTCTTGAACATTTCAAAAGCTTCTGATTTATGCTTCAAGAAAAATATCCATGTCATTCTGGAATAGTCATCAATGCACAACATAAAATATTTATCACCATTTATGCTTTGTGTTCTCATGGGTTCACATAAATCAGTGTGTATTAGTTCCAAAGGTTTGCTTGTGTAGTACTCTTTTGTTTTGAATGTGACTCTAGTTTGCTTCCCCTTTTGGCATGAAGCACAAATGTTGTTTGTAGGTTTGCTGATGGTGGGAATATCTCTCACTGCCCTTTTTGAGTTGATTTTTACTAGATTATCAAAATTGATATGATCGAGTCTCTTGTGCCATAACCAATTTTCTTCTTCCTATCCAATAAAACAAGCTCCTTCTGAAGTCTCTGAGAGTGTGTACAGGTTTCCGGATGTCCTTGATCCAAGTTGCTATCAATTTTCCACTTTTTTTTTTTTGACTTCACAACCCTGTTTCATAAAAACTACTTCATGACCTTTATCACAAATATGACTTACGCTCAACAAGTTATGTTTCAAACCATCCACAAACAAGACTTCTTTTGACTTAATTTTTCCATCACTAATTTTAACTGAACCTTTGCCAACTATCTTAGCTCCATTATTTCCAAACTTTACTGAACCACCTTCATATTTTTGTAACTTCTCAAATTTTTGTTTGTCACCTGTCATATTACTAGAGCATCCACTATCAAGTATCCATGGTACATATTTATTCTATGCTTTAAATGTTGTTTGTATGATTAAGGATTCATTTTATTCCTTAAGTCGCTCTTTTTCTTTCCACTCCATTTTGATAGTAATTTTGGGCTCTTGTTTTGCCTTTCCCTTATCAATAGCTTGTGCATGTTTTTCGAGAAGTTTTCTATTTTGTCTCATCCTATTTGGTTGAAATTTTCTTCCCTGAAACTGATTTGATGCAAGTGTACTTCTACAGTTTCTTGCAATGTGCCCAAAATTATGATAGTTATAACATTCTACTATATAATTCATCAAATGAGAAAAAACATTTCTACTGGTGAAATTCCTTGGTCTTACATTATATTTGCAGTCTGAGATTTTATGTCCATAGCCATTGCATTTAAAATAGAAACCAGAAAAGGGATAATTGAACCTAGCTTATGGTCTTTTCCATGTTGCTGTAGGAGCCATAGGTCTTCTTCTTCTTTGATGTGTGACATTGATGAACCCATCATTATCAATTCTCCTTTCGTGCCTGGCATTATTGCTTTCTTTTGCATGAGATGTTTTTCCTTGATCAACCTGTTTCTTATCTTCATTATTTATAGATTCTACATTTCTAGCCTTTGATCCATTTGATGATTCTCCTTTGATGAAACCTAGACCAAATTTGATGCCTGTAGGCCTTTGGTCATTTATAATATTATCCAGCTTCATAGAACTCTCTAGCCATTTGTGATAGCAACTAATTTTGTGATTCATCTCTTCTATCTGCATCCGTAAACCAACATTCTCGTCTTCTAGTTTGCAGCAATAATCTATTTTCATGGTAATTTGTACTTCGAGATCTTTAGATATTTTCTTGTATTCTTCTATCTATACTTTCAGACTGGTTATGATTTTGTTTGCATCCTCAATATTTTTTGAAATTTTCTTATTCTTTTTCCTCTCTATTTTCCACTCTTCAAGTGCAGAGATCAACTCACCTTCTAGATCTACTTCAACCTTAGGGTTTTCACCACATACTTCAGAGTTCACTCCTTCCTTTTCTAATTTTACTTCTTCAAATGCCATAAAAAGAGCTTCACCTGTTTCCTCTTCAGAATCCTCATCGGAGATGTCTCCTAATGAACTAGCATTCCTGGGTATTGTGTATCCACTAACTACTGAATCCCAGATGTCGTATCCCAAAGCACAGAGATATGTCTGCATCCCGATTCTCTAGAACGTGTAATTAGATCCATCAAACAATGGTGCTTTGTTTGATGAGAAGCCTTCACCACTTGCCATTGTGTTACTACCAAGATCACCCTAGCCGATTAAGCTTGTACAAGAACTTAGCTCTGATACCAATTGTTAGTCTTACAATGACACTAAGAGGGGGGGTGAATCAGTGTAGCTCTTTAAACTTAAATTTATAGCTCTTAATATCGCAACAATTAAAACTTATTACTAGATACAACAAGTATAACAAAAGAGCATCACACAACACAAGATTTAATGAGGTTCACCAATGTGGCTACTCCTAAAAAATTAACTGCTTGGACTACCATCCAAATCCAAACTTTGCAAAGCACCAACTTTACAATCAATTTACCAACACCCATTGTAAGGAGCACCAACCCATTATTTATTTGCACCAACAAAAAGGAGCACCAACCCCTGATTTATCTGCACCAATAGAAAGGAGCACCAACCCTTGATTTACTAGCACCAACTGGAAGGAGCACCAACCCATGATGCCAAGCACCAACTTGGACTATAATTTGAATCTATAAGTTTGACAGTAAGATACCTTTGCTTTTGCAAGACCCTGACTGGCCTTCTTCACCTTTGCATTCTCTGCACACTCTACTCTCTCTGCGTAATCACTTCGCACACTCTGCTTCCTTACAGTCAAACTTCACGATCATCTTCTCCCTTTTGTGCACTCTGCTCTCTTTGCAAATTTTGCACTTAGCACGATTCGACATGACTTGCTCTCTATGCACAATGATCGTATTTCACACACCTTCGACTACCTTCCAATTCTCCAAATAGCCCTCCTTTTATAACAATATTTTTTATGATGAAAACCCTAATCTTAGTCGGTTGTAAATCCTAATCTTAGTCGGATTTCATAACAACTTTAAATCCTAATTTTAGTTGGCTGTCATCGGTCTTCATCAGCTTCAACTCAAGAAGATGCTCGGTTTATCCATCGCTTGATGATTTCATTTTGGACAGACCCTGTAACAGCCATACTGACTTTTTATCACTCTTCGTATTTTAGTAGTATGAAATCACTCTGTAACTGCCCTTGTAAATGTCGTAGTGATGTCGGTCCACTATCATACTTCTCATTTCAGTCGGGTTCTCCTTCTTGACTTGCACATTTACAACCTATCACGAAATTGTGACATTTCTGCCTCTGTAGCTTCTTTTGTTGCTATTGCCACAAAAATACATGTCACGATATCACGACACTTTCACCTCTGTACGCTTTGTCTATTCTTTTGTCACGATATTGTGACATTTCTGCCTCCGCAGACTTTGTCTTTTCTTTTGTCATGATATCGCGACATTTTTGCCTCCGTATACTTCGTCTTTGCTTTTGTTGTGATATCACGACACTTCTGCCTTCGAAGTCTTCTTCTCTACTTTTATCGTGAAATCGTGACACTTTTGCTTTCGTACTTTACTTCTTTGCTTTTGTCGTGAAATCGTGACACTTCTACCTTCGAAGTCTTCTTCTTTGCTTTTGTCATGAAATCACGACACTTCTTCTTCTGTACTTTACTTCTTTGCTTTTGTCACGAAATCATGACACTTCTGCTTCCGAAGTCTTGCTTTCTACTTTTGAAGCGAAATTGTGACAGTTCTGCTTCCATACGCTTCCTCTCTTTCTTTTGTCGCAAAAATGCGACATGTCGCGATATCGCAACACTTTTCAAACTTACTTTCTCTCTCCTATTTTAGTCGTAAAAATATGACGTCACAAAATCGAGACACTTTTCAAACTTACTTTCTCTCCTATTTTAGTCACGAAAATGCGACATGTCACGAAATCATGACACTTTTCAAACTTACTTTCTCTCTCCTATTTTAGTCACGAAAATGCGACATGTCACGAAATCGTGACACTTTTCTTACTTGTTCTCTTTCTTCAAAAATTTTTGCGACACTTTTTTCTGCTTTCTCTTTCTCTTCCAACATGTCACGAAATCGCGACAGTTTTTCCTGCTTTTTCTCTCTCTTCCAACATGTCGCAAATCACGACAGTTTTTCCTGCTTTTTCTCTCTTCCAACATGTCGTGAAATCACGACAGTTTTTCCTGCTTTTTCTCTCTCTTCCAACATGTCACGAAATCATGACAGTTTTTCCTACTTTTTCTCTCTCTTCCAACATGTCGTGAAATCGTGACAGTTTTTCCTACTTTTTCTCTCTCTTCCAACATGTCGCGAAATCATGACAGTTTTTCCAGCTTTTTCTCTCTCTTCCAACATGTCATGAAATCATGACAATTTTTCTTGCTTGCTATATATGTCATGATATCGCGACACTTTTCTTACTTGTCTTTTTTATTTTATCTTTTGCATATGGGCCACTTCGGTCTTCTTGGAAAATCATTGTACATACTTTGAATAACCTTTGAACTCATGTCTTCTACATCTGAATAGCTTTTGAACTTCCTGTCCACTACATCAACATATCTATCTGACTGTGTTGACAAAAATGACAATACTGTTGCTACACCTTGCTCAACATGGATGCTAATTTTCCTTGTAATATTCTCAATTCTTTGATGTTCATGGGCGAGGTCATTTCCAGGATAGCCTTTACCTTTGCTGGATCTACCTCGATGCCTCATTTAGAAATAATGAATCCCAAGATTTTTCTAGAAGTCATGCCAAATATGAATTTATTAGGATTCAACCTGACAATATGCTCAATTAGGTGATCGAAGACCTTCTTGAGGGTCTCAGCATGCTCTTCACGCAACAATAACTTGGCTAATAAGTCATTGATGTAGTCTTACAAGATCTTGTGCATGTAGTCATGGAAAATGTATGTCATTACCCATTGATATGTGGCACCAACATTTTTAATACCAAATAGCATCACTTTATAGTAGAATGTTCCCCATGGAGTGGTGAATGTAGTTTTATGTTGGTCTTCAAGTTTAATCCAAATCTAATTATAACCAAATAAACCGTCCATTAGGCAGAGCATATCATGACCTACAATTGTGTCTACAAGAGCATCAATGTTTGGTAACGAGAATTAATCATTTGGTGTTACTTTATTGATATCCCTAAAATCTATGCAAATACATATTATTCCATATGGTTTTCCTATGGATACCATGTTTGATACCCATTCTAGATAGTCAATGGGAACAACAAAAACTACATCCAATAGTTTTTGTAACTCATTCTTAACCATCAAAGCGATGGTTGGATGCATATTTATGAGCTTCTGCTTGACTAGTTTATTTGTAGGGTCCAGTGAAAGGTTGTGGACAACCAACTTTGGATCTAGCCCCGACATAACTTTGTAGGTCGAAGCAAAGATATTTGGTCTCTCTTTCAATAGAGGAATAATGATGACCTATCCTTCTAGATATAAGATTTCTCTAAAATTGACTTTCTTTGGATTGGAAGGGTCATCGTTGATGTCCAACTTGAAATTCTCCTGTATTTCCATATGTGACCCCTATTGAAGTTAGTGATGATTGGGGATTAAGTGGATATCATCCACTGGGTTTATAATTCCCACTGACTCAAGTTCAATACCAACATGATATATATCATGTGCGAAGCTTGGTGCAAAATGAAATGGTTGTAACATTTATTCATTAGGGAAGAGATATTCAGGCTCTAAGGGTGAGTCAACACGATCCAAATCAATTACATCTAAGTTAAGACACAATTGTTTTTAAGGATCTATTGGGTTATGAAGTGGAGTGGGCAAATAAATGGAGATCATGTTTATGAATGGAATGAAATCTCCAGGACCACGTGGGTGAAACTCCTTATTAATGATCTACCTTCCATACCCAAGATGTGGCTCTAGGGGTATGGGGATCTCAGGATTTGGTCTATGAATAGACAAGATGATGGGATTGTTAGGATGCAATAGCTCTCTAAATATTGGTATATCTTGGAAGACCATGCTATAAATGACGTTTGGATTAAGTGGTCTTCCTAGGAAGTGAAGGTCAAGATCTATGGCATGAAGCATCGCCTCTCTTAGTAAGAAAAATTACTAGACACAAGTGACGAGGTCTAAGATAAGCCATCTCGATCTTGTCCTCAAAGTCATTATCACTTATGAAGAAACCATTAGCATTTATTTTTAGCTCTAATATGTGGCGATGACTTACCCACTGATGCCTAAGATAAGCCATCTTAGTTTCATCTTCATAATCATCATCGCTTATGAAGAATCCATTAGCATTTACTTCTAGCCCAACAATATGGCTCGTATGTCTAGGCACTAGGTAGTCCTCTCACTCATAGCCACTCTCGTTCAACATGTATTCATTCTTATCCAAGATGTATCCGCTCTCATCTGAGATGTATCCACTCTCTACGTGGCCTATCCAAGTAAGGTTTTGCACATATTAAGGCCCATGGTAGACTAGGATAACTTCACCTTCATCCTCATTTGAGATATAATCATACTCTTCTCACTCATATTCATGCATTGGCTTGTCCTCCTATAGGATGGATCTTGATGGGTACGCTTCAAGAGATGATTTAGGGTGATACTTATCATATGGGGTAATATTGACCATAGAAACCCATTCGTCACCCAAGTAGTTTATGCTAGGGGATTAATAGGGATTCCAGTCAATGTCTTCCTTGAACCCTAAGCTTAGCCTATCTAGGGTGACTACCAAAGAATCATCGTGGCTCTATATTTGATACCCTACACCACACCTATCAGTAAGCAATTGGTACTGTGGTTGGAATGGAAGCCGTCGCCCTTACTCGTATAGTATTAGGCCATAGGCATGCCAATGAAACTACTCAAAGTATCTTAGAGCAAAATTAGGATTTAATAAGTAATGAACATTCATGGTGAATAGTTCATAATCGTCCTCTGCAATATCAAAAGTAGTATGGAAACAGTCCAAACCATCATAGATGAATTTTATTTGATTAGGGAGAACCCCTAATGGAACTACTATACCCACTGGCAAATTTGGGACTCTTGGTCATCCCATGTCTTGCACAAACTCAATGATAGGTATGAAAGTCATGTTTTGCATAAGATATTCACCTAACCATGTGTTGGTGAAGTGAACTATCACTAACGGTGTAGATGACATTGTTGATGAAGCAGGTGAGGCAGGTTGAGGTACCTCCTTGGATATATCCTAGGAATCTTCCTCATCCATGGGATTTGGAATTTTTTCCGCTACTATAGCTGGAATATCGTTAGATCCTTCCTTCACTAGGGGTGCTTTCATCCTATGAGTATATTTGGATTTAGATGTTGATAGCTTTTCATAAGTGCCAGTAGTCTCAGATACAGGAGGTGGTGCTGATGTGGATGGGTCACATTGCATTGATCTAATTTTTTTCTCTAGTTGCATGGTTGGGGATGAAGGCCTTATGTACAAATGCATTGATAGAAGTAAAAATTCCCCCAAAAATTCAACCTGATGCACATACTTGAATGGCTATTCATCATATGGAACCACATAAACTTATCCCTCATGCACATACTTGATGCATCGATGTAAAATTGAGGGCACACACTACACGTCCCTTATCCAGGGATGCCATAGAAATATGTTATATTGCATCACCTATTCCAACACATGACACATTACGGGGATGGTATTATGTCCTACCTTTATATGCAGAATGACTGTGACCACTATGGAGCACAACACATCATTGAAAGCCTTTAGTGTATAGGAAGTGGGGATAATGTTGTACATAGGGATCTTCAGGTGCCCTATAACCTTTGTAGTGATAATGTTGATCGGCGAGCCTGTATATATTAGAACCCACTTGAATGGTATGTCATTAATTGACACGATAATATTTAGTGGTGGGTCTACTAGGGTAGTAGGAACTAACTTGATTTCATGATCATATAAATGGATCACATGCTCTTGGCATTGCTGCACTTGCCCCACAAAGTGTGTGAACACATATGGGTTCTAGGATTGGAGTTTGATTGATCTCAAAATTTCCATCAAAGTCTCCCTGTTCCTAGGATATTTTTTTATGAGCTCATAAATTGACAACTTGGTTGGAGTCATTTGTAGGTTTTGTTCTAGTCTACTTCGGATAGTTACTACAAGTTTCACTTGAGGATCTGGAGGGTTTTTTTGCACCTATCTCTATCGTGGTACAACCAAGATATGAATAGGTGTTGTTGGAGGCTATGGTTGACCATATCGTCGACTCCTAGTTGCCATATTGACTATCTCAACCATTCTAATGTATCCTTGAATGGGTGGTTCAACTCGAACCTGGTTGACTTGGACACCCTGATCTCTAGGGTCCTCATTATTTGGAAATGGGTTCCTAAATATACCCATGTATCTATTTTTAGGTGCTAGCGGGTTGTCAACTTTTAGCTCTCCCTTCTCAATCATATTTTGTACCACATTCTTAAATCTGATACATGTCTCAATGTCATACCCCTATATTTTGTAACATGTGTAGTATTGATCTTCCCTATATCCCTTTGTCTTGGGATGATTAGGTTCAAGAAGTTGTACATTAGGAAACCTGATTCTATGTGCCTAGATCAACTGATTAAATATTGATTGCATAGATTCAATCAAAGGAGTCTAATAGCGAGGCAATTTATGCTCCTTGTTTTAGCCCTAGTTGTTCTTCGGGTTATAATTAGCCGATAGGGGATGAGCCTGATAGTTTTGTGGTTGTTGGCCATTGCCTCCATTTGGCATACTTAAAATGACGTAATTAACCTGATTAGGCTTGGCCTGCTTCTATTTATTTTTATCCTTTTGATTATTCTTGCTCCACTCTTTCTTATTACAAAGCTTGAGGTCTCCCTCATCGACATTTATGTCCTTAATAAGCTTAGCTTGAGCCGAGGCTACTTTGAATGATTCATACTATTGCAATTATAATAATAGAGATATGTGTTTCATACAGATCTTTGCGAATATTTGGATGAGTTCCTTAGTGGGGATGGAGAATGATAATTTTACCATGATTTTTCTTCACCTGTCCCCATAGTCCATAACTAGCTCGTAGTCATACTACTTTAAATTAGCCAAATCAGATAGGTTCACCTTCTTCTTAGAACTGAAATAGAAGCATTCAAGGAATGCATTCACCAGTTTCCCAAAACTGGTGATGCTATGCTTGGGCAACTTATTGAACCATTGAGTTTCCGCACCCTAGAATGCCATGATAAAAATTCTTAGCATCAGGGCATCATTATTCTCAATATAGAAGTACACATTCATGAATTTGGTAATGTGTTCTTGCACATATTCCTCTCCCTTAAAATTGTTTAGCCTAGGTACCTCAAAGTGCCTAGGATATGTGGGACTCAAGACTGAGGGGCACAGAGGCTGGTTGTGTATCTTGCTCAATGTCGGCTTCTATCCACCTGTGTCCTATTTTTTGAGAGATTTGAATCTCTTAGTGAGTATCTAATATGACTTTGAAGAGATAATCTCTTGTTCTTGAAGGTTCACTTAAGATGGTAAGGGAGGTAATCCTGTGTTTACTTGATTTTGGCATCTATACTCATCCCCCATAACCATAAATAGAGTTTCAGGATATGTTTATTCTTGATATTTCATCCCTACCTATTTCTCATTGAATTGTGTTGGTTTGAGGTCTAGGTGTTGTTGATGTTGTGAAGCATGGTGAGTACACTCATTTCTCTACCTAGTGTTTCTCTCTTGCTGATAATCGACATGTCTATCATATTGGTATTTATCACCACCTATGTGTACGTTAGCTTGAGCTAGCCTCTATGCTAGCTCTTTACACTCAGCTCTTTCTTCTCTCGAGCATTGCTCTTGTAGGCGTAGGAACCTCTTCCTTTTCTCTTCTTTCTCAAGAGTTTCTACACGCTCTCAATTGATGTATAGTGCTTTTCTCTAACCTATGTATATGGTTGGACCGACCTGCACTGAAGGTTCATATATTTCTAACTCCATGCAAGGAGTTCTAGTGTTTAGACCCCTTGGGGAGGCTCCTATTGTGTTCTTACCCTTGTCCAGTAGGGTGACTTGTTCTGTGTACTGTGTTATGTGTTGCGTACCCCCATGGTCGAAAGTAGTGTATGTGCTTTAGGGTCACTTTGAATCTTCTCTTTTTTCATTGGTGTGTCTAGTAGGTATGCTACATGAACTTCACAAAGCACAATATTTAGTAGTAATACTTCTCGAAGTTGGTCTCAAGGGAACTTGATCTAACTCACCAACCTATCTATTTCTCCATGGTTGATCCCATGGAGTCCCATTGGCACCAATGAGCTCATAATATAGGGGTACCCCCCCATCTACAAGGAGGCTATAGGATGTCCTAGGCCTATGATTGGGCATAGCCTTAATGTATTACCCCTCAGTGGGCTAATTTGTGCTATGTGCATCATGTGAGGTTTGGGGTCTTGCAACCCCTACATGCCTATGCGATGATGGAAGCCTTGATGCCTCCTCATTCCAACGTGATGAAGGAGACCTTGAGGCCTTTGCATGTCTATGCAATGAGGGAGGTCATTATGTCTATGCGTATCAGTGTAATGAGGGAGGTCATGATGCCTCTATATGTCTATGCAATGAGGAAGGCCATGAGGCCTCCTCATATCTATGTGATGAGGGAGGTCACGATGTCTTTGCATATCTGAGTTATGAGAGAGACCATTAGGTCTCCTCATATCTATATGATGAATGAGGCATTGAGGCTTCCTCATGTCTATGTTATGAGGAACCACGATGTGGCTCTCTCACTGGGGTTTCTTGAGGAGTCCCCCAAGGGTTGAGTTGTCACCCCTAAGACTAGTTGAACTGCATCCAATGATATTGTGGATGGGTAGCTCAATATTAGTGTGACTGTGAGTGTGTGGAGTGTTAGTTTCTACCTCGATGGTGGACCGAGGGTAGTTGTTCCATGTGTATACCATGATCTTATGAGTTATATTCTTAAGTTCTAAACCACACAAACAAAGCAAGCAGATGTTTATCTCGTTTAAGGATTTATGTGTGTTCCCTAAACAGTTTGGTGAGTTTTGATTTGTTAAATATATAAGATAAATATCATCATGTTTTGCACTTTAATTGGATGGTATACTTAAATTATTTAAGGGATTTCACCTATATACTTGCACAAGCCAAATATGGTAGTGAAGTCCATACTCAATGAGGTAGCATAGGTACTACCAACCCTCACCAAACACACCGTGTGGAGCGATACACTCCTCAAAGAGGAATGCATGCTATTTTGCATAGTATGGACAATTCTTGGATCAGCCTTGGCCACGGACAGTTCCCGATAATACTCTTTCTCATGAGCCAACCAAGTGGTAATGACCTCCACTTTTGGTCTCGATCAATGGGTTGGATGTGAGAGCCCAATGTTGTTGATGTTAAAAAATAAGACATGATGTGTGTGGGGTTATTTTTAACCTTGCATGTAAACAAAATGCATCACCCAACAAACATGATCTTTCCTATATGCCTAAGATAAAAGATGTTTCATTTCAGAAAGATGCATGTATTCAGCTTATATGAACTTTATAGAATGCATTCTACTTTATGAATTAATGGCCACTAGATGGGTCGCATGCAAGAAAAATAAATACACAAAAGCCTAGCATACTGGAGACTAGGGTAGACCTTAAAAGCATAGGCCCATTGTTCCTAGTAGCACCTAGAGGAAACTAAAGAAAACTCTAAGAAACATCCAATGCATTTTCTTTTTCCATTTTTCCTTAAATTTTTCCCAATAAAAAAGTATGATTTAAGTTTTTATTTTTTGGAAAAAAGTTGTAGATAGAAAAACACAGAGAAATAGAGAATACTACCAACCTCAAATTCCAATCTAATGATGTCAATTCTACCCTCTGATACTATATTTTGTTGACTGCTATTGACCAGAGTGGCTGCTACTGGCCATTGACTACATGAGATGCTAAGATATTCTAGTTGCTATCAACCAGAGTGGTCAGTGGTCACTATCAACCAGAGTGGCCGAACTTGCACATAGAAAACTCGTAAATATCAGTAAATCAACAAAAAATAAAAACTTGGTGGGGGTCCCATCATGATCGCCAATTTTTGCAACCCTGGAAAGCACACCACAACCAATCCTACTTGCAATGTTATTATTATATCAAATGAAAATGAGTAATGAAAGCACACAAGCACATATAATGCAAAAATAACAAGCAATGAAATATTCTTTTATTAATGCTTCCAGATCTTGGTTACATGTACGTCCCTCTAAGGGATACCCATTTTGATACAATCTATTACAAGTGGGGTAGTGGTGAATGTATCCCTCGCAAGGGGATGGTGCACCTTCGTAGACCTCTCAATCTTGCACACCAAACTGTCCAAGGGCTTATAGATGCCTCCTTCTCTTGATGTCATCCAGGAGGGATCTTGTGCTCTGGATACTTTGAACTCATCATGTGAACCTTTATCTTTGGGTATGGAAATAACAAAGCATAATCAGTAGTACGAGCCACCTCTTCGAAAGAGGCTCTTATTAGAAAATCTGATAAATAAGATAAATTATCATGATAACAATGAAATACAAGCATAAATCAAATAATAAATGCATTAAAATATTAGAAATACGATGTAAATGTGTGTAAGAAATCATATTTGTGTATGACAAAAAAGGCGTACACCCGAAATGTTGTAATTGCGTAAACAAAGTAAAATTGATATTCAAACACATAAATGGACAAAACAAATGGAAATTACAAGAAATGCCTCTATTATTCCATTAAAATTAATAAGTGTCTGATTACAAGTAAGTCCCTCTTAGGGATACTCTATTTTGATACGTAATTACAATTATTTCAATCCCCCATAGGGATGAAATGCACTATCAAGCCCTTAAGGTGACACAAACTGCTCTAGGGTGGACTAAACCCTCTTCTTAGTGTTGAGGAAGGAAATGAATGATTGTAGCTCCTTCAAAACCTATTTCCTACGATCAAGAAATAAAACAAGAATATCAAAAGCATAGGAAGCCTCTCATGATGAGGCCCTTTAAAGACAAATAGCATGAGAATAGCATAATAACATAAAATAAATAAAATGTGTATACTATGCTAAACATATACAAATCCTATCAAGATTGATAGAAATATGTAGATGAAGAGTACAACTATCAATCTCTAGAATCTATTGCTTGAAATGAAGCATTATAACATGAAAAAAAATCATTAACATCTAAACTACTATGATGAAAAAAAGTTAGAAAAAACACTAATTATGTTAGTCATAAGTATCTAAAACTACAACTAAACTATGCAAATGATTAATATAATCTAATTAGATGGGCATAAATGAAAATAGTAATATGGTGATACCTCTATTGTAAACCGCAACACTGGTGCACAGTCTACACTGTAAACCATGGCTAAAAGCCACGGTGAGCACTCGAGTAAGTTTACCCTCAAAATCAAGGGTAGTGGGCTTGACCTCCTTGTCCAATTGATGTTCAAGGGTCATCTTAGGTGTACTTCTGATAATTTTTGTGGTTGAATCATTGAATAGGGCCTTCGTTTGCCCAAATTAGCATTTCTTGGTTCTCCTAGGTCCTTAGGGCGTCCTTGGCCTAATTCAGCATGATGCTTGACAAATTGACAATGATGATGGCAACAAGGCTCTCTCTATGCACTCAAGTGAGTCCAATATTTGACAAGGCTTTGCTGGTTTGATCTCTAAAATGCACTCTCTCTCTTTTGCCCTAATTCTCATGGGTACTTATAGGATGTCCCAGGGCTAGGGGTGGCTTCATGGAGAAGCCAAGATCAATAAGAGGTGGTTAGGACAGTTGGAATTGAAGCCTCTAGAATATTTCATCCATTAACCTCCTTCTTCTAGAACAAATGGCCATTCAAACCGATTTGTCTCAGATGAAGGCCAACTGAACTTGAGTTAAGATTGCAAGTTGCAACTGTGGTTCAAATTGTAAACCGTAGGCCTTAGCTATGGTTTAGACTATAGACCATAGGTTTGGGCTATGGTTCAGAATGATTAGGCCAAGGAGCCAAAATTGAGTGGTTAGAACCACTGCTCTATCTTGGAGTCTGTCCAAGATCCTCCATATGGTCTTATAGCATGTCCATATGAGTAGTCACCATCAACATGACGCATTTTAGGTGTCTACATATGCCCCTTTTGAGATATGTTGTGAGATCGAACAATGCTAAGCAAAAATAGACTTCCTAAAATGATGTTGAAGGTTCTATGATGATCATTAGTTAGATCAACATTAGATGCCCCAGGTCCAGCAAAAGGATGCACATCCTGGAATCATTGCTTCCAACTAAGTTAAAGTCTTACATTTAAAAATATTATGCCCTTCTCATCTCATTCGATGCAGATGTGCATTCCATAGGTATCTTCTGACCCATAGATCCGAAAGGTGGAGAACAAAAAGCAAAGTCATTTTTGCTATTTGCCCCAAGAAAAGGGGTAAGCTTATGATAGTTGTTGACAATGATTTGCAAGGACAACACAATTTTGGCAAAATCAAGGGATCTATGATCTCCAGGATCTTCTACTGATTTTGATTATGATTTGATATTATGACTACCCCCTCAAGCGAAGAGTCGATGCGGGTAATGAAAATGATTAAAGCGACGATGTCACTTGACCACCATGGATAATCTAAACAAATTTAGATTTGAGCATATTAATACCTTGGCTAGGCCTAGTTCAGCTTTTGATTCCAACTATTAATAGTAATTGCACATTCCTATCCCATGGAGTAGTCGGGATTCAATAGCCATCTAAGGGAATCGAAATGAGGCAACTCCAATTAGATTTGTGTTGAATCAAGTTATCGATGATTTGCTGAAAATATGTCATAGGAGACATGACATGAAATGCCTCGTTCCCATGGAGAAGTCCAGCTGCAAAGGCCTTCTTAAGGATTGAAAAGAAGCATATCAAATCCACGATGAAAATTTTTACCCCAAATGTCCTTATGGTAATTTACTTATCTTTTCGAATTACATGGATCACAAGTCGTTGCAACCACCAAGTGTGTAGGGTAAATTACTGAATACGAGGCACATTTGGTTTTTAATTATTTGATTTGTTTTATTTTTAATTTTGATTTATTGATTGATCCTGGTGCTTTGAAAATCACCAAATTTACAATATTGATTGCTATTTTTGAAATTTGATTTGTTAAGACTCATTAATTTACCTTTCTAAACCTTCCCACGGTGGGTTTTTAGTGCATTTAATGGTAGTTTCGAACTGCGAGTATGATTTGCAGTTGAATTTTTCAATTTTTGGGAATCGCAGCTAGGGCCTATGGTCAAAAAACCCTAATTCTAGGACCGCAGGTGTTAACTGTTGTCCACCAAAATTAGGAGGACCTTCAAATAGATGTTCTCATTTGAATTTGTCATTATTTTCTAGAAAGCAACTACCTTATTGAGAGCTCTGAGAGATAGGAGATATTCCCTGATTTGGAATGCTGCCCAAAACTCTTCCATATACTGCACTTGATACCCCAATGGCGGATCTTGATCAGCCATCGACTAGCAGAGGTCGTGGAGAAGGCAAGTTAACTCAAACCCGAGTCCTCGCAGTTCAATACCAATTAGAATCAAACCCATTAAGTAATGTTGTAAATGAACCTCACTAAACAGTTGGTAATGAACCCCACTAGATTAGGTTAATTAGGTTTTTAATTATTTTTTAGTGAAAAATGCTAGGAAGGTACCCAAAATGGGTATTCTTCCTAGACTGCAGCTGGCAGATACGGTTCCCAATTTTCAGATTGGGGGCCACAACTATCAGCTATGGTTCACATTCAAATTACAACTGTCATATTTTGATCGCAAGCGGACCACAGGGTTGACCCGCGGTTCGCCAACTTTAGAAAACATTTATTAAATTTTTGCATTTGCTAAAATTAATTAGGCAATTAATGTCATTTCATGCAATTATGACTTGCCTAGTGATTTTTTTTATTTTTATGAATGCATTATGACATGTTTTTATCTTTTTATCAAATTTTTAGATGTTTTTGACGTTTTTAAAGTCATTTTTAGCTATTTTTACTATTTTTATTTAAAATTTTAGCTTATATACTACTTTTATTTTAGAGGTTGACCTCTAGGGCTCACGAGCCCGATCTACTTAAGAATCTCTATAAACAGCTCATTGATGGTGAGCATTCATGGTTTAGAGCCATCAGATTTGGCTATGTACTGGATATACCTACTATTAGGGTAGATCAGGCCTACTTGACTATGTTGGCTCGATGCTGGAATGTGCAACCAACACCTTTCACCTACCTACAGGTGAAATTAATGTGACTTTAGAGGATGTTTATCAGATCTTTAGTATCCCTATCGATGGCGAGGCCATAACCTCTTCCTCTTCATAGAGGAATGAGCCTGTCTTCAATGGTATCTTCGATGATCAAAGCAAGGAGGCTTAGGAGAAGATCTATCATGGAGGTGTCCACATTGGATACTGGTAGGACGAGCACGTTTTCTCAGTCCATATGATGATCTTCATGATTCTTGTGGTACAGGTAGTGCTTCCAGACTCCTCGAGCATGAGGATTCCCTAGAACATCATGGCTAGTGTATGGAGAGTGATTTAGAGTTCCACTACTCAGCCACTATGCCTAGCTTGGGGGAGCATGCTACTATGTCAGCTCTATCAATATTTGCACTAGATTACAAGCTAAAGCTATCAAGGAATTAGCTGCAACCTATTGTTATAGATATAGGGTTGGTAGCATATCGAGATCAAGCGTCTTGTGGACCTACCTCTCCATATCATGGCTATTGATGATGTTCATTAATGTTACACCACATTCTAGCCACGAGATGAGGAGGGGTTCTGGAGTAGGACCCACACTGGAGACACTAACTATTATATTGCACAATTTGTAGCGCTCAAGCCAGATGACATTGAGTGGTGCTCCTATATGGATTTCCCTGATTGGACCGAGGTAGATGAGTGGCTACAATAGAATTGCTAGGACAGGTGGCTACTCAATCGTAAGGTTGATATTTGAGAGTATAAGTTCTTCTCTCATGTCCTAGTGGTAGTTTGGCTTGGTGTAGGATATTTTGGATATTCCTTCTATGTATTGGCGTCTCATGCTAGAGATACTTTTGTCATGGATTCAGCCTGTAGATCTAGAAGATGCAGTTGATGAATTCCAGGAGTCTGGGTATGACACACCTAGGACCACCCCAGCATATGACACATGGTGGTACCTCCTACAGTGGTAGGGTTCAGGGCCTCTGGGCAGAGTGGATGACTAGGCAGAGGTAGGGGCCGATATTGATGGGCACAGGATGCACCAGAGGATCGAGGGTGGATAGGGCATAAAGGCCACTATAGAGGAGCCTCTATAGGTAGAGGTGAAGGAGGATGAGGGGTTTGATGAGGTTGAGGTGCCTCATGATAGTTATGTAGAGGAGCTACTCACTTAGGTTGCCAACTTATAGAGCCAAGTTTACAGGTTTCAGACCCAACAACTATAGTGGTATACGACTATCGTCCTTCTAGACGTGAAGTTGGATTATAGGGATAGAAAATTTGTAGAGGCTCAAGAACATATTACAACCCTCATAGCTTGGGCTACAACAACAAATTCATAGGTTGGTGAGATTACTAGTGCACAAGATGTGGCACTAGCACAACGTGGTGAGGCCATAGCAGAGAGAGAGCTACTCAAGGCATAGAGGAGGATCCTTCATCCTCCCATACTATTATGAGATATCTAGGTGCACCATCAACTTCATTTCTAGGAGGTGGTGATCCCATGGCTAAGGTTAGGTGGCTCACTTCCCTCATAGAGGAGGGAAATGACCTTTGTGATGTAAGGGTAGCTCACATCTCCCAGCTAGAGGGCTTCATCATATTGTGGGGCTTGGAGGTACCAGAGGACAGACATGCTACGGGGTCCCAGAGGACCAGGTCATGGACCTCAGGACAGTCCATGGTGAGCTCCAACTAGCGGTTCCATAGGACATAGAGGTCACATAGGTTCTGTAGTTCACACGGAGGCATCTCTCATAATATTCACATGGATATGGGTGCGACCTCTTGACATTGGTATAGCCACCAAGACATACCAGTGTACCGTGTGCTAGGCCTCTTCAAATTATGTGGTACATAGGGCACTTAGTAGGGTACACAATAGGCACTAGAGCCAACTATAGATCAGGCTCTAGAGAACAGGGCTGAGGGAGGCAACGAGAGCTCCAATTCAGGGGGAGCAGGCCAGAGCTAGGGCTCTATTAGATCTAGGCTATATTTTGCATATGTACCATTTTTGTTGTAAGGTCGAGGACCTACATGATTATAGCCTATGGGCATTTTATACTCTTGATGTACTCTTTTGGACACATATATATGAGATTGATCATTTATGACTCATTATGTGTACTTGTGTATGTTTAATTTTATGTTTATTTGATGCACATGGATGCAATGCTTATGTTAATTTGATGCTATATGACATGATGTATGGATGACATGCACTAGATAGCTATTTAATTTATGATGGTGATGATATGTAGCGATCTAGATACTTAGATATGTGATGTATGATGGATGCATATGGATGTGATGTTTACTTAAATGCATATTTGATTTTGCTTTATTGCATGCATTAAATTTATGACGATGTCACGATATGCTAATAAAAAGTATGTAGTGCATTATTTACATGATGGTAATCTAATGTAAATGAACCTGTATGCTTTAATCACTTTAAAACATAAGGAATGAATGCAATTATGTTTATAAATCTAATGGAAAACACCACATAATATATAAAAATCATGAATGTAATTTAAGATTCTTAAGATAAGAATTTAATCAACTAATCACCCATATATGAAATGCAATGGTATGCGATGTTATGATGCGAATGATATAATGTGTCATTCTATTTCCCTTTGCAAATTTGAAAAATATGCACAACATATTCAGTGGCCGTATAAATATTATTTCTAGTATCCATCTGGTATCTATCCTATATCTTGATTATGCTTTATATGATGATGTATCATATACTCGATACTTTGCAGTTTGATGATTTTATATGGTTTGAGATATTTGGTATTTTGTTGCTATTAGAGAGATTTTTGAGGTTTTCCATGAGACTCAAACACCCTAGTAGACTTATCAAAAGTTGCATACTAACCACACTAGACTTCTGAAGTGTGAGGCTTTTGCTAGGATAGGCCCTAACTGTTCATTATCCTTGTGTGTGTACATGATTATATTAAGATAAGACACGAGCATTCCCCGATGTTAGGCAGGATTATTTCAGCCCATTGCTAAGATAGGGGTACCACAAATGTCTTATCCAATCCCAAGTTTAGATTTTAGTTGGACTAAGCCACTAGTCAATGCAGGACACCTGAAGCTATCTCCTCCACATTTAAACATTGGTCTACCCATGAGCGATATGCAAGTGTATCAGACATATCTTCATGCTTAAGGTACAATAGTGCTGACAATTCCAAGGATTCAGGCTCATTCCTTTCTATACTTTAATTTTTGGGATACTTGCTCATATGTAGTGAAGCAAGGGAGTTGATTCCATATTCATTCTGAATTGTCTTTGGATATTCATTTGATATCTCTTTGAATTGGATTTTGGATCTTCATTTGATCTCCACTCAAACTCTGATTTATGATCTTAATTTGATCTTCACTTTGAACTTGATTTGAGTCTATTTTCTGATCTTCATTTGATCTTCACTTTTTGGCATTTATACTTGATGATCTTCTTCAAAAACCTTCCTTTGGGGGATTTAATTGGGAAAACTATTTTTGGTATATCGATCGAGGATATAGATCTTATGATATCAATATTGGATATCAATCTAGGAAGTTGATATATGATATCGATCTAGGGTATCAATATTGAGGATTGATGTGGGATATCACTCTGGTATATTGCTAATTTTATCGTAAGCAAGGGATTATGAATAGGGAACTAAAATTTCCTTTTGCCAACTACCAAAACTTCCCATACCATCCACACAAAGGGATAATCAAGAATAACTCTTTTCACTTCAGGATACCCGGTCCTGCTTCACGGCTTTCATCTTCCCCTAGTCCTTGTTAGAATTTTTTAATTTTTTGATTAGTGATAGGCTTCTAATATTCTAAGGGTTATACTAACTGAACGTCAGCTACAAAACCAAAGCAATATTTCTATCAACTCTTGATAATACCCCTAAGTATGCTTGAATGATCAAAAAACCCTAGTATATCTTCATAGTAACAAAATAGACTGTGTTGAAAAACATAATTGCTCACATGAATGATGGATCATGATAAATACATAGATTCATGATTTAGATACAACTGTGGTGTCGTTTGTAAGACTGACATACATAATCCCTCTTACTATGGAATGTAATGGATGACAAATTCCTATATGTAGTGCAATAATGCAGCGAATGCATGAGTAGATGCAAAAATGACAATGCAAAATTCAAATACAAATGCAAATATTTTTGGATTTTATGCTTTACCAACTTTTTGGATTTTATTGATTTTATAATTTTTATGAGTTTTGAGGCTCATATATAACCAAATGGCAAGTACATGCCTCTGGAGACTTTATATTGACCAAGCAATTTTTTAGAAAAATCCTTGGAGCTTTTTAGGATGACCGAGTAGTTTTAAGCAAACCCTTGGAGCCTTTTGGGTTTGACCAAAGGTTTTATGAGCACCTTTGAGACTTTTTGGGATGACCAAGTGATCTTTTAAGAATCCTTGGAGCTTTTGGGTTGACCAAGAAATTTTTCAAAAACTCTTGGTGCCTTTTGATTGACCAAACTACTCACAGATAAGCTTGGAGACTTTGAGGATGATCGAGAGATTATAAGAAAAACCCTTGGAGCCTTTTGAGTTTGACCAAAGGGCTTACAAATGTCTTTGAAGCTTTTTGATTGACCAAACCACTAATAAGAGTGTTTGGAGCCTTTTAGGATGCCCGAGCAGTTACAAACAACACTCAAAGCCTTTTACTATGCTCTTCAAGCATAAAACTCCTTAAGATGGATGATGTTGAGAGGTTTAGGCTCTTCAAAACCTCCTAGCAATGTTAGGCGATAGGTACCTAGACCAATATTTTCAGATATGATGTAGGGTCCTAGAAAATTAGCCATGAATTTGTATCACATATCTGGCGACAAATTAGAGTTCTATTGGTTCTCTTTCAAGACAAGATCCCCAACTTCAAAGTATCTCTAGTGGACTTTGATATTGTAAGCTCATTTTAGTCGCTCCTGATAAATGCGAAGATGCTACAGGACATTCATGCGATGTTCATCAAGTAGCGTCAGTTGATCCAGTCGAGCTTACCATGTGGTGTCATCATTGATGAACTATTTCAATGTGATGTGCAATTTTGGAATTTCCAATTCCAAGGGCATAATGGCCTTAGTGCCATATACTAGTGAAAATGGCGTTGACCCAGTGGGCATCCGAATACTAGTCCTATAAGCCCATAATGCAAGGGGCAGCTGGCTATACCAGTATTTGTGGTTTTCTTGTATCGTCTTTTTCAATATGACCACCACTATCTTATTTGAAGCTTCAACCTGCTTACGGATAGTATGGAGTCATAAAATTGTGTTTTATTCTATATTTATATGTCAAAGCTCTGACAGTTTTGTTATTGAAAGATGTTTCATTATCCTGATATTATTTTGGATGGAATCCCAAAATGACTTATGATATGATTCAATATAAACTCTGCTATATGAGCTCCAGTTGTTGTTGTTAAGGGTATTGCGTCCACCCACTTTGTGAAATACTTAGTAGCCATGATTATAAATGTATGTCGACCTGATGATGGAGGAGAGATATTGCCTATAATATATAATCCCCACTGAGCAAATGGCCAAGCCACTTGGATGGGTTATAAGGCTTGCGATGGCAAATGCGTAAGATTAGCATGATGTTTATATTTAACGCATTTCTTGACATACACATTGCACTCCTTCTCCATAGTGGGCCAATAGTAGCCCATTCAAAGGATGCGCTTGATGATAGCCATGCCACTAAAATGGCCACTGCACATACAATCATGAGCTTATGAAATTTCCCATGATGCCTCTTGGGGCTCTAAGAAATGAAGGAGAACTCCATCATAGCCTCATCGATATAGGATGTCTCCTATTACGACATATTTAACTACTTTCTATTTAAATATGCACTTCATAGCACATGATAGTACCTATGAAATATACTAAGTTTTAGGAAGTCTTTAATTTGTGACATCCAGTTTTGATAAGCCTTAGCTTCAACTTCTAAGATGACTTGCTCCCCCTGCATATCTAATTTTCCAAGTATAGGCTAAAAAAAAACCTTGTGGTGAATGGTAGTACCACTCCCCATAGTACTCTGAGAGGTTAATGATCCCCAGGGTGCCTTCTTAAGCAAGTATTCAAATTTGCATAACCATTCAACTTTTGGTTCTACACTGATCATGTTGACCGATTCTTTGTTATCATAGGTTGAATGCTCTACTACCGGATGCGAGAGCGTATTAACATGGATGGTAGTGAAATAAGCAAATATATTTTGAGGGATTAAATATCGCAAAAAATCCATGGTATTTGCAAACCTATTTGATAATCGAGGGATTTTCTTGATGTCATACCATTCAAATTTAGCCAAATATGTGGCAACTAGATCTTTATAGGCTTTCAGTATAGGACATCGACACTGAAATAACCCCTTAACTTGATTTACTATGAGCAAGGAGTTGCCAAAGATGTTTAATATTTTAATATTCATGGCAACAACTGTGTGGAGGCCCAATAGTAGGGCTTTGTACTCAACATTGTTGTTGGTGCACAAAAAATCCAACTTAAACGACAAGGGCATTGGAGCTCCTTGTGATGTGAAGAACACTATTTTTGCACCACCCCCTTGCTCGCACTTTGAACCATCAAAGAACAAAGTCATATCAGCATTGTTCTCTGGTTCTTCAGGTTCGAGAGATTTAGATATGATGAAGACTGCATCGTACGAAAGCTCTATGGTTAGAGGCTTACTGTTTAACAGTGGTGCTTCAACTAATTGATCTGTTATAACCTATCCCTTAATGGACTTATGGCTTATGAATTCCAAGTCAAATTCTAACAATAGCATGATCCACTTCATAGTACACATATTGTGATAAGTCTTACTCATAATGTACTGCAAATGATTTTGTTTGGATATAACATATATCGTATGACTTAGCATATATTGTCACAGTTTCTTGGTAGCGAACACTATTGCTAAACATAATTTTTCCACATATGCATACCCAATCTCATAGCTCACCAAGGTTTGACTAATATAATATATGGCCTATTATTTTACTTGCATGTTCTTTTGGTCTAACATGGTTCCTAGTGTAAAGTCAGTTGCCAATATATATAGTAGAAAATGCACCTCTAGATTTGGTGGAGCTAGCACTAGCGGTGTCACCAGGTATTGTTTTATTTCAGTGAAGGTTGCTTGACAGTCCTCCTCCCAGTTGAATGAGACATCCTTATGTAGTAGTCTATTCATGGGTTGACATTTATCTGATAATTGAGGGATGAATCACTTTATTGATGCTACCTTGCCCTGAAGGCTCCTTAACTCTTTAATATTGGTGGGAGGACGCATTTCCAAGATAGCCTTGACCTTCGTTGGGTCAACTTCGATTTACTTAGAGATGATGAATCCTAGTAGTTTTTTCATAAGTTATGCCAAATACGCACTTCTTAGGATTCAACCTGACATTATGATCTATTAGGAAATCAAAGACCTTCCTTAAGACCTCTGCATGCTCTTCTCACAACAATGACTTGGCCAATAAGTCATCGATATAATATTCTAGAATTTTGTACATATAGTCATGAAAAATGTATGTCATGGTCCACTGATATGTGGCACCATTATTTTTTAGGCCAAATGACATAACTTTATAGCAAAATTTTCCCCATGGTGTTATAAATGCGGTTTTATGTTGGTCTTCGGGTTTAATCCAAATTTGATTGTAACCAAAAAAACTATCCATTAAGGAGAGCATTTTGTGACCTACATTTTCATCCATGAGAGCATCAATATTGGACAACGAAAATGAATCTTTGGGTGTTGACTTATTTAGGTCTTTAAAATCTATGCAAATAAGGATTCTTCCATCGGGTTTTTCCACGGGTACCATATTGGACACCCATTCTGGATAGTCGATGGAGATCACAAATTCCACATCCAACAGCTTTTGTAGTTCATATTTCACCATTA
The DNA here is from genome assembly GCA_028583015.1 of Wollemia nobilis. Taxonomy (NCBI): domain Eukaryota; kingdom Viridiplantae; phylum Streptophyta; class Pinopsida; order Araucariales; family Araucariaceae; genus Wollemia; species Wollemia nobilis. The sequence continues at coordinate 2,492,101 of JAQPPZ010015412.1, forward strand.
AGGCTATTTTTGGGTGCATATTTCTAAGCTTTTTCTTGATCGACTTCTTGGTCATATCTAGTGAAAGGTTATGCATAACCAATTTCAGGTCTAGACCTGGCATATCCTTGTACGTCCAAGAAAATAAATTTGGTCTCTCTTTCAGCAAAGGGATGAGGGTGGCCCGATCATTTGGGGTGAGACTCTATCCAAATTTAACCTTCTTTGCATTGGTAGGATCATTACTGATATCCACCTCAAAGGTTTCCTCTACTAACATATGCGATCCTTCCTCAAGCTGATGAGGCATAGGAATCAAATGGATGTCATCAGATGAATTGATAGGTTCCACGTTGAAAGCATTTTTGGCATGATAGACATCGTATGCATAGCCTGGTGAAAAATGCAAAGGCTAAAATATTTCTTCATTAGGGAAGAAATCTTCAGGCTCGACAGGTGAATCAATGATCCCAGTCGATAGCATCTTTGTTAAGATACAATAGTTTGGATGGATTTTTTGGATTGCAGAGTGGAGTGGTCAAATCAATAGATACCATATTTATGGAATGGAATTGATCTCTAGGACCACATAGACCGAATTCTACAAAATCTACGTAGTCCTCATACCCACAATCTGGCTCTAATGGCATAGGCACAAAGGGCTATTATCTGTGAGGACTATGAACAACTTGATCCTCCCTATGCACTAACTGCAAAATAGGATCATTTGGATCCTGGAGCTCCATGTAGGTCAGTGAAAAGGGATTAACCAATAGATAAATTTGATCTAGGTTTAACCATATTCATCTCAGATGAGGACCAACATGTAACTACCAATAGACCTCATCTATGTCGATGGGTTGATGATGGTAATGCAAATAAGAAGGACCAAGGTAGGCTCTCTCTAACTCATATTCTTCATCACTATCATAATAGAATCCTTCATTCGCCCCCACCCCTGGGGAGTGCTTTGGCAAGTGCAGCCCCATGAATCTGACTGCTTGATTGATGTCATCACTATATAGATAAAGCGGATAATCATATTGCAAGTGTGACATCACCAAGAAATCTATCTCTGATTCTTCCCCTAAATGATCAATGTTGGGAAGTATCTCTTTGATAACATGTACCGACTCAATAGGCAATAAATGATGTGCCTTCTAAAGCCTCAAATAGGCACCTTCAATTTCATCCCCAAATTCATCGTCGTTTGAGGATTCCTCATCTGTGTCATAGCTTGGTCCAATCATATAAGAGTTTGACTCCGCTCCATATTCATTACAAATATCTCCTAGCTTTAGATCACCTACAGTAATGGGGTTATACTCCTGCACATTTGTGTCATCGACTGCATCATAGGTTTGGTGTCCCAGGTTATCTCTGGGGTTCAGTTCTATCTTAGTCTACACAAGGAGCCCTTCATGATGATATTCGAGTGGCTTAGTGGTGATAACAGATATGATTTGGTGATTCCTCCAAAAAATTGAAGGATCAGGATGATATGGATTAAAATCCACATCATCCGCCATAATAAGGTATAGATGATCTAGGGATGCTACGAGAAAATTGTCCTGTCCTCTTATCTGTAACCCTAAACTAAACCTATCAGTGACTAACTCATAACATGGTTCCAACGGATTCCTACATCCTTGTTTAAAGAGACCAAGGCCGTATATGTGCCAATGATATAACTCGAAAATACACATGGCATACTCTGGGTCGGATAGATAATGAACATTTATTGCAAAAGGTTCATCGTCATCTTCATCCATGGGATCTCATGTTGGAAGCTGATATAGCCTTGCATAGATGAAATTAGTTTGATTAGGTGGCTTTCCTAATGGAAACACTGATACAACTAGGTAACGATGAGCAAACGATTGGCCCATCTCTTGCGTAGTCTTTAGAATCGGTTTGAAGGTTACATTCTCCACAAGGTACTCACCTATTTTAGTGTTGGCAAGATGTAATGTCACCCATGATGTGGATGATCCTACTAAATATGTAGGTGAGGTAGGCTGAGGTACCTCCTTGGCTTTGTCTTGGGGTTCCTCAACTTCCACAGGAGTAGGAACCTCCTTAATGACTGGCTTGGGCTCACATTCCTTCTGTTTCTTGCCCATTTTCAGCTTCAAATTCCTTTCATCCTAACGCATGATTGATGCTGATGGTTTCAGGGAAGTGGTAGTGGTGTGCTTCGATCTGTGTAATACAAATGGCATTGGTTGAGCACGTACTGTTGGTTTGCCTCCTGGCTTCTTTACCAGTGACAATGAACGAACATCTAGGTGCGTTGATGGGAGTATGAAACTGTTGCAGTCCAAACATAGCCGACGCTTCCAAGAGTTTAACATTTAATATATATATATTGATTCAATAGTTTATTTGGATCTATCATCTTTTATTTTTTAAAGTTTCATTGGCGTTTATCGCAATTGCCTATAAGGCGAGGGTGTGCCCACCTTGAGTGGCATTGATTTATTTAAATTTACTCACTGCATTTTCCTATTCGATATATTCGTTCGTCATTCTGCTCGTCTTTATAATTATCTGTAAATTCTTTTAAACAGAAGGATAGAAATATCCTTCCAAGTGGTATCAGTCTAGCCGATTCCGGGAGCGCCTGCGTACTTGAAGCAAAAAAATCTTACTGTCGCCTGTTACGTTTCTCTTATTTTTTTGTCCCCGTCGTTCGTTTCTCCGTCCCTGTTCTTTCATTTTTTCTGTCGTACTCATCTTCGTATCCGTTCGTTCGCCTTCCGTCTCCGTCCGTTCGTTTTCGCACGCAGCGGTGGTTAAAACAGCGGTGACCAGAGTATCCGCTTTTCTTCGCCGACAAAATCCGAAGCCAGGTCGTCCGGTCGTTAAACACAGCATTGCCAGGGTCTTGGATCTTCCTGTGCAGAACAAATCCGAATGCACGCAGAGTGAAACACACGCAGTCCAGCCCAAAACTGTCGCCAGCGTCGTCAACCAATCAACAATTCGCGTTTAAATTTTTTTAACAGGCAAGCTAAGGTTGTTAATTAAAATTTATTTGCTGACGTCAGCCGCTGCAGGGAGGTTTCATTTTACTTATCCCACATTGTGTATACAAGTTGCAAAATAAGAGTTTAATACACTTTTGCCACACCTTCTACGGTGTGACTTCGGTCACACAACCGGAGCTCCTTCGCGTGTTCGAGTCGTGTAGTGTTGTCATCCTTACTATCGGTTCTCATCTGGCTGTAGTGTGTTCATGTCGCTTTCTCCACTGCTGTCCATTCCGTATTTCCCTTTGTTGTCCGTGTGTTGACTATCGTGGTTCGTCGTATCCACGTGTCGTTGTCCGGGCTGTCTTGTCGCGTCTCTCGATTCGTCCGTCTCGCGTTTGTCCGTCCGCTCGGTCCTGTCCGTCCGCTCGGCCTTGTCCCATCGCGTCCATCCGCTCGGTCCTGTCCCGTAGCGTCTATCCGCTCGGTCCTGTCGCGTCTCGTTTCGTCCCATTCGATCGTCGGTCACCAGTCCTCGCGGTCAGTCAAGTCCAGTTAAGTTTCATTAAAATTCGAAAGTCAAGGGTTAGTGAGCACCACACTCCGCGTCGCAGTTGGAGCGACAATCGAAGCGAAATCCATTTTTTGTTGCCGAATTCACCCAATTTACTTTTCAAAGTGACGTTCAAGGATTACTAATCCGGAAGGTTTAAACAGTGCATGAGTAGAAGCTGGACCAAAGGACCTGACGGTCGATTATCAAGCTCGAAAATGACCAATAACAACGCAAGAAGACCTAATCGCAGTCCAGGTACTAAAAATTATCTTTCTCCTTTTAAAATTGGTAGTTATAATCCACATCATCCACTAGTAGATCCTATGGCTACTAATCCTCCCCCAACTCACGAAAACATCACACAAGGAAACTCAAGTAACTCAGCCGTTTCCAACGATGATTCTCTTCATCTCTTACTAGAGGGTATGAACGAAATTGGTCTCCTCCTAAAAGACCTAGTAAAAGCACAAAACCAGCCTAATCCCAATACTAATTCTCAAAATCACTCCCATGCCCAAAGGAATGAAGAAAATATCGATCCTAATGATAATTGGGAACAACAACGAGGTGATTCGGATAATTACAGGGATCGCTATCAGAGACAACGGTATAACCAAAATCAAGAAAGGGATACGGGTTATCAACAACCGAGAGGCCCTAATAATAATTTTCCATGAATTGATATGCCCACTTTTGAAGGTCATGATCCTCGTGGTTGGATAGCCAAAATGGAAGGCATTCTTGACTTATATCAAATTAAGGAAATTGATAAAGTTCCTTTCGCTGCATCAAAACTTGGCACTTAGGCCTACCAATGGTTTGTATGGCTTAAACGAGAGAAAGGAGCTACTATTAATTGGAGAAAATTCACTACTTATTTTTTAGAAAGATTTGATGAAGGAGCTACATCATCATACACAATGAGACTGTTATCTCTTAAACAAGAAGGGTCAGTTAGCGAATTCGTTTCGGAGTTTACCAGTTTACTACCATACACTTTAGACCTTAGTCCCGACACAGTGGTAGGAGCCTTTCGCAATGGTTTGAAAGAAAGTATTCGAGTGGAGGTAGACATGCACAATCCCACCTTGCTGAACGATTGTATAAGAATAGCCAAGCTGGCCGAGAAGAGACATCAGTTGTCTGCACGGCGTGAAACTTATAGTCGTCCTTCATATCGCAACAATTCCTTTCGTAGAAATGATCAACCATCACGATATTTTTGCTATAAATGTCGCACTCATCACCCCAGGGAACAAGCATGTGCCCAAAAACAAAACTTTCATATTGAAGGTGATCAATGTGAAGGAGAAGAGGAAGAACCTTACCAGTCAGAAGAACCTATGCCAGAAGACCTACCATGTACTATAGAAGAAAAAGAAGAGGATACAATGGCGATTTCCGTGCATGCTCTCATGGGTTTAACCGCCCACCATACCATCAAGGTACCAGGATTTCTCCGCTAGAAAAAGGTGAATGTGCTAATTGATTCTGGTAGTACCCACAATTTTATCGACATCAAAACCGCAAAAGCTTTGAATTTGTTCATTAACTCTTCCAACAAAGACAAATTCCAGGTTCTAGTGGCCAACGGGGTGAACGCACAATGTGTTGGTCGCACATCTCAAGTTTCCATAAAAATGGGAACTTATACTTGGTTTGGATCCCTTTTTGTCATGAACTTGGGGAACTCGGATGTCATTTTGGGAGTTGAATGGTTGGAAACATTAGACACGGTTAGCTTCAACTTCAAAAAATTATTTGTGGAATGGAAGGAAAACGGACGAGTCATTCGCTTACAAGGCATTACTACTCCTCCATCACAAATGGTGAGCTCTCATAGTATGGAGAAGATGTTAAAAAAGGGTGGATATGGGTTTATAGCTCAAATTAATTGTTTGGAAAGACAATCTCCAGCAAATTCGGATATTATTGCCCCAGAGTTACAAGACATCATAACACATTACGAAGAGGTTTTCCAAGAACCTCAAGGATTACCACCTAAACGATCTCATGACCATGCCATCCATTTGATTCCAGGGAGTGTTCCTCCTAACAATCGTCCTTATCGCTATCCTCAACCACAAAAGACAGAAATCGAACAGATCGTTCAGGAATTGTTGGATCATGGAGTCATTCGTCACAGCACTAGTCCTTATTCCTCACCTGTAGTCCTGGCTAGACGAAAAGATAACTCTTGGCGTATGTGTCCTGACTTTCGTTCTCTCAATAAACTCACTATCAAGGACAAATTTCCTATCCCTGTCATAGATGACCTATTAGATGAGTTGCATGGTGCAAATTTTTTTACAAAATTAGACCTTCGCTCTGGCTTTCACCAAATCCGTGTTAGAGAAGAAGATATTCCCAAAACGGCCTTTCGTACTCATGAAGGTCATTACGAATTTTTGGTCATGCCTTTTGGTCTCACTAATGCACCATCCACATTCCAAAGTCTCATGAACCAAGTGTTTCGTCCACTCCTCCGTAAGTTTGTGTTAGTTTTTTTTGATGATATTCTCATATACAACAAAACATGGACGGACCATTTACATCATGTGGATAAAGCCCTTCACATTTTACACAAAGAAAAATTATTTGTTAAACGTTCCAAATGTTCATTTGGTGTTCAAGAAGTCGAGTATCTTGGTCATATAGTTTCACATGAGGGCGTCAAAGTGGATCCCAATAAGATTAAGGCAATTCAAGAGTGGCCTTTACCTAAAACCATCAAGAAACTTCATGGTTTTTTGGGTCTCATGGGCTACTATCGCAAGTTTGTACAAAATTATGGTAAGATTGCAGCACCTCTCACCGCACTCACAAAGAAGGATGCTTTTCGTTGGTCAACAGAGGCCTCTCAAGCCTTCGAAGCTCTTAAGAAGGCCATGTGCACAACTCCAGTATTAGCAACTCCCAATTTTCACAAACCATTTATTATCGAATGTGATGCATCAGGAACAGGAATTGGGGCCATACTCATGCAAGAAGGTCATCCATTGGCATTTGAAAGTAAACCTGTTAGGGAAAAATTTGGGAAGATCAACATACGAAAAAGAAATGTTGGCTATCTTGCACGTAGTAGAAAAATGGAGACACTACCTAATCAGTAGTCGCTTCATTATAAAAATAGATCATAGTAGCCTCAAACATTTTCTTGAGCAAAGGTTTTCATATCCAGAACAAAATAAGTGGTTAACCAAACTGTTGGGCTATGATTTTGTTATCGAATACAAGAAAGGGAAGGAAAATATAGCTGCCGATGCGTTGTCCAAGAAATATGAAGATGAAGTAGTCATTAACGCTATTTCAGGTCCTTGCTCCCAATGGGTGAATCAATTACAAGATGAATGGTTGTCCAATAGCGAAACTGCTCAGATAATTCAAGAATTATCTATAGGGTCCTCTAAACACCCTTTGTTCTCTTATGAAGATAAAATCCTCCGAAAGAAAAACCGCATTTATATTCCACACAATTCAGAACTCAAATCAAAGATCCTAGACGAATCACACGCCTCTCCATCGAGCAGGACATTCAGGATTTTTGAAGACATATTTAAGAGTCAAACAATCATTTTGTTGGAAAGGATTAAAAGCAGAAGTCAAACAATGGGTAGCAGAATGTGAAGTTTGCCAGCACAATAAAGGAGAAACAGTCAAATCACCAGGATTGTTACAACCATTACCCATCCCTGAACGACAGTGGGAACATATATCCATGGATTTTATTGAAGGTCTTCCAAAGTCAGAAGGCAGGATAGTAATCTTCGTTGTCGTAGACCGGTTATCCAAATACGCTCACTTTCAGGCTTTACAACATCCATTTTCCGCAAGCAAGGTGGCAAAGGTATTTATGGATTCAATTTTCAAATTACATGGTATGCCAAAAAATATTGTAAGTGATAGAGATCCCATCTTCACTAGTAACTTTTGGCGGGAATTATTTCGACTTAGTGGTACCAAATTGAACATGTCTTCAGCCTACCATCCACAGACAGATGGTCAAACGGAAGTAGTTAACAAATGTTTGGGTACGTACTTAAGATGTTTTGCTCAAGATAAACAATACCAATGGAGCCATTGGTTAGCATTGGCCGAATGGTGGTACAACACTTCTTACCATTACTCAATTAAGATGTCTCCATTTGAAGCATTGTATGGCACCAAACCTCCAAAAGTCACAGATTACGTACAGGGATCATCCAAAGTAGCCAAAGTGGATGATTGGTTCCAACAAAGGCAATCTACACTCACCATCCTCAAAGAGAATTTAGTCCAAGCACATAATCGTATGAAACAACAACAAGACTTGCACCGATCAGAGAGAACTTTTAATATAGGTGATTGGGTGTTCCTAAAGTTGCAACCTTACAAACAATCCTCGTTAAAGATAAAGTCCAGCCAAAAGTTGGCCCCACGATTCTATGGTCCCTACAAAATTGTGCGCCGCATTGGAGAAGTAGCCTATCAATTAGAGCTACCTACATCTTCACGAATACACCCGGTATTTCATGTTTCATGTCTCAAAAAAGTAATTGGTCAGAAAGTACAAAGTCAATCAAAATTACCAGTGCTCGATGAGGAAGGACGCATACATCTCCAACCAGAAGATATACTACAACATAGAATCCAAAAACTGAGATCACGTCAGATTCATGAATTTCTCATTAAATGGCAAGATTTATCGAGAGGAGGATGCCACATGGGAACTTGAAAGTATCTTCCAGACATTTCCAGCTTTGAGGACAAAGCTTTCCGAGGAGGGGAGTCATGTTGCAGTCCAAACATAGCCGACGCTTCCAAGAGTTTAACATTTAATATATATATATATTGATTCAATAGTTTATTTGGATCTATCATCTTTTATTTTTTCAAAGTTTCATTGGCGTTTATCGCAACTGCCTATAAGGCGAGGGTGTGCCCACCTTGAGTGGCATTGATTTATTTAAATTTACTCACTGCATTTTCCTATTCGATATATTCGTTCGTCATTCTGCTCGTCTTTATAATTATCTGTAAATTCTTTTAAACAGAAGGATAGAAATATCCTTCCAGAAACCCCCAGGAAAATTTTCTAGGTTCACAAACTTAAAAGGTTCTTCGTATTATGACACTACATGAAACTGTCCCTCATGAATATACTTCACACACTGATGCAATATCGAGGGAACACAATGCATTTCACAAATCCAAAGCCTACTGAGTAGTATGTTGTACTGCATGGCCCCTTATATCACATGACACATCATGGAGATGGTCTTCAAGCCCACCTACATGGGTAGGATAATTGTTCCAACAGTCAAGCACAGTGCATCATTAAACTCTCTCAATGTAAGTGTAGTGGGCACAATGTGTAATTTAGGCAGCTTCAAATGACTTAGCACCTTGGTCATTATTATGTTGATCGATGAGCCGGTATCGAGCAAGACCCTTTTAATTGGTATGTGATTAACACATACAATTATATACAATGAAGGGTAACTCATGGTTGTAGAAACCATTATTATCTCATGATAATAAAAATGGATCATTGGTTCTTGACACTATTGTACATGTCCCAAAAAATTAGTAAATGCCTGTGCATCCTAGGACTGTACTTCAATGGACCTCAAAATATCCATAAGAGTCTCCCTGTGCCTAGGGGACTGTTGTATTAGCTCATATATCAAAAACTTCACAGGAGTTATCTATAGGTTTTGGAAAAACTTGCTCCTTATGGTCACCACCAGTCTTGTTGGTGGGATTGGAATATTCTGCACCAGTCACTGATTTGGCGTGGCTTGTATTTGAATGGGAGCACAAGGTTGATTCAGTTGTTCATATCTCCCATGTCTAGTGACAACGTTCACCATGCCTACAAACCCCTAGGTAGGTGGTTCAACTCACACCTGGTGGACCTGGACAACCTTGTTGCGAGGTGCCTCATGATTGGGCAAGGGATTTTGGTAAATCCCCATATTCTAATTTTTGGGTGCCTATGGATTGTGCAGCACTACAAGCTCACCATTTTCAATCATATTTTGCACCATGTGTTTGAAATTCTAGCACACCTCAATGTCGTGGACTTTCGTTTGATGAAAAATGCAAAATAGATCTTCTTGGTACCCCTTTGATTTGGGTTGATTGGGGTCTACCAGCTTGAATTTGGGTAATCTAATTGCCTTGGCCTCACACAGTTGATGGAAAATAAATTTCAGTAATTTTTTCAATGGTGTGAACTGGCGAGGTGGACGTTGATCTTTTTTCTTGCCCTTATAACTATTATTGTTCTTTTCATACTGCACAGGAGGAGGTTGGGCCTGATAATTCTATTTTTGTTGCCCCTTGTCCTCCCTCTAGAGATTTAACACCACTTGATTCACATGGGCCTACTTGCCCTATTGCTTTGTGTCAATCTTATTTTTTCCCTCTATCATGTTCTTGAGCTTCAATTTTCCATCCTACAACTTGATGTCCTTGATCACTTTGGCTTGCACCAAAGCCTCCTCGAATGTAGGATACTGCTGCAGCTACAACAGTAATGAGATGTGCTTGGCACAACTATTTGTAAACATTAAGGGTAACTCTATGGTAGGAATAGGGAATGTCAACTTCACCATTAGTCTCCTCCATCTCTTTTTGTACTGCTCAATTGGCTTGTCATCGCGCTAAGCTAGCGTAGCTAGATCGAAAATATTAGCCTATTTCTTGATGCTAAAGGAATAGCATTCAAAAAAGGCATCAGATAATTTATTGAAACTAGTTATGCTATGTTTCTTTAGATGATTGAACCACTCTCGGGTTAGTCCATAAAGTGTCATGATGAAAGTACACAACAACCATGCATCGTTGCTTGCTATTTGAAAAAAAGCATCCAAAAAGCTTGTGATTTGTTCCTGTGCATCTTCATCACCCTTAAACTTGTCTAACCTAGGTATATACAAATGCTTAGGGTAAGCCAGAGTAGGCACCAAAGGATCCAAAGGCTCATTATGAATTTTCCTTAATGTCAGCTTTTGAATAGTCGCACCTAGTCTCTCGATGGCTTTGATCTTCTCAGCTAAGGCCTTATAGGCCTCCAAAGATAGAAAGTCCTCCTCCCTAAGTTGATGTGGATGTGGCTTAGGAGGTACTATCTTCCTTGTACGAGATGGAGAGCATTTATCTTCCTCCTCCTCAGCTTAGGAGCTCTTAGGATATTCTTTCTCGTATCCATCTCCCTCTTCTTCTTCATGTTGCCTCTACCTCTGATCATTGAGTGGCAACAACTGCTCCCTATGTTTAGTACTAGTATGAGTACGAGCGTCTATACACTCTTGATGCATATCAGCTTGTGACAAAGGCTTCCTATATACACACTCCCTCTACTCATCATGAGGATATAGGCCAGCCCTAGCTAGCTTATCCTCCTGATCCACGCGCTCTTTTTAGGCAAGGATACATTCTTCGCATATGCACTACTCATATAGCCTCTGTCTAATGAGCCTCTATGCTTGAAGATTTTCATCTTCAATGTTTTGTCTCTCTAGGCTAGCATCATACAATTAATCTTGGAGGAGTTGGCATTTCTACTCCAATACCAGTTGATGTGATTTGTCGATTTGATTGGTTGTGGGAGGCCTCTAGTATCCTTACTCTGTACGAGTGACCTTATAGATTATGTACCTAGTGTACTGATGTGTTGCACCTTTGCCTTTGTCTATGATGATAACATTGGCATCCTACTGTTTCCTATACTATGAACCACCATGCACAGATAGTGGGTGTGTGACATTAGGGCACTTAGAAGCCTCTTCATGCTCTCTAGTAGTCCTGTCGATGCTCACGCTATACTAACTTGAGGCATGAGTGGGTGGAGTGGAAGGCTTGCATCCTATATTCTCTAAGACACTACCTAGACCCTCTAGCTATCTAGACCACCATCGCTCATGCGATGGTGTGCCATTAGCTCCCACATTTGATATATTAATGGTGATATTGCATGGTGGACCATGCATGGGAGTATAGGTAGACCTATACTCGAAAGTGAGCCTGTATACATACCCCTAAATGGGTGGATCTCTAGTCCTTCTATACTCAAAAGGTGGAGGTATGGATCCTCCTGTGGACTTAGTACATAGGGGTGCTAACCTGGTCCCCTACACAACAAACTCTTCAATCGATCCTGTGGATGCGCATGCAGTGCGGTCGATAATGGCTTTCAAGTGGAGCACCCTCATGCTGAGAGGCTCCTTGCTCTATCCTATGCCTAGAGGAGTGTACTGAAGCTCATCTATCTAGGGTATTCTCTATGGGCTCCTATCGTGTTGAGTTATCTCCTCTAATGCTTATCGAACAACGTTTGGTTCGCTCATGTGGGTGAGGAATTGACACGTGCTATTGTGAATTGGTTAGGGGTTGGTCATTGGCATCAAGTTTAGACCTTTTTCAACCATCTCGTGTATCCACCATTGTGTACTTATCATATAGATGTATCTTTTATTATTAAGTAAACAAGGTATACAATTATGATTATGTCATATTAAATTTTTAAAGTGAACCATAAACTGTTTGATGTGTTTTCAAGATGTGTTGTATTAGTGTAGAAAATCTTATCGTATTTTGCAAAACTTGTTAGATTTTATTCTTAGTTTAATGGCTTTCAACTGTACACTCATAGCTCGACAACTTGGCTATGAACTCCAAGTCACGTAATCCAACCTATAATGTGTGGTAATGAAGTCTAGACATGGTCAGGGAGCACAGGTCCTCCCATATCCTCACCCATTTTCCCCTAGTCAGTGTTATACCCTTCGAAGAGAATGCATGCAAATTTTCTAGGCTATGAAAGTTTATCAGATCCGGTATTGGTCTAGTATCCAAAATTTTGTAGGATTTGTGCCAACGGATGGAAGTCACACCACCGTCGTTGAACCCTACAAGTGATGTCAAGCCCAAATCACTAGCGTTTAAGTGCCAAGTGGTGTGTGTGGTTTGTTTTATTGTACATACAAGAAATTCATCACATAGCACTCATGCTCATTTTCTATATGCTATACAAAATGCATAATGTTTTACATTCAAAAAATGTAAACTAATCTAGGTGCTCTTTTAGACAATGCACATTATGATGATAATTGGCCACTAATTAGGCCTCACACATGTAAACCAAACAAGACACTCTATCAAGCACACTGTAGCATAGGGAAGACTGGAATCATAGGTCTGCTATTCCTAGCAGTGCCTTTCTATGGAAGTAAATGTGAAAGCAAACTAGGATGATTGATTTCCCCTTTTTAGTGATTTTTCCTAATTTGCATTTGAAATTATACATGTTGTAAAAACACAGAGGGAATAAAAATGATAGAGGGTTAAAAATAGGGCCTACCTTAGGTCCTGCAATGATTGGCCCTCTGATTTTTACTGTCTGTGCTGTCAGTTGAAAACCACAGGTTTGGTCTACGGTTCTTACTGTAGACCGCATGTTGAACCTGCGGTTCAATTGTTGGCTCATAGTTGATAGCTGTGGTCTACACCTACAAGTCAAAAAAGTCAAGAACACACAGCCAAATGCTATTTATACAGAGTCTCATCGTGATCACCTTTTGTACAACTAAAAAGGTGTGCTCTAGAAATTTTGTAATTGCATAAACAATGTAAAATTGATATTCAAACACATAAATGGACAAAACAAATGGAAATTACAATAAATACCACTATTATTCTATTAAAACCAATAAGTGTCTGATTACAAGTAAGTCCCTCTTAGGGATACTCTATTTTGATATGCAATTACAATTATTTCAATCCCCCTTCGGGGTGAAATACACTATCAAGCCCTTAAGGTGACACGAACTACTTTATGGTGGAGTAAACCTTCTTCTTCATTTTGAGGAAGGAAATGAATGATTTTAGATCCTTAAAAACATGTTTCGTATGATCAAGAAACAACACAAGAATGTCAAAAGCATAGGAAGCCTCTCATGATGAGGCCCTTTAAAGACAAATAGCATGAGAATAGCATAATGACATAAAATCAATAAAATGTGTGTACTATGCTAAACATATGCAAATCTTATCAAGATTTATGGAAATATGTAGATGAAGAGTACAACTATCAATCTATGGAATCAATTGCTTGAAATGAAGTGTTATAACATGAAAAGAAATCATTAACATCTAAACTACTATGATGAAAACAAGTTAGAAAAAACACTAATTATGTTAGTCAAAAGTCTCTATAACTACAACTAAATCATACAAATTATTAATCTAATCTAATTATATGGTAAGAAATGAAAATAGTAAGGTGGTGATACCTCTATTGCAAACCATAGCACTGGTGCACAGTCTGCATTGAAAATCGTAGCTGAAAGACGCGGTGAGCACTCGAGTAATTTTACCCTCAAAAATCAAGGGTAGTGGGCTTGACCTCCTTGTCCAATTGATGTGCAAGGGTCGCCTTCGGTGTCCTTCTGACAAGTTTGGTGGTTGAATTGTTGAATAGGGCCTTCGTTTGCCTGAATTAGAGTTTCTTGGCTCTCCTAGGTCCTTAGGGCATACATGGCCTAATTCGTCATGATGCTTGACAAATTGACAATGAGGATGGAAAAAAATCTCTCCATGCACTCAGGTGAGTCCACAATTCGATAGGGCTTCGCTGCTTTGATATCCAAAATGCACTCTCTCTCTTTTGTCCTAATTCTTAGGGGTACTTATAGGATATCCCAATGCTAGGGGTCACTTCATGGAGAAGCCAAGATCAAGAAGAGGTGGTTAGGACAATTGGAATGGAAGCCTCTAGAATCTTCCATCCATTAATTGCCTTCTTCTAGAACAAATGGTCGTTCAAACCGATTTGGCTCCAATGAAGGCCAACTGAACTTCAGTTAAGACCGTAGGTTGCAGCTACAGTTCAAACTGTAAAACATAGACCTTAGCCATAGTTCAGACTATAGACCGTAGGCCTGGGCTGTGGTTCAAACTGATTAGGCCAAGGAGCCCAAATTGAGTTGTTAGAACCATTGCTTTATCTTGGAGTCTATCTAAGATCCTCCATATGGTCTTATAGCATGTCCATATGAGTAGTCACCCTTGACATGATGCATTTTAGGTGTCTACAATTTTAGCTATGACAAACTAATAAATCAAGGAGTAATAGATCTAAGATAAAATAAATGGAAATAATGTCTAATGCCCTAAAATATGCCTGTGTACCACTGTCCAAGATAGCGGCCACAAAAAGCAGCTTTCCTCCTCATGAACCAAGGGCTGTAGCACTATATCATTTTGATCCAATTAATGTTCAAGGGTCATTGATTGTATCTTGGTACACTTGTTGGTGGTGAATAATAACATATTTGAATAGTAGGTACATAGTGTCTTCTTATTCGGATAGCACTTCATTGCTCCTAAAGGGTGCACAAATTCACTCTCCAATATGATAGGGCTTCGTTGCATGAACTCTAAAAATATTTGATCTTTTGCTCTTTGTGGGAGAATCCATATGTATACCATCCCTATTTTTGATCTGAATATTGGATTCCTAGAGAATCCTAAATCCAAATTGCATGTGACTGACCATCTCAGGTGGAAAGCATTAGTCATAAACTTACATTGAAGGGGTAGTTAGGAGGAACTCAGGGAGTTCCTTGTCAAAATATACCTACAAAA
This sequence comes from Wollemia nobilis, assembly GCA_028583015.1. Lineage (NCBI taxonomy): Eukaryota > Viridiplantae > Streptophyta > Pinopsida > Araucariales > Araucariaceae > Wollemia > Wollemia nobilis. Next base: position 2,507,239 of record JAQPPZ010015412.1, read on the forward strand.
AATACAAGGTTCAGTAATATTGCATGATCTGGGACCGTATTCATGACCACACTATGCATGGTGCTAGCCACTATCAATTCCAATGGCTATGTGTGGCCACTATTAGCTTCAACATCCAGGTGTGACAATCGCTCTACTTGAGAGTGGCTAAGACTGGATGGGCTAGAACTACCCTTTTTGAGTGGTTAGGACCACTACTAACTCTTGGAGAGGTCCAAGAAGATTTATATAGTCTGTGAATGTGTCCATATGGATAGTCTCCTAAATATGGCATGTTTTAGGTGTCTATAGGAGGTATAAGGTGTACAAGGAATATATGTGTGTAATTTATGTTTTTGTTGGGTTGGATTTTATTTTGCAAGATTATGAGTAATAAGGTACGATAAGTTGCTTGATATTTTATTAAAATTCTTGCATTGTGAAAGGAAGATATGAAAGGTTTAGTTGGGTTTTAATGTTTTATTTTTTAGAACAAAAGGAGAGTGATTGAACATCAATTTCATATTTCATTGAGCATTTTATGAAGGTGAAAATTCATGTGGATGTTTTGAGAAAGTATCTTGCAATCTAACCCTTGAAGTGGCACTAGAAAAATAAATTATTTGTGAGACAAGTTTTTGAAGACATATCTCCATAAGATAAAATTAAAAGCTATGGGCACATCACTCCTTGTTTAAAGTGTTTTTTTGAAGTGAATGTTTTGGAACATAAGGTGGAGAGAAAAATATTGTTTGATAAGCATTGTTGGAAATATTTGAGTTAGTATTTGTGCTTTATGGTTGAATGTTTTGGAAAAATTTGAGATAGAGTTTGAGAACAAAGTGTGCTTTTATAGTTGAAAGAGTTTGAGATATTTGTGAAAGAGATTGTGAACTACTTGTGCTAATTTTGAAGATAAGTTTTTGCATATATGAAAAATATTTTTGAGCATGTGTTATAAACAGTTATGAGCATGTCTTAGAGAGGAATTGAGTAGATATTATGAGTAGGTTAGAGATAAATTTTGAGTATGTTTGAGGAATATTGTGATCAGGTTAGAGGTAGATTTATGAGTAGGTTAGAGGTAGATTTTGAGGTAGAATTGTAAGCAGGTTAGAGGTATACTTGTGAGTAACTTTAATACAATATTGTGAGAAGATTTGTGAACAGAGTTGAGCAGAGCAGAGGGGATAGAGTTCTCCTATGGAGAGGAATCCAAAAACTAGAGTAGTGGAGATAGAGGTATCCTATGGAGAGAGATAAAAAAACTAGAGCATAAGGGGATTGGTGTCTCCTTTGGATAGAAGTCCATAAGCATTGTAATAGGGATTGGATTCCAAAAATATTCATTGAAAAAAAATTATAAGGAATATTTTCTCTGTGGAGTAGCCCACATTGGATGAACAATGTTAAATCATGTCTCTCATCTGTGTGATGATGTATGCATTATTTATTGCTTTGATATTATTATTGTTATCATTTGGATTGAAAAGTAAAACGTTTTATCTTATACTGTTCACCCCCCTCTTAGTATAATCTTATGTTCTTCACTAATGTCCTAAGTATGTATCAAGATAAAGGTTCATTTACATGATCCAAATGATGTAATAGACTCTATTTCTAGCTCTCCCATGTATTACATTATTTGGATATTGAAGACTTCAGTCTTCAATGTGGATCTTTATAGATTCCTTGAGATTCTAAATCTTCTTCTTTGTTTTCTACAACCCGTTCAAGCAAGTGATTTGTGTCTTCATAGTATATCATTCTTGCTAAGAGATATTTGATTTCATAATCATCTATCGATTCTACCAGTTCTTCAATTTCATCTATCGTCTAAGCTAGATGTCCTTTTTTATTCCTTTTTCAATACTCCAATTATGGACAATTGGTTGGACGCTAAAATTGTTGTTGATGAGGATTTTGATATTGTCGTGTTTAAAATTGGTTCTCATTGTTCATATGATTTCATTTATTCTAATTTTTGGTATTGAACCTGCAGTAGCTGGTGTTATGGCCTTGTTTCCTGCATATATGATAATACCTATTATACCATGCTTTTCATCCTTTTGATGAAGTAGCAATGTTTCCCTGTGGATTTTCTTTAGATGCCAATGCATTGTTAGAATTTTCATATTTACCTATATTTTCAACTTCATATTCCTATAAATTATTGAATAACTCTTCAAAAGAAGTATCTTTACTTAGAACTTGTAAATATGTTACCAATTGCTTATAGTTGTCTAGAAGTGCTCTCATAGTTAATTGAGTAAGAAGTTCATATTTGATTGTTTCCCCTAAGGTAAATAATTACCATTTAATATTTGCTACCTTCCTTAGGAACAATTCTATGCTTTCTCAATTATTCATTTTTAATGAATGAAGTTGAGTCTGAATATGGAAAATAGTTATCTTATTATTTCCTTAAAATATTTTCTCTAGGCTTGTCCATGCATCTAAATATGTTTTTGCAGAACTGATATAGGGTTGTATTTCATAAATGATAGCAAAGGTTATTATCATTAAAGTCTTCAAATAATTTTCTATGATATTTTGGGTTTCAACATCATCTATGGTAGGTATTTGAATTCTCCCTTTGACAATATCCCATAGTGTTTCATACACCAATATAGCTTTCACCTTATTCTCCCAAGAAAAATAATTAGGGCCCTTGAGTAATTGTGATTTGGCTAGGAAATATTTGTTTGAAGCCATTTAATTTCTCTAATATCAATTCTTATATTTTATAGAATGCCTTATGACTCCCTATTTTTCTAAGGATAATATATAGTGCTTTTTGTAAATTATAGTTCAATATTCGATTGATTTTGTAAAGGTTTTGTAGATGCCAAAATCAATTCTTATTAGCCCTTATTACTCCTATTGAAATAAGCACTTATCCTAAATTCTAAAGAGGTAATAATGTTGGACCTTTTGTCTCCTTTTGATATATTTGAGATATTAATAATATCTATATCTAACCTTTGAAATAGTTTTGATAAAACTCTCTTTATAAATAACCTATTAGGAATTAGGTTTAGTGTATCTAATTTTCCAATTAATTAATTTGATTTAGTAGTCCTTATGACTCCCTAATATTTAGATAAATTAGAGTTGGCAATTTTGGGTACATTAGGTACATTGCCTTTGCTCAAGTGTTGATGTTGTCATTGATGTCAAGAAGCGGAAAGGTTTTTTGTGAAAACCAAGGTAGACAAAATAAAAGGTTTTATTTAAAACCATGGACAACAAATTTGAAATGGGTTTTTCTTAAAACCCAAGTTGGCTCTTCGTTTCATTGAAAAAGGTGCCCCGATGATGAAGATATTTAATTTTAAATATCTAGTTTAAATTTTATTTATTTAAAATTTAAATTAATATTTTAAAATTAAATTAAAGTATTTTTCGACGTGTTTGGAAATCCCAACTTGTTTGGTAATGCATCGAAGTGCATATATAATGGGGCTAATAAATTCATTTCAGTGTGTGTGTAAATCGATATAAATTGGAGTGCATTTCATTTTCGTCTTCGTCTGCACTAGCGAAGGAAGATGTCAAGCATGGCGCGGTCGAAGGTGTGATAGGATTGGAAGCAGCGCCAAGGAAGAGGGCTCACGGTGATCAGGACAAAGGCATTTTGATTAATGCATTCGCCTTGATTTTTGTGAGAGTAAAAAGATGAAGCAGTTCATGTTGAGTGTCGTGGACGTTCATGAATTACAATGTACTTAAGGTATGAAAATCAAAAGGTGGAATGCAATTATAGAAGAGAGCGCTCGATCAAAGATCATAGGGTTTATTTCATTGTCGAAGCAAGTTTATTTTAATTAAAAATTATGAGCCCTCGACATTAAAACAAATATCGATTATGCGTGCTCGAATTTGTAAAAAACTGGTGCGACAGCGTTTCCCTGAAACACAACCTTGTGGCTATGATAAATATTGGGTAACGAATTAGACAGTTGCATGTATATAGAGAATAAAAATTGATATAAGTAAAATGGAGCAGAGTGGTCTGCGATAGAAACACCAGAGTGATCAATGAAGATGCCAAGGAAATTTCTCACAATTTTGACATCATGGCAGTAAGTGGCTGTACACGAAACTCGAGACAAGAATAGAGCTCTTCGATTTACACGAAACAATGGCAGAGATAATTCATCGAGCATACAACTGGTTGTCATAAGGGCGTGCAGCCCAAGTGGTTAGACGAAGGCTTGTGGAGACCTAAGTCGTGTGTTCAAAACTCATCGGCAACAATGTGGTAAGGATAAAATTATTTTACAAATAGTTTGATTTGGAGGTAAGACATTAAAGGAACGTAAGTCCCATGATCAAATATACAAAGCTCCCTTTTGGTGGACAAGATAGATAAGAGGTATGTTATTTAATAATTGATGTTGAAAGTTGAGCGCTTGGAGATTGTTGTGATTTATTTTACTTTTATGGTATAAGTGGTTTTGGGAGTTATAAGGTTATGCAATGTTGTGATTTATTTTATTTTATGGTACAAGTGGTTTTAGGAGAGATAAGGAAGTTGTGCAATTAAAGGCTTTGGTAATGATTATTGAAAAGTGGAGTAATGTTGATTATTTTGTGATCTACTAACCCTTGTGAAGATTGGCAAAAGAATTTTGTGATGGTGGCAGATTTCCAAAGGGGTTCCTTCACTTCAATAAGGTATGGGCACATTCTTCTTATGAGTATGATTGGTGTATGTTTTCCTGAAATAATATTGGAGTGAAAAGGTATTCAACAAGGTTTCCTTTGGTTGGGTATAAGTCCTAGTTTCTGGTTTGTTGAAGACTACTTATGCATTGTTATCATTGATGAGAGTTTTGGTGAATGCATAATTCTGGTTTGAGGTAGTGGAAGCATTGTGCACTAGGGTTTATGTTTGTAAGTCTTGTTACTTGCATTGAGATGGTGAAACCCTTAGTTGGCTATTTTGAGGTTGATGGTTGAGTTGCTTCCATAGAGGTTGGTTGATCAAGTTATTGCTTTTACTTGATACATGATATTGGGCTTACTCCATTGAGTTGATTTGAACAAGTTATTCTTTGCATTTGGTGATATTGTGTGGGTGGCTGTTTTGTTCAAATATCTTTGGAGGGAAAAGGATTTCTACTTGTTTCATTTTCTTGTGATGATTGGTTGAATGCTTCAAGGTTAATGTTGAGTTGAATGATGTTGGTTAAACCTTGTCTTTGAGCATTGTTGTTGAAGCCCTATTTGGTTGAGAAAAGATATTGGTTGTTGGAAAGAACATGAGTATCATTGTTATATGAGATATTGCATGGTTGGCAATTGTTGGGTTGTGTTTCATGTTCTTGAGAAAAGCATACTACATCTATCTTATTCTTTTGAGATTTGAGATTGAGTTGGGATTGAGATTGGGAGTTAAGTATAGAACATATTGAGTCTCTAACAATTCTCTTTATGCTTCTATGAGGTTGATGAATCACATTGGGTCTCTAACAATTCTCTTTGTGGGTTCATGCCAAGCAAGTTTTCTTGATGAACTTGTGAGCAGGTTTTGGACAGGTTCCATTGGGGGCTTGTGAGCAGGTTTTGGACAGGTTCCATTGGGGACTTGTGAGCAGGTTTTGGAAAGGTTCCATTGGGGACTTGTGAGCAAGTTATGGACAGGTTTTGTTGAGGACTTGTGAGTAGATTTGGACAGGTCCTAGCAGAGGACTTGTGAAGCTGAGTTTGATAGTTCTATCAGAGAACTTGAGGACAGAGGTGCATTGGTTTTATGAGTAGAACCCAAGGACATTTGTGCTAGACCGAAGGACTATGTTTAGTGCAAATTAGAGGACCATCTTTGAGGTGAAAGAGTTGAGGACAGAGGTCTCCAGCCAGAGCAGGGAAGACAGGTGTCTTCTGTGGATAGAGTTCCATTTGCTAAGGGCAGCGGAGGTAGAGGTCTTCTAGAGGATCACCAGCTAAAGCAGAGGTAGGGGAAGGTATCTCCTTTGAGAAGAGGCTCATGAATTCAGATTGGGGAAAGTTTCTCCTTTGAGCCGAGGCTCATAAACATTGTAATTGGGAATGTTTCCCAAAGAACTTTGAGATAAATTTTAGAAAAAAGTTTTAAGGATGAACCATGTAAATTGTTGTGTCACTTTGTGGATGGTTTTGTGCATTGCTTTGATATTGCTTTGGATATGTTGCTTTACTGTATTGAAGTATAAAGGAAAAGTAAAAAGAGGTCTTATACTGTTCACCCCCCCTCTCAGTATAAGCTTGTGTTCTTCAATTAGATCACAATAATATTTTCAAATATTTATTATTCATTCATGTAGAAATCCTTATAGCTCCTAGGATTTATATTACAAATATTGTTTTTATATGATAAAGTTTTCCCTTTGATAAATTGCTTTCAATTAATTAAATTCCTTTTATTACAACCTTATAACTCCCAATGAAAGAAAACATATAATAATGGGAACTAAACTTTACCTTTCACCAACCAATATACGATGCTTTTATTACTGAGAAGCTAAGGTTGCATACAATTTACATAGACGTCTTGATGCTTTGACTACACCCTCCAATGGAATCACTTAAAGCTATACACATTTCAAAATCAGTGCTGCTTGGACTATTGCTTTGACCTCACTTGGATTGAGCATTGTGTTAGTTTCACAATGACACTGAGAGGGGGGGTGAATCAGTGTGGCTATTTAATTCTTAAAACTTCAACTCTTAAAGCCAAAACAATGAAAACTTAAAACCACATAAAGCAAATATAACAAGAGAGCATCACACAACACAAGATGTACCGAGGTTCACCAGATTTGGCTACTCCTAAAAAATTGACTGTTTGGACTCCCATCCAAATCCAGCCTTTGCAAAATACCAATTTTACAATCAATTTACCAGCACCCACTGGAAGGAGCACCAACCCCTGATTTATCTGCACCAACAAAAAGGAGCACCAACCCCTGATTTATTTGCACCAACAAAAAGGAGCACCAACCCATGATTTATCTACACCAATAGAAAGGAGCACCAACCCCTGATTTACCAGCACCAACTGGAAGGAGCACCAACCCCTGATGCCAAGCACCAACTTGGACTTCGATTTTGAACTATTAGATTGACATAAAAATGCCTTCACTTTTACAAGACCCTGACTGGTCTATTGCTTACTCAACATCACCCACAAATCACATAACACACACCCTTCTCGGTCGCCTGTCGCGCACCTCTCGCTCTCCTCTCGCGCTCTTCACAAGATAAAATCCCCAACTGAAATTCTCCGAGCAACACTCCTTTTATAACCATCCTTTCTCTTCGTAACTCTAGTTGTAACTCCTTTCATTTCTCATACGCCACTTGTCAATTGTAATGCCTTATTTATGTAACTCCTTTTGTATATATAGAGTGGGCATTTCGTCAAACACGTTACATGCAATGAATTGACACCATATTCTCCTACTATGACTGTTTGTCTTCTTGGTCATAACTGTTCGTCTTCTTGGTCATGACTGTTCTTTTTCTCTTTGCATGTCTATTTGTTTTCTCCCTGCATGACTATTCGTTTTCTATTTTAACGACTGTTCATTTTGACTTCAGTTTACTGTTCTTATTTTGGTTGCATGATTTTTCTTTGTAACTACACCTGTAACTATCGTACTGACTTTAGTTAACTCTTCTTATTTTAGTTGCATGATTTTTCTTTGTAACTGCACCTTGTAACTATCGTATAACTTCAGTTAACTATCACATATCTTATTTTGGCTGGGTTCTCTTCTTAGCTCATGCCAAAGCAACCTGTCATGAAATCGTGACACTTCTGCCTCTTTGTCTTCTTCTCGGGTTTCGTCCGTGAAAACACAACATGTCGCGATATCACAACACTTTCACCTCCTTGCTTCTTTTCTTGGCTTGTACCCATGAAAACACAACATGTCATGATATCGCGACACTTTCACCTCCTTGCTACTCTTCTTGGCTTGTACCAACGAAAACACATGTCACGATATCACAAAACGTTTGCCTCCTTGGTACTCTTCTTGGCTTGTACCATCGAAAACACAACATGTCACGATATCGCGACACTTTCATCTCCTTGCTACTCTTCTTGGCTTGTACCAACGAAAACACAACATGTCACGATATCGCAACACTTTCGCCTCCTTGCTACTCTTCTTGGCTTGTACCCACAAAAACACATGTCACGATATCGTGACACTTTCGCCTCCTTGCTACTCTTCTTGGCTTGTACCCACAAAAACACAACATGTCATGATATCGTGACACTTTCACCTCCGTACTCTTCCTCTTTACTTTTGTCGCGATATCGCGACACTTCTTCCTTCTTACTTTCTCTCTCCTCATTTAGTTGCAAAAATGCAACATGTCACGAAATCGTGACACTTTCTCTCATTTGCTCTTTCTCTTGCCTTCGGTTCACGAAAACCCGACATGTCGTGATATCATGACACTTTTTCTCCTTTGCTCTTTCTCTTGCCTTCGGATCATGAAAACCCAACATGTCACGATATCGCGACACTTTTTCTCCTTTGCTCTTTCTCTTGCCTTCGGGTCGCGAAAACTCGACATGTCGCGATATCGCGACACTTTTTCTCCTTTGCTCTTTCTCTTGTCTTCGGGTCACGAAAACCCGACATGTCATGATATCACGACACTTTTTCTTCCATACAATCTCTCTTGCAATATGTCGTGAAATCGCAACACTTTTTCTTTCGGACTCTCTCTCCTGTAATATGTCGTGAAATCATGACACTTTTTCTTCTGTACAATCTCTCTTGCAATATGTCATGAAATCACGACACTTTTTCTTTCGGACTCTCTCTCTTGCAATATGTCATGAAATCGTGACACTTTTTCTTTCGGACTCTCTCTCCTGCAATATGTCACGAAATCGTGACACTTTTTCTTTCGTACAATCTCTCTTGCAATATGTCACGAAATCGTGACACTTTTTCTTTCGGACTCTCTCTCCTGCAATATGTCACGAAATCGTGACACTTTTTCTTTCGTACTATCTCTCTTGCAATATGTCGCAAAATCGTGACACTTTTTCTACTTGCCTTTTTCTCTTCCAACATGTCATGAAATCATGACAGTTTTTCCTGCTTGGGCTTTCTCTTCGAACATGTCACGAAATCATGACAATTTTGCTTGATTGCGCTTTCTCTCCGAACATGTTACGAAATCATGACAGTTTTGATTGCTTGTGCTTTCTCTCTAAACATGTCGCAAAATCGTGACAGTTTTCTTGCTTGCGCTTTCTCTCCGAACATGTCACAAAATCATGATAGTTTTGCTTTCTTGTGCTTTCTCTTCGAACATGTCGCAAAATCACAATAGTTTTGCTTGCTTGCACTTTCTCTCCGAACATGTCACGAAATTACGATAGTTTTTCTTGCTTGCGCTTTCTCTTTGAACATGTCGTGAAATCGAGACAGTTTTCCCTGCTTGTGCTTTCTTTTCGAACATGTCGCAAAATCGTGACATTTTTTCTTTCTTCTCTACATGTCGTGATATCACGACAATTTTTCTTTCTTGTTCAATATGTCGCGATATCACAATAGTTTTTATTTCTTGCTCAACATGTCGCGATATCATGATAGTTTTATTCCTTGTGATTTTATTTTGATTTTTAACATATGGGCCACTTCGATCTTTTGGAAAGTCACTGTACATACTCTAAAGAACCTCTTAACTCCTATCCACTGTATCAACCGATCTGTCTGATTGTGTTGACAACAATGACAATACTGTTGCTGCACCTTGCTCAACAATCTCCCCCTTTGGAATTTTTGGCAACACACGTGCAATTTCCTGTAATTCTTCTCCCCCTTTGACAATAATACCAAAGGGCTGCTACAAACTCCCCTTGAGTCCATGCACAACATTCTCAAGCACAAATTATTACAGTTAGCAAAAATTACAAACATGAGCAAAAAGATAAACAAATACACAAATGCTCCCCCTGAGAATGTGATCCCGATAGCTAGTCAATTCTTGGGAAATGTGACCACTCCACGATCTGTTGTTGGAATAAAAATCCAACTTAACCTTCACTTTCTACACCTTTCTCCTGCGTACAACACACTGTCACTACAATATATTCTGCCTCTATTGTGGATAAGTAGATTGACTCTTGTTTCTTATTGTTCCATGCGACCAACTTGTCTCCAAGATAGAATGCACCTCCACTGGTACTCTTTCTATCATAAAGTCTTCTTGGATAAGAACTCTAATCTCTGCTCATCATATTAGAATTCTTGTTGTACCTTGCTTTTACTTATTTAGTATAGTATGATCAACACTCAACTCTCAGCTACGCAAAAGTTACTCCCAAATCAAAAAGTGACCTACTCTCCAGGCAGCCTGCGCGTAATTTCTTCAGCCTTTTGACTGCCACCTCCTCCATGACTAACGACTTAGCCTCGCATGCATTGTGCAACTCAATGTCTCTAGTTTCTAATGACTACCATGAATGTTTTCATCGTTTGCATAGGTATTGACAGTGGACCGTTACATCTAGCGTTGGAACCTCAATCTGTGCACAATCATCAACACTTGATATTTTGTTTCTTGCTAGGGCATATGTCAGGGCTACTCAATGTCTTTGCCTTGCATGTGCCAATTTGCACTCTTGACCAACTGGGTGCTAGTGCCACTATTTTATTTGACTCTGGAATCTCTTTGAAAATTGCTACTTCTTTAGAGAAAATTAATGCTCTCTTATACCAAATGATGTGTTGTATTTTTGGTTAAGAAATGCATGCATTCCCACTCACAACACGGATTCTATTTTATCTGCAGATTGGGAATGTTATAGACTTCAAAACTAGCACCTACCAGCTTATGCTTCCATGACACGTCGACCTGTGCTGCATGTTCTATCTAAGATAACGCTTATCAGCTGCTGCATCGAAAACCTAGCTGTTTACCATGTTGTTCTGCTGAAGCACATCAGTTTGATACTATCTCCACAAAAATCTACATGAACTGAAACACATTTTGACAACTATATGACAACTACCCGACTAATTTTCTTTCATCCTCAAAAAACCACACAAATACATAGGAGCATTAAAATAAAACTTTAACATTGCTCCCCCTGAGGATGTGCTACCTGGAGCTGCTTAGTGCAATAGAGGAGTAATCTCCTTCGACCCAAGGAGACATGATTTCCTCTCTTCTTTCTTTCTCCAATATTTCTTGAACTTAGGCTGAAGGTTTTCAACTGCATCCCTATTTTGAACCTTTTCGTGAACTTGAACATTTCTCTTGGGTTGTTGTCTCTTGTACATCCTTGATGGATGATTATTTTCCTTTCTTTGATGCACATGATTTCTTCCATGTCTGTGTTGCATTCTTTGCGTCTGATGAAATCTACTATCTTTTTTTTTTTTGGTGGTGGCCACAAGGGGTAAACAGACTGTGACCATGAGGGAACCATTACATAACATATCCGCAACATGTGAGGCGAGAGATTTGAACCTGGGCCTCTCAGCAACTGGAGAGGTTTAACTACCCACCTGATGAAATCTACTATCTTGCCTTAGATTAGATACAAAAGTTCTTGGACAAGACCTTGCTATGTGCCCATGACCATTACATTTAAAACATTGCACATGGTGTTCAACCGAAATAACAGATGTATTTCTACCAGCATAACTCTTTGATCTATTATTCAATCCACAATAAATTTCCTTGTGACCATAATGGTTGCATATAAAACAATAGCCATTAAAAGCATTATTATGAATAAAGTGAGAGTGATAGAACCTCTTTTTTTGTGGTTGCTTTGCTGTAGATATCCTTTGATTTTATTCCTTTTGAGGATTCAACTTCAATATTTTCTTTCTTTGATCCTTCAGTCATGGATTTCTTCTTCTCTATAGATTTAGAAGATGAAGGTTGTTCAACTTCACATCCAAGACCAAGCTTACACATGGGGCTTCTTTGTTGCCTTATCATTTTATCTAGCAACTCTGTGCTCTTCTCAAATTTGATATTTGTATTGGCCTCTTCTAGTTGTTTCCTCAATAAAACAATCTCCTCTTCTTGTTTGCAGCAAACAATCTCTTTCTCATTGATCTGTGACTTCAAGGCTTCTTCTAGTTTCTTGGATTTATGAATTTGTAAGAAGAGATCTTCAATATTATCCTCATATTATTCCAACTTCTTGGACAATATTTTGTTCTTTTTCCTTTCTAAACCCAACTCTTCAAGTGCAACGATCAACTCACCTTCTAGATCTACTTCAACCTCTAGGTTTTCATCACATAAATTTTATTTTTATGTTTTTTCTTCTTTGAGTGCCATATAAAGAACTTCACCTGTTTCCTCTTCAGAATCCTCACTGCAACTGTCTTCTGATGAACTGACATTCTTGGAGATGAAACTTTTCTTCTTGAAGTTGCCTTTTCTAAAATTTGTTTTGTTCTTCCAGTCACTTCTTTCTTGGTGCGATCCTTCATCACTTATGTTCTTCTCATTAAGTGGACATTTAGCTACAAGATGCCCAATGCCTCCACAATTGAAACATTTAAACGGTAATTGTCCTCTGTATTTTCATTTTCCCCTTATTAGTTTTTGAACAAAGTTTTCTTTCGTTTCATCTGATGTCTCTTCTTCCTCGGATTCTTGTTTTGCTTTTATATTTTTATGTGCTTTAAAAGCAACTTCTTTGTATGTGGGTTTAGTTTTTCCTATTCTCATATCATATGCAGTCAAAGAACCATGCATCTCATCCATACTAAAAGTATTTAGATCTTTAGCTTCTTCTATTGCTAAAACTTTAGAATAAAATCTTTGGGGAAGAGATCTTAGTACCTTTTTCATGATGACATCATCTTCCATTTCCTCGTCGAGTCCTCTAATCACATTAATGATTCCATTAACTCTCAGCATGTATGCCTCTATGTTCTCATCATCATTCATATTTAATGCTTCGAACTGAACTTGATGCATTTGTAACTTGGCATCCTTGATCTTGTTGTCTCCTTCATGAATGCTCCTTAGTTTGTCCCACATGTCTTTTGTCGTTTTACAACTCATAATCTTTATCAGTTCGCTTTCCACTAAACTGTACATGATAGCATTCTTTGCTTTAGAGTTATTCTCAAACAGTTTCTTACCGACAACATCGGTTGGAGGAGTGGTGGGTATTGTGTATCCATTGTCTACTAAATCCCAAATTTCATATCCCAAAGCATAAAGATATGTCTGCATCCTGAACTTTCAAAATGTGTAATTAGTTCTATCAAACAATGGTGCTTTGTTTGATGAGAAGCCTTCACCACCTGCCATTGCGTACTAATCCAAGATCAACCCTTGCTGATTTAGCCTAACAAGGGAATCTGGCTTTGATACCAATTGTTAGTTTCATAATGACACTGAGAGGGGGGGTGAATCAGTGTGGCTCTTTAATTCTTAAAACTTCAACTCTTAAAGCCAAAAAAATAAAAAATTAAAACCACATAAAGCAAATATAACAAGAGAGCATCACACAACACAAGATGTATCGATGTTCACCAATTTTGGCTACTCCTCAAAAATTGACTGTTTGGACTCCCATCCAAATACAACTTTTGCAAAATACCAATTTTACAATCAATTTACAAGTACCCACTGGAAGGAGCACCAAACCCTTATTTATCTGCACCAACAGAAAGGAGCACCAACCCCTAATTTATCTGCACCAACAGAAAGGAGGACCAACCCCTGATTTATCTGCACCAAAATAAAGGAGCACCAACCCCTGATTTACCAGCACCAACTGGAAGGAGCACCAACCCCTGATGCCAAGCACCAACTTGGACTTCAATTTTGACTATTAGATTGACATAAAAATGCCTTCACTTTTACAAGACCCTGATTGGTCTATTGATTACTCAACATCGCCCACAAATCACATAACACACACCCTTCTCGGTCACCTGTCGTCCACCTCTCGCACTCTTCGCAAGATAAAATCCCCAACTATAATTCTCTGAGCAACACTCCTTTTATAACCATCATTTCTCTTTGTAACTCCAGTTGTAACTCCTTCTTTCATTTCTCATACGCCACTTGTCAATTGTAACGCCTTCTTTATGTAACTCATTTTGTATATATAGAGTGGGTATTTCATCAAACACGTTAAATGCAATGAATTGACACCATATTCTCCTACTATGACTATTTGTCTTCTTGGTCATGACTGTTCATATTCTTGGTCATGACTGTTCTTTTTCTCTTTGCATGTCTATTCATTTTATCCCTGCATGACTATTCATTTTCTATTTTAACGACTGTTCATTTTGACTTTAGTTCATTGTTCTTATTTTGGCTACATGATTTTTCTCTGTAACTACACCTGTAACTGTTGTACTAACTTCAGTTAACCCTTCTTATTTTAGCTGCATGATTTTTCTTTGTAACTACACCTGTAACTGTCGTATAACTTTAGTTAACTGTCACATATCTTATTTCGGTTGGGTTCTCTTCTTAGCTCGCACCAAAGCAACCTGTCATGAAATCATGACACTTCTACCTCTTTTTCTTCTTCTCAGGTTTCACCCACGAAAACACATGTCGCGATATCGTGACACTTTTGCCTCCTTGCTTCTTTTCTTGGCTTGTACCCATGAAAACACATGTTGTGATATCACAACACTTTTGCCTCCTTGCTACTCTTCTTGGCTTGTACCAGTGAAAACACAACATGTCGCGATATCGTGACACTTTTGCCTCCTTGCTACTCTTCTTGGCTTGTACCACCGAAAACACAACATGTCACGATATCGCGACACTTTCGCCTCCTTGCTACTCTTCTTGGCTTATACCAGCAAAAACACAACATGTCACGATATCACGACACTTTCGCCTCCTTTCTACTCTTCTTGGCTTGTACCCGTGAAAACACATGTCGCGATATCGCGACACTTTCACCTCCTTGCTAATCTTCTTGGCTTGTACCCGCAAAAACACAACATGTCGCGATATCGCGACACTTCCACCTCCATATTCTTCCTCTTTAATTTTGTCGCGATATCATGACACTTCTTCCTTCTTACTTTCTCTCTCCTCCTTTAGTCACGAAAATGTGACATGTCACGAAATCATGACACTTTCTCTCCTTTGCTCTTTCTCTTGCCTTTGATTCATGAAAACCCAACATGTCGCGATATCATGACACTTTTTCTCCGTTGCTCTTTCTCTTGCCTTCGGGTCATGAAAACCCAAAATGTCACGATATCGTGACACTTTTTCTCCTTTGCTCTTTCTCTTGCTTTTGGGTCACGAAAACCCGACATGTCGCAATATCGCGACACTTTTTCTCCTTTGCTCTTTCTCTTGTCTTCGGGTCGCAAAAACCTGACATGTCGTGATATCGTGACACTTTTTATTCCGTACAATCTCTCTTGCAATATGTCATGAAATCGTGACACTTTTTCTTTCGGACTCTCTCTCCTGTAATATGTTGTGAAATCATGACACTTTTTCATCTGTACAATCTCTCTTGCAATATGTCACGAAATTGTGACACTTTTTCTTTCAGACTCTCTCTCCTATAATATGTCGCAAAATCGTGACACTTTTTCTTCCGTACTATCTCTCTTGTAATATGTCGCGAAATCGCGACACTTTTTCTACTTGCCTTTTTCTCTTCCAAAATGTCGTGAAATCGCAATAGTTTTTCTTGTTTGCGCTTTCTCTCCGAACATGTCACAAAATCGTGATAGTTTTGCTTGCTTGTGCTTTCTCTTCGAACATGTCATGAAATCGTGACAGTTTTGCTTGCTTGTGCTTTCTCTCCGAACATGTCACGAAATCGTGACAGTTTTGCTTGCTTGCGCTTTCTCTCCAAACATGTCACGAAATCGCGACAGCTTTGCTTGCTTGCGCTTTCTCTCCAAACATGTCTCGAAATCACGACAGTTTTGCTTTCTTGTGCTTTCTCTCTGAAAATGTCGCAAAATAATGATAGTTTTGCTTTCTTGTGCTTTCTCTCCGAACATGTCACAAAATCATGACAGTTTTTCTTGCTTGCGCTTTCTCTTCGAACATGTCATGAAATCGCGATAGTTTTCCCTGCTTGCACTTTCTTTTCGAACATGTCGTAAAATCGTGATAGTTTTTCTTTCTTCTCTACATGTCACGATATCATGATAATTTTTCTTTCTTGCTCAACATGTCGTGATATCGTGAGAGTTTTTCTTTCTTTCTCAACATGTCGTGATATCGTGATAGTTTTTCTTTCTTGCTCAACATGTCGCGATATTGTGACAGTTTTATTCCTTGTGATTTTCTTTTGATTTTTAGCATATGTGCCACTTCAATATTTTGGAAAGTCACTGTACATACTCTGAAGAACCTCTTAAATCTTGTCCACTGCATCATCCGATCTGTCTGACTATGTTGACAACAATGACAATCCTGTTGCTGCACCTTGCTCAACACATTGAAGGCTCTATATCCTTCTTTCCATGCTATAATTTTGCACTATGTGTGCAAATGGTAAATTGTAAATATCGAGATGAGAATTTACTTGCCCTCTCCTTTGACCTCGATCATTGATGTCCTTAACATGGAGAATCTTCTTATCTAAGATGCCAAGTAGCACGTCCATTTCACATTGAGTGCTTGAGAGGAGTTTGGTGCAAATGATACATTCGTCTTCCTTCTTGTAACATCTGGATGTTACACTCTTTAGCAAAATATTCATTTTTCCAAGAGACAATTGTATCCCATACACTTAATGCACCATCTTATTTTCGTAACTACTTTATTGAAGATGAGCACTCTCTTGAATTGAGCTTTAGGGTTCTCCTTTGGTGACAAGTGTCACATTATTCTCTACATGGGCATCCTCCCTTTCAATGGTTTAAACAAAAATTTTTGGAGATCCTTTAAGATTTCAAGAATCCCCACTCCCCTTTCATTCACATGTACTTGCTATTGGATGGGATATGGAGCAATAATATGGATATTTTGAGCACTAATTTCAGCCAATGATTGTGGAGTGAGTGATACTCCAATGGTGCTTTATTTTCCTTTCTTCCTTGATTTCTTACGTCCTCATTTCGTAGATGCTATTGATATTTAATTAGCACTATTATCCCTTTGTTTTACATGTTGTATCTTGCAGGTTCGACCATATTGTATGCGAGGAGTATGAGCCAATTGATTGGCTCCTTGAGCTGAGCTTGATTGCTGCTAGCATACGACCACCATTGGATGGTTTTTTCAGCAAGTGTAGTGCCTCTAGAGCACCTTTAAATCTGCATTTTTCTCCATGTATAACCATATTAGGATTTGTGCAATATATATTTACATAAAATATTCGTATTGCAACTTCACTTTGCATTCTTTTTTCATATATAAATTTCTAGTTTTGAGGTAGAATCTTTGAGTGCATTAATAGTGTCTTTAGACACTTTGAATAATTTTGTTTTTGTACCCTTCTCAAGAACACAAAAAATAATATTTTATGAGAGCAATCTAATAATATTTAATGCACTAATAATATCATCTTATTAATCCAATTAAATCTAATAAACTAATGCACTTAATCAATCTACTACAACTAATCAAGAATAATCTGAAATGAATCTTCAAAAAATATTCTGATATTTCTTTAACAGAAAGGTAATAGGAGCTAATCTTAATTTTCTTTTCCAAAGTAGATAATAGGTAGTTGATAGATAGTTTAAGATTTATGAAATCTAATAAAATTCTAAAGTGCAAATTAACCTTAAATAATCCTTTCTATTTTTTCACCTTTTTAAAGACTCTAATTTAATTCTTCTTTTTGCAACTTCAATCTAGTTAAGGTGCTTAAAAAAATCTGATAAGTAGTCCACTTATTGAATCTACTTGCACCAATAGTTGCTTACCTTTTTATGAAAGCCCTTTTTTACCACTTCCTTAGAGGATTTATATCTTGGTGTCTATGATCACCAAGTTTCTATATTAGATGAGATCTTGCAACTCTTTTGATAGGCTACCTTGAACAACTTCATCTTCACTAAAAGATGATCTCCCTTTCACAAACCTGGAATTTTTGGTGGCTTGTTCTCCTCTTGTAGTCTCCTTTTTGCTATAGATGTGAAGAGATATTTAATTCTAAGTGGTGCCTTCTTATTGTGAGAGGTAATATCTAGGTCTCCTAGATTTGGTAGGCTTCTTCTCAAGATTCTATATGTATTGAGGTCTTCTAATATTTGGTACTCCTTGCTAAATTATTCTTCTTGGGCTTGTTGTCGGATGGCGATAATTGTCCTAAATATTTCACTATCTCCAGTAGTGAATTTCTCCAATGAGTTCTCCTTGAAACTCCTTTGATAAATTCTTTAAAAAGGTTCACCAAGCCTTTCAATGGATGCTCATAGAGACCTCTCCAAGGCCTTTGATTCCATAGTTCCTTTTGGTCTTCCTTGAGACCTTATCTCCAACCTTCTGCTTCTAGAAGTGTCGGTGGTCAGATATTCTCCTGGATCTTTGATTCTTCTACATATATATTCAAGCAGGACTCTCCTAGTCCTTCTTCATAAATTATATCTTCTCTTGATCTCTTTTGCTTTAGGTGTTGGATTTATTCTGAAGAAGATACTCCTCCTAACATTCTTGTAGGAGGCTTTCCCAACTCACTAAATCTTCCTATTCTTGCAACAAATTATTAGTATTTGAAATATTCTTCTGAGTTAGATACTTTCATTTGAAGTCTTCTTTAGGATCAAGGATTTTGTAGCCTTTTTCAATATCAATGCTTCTATGGCCTTTTTTAGTATCAAGTCTTCTGTGGATTTTTCAGTACCAAGGCTTCTATGGAATTTCCGTTTAGATCAAGGCTTCTATGGCATTTTCTTCTGGATCAAGACTAATATGGCCTTTTAAGGCTTCTATGGCCTTTTCTTCTTGTGAATTTTTCAACCTAGAAATAGATATCTCTTGTCTCCCAAATTTACCACAAATTTTCTCCAAAAGTTTATTTCGTAGTATTCTTCTCTTGTAGTAACAAATATATGCACTATGAAAGCACTTCAACTTTTGAGCAATGAAGTTGAAATATCCTAGATTTTTATTGTAGGAGGTGTACCAATAATTTAAGAATAAATTACCTACAATAAAATAAATTTTAGGTCAATTTATCCAGATCTCTTTGATGAGCTTCACTAGTTATCACATCAAACTAGTGGATCAAATGTTGAGTCCTAGTCTTCACAAATTTTCTCTTGAAACTCTGTGGAAAGACTCCAGCCATATGCAATCTTAGTATTATAGAATATGATATTTCTTTTAGTCCTAATATTGTGACTCTCCTTAATTCTACCTCCGAGACTCTCCTGAGTATTTTTGATAGTGACTGGTCCAATGGCATGTCAAGTTGATAAAAAATTAGGGTCTATGAAAATGGTGGGTTTCCTATTGATATACCATAGCTATGATACTAAAGTTATATTTTTATGCAACATTTAATGGGATATACAAAATACAAGATGCAGAATAAAATGACATAAAGTAAACCTATGAGATGACTAAAATATCTATATATATATAATATGGAGATTTTTACAAAATAGCTCTAGAGGAAATGAACACTCCTTGAATAGAGCTACTAATCAAAAATGGGCATTGAGCATATTACACCCCATCACACTACAATGCTACATCATAACACTCTAAATATATATGCAACTGTATGCTCTATCTATGTATCTCTCTATATCTATATTTATGGTCCTTTGTATAGGAAATAGGTTCCTTGGCCAAGACTCTACCTATATGTGCAAGGGATAACTTGCACATATACAACTTGCACTTTGACACTTGTGTAATTATCACAATGCATGAAGTAACTAGATAACTTCCCCCTAAAGTAATCTATTGTCCTAAGTATGTACCAAGGTAAAGGTACATTTACATAATCCAAATGATGTAATATACTCTATTTATAACACAAACTACATAGGTTATTTGATATTTTTGGCTTATAAAATTGTTAAAATGTGATTCTAGAGTTTTTTCCTTCAACAAAGTCACTGATATTAGGTTCTTCAATCATTGGAGTCACTAGGTGAATGTGTTTTGTTTTCTTGAGGGGTCAAGATATTCACCAAAATCTTGATCCTCCAGGTATATAAGATGAACGTTGAATAATTTATCCCATAAAGCATACCAAAAACTCTTGGTCTAATATTTGACTAGTGGTGAGATGTGTGCCCTAGACCGAAACCCATATTGGATGGTTAGGAATTTCATCTTGCCAGCCTTTGTAGAAGATTGGTTCCTTGTTGTAAAGAAAAAATAAAAATAAATGGAAGAATAAAGAGATAAATAGAAGGTTATAAAGAGAAAAGGGATATAAATATAGGTTTAAAATTTAATGAAATTTGACTAACAACACTAACGCATCCTATGCAAATCACATTGCAACAAACTACATATAGGACCTAATAGACTAGTTACCAAAAAAATCATTGTAGAATTAAAATTAAGCATAGATCATACCCTTTACTGCTCCAATAGCCCTTAGTGATAGTCCAAATAGAATCTATAGCCTAATATTCCAATATCCTAGAGTGAAAAACTAAATAACAACTCAAGCCTAACAAAATAGACCACCCAAAAAGCTTTTATAGAAATATATAGAAATTATAGAGCATGCATATACAAAAGAGTAAAATAAAGGTCAAACAACAAGTTGCTTTATTAAGATGCAAAGCAAAATTTCATAGTATACAATAAGCAAAAACTCAAATTGATAACCCTCATACTGAGGTAAATTGCATTATTTATAATTTGATATACAAGCCTAACTAATGATTATAAGGATGTTCTAAAATAAGCCTAACATTAATAGCACAACCTAGCCTAGTTTATAGCTCATGCTCAATTAACATACCCAGGGAAGGAGTGGGCATCACTTTATTGCTTTGCCATTTCCATCTAATTTGATTCAGTAACCAATCATCATCTTTAGCGGCCATGTGTCTTTAGTAGGATCACATATCTTGAGCATGCTCAACTCTTCCCATTATACCTTATTTTTGAGGTAACTATCAATATTACAAACACCTCTATTTATGATAGTAGTTGATACTATTACATGTTTCAAAAGACTGGATGCAAATTTTTGTCTAATTACTTCACTTTGGATGGCTAAGAAGTATCCAAGTGGCCCATGTAGTTAATGTATATGATATTTACTAAAAGGGACTAGTCTGGGAAGTTATCCTCTTGTATTCCCATCTACTGGACACTTTTACTTATCGTTGAGAAGTTAGGGACTTGGCTAGGATTGTTTTAGGCTTTATTAGGACCATTATTTAAAAATCTTAGTCACTCATGATTCTGTCCACTCACTCCTCTAACCACTCATGATTTTTTCCACTTGTGCTTTACTTAAATCTTGGTGGTTGAGAATTTGATGTACTATTACTAATATAATCTTTGCAAATATTTGACTAATCCAATAAGTGGTCAAATATTTGATGTCTAGAATTTACTTCAATCTTGGTGGTTGGGAATTTGATGTCTATAATTTTAAGTGGCTAGACATTCATACCTTTGTCTAATTTTGGGTCTGATAAGTTGCTTCTTAGTCTCTAAACAATTATGTGTAGTAATGGGCAAGTATTCCTTCTATCTTAAGCAACAAAATTTTAACAAAAATTGTAGTCCAATAAAATTTTCTAAGATCTATCTATGTGGGAACTCTCATGGATCGACAGACACCTAGACGTACATACCATATTATGTAATTATTACAAATTGAAATGAGAGTTGATAAAATATGTAACTATTTTTATTATAAGTTACTAGCTTGGGCATCCAATTGCATGTGGATAAACCCTTGAGCATTAGGATTAAGGTTTCAATAGTCTATAAAAAATAAAGAGTTGAATTAACATATATCAAGTCTTTTTCTAAATTAAAATAGATATCTGTTGAGAAGCAACACACCCCCACTGAAAAATGAGATTCCATCCTTAGAAAATTTTGAACTTTCATTTTTGCAGCAGGGACCCTCTTGATCCTTTCCAGTTTTAAATCCAGTTTTGCTTGTTTCCTTTTTAAGTTGTGCTTTTCCTGTCTTTCTAGCCTGTGTTTTCTTAAGCTTAACTTTTACATGCTAGAAATCATTCATGCTTAAGCCAAATCCTGCACCGGTACCGAGAAAAATGCTGAAAACAGTTGCATAAATTCATGAAAAATCAAACTTTCCATTTTTGGTAGTGTCGCGATATCGCGACACTTCCATTTTCAAAAATGTCGCGATATCGCGACAGGAAAATAGAAAAGCAGCTAAGTCATTTTTGTGTAGCGAAATCGCGACACTTTCCATTTTTGGAAGTGTCACGATATCGCGACATTTACATTTATGGAAACCGTCACGAAATCGCTACCAGCCGGAGGAGAGAGAAGCAGAACGTACGAAACAGCGTGATTTTGCGACATGTCGCGAAATCGCGACATGTCACATTTTCGCGGTAGGAGAGAGAAAATGCATAAAAATCGGCCAAGTAAGAAAACAGGCACGATTTCACGACATGTCACGAAATCACGACAAATCTGGAGAGAGAAGGCATAATGGTACGATGCATCGCAAAATCACGACGCTTTCCATTTTTGGAAGTGTCGCGATATCGTGACGTTTCCATTTTTGGAAGGTGTCACAAAATCGCTGTCTGTCGGAGGAGAGAGAAGAGATCAGTATGGACCAGCGCGATTTCGCGACATGTCATGAAATCACGACATGTCACATTTTTGCTGAGGATAAATGATAAATTGACCAAGTCCAAAAGTTACAGCGATGCGTTGCATGTTCCAGAATCACGGGCTGAAGGGTGCAGCGATGCGCTGCATGTTTCCAAGTCGAGAGAAAAAGTTGCAGCGATGCGCTGCGTGTCTCAAAATCGCGGGTCGGAGCTTGCAGCGATGCGCTGCACGTTTCGAAGGTGAAGGGAGAAAATTGCAGCGATGCGCTGCATGTTTCAAAATTGCGGGCTGGAGCTTGCAGCGATGCGCTGCATGTTTCAAAGATCAAGGATGAGAATGGTAGCGACACGCTGCACGTTTTGAGGAAGTCTTGCAAGACAAGCATGTCGCGAAATCGCGACATGCTGGAGCAAAATTGTACGACAGCTGGCAGGAGGCATGATTTCGTGACATGTCACTAAATCGTGACATGTCGCGAAATTGTGACATGTCGCGAAATCACGGCCGACAAGGGGAGAAGCAGCACAGCACTGGGGATGTCACGATTTTGCGACATGTCACGAAATCGTGACATGTTGCAGAATCACGACAGGAGAGAGAAAGTCCTCAGTTGGCCAGAAGTGCATTCCAGTGGGAAACAGAAGGCATCCTGGGGTAGCGACACGTGTCAAAGCGTGTAACAGGCATAGCAAGGCTGACATGCAAGCTTTTTAGCTGATTTTAATCTGTTTTAATGCTTTAAGCTTTGATTTTAATGATTTTAAAGTACTAATATAATCTTTTTGTCTTTCATGCAGGATTCCATCTGGCACTTGCGAAACAACCGGGAAAGGCCATAAAGACAAAGTTAAAGTGCATATTTAGTCAAGGACCACCATGCTAGAAGAGAAGAAGCCAGTAAAAGCATTCAATGACAAATTTATTGCAGATTTGATAGCATGAAGACAATTTCAACACAGGGATGGCTTTGCGGAGATCAGATCTGAGAGAAGTGGTGACTCATCCGGCTCACCAACGAAATTAATGGAGGCATTTATTTGCAGCTGCGGATGAATGTGAGTGGATTTAGATTTTATCTTCTCCATTTATGGTAGTTGACTACACAGATTTGCAGAAGGGTTAAGTTCTATCCGAACTTTGGTCTTAAGATGGATTTTTATTGTAAAACCCGGGTCCTAGGGTTTAGATGTGATAAGATTTGCAATTAAGGAAGGAGATATTTCTGAAAAGATCAGGGTCTGTCCTGAATCTATAAATACTTCTTCTCAATGTAATTGCGGGAGGCGGAGACTTAGAAATAAAAGGCTTATAAGCAATTTCTTGCAAATCTTGTGAAATCCTTTGTTTTTGGACTTGGAGTTGATGTGCTTTAGCTTTTCTGTGATAGCATGGACAGGAGCCTAATATTTTTCAGAGTGTGATAAGTGTATCTTCTTTTTTTATCCGTTCTATTTAAAGTTTGTTAGATATATGCTGTAAATCTGACATTATCAAGTTTAAATATGTTGTTAGGCTTCAGTTGTTCTCTTGTCTGCTAGGGGAAATTATAGATTTCAGGTGTAAGTTTGTTCTAATTGCTCTGTCTTCACTGTGTGAGCTAGGATGTCGATGAAAGATACCAGTTTTAACCAGCTACCCTTGGATTTATATTTTTTTGCTAGATCTGTTTCACTCTGCCTTGTGCTCTTAGTTGAAAGTGATCTTAGACTGACTAGACACTTTCTTCTTTGATTTGTTCTGTTGTGAAGCTAGTAGCATAGATAAGATTGATAGTTTGGGTTTTACAGTTGATGTTTGATAAACTTCTCTTTCTGCCCTACCCTACCCTCTCTTTGTTTTCGGTGAATGATCCATTTTTATTTTCTTTGTTTGTCTTTTATTTAAATCTGTTGACCCATGAGAGCTAGATCAAGAATTCAAGTTAAATCTGATAAACAACTTTTGCAACTACCGAACAAGTTCAAGAACCCCCTGTAAGGTAACGAGAGCGATCCATATTGAAATCTATTCCGAAGTGGAAAAGAGTGAATTGCCATTCGACCCAACTCTGTAACTCACACCTTGGATAACCAGCTAGATCCTAAAGATGAGTGGGATCCGTCCCGTGGGTGTCTCCGGAGCTTCCTTGCTTCATCCTTTCCCGGGGTGTGCATGAAAGCCGGACCAACAATATCTACTTCTAAGGAGGTTTCCCCCTCGAAGAGACCTACAAGTCTATATTATGGGTTCTATTTTTTAATGATAAATCTATTGAATTTCTATTTTGTATCACAATATTAAAATTTAAATTCCTAGTTTTCTATTGATTAATGCAATATCTATGTGGATGTACCTAATTTAATTGGAAGGTTTCTAGCAAGTGGTATTAGAGCACTTTCCAAGGTTGTGTTATGCTACAGTTGCAATAATTTTTATCATATCATCCAATCCCAATTAGGTATATTTTTCCTTCCTTTTGTTATTTTTTGCTAAAAGACCCTATAAAAATAGCACATTTTTTATGTTTTAGTGGAATAAGCTAGAAATCCTATGCTAGGGATTTTAAAATATAAAAAAGGAGCTATTATTTTTGGCTAAGCTAGATTTCCCATAAATAATCTAGTGAAGTGAGGGGTAATCAAAATCTAATAACTAGGCCTTAAATAACACCTATATATGGTTGTAAGCTCCCATGTACCCTTGGGTTTATAGGGATACCCCCTAGGATTAAGAGAAACCTTTAGCCATAGGAAGATATTGATTGTTTGAGTTTTGTGGTGCACTAGTAAACAACATACCAAGAAACTCTCATAGTACACTAAAAAATAGATTGTGTAGCTACAGGTATAGTGGAATAATCCATAGTTAGAGCTCTAAGATATTGGTTCGATCACTCTTCGTGTCTGAGAAAGTATATCAAAGAGCCTATAGAACCAAACACATGTTGGCTTAGATTATCCCTGTTAAATTATGTTAGTCACATTCCAATATTGTCTAAACCAAGACTTAAACTTGATCTTACTAAAAAGGTAGTTCCTATCATAGGTTGATGATACAATAATAGTCAACAATAGTATTTTGAACAAGCAATTTTCAAGTTGATAGTCTGATAGTATAGTCTAAATAATTGATAGTAGCTAAGTATAGTAACAATCAATTGTAGTTGTTAGATGGTAGTCTATCAGTGTAGAAACATCCTATGTGATCATCAAAGCATTGGAAGTGTAGAAAATATGTTGTTTTTCCACTAAAACACTTGGTAATATTTGATTAAAAAAAGTCTAGGGTGGTAAAAGTGTTAGTTTTTGGTATAACCTATTGTGATTATATTTTTTAGTTGATTATTTTTGTATATAGCATCCATAATATTTTTTTGGAAACTAAAAATCATCATCTTGGGATATATCCCATTTCAATTATCTTTTTGAGATGATAATTTTGGTATATATCAATCCATAAGTGTTTTTGGACCTCTAGAATACCAAAAAAAAGACTGAAGCTACTAGAGGAGCCCTTATGGAGGAGCTAGTTAACCAAGTGAGGCGTATGAGTAACATATTGAATCAAGTAACTACAAAATAAATAAATTAAATGAAAATATAAATTATTTGTCATAATAGTAGTAAATATTTAATTAGACATTGCAAAGTAGACTAACCAACATTGAGGGTCACTTGGAAGACATATATCATGTATATAACCACTTGGGCAAGACAAACTTAAAAGGTAAGGTAGGTAGTTTATAATAAAGAGCACATGATATCTTTACCAATAATAACACATATAAGATTACCAAATTATATATCTCAAATTTTGATGAAAAATACCCCAATGGTTGATTATGTTAGGCCAAACAATATCTTACTGTTCATGAAGTTCCCCAAGGCCTATGACTCAACATAACATACTTCAACTTTAAATTTTATATGCTTCAATGGTATCAGTGGGAAAAGAATATGCATCCAAATATCTCTTGGGAATAATTTGAAAACCATTATCTCATTTGATTCAAACCTAGTTAATATAAGTATTTCACAAGAGCCCTCACCAAATTGAAACAAAGCATAACAATATGAGACTATTAAACATAGTTTGAGAAATTGATAAACTATACAAAAGTCTTATTTGATGATTTTTTCAAAAGTTATTTCATCAGTGGTATTAAGGAAAATATTCAATATAAGGTACATATGTTCAAAAAAAACTCTATATTACAATTAGTAGGGTTGGCTAGACTGGCAAAAAATAAATTTGTTTCTCAAAAGTGCACATCTAAACTTCCACAAGCTCAATGATCACCTCTATGCAAATATTGACCCCTACCAATAAGTCATCCCCAATAAAATTTTTGAATTGAGTTGAAATGGAGGTATGAAGGGAATAAGGTCTATGTTACAAATATGATGATAAATACTTCCCAAACCACAAGTGCATGCAACAAAAAATATATTCCCTTGATATGGGTGAACATTTTACTGAAAAATATCATGATGAAGAGAATTGCAATAAGGAAGAAGATCAACTTAGAGAAGCTAAATTCATAGAGAACCAATTTCCAAAAATTTCCAAGCATGCTTTAACAATTTCTATTCTCCAAACTATGAAGGTGGTTAGGTAACTCAAAGGTCAATGTCTCATAATATTTATTGATTTAGGAATTACACACAATTTTATTGATCATTAGGTGGATAAAAGAATAGAATACTATATACGCTATTGATATTCTTGAGGTTATGATATATAATTGAGGAGTCCTACCTTGCAAAGGGAAATTCACTAATGTAAAAGTGAGAATGGGAAAATATAACCTCAAGGTAAACATATTTTCCATTCCCTTGAGAGGTTGCTATATAGTATTTGAAACTTAGTGGCTTTGTACTCTAGGTCCTATTGTTTAGGATTTTCTAAACTTTGGATGCAATTCAAGTAGAAAGGGAAGCAATACACACTCCATATTATGGTTGGTGGCTCAAATTATCAAATTCCATAAAATAGAAAATATTTCAAAGAAGACATATATTTGGGGCACAACTGTGTGCAATATAGATTTTAACTATTACTGAACTAGTAGAGATACAACTATTGATGGAAAAACATGCATCTGTACTTTTAAAATACTAGCACACAAAATATTTATTTATGAGGATTTGAATTGTATCTTTTAGTATGCTCACTTCTACCTACAAATCACCCTTATAGGAGTCCCACAATCACCTATATACCCCATGATTCTATTAATGTTATACTACATCCCCTTGTTTCTTACCATGAACCCACCATCACTAGTTATTATTGGCAAGGACTATTCAAATTGTAGGATACACACCTCAAAATGAGTTTTGCATATCATTTCCAAACATATGAGCAACCAAGAATCAATAGTGAGGGCTTAGAACATGCCTATGTATACACCTCTCCATAATTTTATCATATATTCTAGCTAGTTATAAGGTTTTAGTAGTAGATTCCACTTTCTAATAAGGTGCACAATTTATTCAACATCTTAAGGGAAAATTGACAATTGCACCGAACTGAATGTGGTAGCAAGCTAGTTAATACCATTCAAAGCATTATTTTAAGGCATTACAACAAATGACACCCATGATCTACAAGCCATATTCCTCTAGGGGCTCATCATCTTGGAGCTCAAAGGTATTTTATGTTGATGGACATGCATGTTCCCAAAGAGTCTCCATAAGAAATTGTTTCATAACTCACAACAATGAATCCTTAGTCCAAGCTTTGAGGACACAACTTTTTTAAGGAAAATGGTATGTTAGGAACCTATTCTAACATTAATATGTAAATTTTTAGTAATGTGCATGTGCACCTTGTACACCTAGACATATGTACCATATGATTTAATCACTACTAATTGTAAAGAGATTTAATAAAATATGTAACTATTTATTTATTAGGATTTACTAGCTAGGCCTCTAATTGCATGTGGACTAACCCTTGAACATACGAGTTGGGTTGATATTTTTCTATAAAAATGCAAGAGACAAAATGAAATGTATCAAGTTTTTTCTAAATTGTAATGGAGCTCTACTAATAAGGAGGTTTCCCCCTCAAATATACCTATCATTATGTATTCTAAATTTTATTGCTGAATAATAAAACTATTGCATTTTCATTCTATATTGCAGTATTGTTATTTTTAATTTCAAATTTATTATTGATTACTACAATATCTATGTGGATGTGCTTAATTTAATGAGAAGGTTGCTAATAAAATCCTATGCATTATTTATTTTGGCACATCCTTATGTCTTTTGTTTTGTCTCTTCCAGTCATTATCATGATCACCCCTTAAAGAGATGATCATGACAGTCCATATATTCAAATCTCTTTTGCTAGTTTTGGCTTGTTGTTTTGTATTTTTTAGTGGTCTTTTTTTGTGACTATGATAATATATTTAAGTGGTGATCCCAATAACTTTGACTATTCAATTATATTTCTACCTTATTTTGGTCTAGTTTTGGATTGTTGTTTTGTTGCTTGGTGTCTTTGGACCATTTTTAATGGCATTTATTATTGCTAACTTTGTTTGTGCTTTGAATGCATTTCTTCATCTATGTCACTCTTTCTAATAATGGGTACCATGATGTTTTCAAAGTATTCCTTATGTAAATATCTTTCTTTAATTTCCATAAAACAAATTTCCGTAGTTCAACCCACACCACCTCCTATATGGTATGTAATTAGAACATTGAAGCAACATGCAATTAACATTTTATGCAATAAAAATATAAAAATAATCTATATTTTGAGTCAATCAATCACTTGATATCCCATTGTAGTGGTAGGTGTACCTTATTTAACAATGCATTTGAATGGATACTATAGTGTAAAAGCTTACTATAGTAGGGCATGGTGATTTTCTTATCCACAGGAACTCCCTCCTCTAGAGTAAGCTATTGTATGTATATAGCCCATATATGATCATTTCTATGATTTTTATGTCTCATTATAGTAAGTGTGGCTTGTTGAACAATGAATTTGACTAGATACTATAATGGTGAACCACATTGTAATAGGAGCATGGTGACTTTTCCTTCCATTGTATCTCCCTATCCTAGGGAAACCTATAATGTGTATATATCCCATTATTTATTGCTCTTATATTTGTATTCCCTCTAATGTGGTGGATGTACCTTTCCAAGTAATGCATCCATCATTAACAATAGGGCATGAGCTAGGTTTGGGAACATATACTTGCATACCATTTGTGGCATAGGTTGGCATCCTTTGGTGTTAGGGTACCTAGGAATAGATTATTCCTAGGTACCCTAACATTTGGCCCCTATAGTAATGGATGGACATTTTTGACTACCATAGTGTCCATATGTGCCTAAAATGCAGTTTAATTTAGGATTGGGGTCAAATACCTATGTTTGTAGGTGGAATGGGTTGGTTTCTCTTGATCTACCTTGTTGTAGTGAAAAGTGTTCCTTGTTGAACAATGCACTTATCAAATAATACATGCGACCTATCTACTTCAATGGTGTGTATGAGAGGCACACCATCCTATGCACTTCCATATTAGAGGGAGGCAGTATTTAGTTTTTGAACATGTCACTGAATGCTACATAAATTATACATGTTATCTAATCATCATGCATGACTTTGAATGCTCCTCAAATCATACATGCAATTGCAATAAATGATGTCATAATGTGCTATAAAAATCATGAGTATACATAATCCAATCCTTGAAATGATATATTGTCATGTGATACACATACCTTGAGTGAGTGTCAAAATATTTTTGGCATGTTTCCATGAGCTACAAAAGATTATATGCATATGCCATGAATGAAATACAATGATATGAATGTAATACAATGCAATACATCAAATAAAGTCATCACATATATTGATAATAGATGTTTCAATAAAAGAAATACATCTCATCTCCCTCTCTAAATGTATACATATACATGCGTATATATATATATATATATATATATATATATATATATATATATATATATATATATATATATATATACATGTATATATATACATATATACATATCTATCTATCTATATATCTATATAATAGTCATGGGGCACCAAGTGACATCATCCTATATTTTTAAATATTTTATTTCAAAAAATATTATTAATGACTAATTTTGTAGGGATAGCAAAAGGATAGTGTTTCAAGAGGTTTTGGCACACTCTCGATTCATCTATGCACTTTATGTTTTTCTCATATTATACCTAACTAGAATTTTTAGTACTTTGGGTATTTCTATAGGTAAATTTATTATAACCCTTTTGCGACAAGTAAAAATAAATTTCTTTTGATTAAATTTTGTTGGCATAGCAGAATGTATAGCCAAACAACTCAACAACAAATAAAGGATGAAATAAACTATATAATAAAGAACATAATGTGTAATTGATAAGCAACTAATAAGAAACAAAAGAACAATTTACCAATAAATATTTACACATGACATGCCATAGAGCACATAAATAAAAATGGAAGAACTTCATTCATAATACATTCAACATTACATCTCAGAGATGTCCTCTCACGGTTCTTCACACATACTCATATTACAAAGTTGCATCTATAAAAATAAATACACATGCAAAGGTACCATGTTTAGGGTTTTCTCACCCATGTTTAGACAACCAACTAATAACATCTCAACACATGTCCAAAAAATCACAAAAACATAAATCCAGTATTTTTGGCACACATCCAACAATCTCCCACTTTACAAAAAGACTAAGTAAATGAACAAAACATGTCTTCTTCCTTATTCTTCAGGGTTAATAATCAAAATGAGAGAACTACCATCAAATATCTACACCAAATGAACTTTCTGCTATCAAAAGGCTTTGTTAGTGCATCTTTTGTATTGTCCTACATACCAATATTTTACAACTCAACCTCTTCAGATTCCACCATCTCTTTGATATAATGAAATTTTACTCGAATATGCTTAGTACGAAAGTAAAATTTAGAAATTCACAATCAAGTCAGTTGCACTTTTATTGTCACACCATAAATTAATGGAAATTTATTGAAAACCAATGCCTTTGCATATTACATGTAACCATGCTTCCTCCTTGGATGCTTCTACAACAATAATGTATTCAACTTTAGTAGTTGATTGAGCCACCACTTGCTATTTTTTACTTCTCCAACTCACAACTCCTCCAAATAGTGTGAATACATGCACTATAAGATTTAGTAGTATCTACATCTCCACAATAATCAGAATATACAAAACTTTGTAGCTGATTATTTTATTTAGGTGCCTTTCAAATATCTAAGAATTCTCTTCATTGCAACCCAATGTTGCTTACCAATATTAGACATAAATATGCTCACAACTCCAACTGCAAGAGCAATATTTTGTCTCATACATACCATTGCATACATCAATTTAACAACTATGCTTTCTTAAGTAACTTTATCCATGATACTCTTCTCATCATCATCCTTTGGACACATATTTTGATAATGCAACTCCAACTTGAAAAGGTGTAGATACATGAGTGCATTGGTTTATTCTAAAAATAGTAAGCAAGTATGCAATGCATCTCTTCTGGCTAATCCACATCTTCTTCTCACCATAGTTTCTCTTTACGTCAATACCCAATAAATAGTGTAATGGGCCAAGGTATTTCATGTCAAGTTCTCTTATCAAATTAGACCTGGTCTTCTTTAGAAGACCCTTCGATTTGCTAAAAAGAAAAATTCCATCTATATATAACACCTAAATTAGAAAGTGATTGCCTTCATGTTTTAGATAGATACAATGATCTACATCACTTATCACAAAACCATGTCTAATCACAAAGGTATCAAACCTTTCATACCACTGCGTTGGGGGTTGCTTCAATGCATATAGTGAATTTCTCGGCTTACATATAATATTTCTCCCACTTAATTCAAACCCAACTGGTTGATCCATCTAAATATCTTCATTTATGTATTCATTAAGAAAAGTTATCTTCACATCCATCTACTCAATTTCCTAGTCATTTGCAGTAAGCAATGCAAAGAGTAATATAATAGATGCAATCTTTTCCACAAGAGAAAATATTTCTTCAAAGTTAAGCCCTTCAACCTGAGAGTATCCTTTTTCTACTAACCTAGCTTGATATATCTCAATTGAACCATCTACCTTGTATTTCCTTTTAAACACCCATTTACATCCAATTTCCTATATACTATTAGGCAACACTTGCAAGTCCCAAGTCTTATTTTTCTCTAGTGACTGCATTTCCTCTTCCATAGCTTTCTTCCAATGAATTGATTCATCACTAGTGAGCCCATATTTAACACCTACAGGCTCATCAATCATGGAAGGTAATTCAAAGTTATTGTATTCATCATAACAAAATATGATTGGTGTATTACTTTATCTCTGACTTCTTATCAAAGATTGCACTTCTTGAATAATGTTAAAATTTTAAAGTTGCTCCTCATGTGCAAGCTGCTCTTCAAAAACTTGAGGCTGATTGGACTTTTCTACACTAATATCATTATTATTCTAATGCTTCCAATTACATAAAAATTTATTAATATCATGTGGTAAATCTAAAAAAAGAGTATAAATGGGATCTACACTTAATGGTGGAACCATTTTTTTCTAATTTTTAGCTTGTTGATTTCTCAAAGTAGTAGCTATATCAAATTTTTCTTGGTTGTTTGGTGTTGTTTCCATTGAATCTTATTTTATGTGGATGTCTTCTTTGAATACTACATCATGGCTAAACACATGGTGATGTTGTGAATGCATCTATATTTTGTAACCTTTGATTCCATTACCATATCCAATGAGTACCCCTTTAATAGATTTATTATCCAACATTTTCCTATTTTCCTTGGGCACAAGAACAAATACTTCACACCCAAAACTCAAATGAGCAACTAAGGGTTTGAATCCAGTCCAAGCCTCCTTTTGCGCTATCCCACTGATAATAGAACTAGGTGTCATATTGTTCACATAGTTGTATTAACAACCTCTCCCCAAAATCTTTTATTCAAATCTACATCCTATCTCATACTTCTTTCCTTCTCCACCAAGATCTATTGATAATTTTTGCAACTCCATTATGTTGTGGGGTATATGAAGTCTTTTGTCCTTGTAATACCATACAACTTGCAAAAATCATTGAATTCCTAAGAGCAATATTCTCCTCCATTATCACTTATCAAAGGAATTACTTTCTTCTTAGTTTATATTTCAACTACAACAACACTCTTTGAAGGAAACAAGAGCCCTTAACTTTTGTTTAACAAAGTAAACCCATGATTTCCTAAAGAAATAATCAATGAAAGTAATAAAATACCTAGATCTACCCAATGAAGCAACTTAAAAAGGTCCACAAATATTAGAATGTACCACTTCTAATATTCCCTGGTTCTATAGTCACTAGAGTCAAAAGTGACTCTTTTTTGCTTTCCTAAAATGCTTGTTTCACAAAAACCAATAGAACTAAACTTCTCTTTCTTCAATCCATGAACTATATACTTTGAAAACATCTCTTTTAGGATCCTTTAACTAAGATGACCTAACCTCCTATGCTACAACATCATAATTGACATATTTGAATATGAGGGTTTACTTATTTTCATAGTGCCTGCATGTGCACCTGCAATATTCAAACATGTTGCATCCAACTTATACAATATTCCAAGTCTTATTCCACTTGACTACGTAATTAATATACAAATCAAACTACAACCATCCTTATTGAATGTAATCTCCATTTCTACTTCAGCTAGCTGGCTCAATGATAATAGACTTCTTGTTAATCTTGAAATGTGTCTAACATCTAGGATACACTTACCACTTCCATATCTAAGTCTAATTTTAACCTTACCTCTACCAATAATTTCATGGCTAAAATTACAACATAATAAAACTCTACCATAAATTTCTTTTTCATATTCTACAAGCCACTCCTTGGGGGGAGTCATATGGAAGGATGCTCCAAAATCTATGAACCACACATTAGACTACATGCATAGAAATAAAGTATTAACAATACATAAAATATTATCATCACTAGTAGTTGAATCATATTTATTTTTGGACAAGTATAGTTTATAGTCATATTTTTATGACATTTTTGCTTGCACCTCCAACACACCAGTTGAGACTTCATTCCTCTACTAGAAAATATTTTTTATTTAGATCTTCTTGCACTAGAATATTTATCACTATCTCTATCTTTGGCGCATCCTCTAGTTATCAAAGCTTTTGAGTTCTGAAAATGCTCCACATTCCTTCTTCTTATTTCCTCTTACAATAGCTATGCAATAATATCATCTTTCTTGAGATTTTCTACCTTAGAAATTCCACTGATTGCAACAAGGAGATTATCCCAAGAGTTAAACAAACTATATTGTAAGTAGATGCATTGTTTAATCTCTTTAACCTCATCACCAGTAGAACTTAGTTGGTTCATCAATTTATTGCAAATATTTAGGTGATTAGTTACACTGTATCAATTCTTCACCTTTAAAGAATATAACTTCTTCCTCAAGAATATCAAGTTCATTAGATATTTTGACTCATACATATTTCCTAGGTTATCCCACAACTCCTTAGTAGTCTTATCACCCTAGATATTCATTAAAATAGTGTCAACCAATTATAGACAAATCAAGGCAATGCCTTATTCATTCTGTTTATTTTCAATCAACTTGTGCCATTTCTATAGGCATCGTTGTTGTAGTGACATTCATCTTTATATCTCTTTCCATAAGAAAAAAATCTATCTTAAAATTCTAAATATTGAATTTTTTACCCACTAAAATTTTCTATACCAAATTTACTTTCCATATTTACTGATGTAAATATTCACAAATACCCCACTACACCGTATGCTATGGAAATGGATTTATCTACAAATACACAAAAAATAACACATAAAAAAGTATTAAAAAGCTTTGTGCACAACCAAAAAAATGAATTTCCTCAAGCTACTCTGATACTAGTTGTTGGTGTAGCATAATATACAGCCAAACAACTCAAAAATAAATAAAGGATGAAATAAACTCATATAATGAAGAAAATAATGTGTAGTTGATAAGTAACTAATAGGTTGAGAGTTTCTAATAAATGGGAACCACCCCATCTAGGATGGATCAAACTCAATTTCTATGGAGCCTCGAAGGGGAACCCAGGGCTGGTGGGTGTAGGTGGGGTGGTCAGAGATGATAAAGGTTCTCTTATTATTGTATTTGTAAAAAATATGGATGTCCAAACCTATCACTTTGTGGAGGCTAGAGCTCTCTTTTAGGGCCTAGTGTTGTTGAATTTTTTAGACATCAAAAAATAGTTATTATTGAGGAATACTCTCTTAACATTATTAACACCATGAAGGGGTATCATCTCCCTAGTTGCAATATTTCAAACTTAGTTTGGGAGGCTAAAATATTCTTGTGTTCTTGGGATAATTTTCATCTTTAGCACATATTTAGAGAAGGAAATGATGCTACAAACTTTCTTGCTAACCTAGGGGTCTCTTAGATAGGTCTATCTATGTGGAGGAGAAATTTCTTTCTTTGTCTCCATCTAATTAATGGTTCTATTTTGTAGCTGGTGTTTGGTTGGTTTATTTTCTTGGGACTAGAGTGTGGTTCACTGGGTACTTAGTGTTGGTTTGATTTAGGCTATCTATTATATTACCTATGTTTTATATTTGGTGTGGAGGGTCCCATTTTTGATGTTTTGGTCATCGTCAGCCCTCCTCGAAGTGTTGCTCCTCTTCTCACTTTTTTAAATTTGGTTTTTTGGTGCTATTTTGGTTGGTTGGTGGTCTTGTTGGTGGCTTATGGCCTCTTATGACTTGTTGCCCATGTGGCTTTTCCTGGTTGGTCACCATATTATCTCCCATGTCTTTCCTAGGATGATTCAATGGTGTGTTTGTGGCAGCCCTAAAAATCATTGGATCAAGTGGGACTATGTATTTGGAGGTGTTTTATGTGTGTCCCACTTGCTAGACATGTGCTGGCTGAAGGTGGTTCTTTGATTTGTTATTATATGGAGTGGTCCTTTTTTCTTTCCAAATGAAAAGTGCTATTTCCTAAATTTTCCTCTACTCACGAGGTTTGTTGATCCTAATCCATCTAGATTGAGGTACCATTTTGGTAGCACTTGCCTTTGAAGAGTTGGACTTTGGACTTATATTTATATTTATCAACTTTGCTGGCCTCACTATCTGACCCAAATCTTGAGGTGGTCATTCATAAACACACTACGTATAAGTATTTTTTTATGTTTCAAATGTTGAACTCCATCCTTTGTGCGGTTGGAAATAGTGGATCTTTCATTTTGCCTAGTCTTGGTTTTAGCTGTAAGATTCTAAATGTGCACCACTTTTTAGACTAGTGGTTCTTGTTAATTTCCATAGGAAGAATTTGATTGCATCCCAATGGTTGAGTGATTGTTTTAGGTTCATAGGTGGTGATTGTTTTTTAGAATAGTGATTTGTAGAATAGGGCATTAAGTGGCAAGGGCACTCCACTGTTGAATTAGAACAACATGTGGTTGACTTATGAGACAATAGAGGGTGTAGTTTTAGAGCTAGTTAGGCTTGAGGCTGGGAATGATGTCAAAACAATATTGTACAAAGGGGACCTCCTGGACTACATTTTGAAATTCCATTATTACAATAAAGATGTGTTGAAGCATATGATGCAATCATGGAAAGAGGGGATGGTGAAGATCAGAGGTTTAGAATTTGAAGTTTCCATGATACTAATTGTTGAGATGAAGAGCTTACCCCTGGATGGCTACTACCACAATAGAGAAAAACTCTCCCTAATCAAAGAGTTGGACTACTTCCTAGATGAAAAAAATCTACCAAAGGTCCAAAATGGACACTAGGTAAATGTGTTGAAGGCCCCATGGAATAAGGTAGTTTTAGTGATTATGGACTACTTTACTTTGGATTCAAAAAGGGATGTCCTCAAAAATTATCATGCGATGTTTTTAAATTATTTTTATTTGAAGAGTTTTTATGAATGCCCCTTCTTTCTTGTTCCATTCCATGGAGAAATCTATGCTTGATATGAAGAAATGGAAATGATCTAACTCAATCCATCAAGGATTGGCTCTATTAATTTTTGTGTATGTAGTTCAATCCAAAGAACTATCCTTGGATACTACTTTGAATTAGGTGGTACTTTAGAAGGAGGCTTTGATTACCATATTTTCTCCAAGGTCCACCCACTCCAATTCTAGCAATTCAAATATGTCGGATGACTTGTTGAGTCCCATCATCTATGGAAATTTGGGGGAAAGTATTTGAATACTCTTGTGGGAGTTTCAATTTATCCTAAAGGGATCAGTGGGGGGAAAGCAAGGAGGTCCAAACACCTCTCTAAAATTTTTGTCAATGTTGAGATATCCCCTACTTCTATAACAATGTCATATTAAGAGGAGTAGGCCCCTATGAAGAAGAGTAGGCCCCTATGTGGAGCCACCTAGTGGTTTGGGTAAGTATTTCCATGCTTGGCCAACCATCCTTCTAGATTTAGTCTTAAAAAATTCAAAATAAAACTAGAAGGTGATAGTAGGAACCCTAAAGGTTACTATAGCCTAAGATGAAGATACCTAGGTGATGATTTAATAGCATCAGAGTAGCCTTGGGGCTTCCAAGTTGATTCCAAGTTGATCCTATGGATTGAGGGTGATAATATCCCTAAGATTTGAGCATTGGTGGGTGATATTTCCTTACATGTGTTGTGTTTTTGGCCCTTGTGGTGGTGCTCTAGTTTTTATCTTTTTGGTTGTTATATTTTTGGATGGTATTGGGGAGTTAGATCTTGGTTGATCTTGGGTCTCCTATGGATTGGATGTTGAATTATTGGTTAGTGTTGTTGGGTTGCGAGTCCTGTTGGTTTTTTTAGGGAATTTTTGGAGCTAAAATTGACTAAACATTTGAAATCCCCAATTTTAAATTTTTGGTTTCAATAAATTAGAAAATTTTGTTGGCCCCCATTGTATTTTCATCTGAGAAAATTGATCTTTAATATTTGGCCATTATTATTTTTTTTAAATTGAAAAAAACTTGTATTAAAACAAAGATCAGTTACAAATGGGAATAGACACTTCCCAACCGAAAACAAAGAAAACACATGATTACAAGAGAAGAGGAATATTTGCAATGGAGCCAAATCTCTTGAACCAATAACAAGCTAGCTGAGGGAGCTGATTGGTCTATTACAACAACTTGTCACAAAATCGCGCCACTTTCACCGACTTCACCTTTGGCCACGAAAAAGCTACAAGTCATGAAATCATGACACAAATCTCCTCTGACCACAAAAAGTCAACCTGTCACGAAATCACGGCAAAAATCCTCCCTTGGCCGCGACGGAGCAACATGTCATGAAATCGTGACACCTTTTTGCCCTTGGCCGTGATGGAGCAACATGTCGTGAAATCATGACAACTTTCCTCCCGTGGCCGAGACGAAGCAACATGTTGCGAAATTGCGACACCTATCCACCTTTGGCCGCGACGAAGGAACATGTCGTGAAATCACGACAACTTTCCTCTCTTGGCCGCGATGAAGCAACATGTCACGAAATTGCGACACCTTTCCAACCTTGGCCATGATGGAGCAACATGTCGTGAAATCACGACACCTTTCCTCCCTTGGCCGTGATGATGCAATATGTCACGATATCGCAAAAACTTTCCTCCCTTGGCCGCGACGGTGCACCATGTCGTGATATCGTGACAACTTTCCCCCCTTGGCCGTGACGGTGCAACATGTCGCGATATCGCGAAAACTTTCCTCTAGCGGCCACGACGGTGCAACATGTCGCGATATCATGACAATTTTCCTCCAGCGGCCGTGATGGCGCAACATGTCGTGATATCACGACAAATTTCCTCCAGAGACCGCGATGGCGCAACATGTCACGATATTGCGACAACTTTCCTCCAGCGGCCGCGACGGTGCAACATGTCATGAAATCATGACAAATTTCCTCCAGGGGCCATGACGGTGCAACATGTCACGATATCATGAAAACTTTCCCATAGTGGCCACGATGGTGCAACATGTCATGATATCATGACAACTTTCCTCCAGTGACCGCAATGGCGCAACATGTCACAATATCGCGACAACTTTCCTCCAGCGGTCGTGATGATGCAACATGTCGCGATATCATGACAAATTTCCTCCAGCGACCGCAATGACGCAACATGTCATGATATCATGACAACTTTCCTCCAGTGGCCACGATGGTGCAACATGTCACGATATCGTGATAGCTTTCCTCTAGTGGTGGCGATGGTGCAACATGTCACGATATCGTGACAGCTTACCTCCAATGGCCGTGATGGTGCAACAGGTCACGAAATCATGACAAAAACCACCCTTTGATTTTTATTTGATCATTGGCTCAAGGATATTTCAAGACCCTGCCTAATCACCTCATCCTCAATAGGCATGTCACTGTGCAACTGCACCCCTACCTCTTTCTCAACACCCATCTTAGCCAAGAAATCGGTCGCTTTGTTTAAATCTCTACTCACATAAACTGGAATCACATCATCTAATTCCCTCCATAATTCCTTGATTTGAGAGACCAAAATCCTCAACCTCCATGCTTTCAATGCAAATATCCTCATGCAGTCTAGAGCTCCAACCAGTATTTGAGAATCAGATTCAAGAATTATCCTCCTGTGGCCCTGAGTAACTGCCCAAATAGAAGCATATTTGATAGCAATGGCTTCTGCTTCATTGTTTGTGGCTCTTCCCAAGCCTTGCAATTCCCAATAGAGCACTAATCCCTCATGATTCTGGCAGACCACGCCAATTTTGGCACTACCCGGATTGCCCTTTGCAGCTCCATCAGTATTGATTTTAATCCAACCTTTTGGGGGTGTTTTCCAACTAGCTCTATCCTATCCCTCTTGCTTTTCAACTCTCTCTTCCATTGACCCAGGACCAAACTGAGTTTCCTCTTTAGCATAGGTAGCAACAGTTTCTGTGACTTTGCTCCAGATGACCTTCCAAACTCCATCTAGCGAGGAAAAGGTTTCTCTAAAAATTCTAGCATTTCGCTCCAACCACACTTGCCACCAAATGAAGTATAAGCCAAGATCCCAACAAATTTGAAGAGCTTTAGATTTAAATCTACCTCTCTTCCATATTTCCCAAATATTAGTCCAATTCATGTCACCATTAACCTGGATTTTATAGTGAGAGAACCATCGCTTCCAAATCTGATGCATGAAAAGGCACTCAAACATCAGGTGATCAGTTGTTTCCTCGTTCTTGTGGCATAAAACACATTGAGATGGACTGATGATTCCTCTACATCTGAGATTGTCGAAAGTGAGAATTCCATTGTGCATAAAATGCCAGGCAAAAAATTTTACTTTCGGCCAGCCCTTGGAGTGCCAAATATTTCTCCAATCCTCAACTAGATAAGAATGGGGGGAGGCTCTGGGAGGATCTTGTCATATCCGTCCTTCATTGTATATACACCAAGGCTCCCATAGCCCCAAGCTAATTCATCCTCCTCGTACCTCCCTGTGAGAAACCTTTCTGTCAAGATTTTGGCCAAGATGGGTGCCAACTTCGGGGGGATTGAAATTGGCCACTCCTCCAACCTCTTAAAATTCTTAAACTTATACTCCCCCAGCTGAGTAGTGTTGAAATAACTTTCAATTTGGACCCAAACCTTGGTTTCTATGGCAGATTTTATTGGTAGTAACTAGAGGAATTCAACAATGATGGGTGGGTACTGATCCCATGAATCGGTCCAAAAATGAGCCTTCTCCCCTCTCCCCACTTTCCAAAACAATTGGTCTTTAATAACCTGAGATCCTAGCTTGAGAGCCTGCCACACTAAGGATCCAGTACCATCCAAAGGGAAACAACCCACCTCATTGGGGTTAACATGACCCAAATTTTTACTAGTTAGGATTCTACTGAATAAGGAAGTTGGTTGGGAAATCCACCTCCAGTACAACTTTCCAGCCAAAGATTTATTATTTAACTTGGATCCTCTCAGCACTAGCCCACCTTTTACCTTGGGCAAGGTGAATTTATCCCAGCCCACTAAGGCCCACTTTCTCTCTCCCTTTGCTCCTTCCCACAAAAAATTTCTAGCAATCCTGTCCAACTCTTTCTATATTGTAAGTGGGGCAGCCAGGATAGAAAATTTGTAGATTGGCATGGCTTGAATGACTGACTATAAGAACCTTAATCTGCCACCATAACTTAA
The DNA here is from genome assembly GCA_028583015.1 of Wollemia nobilis. NCBI lineage: Eukaryota > Viridiplantae > Streptophyta > Pinopsida > Araucariales > Araucariaceae > Wollemia > Wollemia nobilis. The sequence continues at coordinate 2,549,138 of JAQPPZ010015412.1, forward strand.
CCACTTGTGAGACCAGTGATTAATTCTGTCCTTGATACACTCTGACAAATTCCTTCATGTGTCTAATTTTAGCTTCTTAAAGTGCAAGGGGATCCCCAAGTAAACCACAGGGAGAGAAGTCCTAGTGAATCCCAAGATTTCTAAAATTTTGTTTTGAAGCCTTTGCTCTAGATTAAAAAAGACCACTTTGGATTTCTTGTCATTAATGACCTATTGAGTAGCCTTGAGATAGACATTAAGAGTGTCCCTAATCGTTCTTGCTTCCTTGAAGCTGGCCACTCCCATCAAACTAGTGTCATCCACAAACTGTAGGTGCGTTAAAACTTCGTCCCCCACCCTAATACCCAATAATATGCCTTGCTATATTCTCCTAAAGAAAAGTCTACCAAGACCTTCAGCCAAAATGAGAAAAAGATAAGGAGAACAATGATCCCCCTGGCGAAGACCTTGAGAAGCTCCAAAATGTTGCGAAGGAAGGCCCTTGATTAGAACAGAGTAAGTCGGGGAAGAGACACAGCTCATGACCCACTCTATACAATCCTGAGAGAAACCAAATGCAGCCATAATTTTGGCCAAGAAACTCCATTAAACCCTATCATAAGCCTTTGACATGTCCAATTTTATGAACATCCCTTTATTCCCAGAAGTGTGCATTGAATGGATTGCTTCCTGGGCCAGAACCACCCAATCCAGAATTTGTCGACCCTCAACAAAACCCCCTTGCTTAGAGGATATAATGTTGTGAAGAAGAGGTTTTAGGTGCTCAGCAATTACCTTTGTGATTATTTTGTATAGCACATTACATAAGGCAATAGGCCTATAATCTGAAATATGAACCCCCTCGTCACCTTTTGGAATTAAGGTAATGAAAGTGTGGTTTATAGCTTTAAGCATTATCTTATTTTCTCTGGATTCTTCAACAATAGCCCTAACATATTCCTCTAAGTAGTCCTAGAAAGCCTAAAAAAACTCAATTGGGAAACCGTCTGGACCTGGAGATTTACCAATGCTCATTCCAAAGACCACAATTTTCAATTCATCTCTGTCAATGGGTTTGAGGAGGGCCTAATTTTCATCCTCAAAAATAATAGCAGGTATGACAGAAATAACTTCATTTTGGGCATCAACATCTTGAACCACACTTTCCTTAAAAATCTTTGAGAAATAATCCATAGCATGGGAATGTATACCTAGAAGTGTATCAAAGGAATGACTGTTCTCATCTTGAAGGGCCTCCATCTTATTCATATGTATTCGAGCACAAGCAGTTCGATGAAAGAATTTTGTATTTCTGTCCCCTTCTAATAACCAGGTGGTTCTTGCTCTCTACCGCCAATAGGTCTCCTCCTGGTTGTCAAAGTCCTCCACCACTGTACGCAAGGCATCATCCTCGGCTTTGAGCTGGTCTATAATTACTCCTTCTCTCGAATCGTTTTTGGACCTCATCCCATCTGGCCACCAATGGAGCTCTTTGGGCCTGGAAGTCAATTTTATTAGCACGCCTCCAACAATTCAACTGAGCTTTGACATATTGTAGTTGTTTGTGGATTTTGAACATTGCTCTCCCATAAGCTGGGCGGCCTTCTTCCCACCACTGTGGAATTTTCTCCCGAAGTTCTTCTTTTTAAAGCCAAAAGTTCTCAAATCTAAAAGGTTTGTGATGCTGTCCCATCCTAGTCCTGCCTTCCAATAGAATGGGACAGTGATCAGAGACTGGGCCTTCTAAAATATGAAAATTTATATTCCATTTTACAAATGCCTCCTTTGAAACTAGAAAATGATCAAGCTTAACCTTCCTGCTATGTGGCTCCCACCTTTTATTAGTCCAAGTGAAGTTAAATCCAAGACATTTAATGTCCACTAAGCGTAAATCCTGGACTTGGGCAATCATGAACCGGTCCCCTGGGTCCAAAAAGGGAGCTCCCCCTTCCTGGTCTCTAGAAGATAATTTAGCATTAAATTCACCCGCTATAATCTAGTATAAATCTTCCCTTGAGGTTCGCATGTTCTGCACAACCTTCCACTGTCGCCTCTGACCATCTAGGTTTTTAGACCCATAAAAGTTTGTGATTAGAACGTGTTTCACAGTGACATTATTCCTAAAAAGAGAAGTGAGAACCCCCCTCCAGGCAAGATGTTCTATTGCAAACCATTCAAGAGAGTTCCACAGAGTAACAATCCCCCTTGAGGCACCTTGGGCAGCCACATCCATATGACCAGCACCCCTCCAAATTCTGTTGTCTGTTTTGGACATAAGGTCTAAAGACATCTTAGTCTCTTGTAAAAGCAAAAAATCAGTATTACGATTCTCTAAAAGTCTTCGAACAGCAGATTGATGGGTTCTGCTGTTTAAACCCCTCACATTCCATGATTGTATAATCATTGGTTACCCTGGGAGCAATAAGAGTCTATTGTCCTCACCGATCCTCCCATGATCAATCTGTCTCCTTGGGCTGCTAACAACTCCTTATTGGATCTTCTACCTACTCCCTGAGAGTTGCTATTTTTTTATCTTTTTTCTACCTAGGTTATCCCTAGAGTTGGCCTTTCCCTATTTTTCTCTGGTATTCCCATACTGACATCCTGAGATACTGTCTGCTCCTGGTTATGCACTACCAAAGCACCTAAGCACACTGGCTATGATACCTCACAGGGATCAACTACATGTTGTATGATAGGAGAAGAAGAGAGAGGGAGTTGCCCAAGAATATTAGAAGTTTCCTTAAAACCCTCCATGCCCTCCATAAATTATTCCTCTTCGTCAACCAGTGACTTAAATATCTCATACCTATTGGCAGGTCTGAGATGGGATTGCTCCTTTCCCTCTTTTTTCTTTGTCTGTCTTTTTCTTCTGGGTTGTTCAAAACCCTCTCTCTGAGCTTCTTGGCCTTGAATGGTCCTATTAGAACCTATATTAAGTGTTGCCTTGTCCTCTTTAGGCTGGTTTGGCACTCCTGAAGAGGCCTCCACTTTAGCATTCATATTATTAGGAAACAAATGGGCCAAATGTCCATGTTTGTGACAAAACCTACATCTAAAGGGTAGGGCCTCATAGTCCAATTGTTGAATCCAGGAGAGACCTGCCAGTTCAATCTCCATCTCTATCGGTAAAGGCTGGCTGAGATCCATATCCACACATATTCTAGCATACACCGCCATGCTCCCTTAAAGTGTGTCTCTGGCAACACCCAGATGTCTACCAATGGAATTGCCAATCCTTGCCAACACCTGCTCACTCCAGAATTCCATTGGGAGAGCATATAGTCAGATCCATACTGGGATAGCAATAGGTTCAACTCAGGGATCAAATCCCACTCTCCATGGCTGAACAAATAGCCCTGCCAGGCCATGAATTTTCTTCTCTGACTCAAAAGCCTTATTTCTATCGCCCAAAGACAAAAAGCTAATAATAAAATATCCATTGCTAATAAACCACAATGAATACTCACCGTGAGGCTCCCAGTTTTGGTGGATCCAGGAGTGCAAAAAATTCAGGGAAGGACGTATCCCCATGAACTTGCAGATTAGATCGTGATCAACTCTGTAGATGATTGATTCCTCAACCATACTTGGCTCAATGACTAATTTTGGCCTGGTTTTGGCCTGTGGCAAACAGCCATTCACACGAGGTGTTGCCGACTTATTCCCAGTAGCCGTGAAGAGCATTTTGTATGCCATTTTCTGAGCTTCGATGTTTTTTGGGGAAGATTTTTCTTTAAACAAGTCTGCATAAGAGCTGGTACTCATTGGAAAAGGAGCCGAAGAAGTCCCCATTGGACTCTCCTGAGGCATCGATCTAACCTTCAGAACCACCGTACCCTGAAGGCACTTCTGCAATCCAACTGATGCCCAAGAATCTTCGAAGTTCCAAAAACCCTAGTTCAGAGGAAAAAATTGCCAGAGCTCATTTTCCCTCCTCAGCAGTGACTAGATCATCTTAAATATTTGGCCATTATTGGATTTGCTTTTATAAAGGTTGTTTCATCCTAAAGGACTAAAAGTCAAAATTAAATAAACATCCACTACAAAGGTCAAACCATTAAAAATACCTAACTTTTTAAAGTAAGGTTTATGATCCATGAATTTAATGTGAGCCCTCATTTTAAAAATAATCATAACTTGTGGACCTAAGTCTAATGAATAAACCCCTAAGTCCCAAGGTATCTAAAAGTATTATTAAAACATTTAGACCCGAGGGCAACTCTAAGTAAAGTTTTAATAAAATCATTTAAGGGGTAGGGTAAATGCCATGGTCTAAAGTATGAGAACCTAAGGTCTTAAGTGGAATGTTAATTGTTCGAAGGTATGCACCCCCTTTCATTAAAAATCAAACACCTTGAGCAAATCTAAGGGCAGTGCTTCATCGAGGTGAAATCGAACGGATGCACTCGATTTAATAAGTCGAATATTTAAAGCACCATGGTCTAAAGTTTGAAAGCCTAAGCACAGTGGTAAATTGCTTTAAATAAATAACGGGTTATTTTAAGAGATCTAAGGGCAGCGCTTGATTACGATTTAATCGAACGACCACACCCTCTTAAAAATTCATAAAGTTGTCATCAAAAGGGTTAAAGGCCGAAATATTAATTAGAGTTGCTAAGTGAAACTAGTAAGGGTCTAACGCATTAGCTAATTTCCCCCTTTTTCGCTAAATCAAAGGTTAAAAATAGGTGCCCCTTGGTAACTAACCCCATAGGTTGGAAAAATCAACGACTGCATCAATCCTCATCAAGATCTGACGGTAGCGCTTGAGTCAAAGTCCAAGCAATGGAATGGTAAAAGTATTGGGTAACATGGAGGTAAATCTAGAATTAATCATGCATTAGCGAGGGCCTTAATACGTTATTAATTACCCCATTTTGGATTAATCAAAGATTATCAAAATAAAATAATGCACCCCTTTTAGATTATCAAACTTGCAGGTTACAGAAGATCGACGGACGCGCTTCATCGAAGAGAAATTAGATGGATGCACTCGATTTAATAATTCAAATCTTTAAAGCACTATGGTCTAAAGTTCGAAAGCCTAAGTACAGTGGTCACAGAAGATCCATGACTGTGCTTGATCAAGAATTGATCCAATGGATGCACTTTTACCACAAATTACCAAGGATAGCCAAAGGATTAAAATAATATTATGTTTAAAATATGCATAGATCCGAAGGAGATCAATGGATGCACTCTCTCTCAAGATGATCTGACGACAATGCTCACTTCAAATAAATGAAGGTAACTCTATCGGTAAGACCAAGTTAACACTCGATTAGTCAAACTAATCATATTTAGCAAGGTCCCTAACACATTACTAATTGTTCCCCATTCACTTAATCAAGGTTAATGAAAATAAAAATCATGCACCTTTCAGCTACTAACCTTGTAGGTCAAATTCGATTGACGGATGCAATCAATAACCTATACCCAATCCAACTATAGTACTTGAAGTGATTTTTCTAGCCAATCGGAAGTCCACGACTGAGTTGAACCAAGCTATCTCTTACAATCGACAGATCAAAAGTAGTGCCCAAACCCGATCAGATCTAATGATTGTGCCTCAAGAAAAAAAATCAAAAGAATATAGAGCATACACCATAGGTTGATCTAACGGTGGCACTTAAGCCCGCTTAGATCCGATGATCATGTTTTCTTGAAAGTGATCAACATTTAACAGGGTGGTCACCAATATAATGATGGTCAAAATAAATCAATGGTGGTGCTCAAACTAGCCTAGATCCAATGGCAACAATCTTTCAAAAGTAATTACAAATTGAAGGGAGATCAATGGTAGTGCTTTGATCCACCAAATATAATGGTAGTGAGTCAATCAAGGTCACATAAAAGACATTAACGCACACAAGTCAAATCCAATGGTCATGCTTAATCCCACCTAGATCCAATGGTGGAGACATCACCGAATCAATTACAAGCAAGAGAAGATCTATGGTAGCATTTTAATCTGCCTGATCTGATGGTAGTGCTTTCACCTAGATATATTAAGAAACATGGAGTGTCCATCAACGACCACGTATGATCTCACCAAAGATCCAACGATGGCACTTTATCGAAGTAATCACCCATTAAGAAGGGTACGATCTTATCAAATCAGATAACCGCACTCTAACCTAAAAGATATAACAGTGGTGTTTGGATTAAAGAAGATGAAAGATGACAAAATGGTCAATTGACTAAGTAATATTTGACCAAGATTGGATGACCGTGCTTATCCTCGATTTGATCCAACGGCTACACTTATTCATAACTATCAAAGGAAAATAAAGTCCAATAAAAAGAGTATAGCTCTACCAGATCTAACGACAATGGTGAACCCCGACCAGATCCGATGGTCGCACATGATCAAGTCACCTGAAGGTTAAGAGACATGGTTTATTTTTCCAAAAGAAAATCAATTAAGGTTAAGAAAGGGTCTAAACATGATGATAATGACCCCTCTCTTTAGTAAATGATGGTACAAGTCTGGACAATCGGACGAACATGTAAGATCATGTGTTTGATCGGACGGTGAGCCACTAGCAAGGTAAGCAAGTCATTAAGGGATAAACATTAACCAATAGGTCCAAAAGTATCAAATAGAGGTACACGATGCATGTTCCATCCAACTACGATCATGAATTGGTAGATCCAATAAGCATGATCCTCCATGTGCAAATATGGCGGACTACAACTAGAGGAAAAGAGTAACTTAAGAACAATGCAAGTTGGACTAAGGTGGTGAATCACTAATAGGTACAACCATTAAATAGGAGTAAGTTGCGACAAGCAACAACCACTGTAAGATGAATTGGAAATACAGGCAAAGGACCAGGAGAAATGACTAATTTAGGCAACAATCAAGAGATAAAATAAGAAGACTATCAAATAAAATCACATAGACTATACCCGAGAAGAGATGATATAGACTGTTCGGGTGATGAGCTTTGTACAAAAGAATAAAATCAGATCTTTTAAGTGTGATCGCGTACTACACAGGCAACAAGATAATCTGGTCTAAAATGAGGCCATGCATGAGTCTGCTCGATTTATAAATAGGGATGGTAAAAGGTGATCCATCCAAAGGGGCAATGGAGTGCAAGATACATGAACATGATCATTTCCTGCTCTGCATATTCAGAAGATGTAAGAAGTGCAAGAAGATCGAGATATTGTTTTAGCTCATCAAAGGTTGCACACTTAGCGCTTCGATGGAATATAGTTACAGAGGGTTCACTCTGATGGAATATAGTTATGGAAGTACCATATAGGTGCTTCCAGATCTTGTTTTCCATTCCATCCTTCCTCCTACATATCACTGCCCTCCTCCTTCTAGGCATTCTCCCTTGACCATCATCACTATCCACTCCACATAGCACCATCTCTCCACCATCCACTAAGAAAATCAACTCCCATTGCTCCCTCCTCCCTCATATCCACCTTGTTATCAATGCCATTCCATCCATTTTCCACCCACACTCCATCTCTTCTCTTCACCATCACATCGAGGCACCCTTTATCTCACATCAGAATTTCACTATAGTAGCCTAGTCGACCCCAAATGTTATAATCCAATGACTAGGTTAAGCAGGAAATAAAAATTATATATATGTATAAGATCCCTGTTTAACTTTGCAGAAAGAAACAAAGATCACCTAATCCATTCAACATAAGAGCTCCCTTCAAACCAAAAGAAAATCATGATAAGAAATCTAGGGTCACAATAGTTGGATAGCATACAAAGAAGATCGAACCAGATGATGACAAGTGTAAGGCCAAGATCAGGCCAAAAATAATAGATTCAAGAACCAGAAGCTATAAAAGGAAGCATCCAGGGTCAGAATCTGCATCAAGCATTTAGAGATAGCATTTTTGCTAAGAGGTATACTTGAGTGCCCATTTGAGTTGTGTTGTTGTATTCCCATTGTGTCTATTTTTCTCTGTCATCCCTCATTCTTCCCTTTGTTGTGCAGGTTTTGGTAATGCTACATTCGGAGAGCTGAGAATATTTCTAGTCTTTCTGAGCCTGAAGTCCAGAGATTCTCCTTGCTAACATTTTAGAAGGAAGATTGATGAAGTCTTGTTACATCATTTGAACAAGGCTTTCTCATTGTATTAAATATTTGAAAATAGAGTTTAATGGCATTCTGCCAACTCTGCATGTAATCATTATTGTTGAAATTAATACAATTATGGGTTTCAGTTTTATCATTTCTTTGTCTTCAGTTATGTGTGTTTCCTCATAATAGGTTACGATATTCGAACATATTGTGAGTATTTCTTTCATCGGTTAACCCTTAGACTGATTACGATATTCGAATGAGTTTAATGGCACCGATTCTTCTTTTTCCCATTCTTTCTATTCATGTTATGAATGTTGTTAAATTGCTATAACAACCCAATTGGATAGGCACCGGTCTACATAAGGCATAATAATTAAGTTGTCTTTGCTTGGTCATTTTTATATAGATAATGTATAACTAAAATCTGGAGTGTGTAATACTTGTAAAATCATAAGATTACCACTGGGGTTTCCTTACCCATTCTATTAAGTTTTCTTTAGCAATACTTCTTTTATCAGAATAAAGAGGTAGGTTGACCAGAGCCTGTAATAGCTCATTGGTTTCAAATGATTTCTTGTAGCATGACAATCGAATCCTATGGATGCAAGAAATGGTTCCAAAAGTTTTTTGGCACCATTGTCGGGGATGACTTATTAAATAGATGATTTATATTTTTAAAATTTTTCTTTCAAATGATTATATTTTAATCAATGAGCGACCAATAGGAATAAAGAACCTACGTCTTGATTTTTATGACTTTTTACGTTCTTTATTTTATTTTACCCATAGTTTTCAATTGTATTTTGAAGTGTTTTTACGTTTCTTGATTTTCTTGAATTTCCTCCAAGAACCATCCCCTATGAGGCTGAGAGTTAAAGATCAAGTAATCTTGATTATACATTCTGTTCTTTCTGCACTACCTGTGCTAGCGACTCTATCTGGATGAACCCAGAAATCAAAAATCAAGGAAGAAAGAGCAGAACGTGCTAGCGCACACCAGGAGAAGTGGTAAGGAGCTATTCCTAGAATTCGAGAACCCTGAGGTACTTACCTATAATCAGAGAATTCCACTTCTTAAGAATATTGTGCATGAAAGTAAATCTTGTCCTACAATTAAGAGGTACATAAGAAAAAATAAAGATCAGAATACTATTGTTGTTGATATCTCTATAGATGAAAATTTGAAATTTGTTGTAGAAGATACATGTGATTATTCTCATTGCCCGATTAATAGTAATACTATGGTAGATAATCCATTAGATTATATTCAAGCTACCCAAATCCCTATAGGCATTGCTACTATAAATTCAAATCCCATTACACCTACAGTAACAATGGCTCAGGCAAATCAACAAAATCAAAACAATGTTCATTTGTCGAGAAATAATAGATACAGGTCTTTTGCCTTACCTACTAATTTGAATGCCTTACCTAATAAAGCCCACAAATACCTTCCCAAGTTTATAGGAAATAATGCAGTAACCAGAGAAGATCACATCAAAAGTTTTCTGTATGCAATGGATAGCCTAGAGGTTGAGCATGAAGATGTAGTCCTAAGACTATTTTTGCAAACTTTAGAAAAATATGCTAGAGAGTGGTTTAATTCTCTCCCTGACAATGATATCCCAGATTTCACTAAAATGGAAGTTATTTTTCTAAAGAAATACGAAGAAAGGAAAAATGAACAATCTCTATTAACTGAATTAGCCACTATGAAGAAAAAGGAAAATGAGGTTGTCAGTGACTTTAATAGAAGGTTCTCAAAAACTAGAAACAAAATCCCTACCAACCTTAGGCCTAGTGATATTCAGTCCATTTGTTTCTATAAAAATGCTTTTCAAGGAGAGTTTAACTATGAGTTAAGGCAAGAACAAGCCACTACCATTGATAGTTGTATGGAAAAAGCAATGGATATCAAAAGAAACATGCTTGAAAGTGGTAAGATGAAGCCTTATTCTCTGGAAGTCAATCTACCTGAGAGAAAGCCCAAAAGGGTAGCATTTGATATACAAAGAAGAACTGAAATAGATCCAATGGAAAAACTGACTAATCAAATGGTTGAGATGTTCAATACCATGAACAACAGGTTAGCAAGAATTGAAAGAAATAATGGTAATAATGGTGAGACATCACAAACAGAATGACCACATGTTGATAATCACCCTCCCTTTAAGAAAAATTTCAATAGAAATTGGGGAAACAACAATGGCCCTGAAGAAGGAAATAGGAGTAGGAATAATGGAAACAATAACTAGAAAAATAGAGAATCTGATAGAGATCAGAATAATGTTCCTAACCCTATACCATCTACCAATGTAGTAGAAGGTTTTCCCTATTTTTTCTCTACTTGTGATGCACCTCATAACCCTGATGCATGTGGAATTCACCTAAGTGATCAGTGCAATGTAGATTTACATGATGATTCAGAGGAGGATATAAGAATTAACATCTATTGGTCTCTAGAAGATGAGTCCAGAGAAAGGTTGTTTGAAGAAAATATGGATAAGTATTCTTCAAATCATCATCCTCAAATTTTTGTAGTTGAAGGAACTAAAATCTTGCAAAAACCACATGAGTCAAGATATGACAAAATGAAGCAAGGGAAATTAATCCCCACTGCTAAGGAAGTGGAAGAATTAGAAGCTACCAATACCTTGAGCTTAAGAAATAGAACTGTCCCTGATAGAACAGAAAAAGCTTCTACAAGTGAAATAAGAAAACAAAATTTCACAAATAAAAATATCAGTAAAGAGAAAGTTGATAGAACCTTCAAAAATATTATTCCTGAGGTAGTAGAATTAGAAGAGGAAACATCCAAAGAAGAAAGCAACAGACCATTGGATATAAAAAAGATAGAATTTGATGTTGGGTCAGAACTCAGTAAATAGAAAGTTAACATCACATTTGGAGAGCTTATGAAAGTTCAACAATACAGAGAACAAGTCTGCAGAGCATTTGGACTAGTTGAACAAAAAGAAGATCCAACTTGCCATGTTGCTAGACAAAATCAACATGATACAAGATCACCATCCTCTATTAGACCCTTCTATGTATCATTAAGGTATAATTTAGATGAAGGAGAAAGGTATGTGATTCATAATTGTATGCTAGACAATGGAGCTTCACATAATATCATGCCCAAATTAATAGTTGACCAAATGGGGTTAATCTGTACAAGAGATTCTACCCCTATTTCTGTAATGGATAGTAGACAAATTCCTTGTGTGGGAGTGATAACTGGGTTATTAGTTTTCTTAGATCAATATCCCAAGAAAGGAATAGTAATGGATGTTGTAGTAGTTGATGTTGATCCATTCTTCTCACTATTATTAAGTAGACATTGGGTAGAACAACTGGGAGGTTCAATCCAATTGGATTGGTCCTATGCTACTATCCCAATGTCAGATAAGGAAAATGTAATATTATGAAGGGAACCATTTAACAAACACTCCATAGAGTTAATTCAAATAGATGAAACCATGATAAACTTAGTGAACTCTATGGAAGAAAAAGGGATGGGAGTTTATTCCATATGGCACAACCCATTCCTGGTAGAAGTGCCAGAAGCAAAGAACATGGATCCAAAAGTTATAAAAATGGTTGATGCTGAATCAGATAGAGTGTTAACTCAAGAAATGTGGACCATGTCTTTTGATGGAGCTAAGTCCCAATCTGGAGTAGGTGCAGGAATTAATTTGACTGATATAAAAGGAAACTACCTTGGTATCCCTTATAGACTAGAATTCCCTTGCACAAATAATGTAGTTGAATACGAAGCTTTATTGCTAGGATTGAGGAAAGCAAAATAATTGGGCATTAATTACTTGACTGTAATAGGGGATGCAGAACTAATTATACAACAAATCAAAGGTAAATATCAGACTAAGCATCCTAGGCTTAAATAGTATAAAAATGTAGTATTGGAAGAAATTGAGAAATTTTTAGCTTTTAATATCTCATTTATTCCAAGAGAACAAAATCATGTTGCAGATATTTTAGTTGTAAATGCCTCAGGCCTAGACCATCCAGAAATAACTACAGAATATATGGATAGGTTCCCAACTATTTCAGTTTATAAGCCCTCTGTACCAGATAACATAGTTTACCTACAAGTCTTTCAAGATGATGTGGACATTAAAGATTTCATGACTCTGCAAAATCAATATGCAGATATAATCTGTGATGAAAAATATGAAGATAAACTAAAAGATCAAATAGGTGAGCCAGTAGAAGTAATCCAACTGAAAACAAATAGAATACCCAAAGGACTGGTTTCTCTAGAGAGTCTATTTGATGATTTTGACAAAGCTTACAAGCCTTTACGTAGAGAAGTAATATCTGAAGACATTAACATTGGTACAATGAGAGAGCCCAGAATAGTGAAGGTAGATATGGCCTTGCCAACAAAAGAAAAGGTTGGATACATCAGTTTCTTAAAGAAGAATAAGGAACATTTTGCTTGGACTTATGAAGACCTTAAAACCTTCAAAATAGATGTAATGACACACATAATACCCCTGAAGGAAGATTCCAAACCATTTAGACAGAAATAGAGGAAATATAACCCTACTCTGCACCCAATAATGCAAAAGGAGGTACAAAAATTACTAGATTCCAAAATAATCAGAAAGGTAAGATTTTCTTCTTGGATATCCAATTTAGTACCAGTAAGAAAGAAGAATGGTGATATTAGACTCTGTGTAGATTTCAAGAATTTAAATAAAAGTTCATTAAAGGACAATTACCCATTGCCCAATATGGAACAACTATTGCAAGTAGTAGTTGGTTCATCCAGATTGTCCTTGTTGGATGGATTTTTTGGATACAATCAAATTCAGATAAATCCAGAAGACAGACATAAAACAACATTCACTACACCTTGGGGCACATTTGAATATTTAAGAATACCTTTTGGCCTGATGAATGCAGGTGCTACTTTTCAGAGAGCAATGGACTTTACCTTCAAAGGATTAATGTTCAAAATAGTGGTTGTATACTTGGATGATATCACAGTATTTTCTAAGAATCCAGAAGATCACTTAGAACATTTAGCTATAGTCTTTGCTCGATGCAAAGAATTTGGAATTTCCCTAAATCCCAAGAAGTGCATATTCGGGACTACACAAGGAAAATTATTAGGTCATATAGTTTCAGAAAAGGGAATAAGCATTGACCCAGAAAGAATAGAAGCTATTTCCAAAATTCCTCCTCCCAGGAACTTAAAAGGAGTCAGGTCATTCTTTGGCAAGATAAATTTTGTCAAAAGATTTGTCCCAAATTTTGTAGAGATGACCAAACCCATAAATGACATGGTTAAGAAAACTGGAGAAATAAAATGGACAGTAGAAAACATGGAAGCATTCAATAGAATAAAAGAAGCCATTTCTACTACTCCAGCCCTAAGTTGCCCTGATTATTCTAAAGACTTTAACATTTACTCATATGCATCTGAACACTCCATTGCTATAGTTCTTTCACAAAAAGATGATGAAAATAATGAAAGGCCAATAGCCTTCATGAGTTTAGGTCTGAAAGGAGCACATCTTAAATATACCTTGCTAGAAAAATATGCTTATGCAGTCATCCAATATTTAGAACATTTCAAAGGTATATTTGGTACAAATAAAGTTTATTGTTGCATCCCTTTCATAACAATAAAAGATATTTTTACTCAAACTGAGCCATTAGGAAGGCCAACAAGATGGATGGTGAAACTTTTGCAATATGATGTTGAATTCAAAATAGTCAAAACTGTAAGAGGATAGGGCTTAGCGAAGTACATGGCATATAAAGGAGAGGACTCTAATAATGTCATCACAATAGATGAAATACATGATAACAAGAGAATCAATAATGTAGAATGCAAATGGTATGATGAAATTCTGGCATACTTACAAACTCTATCTTTTCCCAGAGATATGTCAACAAATAGAATGAGGTCAGTAAAGCTTCAAGCTCAGAAATACCATGTGCAAGATGGTGTGCTTTATTGGAAACACCATGATGGAGTGTTATTAGTCTGTTTATATGAAAATGAAGTCCCAAAAATAATTAATGAATTCCATGATGGTTTCTGTGGAGGACATTTTGCTCCAAAAGCCACAACTAATAAAATCATGAGAGCAGGATATTATTGGCCTTCCATTTTTAAGGATGTATATAAATATGTTAGGAACTATCATAACTACCAGGTTTTTGTAGGAAAGAAGTAGCTGGCAGCCATGCCCCTCAAACCAGTGATCATTGAAGCACCATTCACCCAATGGGGCATTGACCTAATTGGAGAGATCAAGCCTAACTCATCAGGCCAGCACAAGTGGATCATAACTACAATGGATTACTTCACAAAGTGGGTAGAGGCTGCTCCTCTAAGAACCTCCACAACCACCACCATTATCAAATTCTTGGAAGAAAACATTCTAACCAGGTTTGGAGTTCCTCAAAAACTGGTAACAGATAATGGACAATATTTTGTTTCATATGAAATGGTAGAATTTTGTGCTAAGTATGGAATAGAACTTTCACATTCTGCTAATTATTACCCCCAAGGGAATGGTCTTGTTGAGTCATCAAATAAAAATGTAATAACTAGAATAAAAATATCATTGGGTAAGAACAAAAGAGGATGGGACAATGAACTAAAATTTTCTCTTTGGGCTGATAGGTTGTCTATCAAAAGAAACATAGGAAGGACTCCCTATGAAATGGTATATGGAGAGAAGGCCTTGTTACCCTCAAGAATAGAAAAATTAGCACTTTCCCTCATATTGCAAGATCATGAAGACCCCAACCCCTTACAAAGAAGGTTAGACCAAATTGTCCTGTTAGAAGAGCAAAGAAGAGAAACCCTTAATAGAATGATGGAACAAACTCAGAAAACTATGAAATTGTTTAATAAGAAAGCCAAAGGTACTCCTTTCTCTCAAGGAGATATAGTCATCTATTGGGACCCTAAAAATGATAAGCATGGTGAAAAGGGAAAACTCGAGCCTAAATGGATTGGTCCATACCAGATAGCCCATGTTGTTGGTCAGAATACTTACAAATTGTAGACTTTGCAAGGAGAACCAATGGCTATCCCTATTAATGGCCAACACCTCAAGATGTACAATCCCTATGGTGGGACCTGCTAAAAATATATATATAAATAAAATAATAAAAATAATAAAAAATAGAAAATCAAAAACCCCAAAAATAGAGTGATGTGTTTTATTTTGTTTTGTTTACCAGTTAAGCAATTTTCTTTTGTCAATATTATTCTAAGTTTTGTAGTTTCACATAGTATTCTTAGTATAATGAGTATTCCTTACTATTGGTTCCTCCAAAAACAAATAAGAAGAAAGGAGATTTATTTTAGACTTTGATGATGTTTACAATTTTTCAAATATGAATGTTTATGCAATGATCATATGATATGAGATAAAACAAAGTGAAATCAGAGTTGATTGAAACACCATGTTGAGGCCTCACATTACAAATGATACTTAAAGTGATTTCAAGGTCCAAAGAACAGAGTTATCTTTGAGAAGGTGGTTGAGCTAAAAATCATTACACTCATCCTTTTTAGCCAGAAACTAATCCTCAACTCAGGCATACTCATTGCACAATTTGCTTATATCAAAATACTTCTCAAATGAGAAAGAAAATCAAAATAACGCAAGTTGAGTCACTACTTGAGATATCTTGGAAAACCTCTATCGGGGCTATAGATGCTTGACTAGTAGTAGAGTAAAACTGGATGGGATTAGAAGCAACTCCATCGAGGCTATAGATGCTTGACTAGTAGTGGAGCCCTACAGAATGGTGAACATATTTAAGAGTGAAATCATACACTAAGCTTAACTATTTTTCTCAGATATGGCAAAGTTCTGGAAGACTTGGGAATCAAAATGAATGCACTAACACACACATGGGCCAAAGCATGATGGAACAAATAGCTTTGACAAATTATGTGTAATCATATCCTATGACCTTGCTAAAACAAACATAACAATATATCTAAAAAACTCATATGTTTCTAAAATTTTGACCCTAGTTTCCAAATTGAATAAAAGGAATTACAATTTTCAATACTCTATTACTTTGATATTATGTTGTTATTACAGTTTTTTAGTTTAAAAGTTATTATGTTTTGTTTTTCAAGCTTTACTTATCAGTCTTGATGATTTGTATTCATAGTAAAACCAGGAGATTCTGGAATTCTCAAGTGCCTCATGTTTTCAGCACATTGTCCCAGTCAGAGCCTATGTTGGAGCCAAAATTGACTCAACATCTGAAACCCCCAATTTTAAATTTTTGGTTTCAATAAAATTAGAAAAAGTTGCTAGCCTCTATTGCATTTTCATCTGAGAAAATTGACCTTCAATATTTGATTAACCTTAGCCATTTTTGGATTGATTTTATAACCATTGTTTTATCCTAAAAGAATCTATAAAGGTCAAATTAAATAAACATCCACTACAAAGGTCAAACCATTAAAATACCCGACTTTTTAAAGTAAGGTTTATGATCCATGAATTTAATGTGAGCCCTCATTTTAAAAATAATCATAACTTGTGGGCCTAAGTCAAATGAATAAACCCCTAAGTCCCAAGGTATCTAAAAGTATTATTAAAACATTTGGACCCGAGGTCACCTCTAGCCTAAGTAAAGTTTTAATAAAATCATTTAAGGGGTAAGGTAAGTGCCATGGTCAAAAGTCTGAGAACCTAAGGTCTTAAGTAGAATATTAATTGTTCAAAGGTATGCACCCCCTTTCATTAAATATCAAACACCTTGAGAAGATCTAAAGGCACCTTCATCAAGGTGAAATCAAATGGATGCGCTCAATTTAATAAGTCAAATATTTAAAGCACCATGGTCTAAAGTTCAAAAGCCTAAGCACAATGGTAAATTGCTTTAAATAAATATTGAGCTATTTCAAGAGATCCAAGGGCAGCGCTTGATTACGATTTAATTGGACGATCACGCCCTCTTAAAAATTCATAAAGTTACCATCAAAAGGGTTAAAGGCCGAAATATTAATTAGAGTTGCTAAGTGAGATTAGTGAGGGTCTAACACATTAGCTAATTTCCTCTTTTTTTGCTAAATCAAAGGTTAAAAATAAGTGCCCCTTGGTAACTAACCCCGTAGGTTGGAAGAAATCAATGACTGCATCAATCCTCATCAAGATCTGATGACAGTGCTCGAGTCAAAGTCCAAGCAATGGAATGGTAAAAGTATCGGGTAACATGGAGGTAAATCTAGAATTAATCATGCATTAGCAAAGGCCTTAATACATTATTAATTAACCCCTTTAAGCTTAATCAAATATTATCAAAATAAAATAATGCACCCCTTTTTCGATTATCAAACTTGCAGGTTACAAAATATTGACGAATGCACTTCATCAAAGAGAAAACGAATAGATGTGTTAAATTTAATAAGTTGAATCTTTAAAGCACTATGGTCTAAAGTTTGAAAGCCTAGGTAAAGTGGTCATGAAATATCCATGGCTATGCTCGATCGAGAATCAATCCAATGGATGCACTTTTACCACAAATTACCAAGGATACCCAAAGGATTAAAATAAGATGATGTTTAAAATATGCACAAATCCAAAGGAGATCAATGGATGCACTCTCTCTCAATATGATCCAATGGCAGTTCTAGCTTTAGATAAATTAAGGTAAATCTATCGATAAGACTAAGTCAACACTTGATTAGTCAAATTAATCATATTTAGCAAGGATCCTAACGTTACTAAATTTCCTTCAATCAAGGTTAATAAAATAAAAGTGCCTTTCAACTACTAACCTTGAAGGTCAAATTTGATCGATGATCATGATCAATAATCTATGCCCAATCCAATAACAATGCTTGAAGCAATTCATATAGCCAATTAGAAGTCCATGACTCAGTTGAAACAAGATGTCTCTCACAATCGGTAGATCAATGGTAGCGCTCAAACCCGATCAAATCTGATAGTCGTACCTCAAGAAAAAAAATCAAAAGAATGTAGAGCATACACCATAGGTTGATTTGATGGTGGTGCTTAAGCTCGCTTAGATCTGACAACCGTATTTTCCCAAAAGTGATCAACATTTAAGAAGGTGGTCACCAATATAATGATGGTCAAAATAAATCAACGATGGTGCTGAAACTAGCCTAGATCCAACGACAACGCTCTTTAAAAAACAATCACAAATTGAAGGGAGATAAAAAACGATGCTTCAATCCATCAAAATATAATAGTCATGAGTTAATAAAGGTCACTTAAAAAAACATTAGCGCATACTAGTCGAATCCAATGGTCATGCTTAATCCCACTTGGATACAACGGTGAAGACATCGTCGGATCAATTACAAGAAAGAGAAGATCTACGATAGTGTTTTAATATACCTTATCCTATGGTAGTGCTTTCACCTATATATATTAAGAAACATAGAGCATCCATCAACAACCACGTATGATCTTATAAAATATCCAATGATGGTGCTTTATCAGAGCGATCACCCATTAAGAAGGGTGTGATATTATCAAATTGGATGACCGCACTCTAACCTACCAGATCTGATGGTGGCATTTGAATTAAAGAAGATGAAATGTAACAAAATGGTTGATTGACTAAGTAATATTTGACCCAGATCAGATGACCGTGCTTATCCCCGATTTGATCCAATGGTTGCACTTATTCATAACTATCAAAGGAAAATAAAGTCCAATAAAAAGAGTATAGCTCTACTAGATCTAATGATAGCGGTGAACCTCGACCAGATCGACAGTTGCATACAATCAATGAAGGTTAAGAGACATGGTTTATTTCACCAACAAAAAATCAATTAAGGTTAAGAAAGGGTCTAAACACGTTGATAATGATCCCCTCTCTTCAGTAAACGATGGTACAAGTCTGGACAATTGGATGAACATGCAAGATCATGTGTTTGATCGGACGGTGAGCCATTAGCAAGGTAAGCAAGTCATTAAGGGATAAGCATTAACCAAATGTCCGAAAGTATCAAACAGAGGTATGTGATGCGTGTTCCATCCAACTATGATCATGAATTGGTAGATCCAATAAGCACGATCCTCCATGTGTAAGTCTAGCGGACTACGACCAGAGGAAAAGAGTAACTTAAGAACAATGCAAGCTAGACTAAGGTGGTGAATCACTAAAATGTACAACCATTAAACATGAGTAAGTTGCTACAAGAAACAACCACTGCAAGATGAATTGGAAATACAGGCAAAGGACCAGGAGAAATGACTAATTCAGGCAACAATCAAGAGATAAAATAAGCAGACTATCAAATAAAATCACATGGACTATACCCAAGAAGAGATGATACAAACTGTTCGGGTGGTGAGCTTTGTACAAAAGAATAAAATCAGATCTTTTAAGTGTGACCACGTACTATGCAGGCAACAAGATAAGCCGGTCTAAAATGAGGCCATGCATGAGTCTGCTCGATTTATAAATAGGGATGGTAAAAGGTGATCCATCCAAAGGGGCAATGGAGTGCAAGATACATGAACGTGATCATTTCTTGCTCTACATATTCAGAAGATGTAAGAAGCGCAAGAAGATCGAGATATTGTTTCAGCTCATCAAAGGCTGCACACTTAGCACTTCGATAGAATATAGTTATAGAGGGTTCACTCCGATGGAATATAGTTATGGAAGTACCATATAGGTGCTTCCAGATCTTGTTTTCCATTTCGTCCTTCCTCCTACATATCACTGCCCTCCTCCTTCTAGGCATTCTCCCTTGACCATCATCACTGTCCACTCCACATAGCACCATCTCTCCACCATCCATTGAGCAAATCAACTCCCATTGCTCCCTCCTCCCTCATATCCACCTTGTTATCAATGCCATTCCATTCGTTTGCCACCCACACTCCATCTCTTCTCTTCATCGTCACGTTGAGGCACCCTTTGTCTCACATCAAAATTTCACTATAGCAGCCTAGTCGACCCCAAATGTTATAATCCAATGACTAGGTTAAGTAGGAAATAAAAAATTATATACATGTATAAGATCCCCATTTAACTGTGTAGAAGAAGAAAAACAAAGATCGCCTAATCCATTCAGTATGAGAGCTCCCTTCAAACCAAAAGTAAATCACGATAAGAAATCTAGGGTCACAATAGTTGGATAGCATACAAAGAAGATCGAACCAAATGATGACAAGTGTAAGGCCAAGATCAGGCCAAAAATAATAGATTCAAGAACCGGAAGCTATAAAAGGAAGCATCCAAGGTCAGAATCTGCATCAAGCATTTAGAGATAGCATTTTTGCTAAGAGGTATACTTGAGTGCCCATTTGAGTTGTGTTTTTGTATTCCCATTGTGTCTATTTTCTCTATCATCCCTCATTCTTCCCTTTGCTATGCAGGTTTTGGTAATGCTTGCGTTCGGAGAGTCGAGAATATTTCTAATCTTTCTCGAGCCCCGAAGTCTAGAGATTCTCCTTGCTAATATTTTAGAAGGAATATTGACGAAGTCTTGTTACATCATTTGAACAAGGCTTTCTCATTGTATTAAATATTTAAAATAGAGTTTAATGGCATTCTGCCAACTCTGAATGTAATCATTATTGTTGAAATTAATACAATTTTGGGTTTCAATTTTATCATTTCTTTGTCTTTAGTTTTGTGTGTTTCCTCATAATAGGTTATGATATTCGAACATATTGTGAGCGTTTCTTTCATCGGTTAACCCTTAGACTGATTACAATATTCAAATGAGTTTAATGGAGCCGATTCTTCTTTTCCTCATTCTTTCTATTCATATTTTGAATGTTGTTAAATTGCTATAACAACCCAATTGGATAGGCACCGGTCTACATAAGGCATAATAATTAAGTTGTCTTTGCTTGGTCATTTTTATATAGATAATGTATAACTAAAATATGGAGTGTGTAATACTTGTAAAATCATAAGATTACCACTGGGGTTTCCTTACCCATTATGTTAAGTTTTTCTTTAGCAATTCTTCTTTAATCAGAATAAAGAGGTAGGTTGACCAGAGCTTGTAATAGCTCGTTGGTTTCAAATGATTTCTTGTAGCATGACAATCGAATCCTATGGATGCAAGAAATGGTTCCAACAGGAACCACTACATTCTTCCTTGGTTGCCTCGTGCTCCATATTTTGTAATAAGGTTTTGGGGTTCCTTTCAAAGAACCCCTTTTTTAATACCATATAAAAAAGATAAGCAATTAATAGGAAACATAAGAAAAATTTATCAGTAGACATTTATACACAACATCCCTTAGAGCAAAGATAGAAAAAATGGAAGAAGAACTTCAATCACAAAACATTTAACATTATATCTAGGAGATGTTATTCTCTCATGGTTCTTCATATATTATAGAGTTGCATCCATAAAAATAAATACACACATGGAGGTACCATGTTTAGGGTTTTCTAGTCCATGTTTAGACAACCAACTAATATCATCTCAACATATATCTAGCAAATCCAAAAAAAAAAAATCTAGTATTTTTGGAACACATCCAACAAATTTCTAGGGGCAAGTAAAAGTAACTATTAGGTATGTTTTATTTTACTCACATTTTTAGCTAAATTTTTGTATGTTTTTCTACTAGTCATTTTATTTTTTTTACATTTTTGCATAGATAGTAGAATAAAAAATTATAAAAAAATTGTTTTTTGTTCTATAGTATAGAATATTTATTTTTGTTGCTTTGGATATCACATATTAATATTTTTCTTTATTGTTTTTCCTAAGTACCCATGAGTGGCTATCCCTTGTTGTGTCACCCATGGTCCTTAGGGAAAGATAATATGTATTTATAAAAAGATCACTAACTACTAACTTTGTAGGTGGTGGAGAGTTTCATCCTCTTATTTATGGGACAAGGGTGGACTGACTTTGTTAGTCCTTGGGTAGGACAACAATAATCTATGTTTATCAATGCTTTTGGTTCCCTTTCTTTACCCATTTCCCATTTTTCTTCCATATTTCGCGATGTCTTTGCCTTCTAACTTTCTAATAACCAAAAAATAATAATAGAGATAATATCAAGGGACATTGTGACTCATGTCCCCCAAAGCATGCTCCCTAATACAATCATCACTTTAAGTGGTAATCATGTTGTCCAATTATTTTTAGGATTTTTTGATGCATGATCATGATGCTAACATGTTTTTACACCTAGGGTTTAGACCGTGCATTGTTTGGAATAATAATTATGATTTTATAAACTTTAAAAGGATGAAAATTAGCTGTTGGTTCTAAAGGAAAAGATTATTTATTTTATATTCTATAAATACCTCTTTTACCCTCTCATTTTCTTACTATTATTTTACCATATGTTCATCTCTAAAAAACCAAACATTTACTTCTTTCATGCTATTTATCTATGTTGCTATCACACCACACACACTATTTTGCCCTCTTTATCTCTTTCTTATCCTTGAAGGTACAATAAAATCCATCAACCATTGGTATGTTGTAACCTATGGAGGATGATAGGATGCTCTACAGATTCAAATCCAAAGGCTATTGATCATTATTCAAGGACTAGTTTCTAAGGCTATTGTTGCAATACCTCCCAAAGCTCATAAAGTAGAAATTGTTAAACAATCCCACATTTTATAAATCCTTTTAAATGCATCCTTACATTGCTCACTATTTTTTATATATTATATTAAAATAAACATAGGACTATAACAACCTATTAACTCCCTAATAACTCTTTTTTAAGTGTTTATTTACATCCATTAATATTCTAGTATACTATATTTATTACTAGTTGTATTCTTATTTATAGGCTTAGAACCACTTTTTATCCATAGTTATGATATTTTTGTATACTAGAGAGTAGTCCAAGATCAATTTCAAATACAAATTTGATAATCAAGGTAGGTAAAGTTAAACAACCTTCTTTTCCTCCTTGATCAATGGTGCTTAGAATAGAGGCAAGAATTATATAGAGTGGGAAGGCAAGAAGGTCCATAAGGCATAGATAACCTATAGGATATATCTCTCATGACTAATTCCTAGGATAGTAAGCACAAAATTGAAAACCCTAGGATCACATAGAATGCTTTGACAAACATATAAAATCTCTAGGATTCCACCTCTATATTTTATTCTATCAAAATATCCATTTTGATGAGAGCATCATTAAGATCATATAGAGAATCAATCTATGCTAGGGCCCCTGATCAATTATAATGAAACTCTCATTCATATCATGGTGAATATAAAATTGATCTAACTATAAACTTCTTAATAACCATCCATTTCATCTCTGAGCTAATTTTCATGTTCTCATTTATAGTAGATGAGAGTGCTTCATATCATATGATGTATTTGTTAGAATAATATTGAATATTTAATCAATATAAATACGGTGTCACTTTGTTAATTTCAAAGAGATATGTGAGCCAAAATTTATTTGGGAGCATATAGAAGTTTCGTATTTGATAAATTTGTTCTTCTTCATCAAGTCTACTTTTATTGACACGCTATTTCTATTCTACAACGTTGTGCTTGATAGGGAATTTAAATTCCTACACCAGAGGAGGTATACCCAAGAGGGATTTTAAATATATATGCTACAAGGGGCATATAAAATTTCTAGATATAGAAGCCAAATAAAATATTTATGAGTGAAATGTCTTATGTGTATGTCCAATATGTTGAGTGTAAAATGGATATTCCACATAAAAATGATCTAAAAATAGGAGAAGAAAAAGTCTAAATAATTATATGTTGATAATTTTTAGAAATGTAGAAATATTATTGCTCATCATGAGGTAATTTATCTTTCTAAAGAAAATTTTAAGCTTAGAATAATCAATTAATCCAAGCGGAGGAAATGATAATTGTTCCCCCAAGTGATGCTAAGGGTAAATTGATTTTGCTATGATGTTGTATATGCCATCTTATAGACTTCTTAGAACAAGAAGATATTTCTAGATATGGCCCAGTGTGTTTAAGAATGCCATACATGTGTCAAGCAATGATTAGAAACATGATATTTTCTAAGAGGTATGTAAGATAATATGGATAAATTAAGATAGATTTTGTGCTAAATAGAAGGTTATGGAGATAGTAGGTTGCCCCAAGCATGCATTTTAAATGATATTGAAATTGTGTATCAGAGGTCTTTTTCCACTATTGTATGGATGACCAGGAAGAGTTGACATGTCTAACAATTACTTGGAGTACACATATACAATTATATATCCATAGAATAGTTGTTAGAAATATTGCCTCTTCTAGGATGTCCAAAGCAACAATGAGAATAAATAATCAATGATCACTATCATTTTAAGAGAGAATGATACATGAATTTAAAATGATGTGGGATTGATGTGAAGATTATTTTAAAAGTATATCATATCAAGTTTATAGACCAACAAGGAATGGTGGTATAAATAATTGACTACTTGACACATTCATAAGATCTTGATGGACCAAAATTTTTTTGATCAATCATAACCCATTCTCTCATGGATATATAAATATACAAAGAGGGAGTAAGCACAAATGAGAGTTGATTTGGTTTACCAAATAGATCCTTATGAGGTCCAAACATTTTGAACCATTGCCTAATGGATCTATAAATAGTTACATATTTATGAGACATTAATTCATAAAGCTCACCCTTCAAAATTATGTATAAGATAATCAAAGAGGGATGGAAAATGTCTAGATGATATAAGATCTTGGATGCTTGATTAGACCATATACAAGAGTGCTTGGTAGATTTGAAAATAACTATGAGTTTATAAAACATTGGTGCATAGGGCCTAAGATTCATAATGGTGTATGAGGCAGTCGACTGGATTGATTGAAAATAAGAAATTATTTTAGAATGTCCTCAATCACGTAGTATATCAAAATGAGGTTCAAAGCCTAGTTTTTGTTACCCATTATATGTGCAAAACATTTATAGATAGATAGGATGTTGAATACAAATATTTGAGACTCTTGTTTATATATAAGGCAATCAATATTTTGTGAAAAGATATGTTATCATGCATGCCAACCATGGTGGTAGGAACTATGCATCCATTAATTGGTACACTTGCAAATAATCACGAATCTACAAAATACTAGATGTGCAAGGGTCCTATTTTCCTAGGTGGCACATAAGGTAACATAGCTAATTTTAAGAGGAATGAATAATGATTGTATGAAATATTTTGTAGATATTGGATAAAATAAATTGTGTGATGGATTTAGATTTACCTCATGCCTATTTAATAGACCAAGCCAAAAATACTAACCCTATTAATCTATTGCCTAGTAGGTTTGCAAATAATTGCACATCCATGAGATAGTAGATTAATAGACAGAATCCTTAAGTGATCTATAAATAGGATATAATTTGTGATGGAAAATAAAGGTGATTTATGATTGGTTATTGTTGATTGCTCATGGTTGCTTGATAGAATAAACCAATATCCAACCTTATAGATTTATTTCCTGATAGTTATACAATTAATTACAATTTTACAATGCATTGAATCAATAAAGTTGGGCCTTGTTAGGGCCTATCAAGTAATCATGCCATTGATGCTTGTTGAGTTATTACTTGTCAAACTTGATAATGGTATTAGGGATTTAGATAAATAAAGGTGATTTATGATTGGTTATTGTTGATTGCTCATGTTTGCTTGATAGACTAAAACAATATCCAACCTTATAGATTCATTTCCTTATAGTTATACAATTAATTACAATTTTACAATGCATTGAATCAATAAAGTTGGGCCTTGTTAGGGCCTATCAAGTAATCATGCCATTGATGCTTGTTGAGTTATTACTTGTCAAACTTGATAATGGTATTAGGGATTCAGATAAATAAAAAGAGAAAAATTCTATCAAGTTCCTAGCACACTTTTGAGAGAGTTCATTAATATTGTTTTGGTTGACATAAAAAGGGGATAAAAGAAAGGGAAAGGATTGGGTCATCAAGGTCATAGATGATTGCATCATACATAACTTAACCCAATAGAGGGAAAAATATAGAAGAATATTAATTTGGAAAATAGAGAAAGGTTTTAATGAAAATAGGAAGAAGAATGAAATGATAGCAAGTTATTTTATGACATATTATTTAGAATCTAATAGGAAAATTAGAGGTTTTACATTTCTAATGTACATATCGCATAAAATTTTCAATTATTAAAATAACAAAGCATCAACCTCCCTTAAGGTCCTAAGCTAGAATTATTAATATCCACTAAAATCATTGAATGCATCCTGATGAAGTATTAAAATAAAAAGCAAAAGAAATAATATAATCATAGGATTGGAAGAACTACTAGCACTAGGTAACTAGTATAAATGTAATGCATATGATTATTTTTCCAACTAGGATCATCATAGCCTTATCATAGACCTCCTAAATCTATGGTACGAACATGAAGACTCAAAAACCATGCAATCAAGCATGTGTGTTCCAACAAGTATGAAATTCAAGTAGCCATGCATGAGAAAGCATGCAATCAGACACATGAGTAAGTAAATCATGCAAGTTCAGCCATAATATATTTTAAAATGCATTATGTTAATTGCTTCTTTTTGTTCTTAGCCATTCAAGGTATCTAGGGAACAGGCTTTGGATCTAAGTTTTATAGTGATGATAAATGGACCTAACTAGTTGGGTTTAATCTTTCCTTTTATTTGGCATTAGCATTAGCATTATTTTGATTCTATTTGAAAATTGAATGACCAATTTCAAAGGATCTAGGTTATAATTTTTTCTTATAGGTATTTCAAAGTCTATCATGGTAGAATCACAGGTGCTCTAGGGAATTAATACATTTTAATATAAAATATCTAGCTAATTTAGATGACTAGGATGATATTCATCTCCTCCAAAAGAATATTGAAGAAAGACTCATAATGAAGGAATTTCAAGTTCAAAAATAAAAACAAGTTCACTATCATAGACCAAGACATAGGGTGTTGAACTTGTAGGATTTTGGGTGCAAGTGTGATATGCCCATAGGGACACTAGAAATGCCAGTCAAGATCAGTTTTATTGAATATTTTCTTAAGGATCTTGATTAAAGTTTTATTAGATGATTTTTCTTGATCATTCCCTTGGGGATAATATGGCGTTGAATACTTTTGTTGAATTTTGTATTTAGTGTAAATATTTTGGACTTCCTTGCTCTTAAAAGGCATATGTTTATCTAAGAATAGGATAGAGAGTATACTATAGTAATAGAGGATCTGATTAAGAATGAATTTGGATGTATGGAATCTAGTGGTAGAAGATAATGGTATAGATTTGACCCATTTGGTGAAATATTTATTAGTAGTGATAATGAACTTATGTTTGTTAATGACTTTGGATTAATCATTCCTATTATATCAAGGCATCAAATATATAAGGGCCATGGTGAGGTGATTAATTATAATTCTTGAGAAGAAGCATGAATGAGGTTATCATGTCTCTAACACTTGCCACATTTCTTGACATAGTCATAAGCATATTTTTCCATAAAGAACCAATAATAACTCATTCTAAGGAGTTTTATAGCAATAGATAAGATATTAAAGTGTCCACTACAAGACTCATCATGGGCCTATTTAATAACTATTTGTTCTTCTTCTAGATTTAAACATCTAATAAGTATACCATGAAAGAAGAAATGATATAGAATATCTCCTATGATGACATACTGACAAGCTTGTTGTCTAAAGTGTTTACACTTGTGATGACTTAAAATTTTAAGTGATGTGCTATATTTAAAAAATTTAAAGGCATCTTGATACCATGGTTCTTGAGGTTAGGAATCTTTGATAGTGCAAACATCTAGAGGAATTTGGCTAGATTCTAAATTCATTGGCTCTTTGATAAATCATATAATGATAGAGCCTTGTTTATCTTTTAGTTATAACAGAATAATGGATATGGTTGTATCGATGGCATATCCATGGTGGTTGGTTGACTGAAGGATAGCATAAAAAATGATCTTGTTGAAAGAAGCCATCAATTTATCCATAATTTGTTTATACGATTTTAATTTGGCATCCTTAGTTTGATATACACCATTGATCTGATTGATTACTAATTAGGAATCACCAAAGATGGCAAGTGTATTAATATCTAGAGGTAATGTGTTTTGAAGTTATAAAATTAGTGCCTCATATTCTACCATATTATTGGTGCATGAAAATTAAAGTTTAAATGATAAAGTTATAAGTTGTTGGTGTGGAATGACTAAAATAATTCCTACCCCTATTCCTTTGACACATCTAGCACCGTCAAAGTAGAATATCCAAGAATATGGTTCTTTAGTGTCAATGGTAAGAACAACTTCATAAGGTAAATTTATGACTAAAGGATGTTTTGATTATAAAGTGTTGTTGCTAATTGATATGCTATTATTTGTCCTTTTAATGATTTTTACTAACAAATTCAAGATCCAATTCACTAAGGGCAATGACCCACTTGGAAGTTCATTAAAAGAGGTATGGTTTTGATATAAGATATTGTAGAGTATCTACGCTTTTTGGGACATGGACAATATTTTTATAGGATACACTTTGATCCCATGGTGGGACATAATGCATCATAATAACTTGCTTGATTACATAAAAAAGATACACTATTGTGGCTTTAGTCAAACCATATACTCTTACAATCATTCAAAGATATGATATAGGTTATGAATATGATATTCATATTTTAGGGAACGTACTAAGAATTCATCTACATAATATTCTATGTCATGCATTAGGTCATGAAAAATATAGGCCATTGCTCTTTGATATGTTTCTCTAGTGTTCTTTAAGCCAAAAGGGACTTGATAGAAAGATATTTTCCAAGGAGTAGTGAATATGGTTTTTGATTATTTTTCAAGAGCTATTCTTATTTGGTTGTACCTTGAGAATCCATACATAAGGGATAACATCCTAGATCCTACAATGAAATTTATTATCATATCAATACTATGTAGAGGAAAATTATCTTTGGGACAAACCTTGTTATGTTTCTAAAGTATGTGTAAATTTGGATTAATATTTTTTTTTGGCGATGGGAAAAATATTAGAAATATAATATGAATAGCCTATTTACTTTATGAAATTGACATCTAAAAGCTTTGACTAGGAGAGTGACCATGAGATGCATTTTTCTTAATTTTTGTTTAACTAGTTTAGCATCAAGTCATACAAAATGGTGCTGGACAAAAAGGGATGGGTCAAGGCCAGGTATGTCCACATGGATCCAAGTGAAAATATCACTAATTTTTTTTAAAATATTAGAGTACTCTACACATTTAATATTCATCAAAAATTTACCTAATTTTAATATTCAAGGATAATTTTTAGTGCCAGTATTGATATCTATAGTTTCATATATTACTATATGTGTTTCATTGTCAAATTGAGGGGTACAAGGCAAAAATGTTAGGTTTTTAAGATATTTAGGGTCCACAAATGATTGTCCCCATTGTGATAAATCAAGGTTAGATATTTGGAAAAATGTTCCCTCCAACATAAGAGTTATCTTGTTCAAAAATATTGTGGGGGATTTCTTATTCCTTAGGTTTGTCTATGTTGGTTATTAACTTGGGGTGAAAAATGGTTAGGAATTTGGTTCTAGTGGAATATGTAGCCCTACAAGGTTTTAAAATAAGGTTATAAAAAATATCCTTTTTATCTTCATCACCCCATTGTATCTCATGCAAAGACATGGTGAAGTTCCCAAAGGTAATAATTGGATTTTTTTATTTTATGAAAATAACAAAGAGGGTAATATTTCATTCTTTCTTAGGATGTATCATATCCCATTACATACTAGTCAATATTTGGTTTCTAATGGTTCCTTAATTACTTTTTCAAGTCAGCCTAAACCCGTTCCTTGATATTCCATGTTGGCTAATATTTTCTTGAGAATGGGATATGCGAGAGACATATAACATAATGCATTTAATAATTCAGATAGAATGGGATAACCACCATGAATTTGTTCAACATGATTAGTGCCAACATAAATGAAAGAGCAACTTCCTATTTGCACCTTTAGCCCTTTTCTATTAGTAGTCCTAAAGCTCGAGGGAAAAGAATCAGTCTAACAATGGCACTAAGAGGGGGGGTGAATCAGTGTAGCTATTTAAAACTTAAATGTACAACTCTTAAAGCTAAAGCAAGGAGAACTTAAAACAGATAAAGCAAATATAACAAGAGAGCATTCCACAACACACGATTTAACGAGGTTCACCAATTTTGGCTACTCCTCAAAAATAGACTGCTTGGACTCCCATCCAAATCCAACCTTTGCAAAGCACCCACTTTACAAACAGTTTACCAGCACCCACTGGAAGGAGCACCAACCCCTAATTTATCTGCACCAATAGAAAGGAGCACCAACCCCTGATTTACCAGCACCAACTGGAAGGAGCACCAACCCATGATTCCAAGCACCAACTTGGATTTCTATTTTGAATCTTAGATTGACATAAATATGCCTTCACTTTTACAAGACCCTCACTGGTCTATTGCTCACCCAACCTCTCTTTCAATCCAGGAAACACATATTCCTTCTGTGCACTTACAGCCACACTCTCTCAGTCACACTCTATCAACTACGCTCTTTCTCCATCACTCTTCTCTCAACAGTGCTCTATCTCCACTCACTCAATTTTTCTCTTCGACTACACACATTTTTCTATACCCGCATAGAGCTCAACCTAACGGATCACTCTTACCACTCTACTTACTGCACTTTGACAGCCTTCTCTGTGCTCTGACAACCTTCTCTACTCGTTTCGGTGCTCTGACATTCTTATCTGCTCTCTTACATAGTTTAGAGCTCAACCCTAATTCTTAACTTATATGCACATTCTTATAGCTCTCTTCAACAACCTTTTCTTAGCACATATATTATTTTATCAATGACACCTTCCCTCTTTATGGCTGCACATTTTTCAATTCTGAGCTACACTTTCACTTCTGCACGCAACTACCATTTTATAACAATATTTTCATCTTGAAACCCTAAGTCTTCTATATCTTCCATTATCTCGCATGCAGCCTATTCATAGCTACTCCTGTAAGTAACTCCTTTTTGACACAATATTCTTACACGCAACCTATTAATAGGTTTGTCTCTTTATTTGGGACTCTCAGTATGGCCATCGCTTTGACAGTTTCACAACGTCATAGCCCTGTAACAGTCATTCTATCTTTAATGCACTGTTCTAATTTTAGCTGCATAATTTTATTCTGTAACTGCCCCCTGTAACTACAGTTCTAACTCCAGTTAACTCTTCTTTATTTTTCTTGCATGATTTTCTTTGCAACACCCCCTGCAACTGCAGTTCTGACTCCAGTTAACTCTTCTTATTTTATCTGCCTGATTTTTCCTCTGCAACTATAGTTCTGACTCTAGTTAACTCTTCTTATTCTGGCTGCATGAATTCTTTCTGTAACTGCCTCTGTTACTATCGTATGACTTCAGATAATTTTACTTTGGCTGGGTTCTTCTTCTTCCATCATGCCAATGCGACCTATCACAAAATCGTGACACTTTTCGCCTCTTTGACTTTTCTTGGCATTTGACCGCGTGAAAATAAGACATGTCGCGATATCGCGACACTTTCGCCTTCTTTGCTTCATTATTCATCTTACACCCATGAAAACACATGTCGTGATATCGCGACACTTTTCACCTTCGTACACTCTTCTTGGCTTGCACTAGTGAAAATAGAACATGTTGCAAAATCGTGACACTTTCGCTACCTTGAGCTCTTCTCTCTCTGTGCGCAAAAATAGAACATGTCGCGAAATCGTGACACTTTTCGCTTCCTTGCACTCTCTCTCTGCTTGCACTAGCGACAAACATGACATGTCACGAAATCGTGACACCTTTCACTTTCGTACACTCTTCTCTGGCACCAGCGAAAACATGACATGTCACGAAATCACGACATCTTTCGCTTTCGTACACTCTTCTCTACAAGCACCAGCGAAAACATGACATGTCACAAAATCGTGACACTTTTTGCTTCCTTGCACTTTCTCTGCCTTTCGCCCGTGAAAATGGAACATGTCGCAAAATCGTGACACTTTCACCCCTTGTGCCTTTCCCCCCAAACATGTCACAAAATCATGACTCTTGTTGCCTTGTCTCTTTTCTTGCCTTGACCCCGCAAAAATAGAACATGTCATGAAATCGTGACACTTTCGCTTCCTTACTCTCTCTCTTCTCTTCGGGTCGCGAAAACCCGACATGTCATGATATCGTGACACTTTTTCTCCTTAGCGCTTCCTCTTGCAAATTGTCGTGAAATCATGACACTTTTCCTTGCGAGCTCTTTCTCTCGAACCTGTCACAAAATCGTGACACTTTTTTGTCCGTACCATCTCTCTTGCAAATTGTCGCGAAATCGTGACACTTTTCTTTGCGAGCTCTTTCTCTCGAACCTGTCACGAAATCGTGACACTTTTTCGTTCGTACCATCCTTCTTGCAAATTGTCACGAAATCGTGACACTTTTCTTTGCGAGCTCCTTCTCTCAAACATGTCATGAAATCATGACACATTTTCGTTCATACTGCCTCTCTTGCAGATTGTCACGAAATCGTGACACTTTTCTTTGCAAGCTCCTTCTCCTCGAACATGTCGTGAAATCGTGACAATTTTCTTTGCTTGCGCCTTCTCTCCGAACATGTCATGAAATCGCGACATTTTTCTTTGCCTGCGCCTTCTCTCCAAACATGTCACGAAATCGTGACAGTTTTTCTTGCGCTTTCTCTCTCCTCAAACATGTCACGAAATCGCGATAATTTTTCTTGTGCTTTCTCTCTCTTCGAACATGTCGCGAAATCGTGACAGTTTTCCTTGTGCTTTCTCTCTCTTCAACATGTCGCGAAATCATGACAGTTTTCCTTGCGCTTTCTCTCTCTTCTAACATGTCGCGAAATCGTGACAGTTTTCCTTGTGCTTTCTCTCTCTTCCAACATGTCACGAAATCGCGACAGTTTTTCTACTTGGCTTCTTTGCCTCCAACATGTCGCGAAATCGTGACAGTTTTTCTTTCTGGCCAAACATGTCGCGATATCGCGACAGTTTTTCTTTCTGCCTTCTTTCTTCTCAACATGTCGCGATATCATGATAGAAAACATGTCGCGATATCGTGACAGTTTTCTTACTTGTCTTTTTCTTTGATCCTTTGAATCTGGGCCACTTCTGTCTTCTTGGAAATTCACTGTACATGCTCTGACTGCTCTGAACTCTTGTTCACTTCATCAACCGATCTATCTAATGACCTCTGCACTCCTATCCATTGCATCAACCGATCCTCTGTCTGTGTTGACAACAATGACAATACTTTGGCTGCACCTTGCTCATCAATGAACTCCTGTCCATTATACTTTGGCTGCACCTTGCTCATCAATGAACTCCTGTCCATTGCACTTTGGCTGCACCTTGCTCATCAATGAACTCCTATCCATTGCATCAACTGATCAACCTGACTATGTTGACAACAATGACAATACTTTGGTTGCACCTTGCTCATCAATCTCCCCCTTTGGAATTGTTGGCAACACACGTAATTGCGTGCAATTACCTATAATTCTTCTCCCCCTTTGACAATAATACCAAAGGGCGGCTGCAAAACTCCCCTTGAGTCCATGCACATCATTCTTAGGCACACGTTATGACAGTTAGCAAAAATTACAAATATGAGCACAAAGATAATTAAATATATAAATTCTCCCTCTACGTACAACACACTGTCGCTGCAATATATTCTGCTTCTGCTATGGATAAGAAAATTGACTCTTGTTTCTTACTGTTCCACATGACCAAACTATCTCCACGATAGAATGCACCTCCACTGTTACTCTTTCTGTCATCTACACATCCTACCCAAATCTACATCTGGAAATATGTCCCAGCATTGTCCTCAAATCTGTCCCAGCATTGTCCTCAAATCAGCTCACAAGTTCATCAAGAAAAACTTGCTTAGCATGAACCCACAAAGAGAATTGTTAGAGACCCAATGTGATTCATCAACCTCATAGAAGCATAAAGAGAATTGTTAGAGACTCAATATGTTCTATACTTAACTCCCAATCTCAATCTCAACTCAATATCAATCTCAAAAGAATAAGATAGATGTAGTATGCTTTTCTCAAGAACATGAAACACAACCCAACAATTGCCAACCATGCAATAACTCATATAACAATGATACTCATGTTCTTTCCACAACCTATATCTTTTCTCAACCAATTAGGGCTTTAACAACAATGCTTATAGACAAGGTTTAACCAACATCATTCAACTCAAGATTAACCTTGAAGCATTCAACCGATCACTACATGAAAAGGAAACTAGTAGACATCCTTTTCCTTCCAAAGGTATTTGAACAAAACAGCCACCAACATAAATCACCAATGCAAAGAATAACTTGCTCAAATCAATCTCAATGGAGTAAGCCCAAATCATGTATCAAGTAAAGCATTAACTTGATCAAAACAACCTCTATGAAAGCAACTCAACCATTCATCACCAGGCTGGAAATCATCTGGCTGCTCATTATAAACCTCTTCTTCAATCTTCCCATTCAACATGCTGATTTCACATCTGTCAACAAAATTGACAAGTGACTCACACTTGTACCAACTTTTGTCCAACACTGTACCAACACTGCAATTTTACTGCCAACTCTATGCAAGCATCAAACACAGTACCACAAAACCAACCAAATCATCTGAACTGTTATAATCCTTAACTTTTGACAGTGGAAGTGAGAACCATCAAATAGTACAACAATGACATATAGAAATATTACCAATAAAGACAACTCTCAATTTAATCACCACCCTTCACGGCACTACCACAAACAACTGTATGAACAGAAAACACACTTTGACAACTATACAACAACTCCCCGACAACTTTCCTTTCATCCTCAGATAACCACACAAATACATAGGAGCATTAAAATAAAACTTTAACATTGCTCCCCCTGAGGATGTGCTACCTGGAGTTGCTTAGTGCAATAGAGGAGTAATCTCCTTCTATCCAAGGAGACACGATTTCCTTTCTTCTTTCTTTCTCCAGAATTTCTTGAACTTGGGCTTGAGTTTTTCAACTGCATCCCTATTTTGCACCTTTTCGTGAACTTGAACATTTCTCTTGTGGGGTTGTCTCTTGTGCATCCTTGATGGATGATTATTTTCCTTTCTTTGATGCACATGATTTCTTCCCTATCTGTGTTGCACTCTTTGTGTCTGATGAAATCTAGGGTTTTGCCTTAGATTAGATACAAAAGTGCTCGGACAGAACCTTGCTATGTGCCCATGACCATTACATTTAAAACATTGCACATGATATGTCCCCTTTCTATGTTGCACTCTTTGTGTCTGATGAAATCTAGGGTTTTGCCTTAGATTAGATACAGAAGTGCTTGGACAAAACCTTGCTATGTGCCCATGGCCATTACATTTGAAACATTGCATAGGGTGTTCACTCAGGATAGCAGATGTGTTTTTATCAGCATAACTTTTTGATCTATTGTTCAGTCCACAATAAATTGCCTTGTGACCATAGCAGTTGCATTTAGAACAATAGCCATTAAAAGCATTATTATTAAAAGAGTG
Source organism: Wollemia nobilis (assembly GCA_028583015.1). Lineage (NCBI taxonomy): Eukaryota > Viridiplantae > Streptophyta > Pinopsida > Araucariales > Araucariaceae > Wollemia > Wollemia nobilis. Next base: position 2,584,786 of record JAQPPZ010015412.1, read on the forward strand.
AGAGTGAGAGAACCTCTTTTGCTGTGGTTGCTTTGCTATAGATCTTCTTTGATATTTTCTTCCTTTTGAAGATTCAGCTTCAAACTTTTCTTGCTTCGATCCTTCAGCAGTGGGCTTCTTCTTTTCTATACTTTTGGAAGATGACGGTTGTTCAGCTTCATATCCAAGACCAGACTTAGCCATGGAGCTTCTTTGTTGCTTTATCATTTTATCTAGCAACTCTGTGCTCTTCTCATATTTGAGATTTATATTGGCCTCTTCTAGTTGTTTCTTCAATGAAACAATCTCTTCTTCTTGTTGGCAGCAAACAGTCTCTTTCTCATTGATTTGAGACCTGAGAATATCTTCAATCCTTTTGGACTCTTCTACTTGCAGCTTTAGATCAACAATAACTTTGTTAGATTCCTCTTCACTTGTGCTGCATACATCATCCTCATCATCCAAATGTGTCTTCAAGGCTTCTTCTGATTTCTTGGCCTTTTGAACTTGTAGGAAGAGATCTTCAATCTCATCCCCATATTCTTCTAACTTCTTGGACATTCTTTTGTTCTTTTTCTTTTCTATACTCAACTCTTCAAGTGCGGCTATCAACTCACCTTCTAGATCTACTTCAATCTCCAGGTTTTCATTGCATACTTCAGAATCCACTTCTTCTACCTTCTCTAGTTCAATTTTCTCTTCCACAAGAACTGAAACTGGCTGAGATGCCTTTTTGGAGGAGGATCTATTCTTCTTACCCATTGTGTACTAATCCAAGATCAACCCTAGCTGATTTAGCTTGTTCAAGAACTTGGCTCTGATACCAATTGTTAGTCTTACAATGGCACTGAGAGGGGGGGTGAATCAGTGTAGCTATTTAAAACTTAAAATCTACAACTCTTAAAGCTGAAGCAAGGAGAACTTAAAATAGATAAAGCAAATATAACAAGAGAGCATTCCACAACACAAGATTTAACGAGGTTCACCAATTTTGGCTACTCCTCAAAAATAGACTGCTTGGACTCCCATCCAAATCCAGCCTTTGCAAAGCACCAACTTTACAAACAGTTTACCAACACCCACTGGAAGGAGCACCAACCCCTAATTTATCTACACCAACAGAAAGGAGCACCAACCCCTGATTTACCAGCACCAACTGGAAGGAGCACCAACCCTTGATTCCAAGCACCAACTTGGATTTCTATTTTGAATCTTAGATTGACATAAATATGCCTTCACTTTTACAAGACCCTCACTGGTCTATTGCTCATCCAACCTCTCTTTCAATCTAGGAAACACATATTCCTTCTGTGCACTTACAACCGCACTCTCTCAATCACACTCTATCAGCTACGCTCTTTCTCCACCGCTCTTCTCTTAGCAGTGCTCTATCTCCACTCAGCTCAATATTTCTCTTTAGCTACACACCTATTTCTATACCCGCATAGAGCTCAACCTAATGGATCACTCTTACCACTCTGCTTACTATGCTCTGACAACCTTCTCTACGCTCTAATAGCCTTCTCTACTCATTTCGGTGCTCTGACATTCTTATCTGCTCTCTTACATAGTTCAGAGCTCAACCCTAATTCTTAACTTATATGCACATTCTTACGGCTCTCTTCAACAACCTTTTCTCAGCACATATATTATTTTATCAGTGGCACCTTCCCTCTTTATGGCTGCACATTTTTCAATTCTGAGCTACACTTTACTTCTACACGCAACTGCCCTTTTATAACAATATTTTCATCTTGAAACCCTAAGTCTTCTATATCTTCCATTATCTCGCATGCAGCCTATTCATAGCTACTCCTGTAAGTAACTCCTTTCTAACACACTATTCTTATACGCAACCTATTAATAGGTTTGTCTCTTTATTTGGGACTCTCAGTATGGCCATCGCTCTGACAGTTTCATAGCGTCATGACCCTATAACAGCTGTTCTATCTTTAATGCACTGTTCTAATTTTAGTTGCATAATTTTATTCTATAATGGCCCCTGTAACTGAAGTTCAGACTCCAGTTAACTCTTATTTATTTTTCCTACATGATTTTCTTTGCAACACCCCCTACAACTACAGTTCTGACTCCAGTTAACTCTTCTTATTTTATCTGCCTGATTTTTCCTCTACAACTACAGTTCTGACTCTAGTTAACTCTTCTTATTTTGGCTGCATGAATTCTTTCTGTAACTACCTCTGTTACTATCGTACGACTTCAGATAATTTTACTTCGACTGGGTTCTTCTTCTTCCATCACGCCAATGCGACCTGTCGTGAAATCATGACATTTCTACCCCTTTGACTTTTCTTGGTGTTTGACCATGAAAACAAGACATGTCGTGATATCGTGACACTTTTGCCTTCTTGCTTCATTATTCGGCTTGCACCCATGAAAACACAACATGTCGCGATATCATGACACTTTTCGCCTTCGTACACTCTTCTTGGCTTGCACCAGCGAAAAAAAAACATGTCATAAAATCATGACACTTTCTCTGCCTTGAGCTCTTCTCTGTCTCTTGCCCTGAAAATGGAACATGTCATGAAATCATGACACTTTTGCTTCCTTGCACTCTTCTATACTTGCACTAGTGAAAACATGACATGTCGTGAAATCGTGACACCTTTCGCTTCGTACACTCTTCTCTACAAGCACTAGAGAAAACATGACATGTTGCAAAAACATGACATGTCACGAAATTATGACATCTTTCACTTTTGTACACTCTTCTCTGCAAGCACCAACGAAAACATGACATGTCATGAAATCGTGACACTTTTTGCTTCCTTGCACTTTCTCTGCCTTTCGCCCGTGAAAACAGAACATGTCACGAAATCGTGACACTTTCACTGCCTTGTGCCTTTCTCTATCTTTGGCCTCATGAAAACAGAACATGTCGTGAAATCGTGACACTCTCACTGCCTTGTCTCTTTTCTTGCCTTGACCCGTGAAAATAGAACATGTCGCGAAATCGTGACACTCTTGCTTCCTTACTCTCTCTCTTCTCTTCGGGTCGCGAAAACTCGACATGTCGCGAAATCGTGACACTTTTTCTCCTTAGCGCTTCCTCTTGCAAATTGTCATGAAATCATGAAACTTTTCCTTGCGAGCTCTTTCTCTCGAACATGTCATGAAATCATGACACATTTTCGTCCGTACCATCTCTCTTGCAAATTGTCGTGAAATCGTGACACTTTTCTTTGCAAGCTCTTTCTCTCGAACCTGTCGTGAAATCGTGACACATTTTCGTCTATACCATCCTTCTTGCAAATTGTCGTGAAATCATGACACTTTTCTTTGCGAGCTCCTTCTCTCAAACATGTCACAAAATCGTGACACATTTTCGTCCGTACTGCCTCTCTTGCAAATTGTCATGAAATCGCGACACTTTTCTTTGCAAGCTCCTTCTCCTCGAACATGTCGCGAAATCATGACAGTTTTCTTTGCTTGTGCCTTCTCTCCGAACATGTCATGAAATCGCAACAGTTTTCTTTTCCTGCACCTTCTCCTTCGAACATGTCACGAAATCATGACAGTTTTTCTTGTGCTTTCTCTCTCCTCAAACATGTCGCGAAATCATGACAGTTTTTCTTGCACTTTTTCTCTCTTCGAACATGTCACGAAATCGTGATAGTTTTTAGTGTGCTTTCTCTCTCTTCCAACATGTCACGAAATCATGACAGTTTTCCTTGTGCTTTCTCTCTCTTCTAACATGTCACGAAATCACGACAGTTTTCCTTGCGCTTTCTCTCTCTTCCAACATGTCGTGAAATCGCGACAGTTTTTCTACTTGGCTTCTTTGCCTCCAACATGTCGTGAAATCGTGATAGTTTTTCTTTCTGGCCAAACATGTCACGATATCGTGACAATTTTTCTTTCTGCCTTCTTTCTTCTCAACATGTCACGATATCGCGATAGAAAACATGTCGCGATATCATGACAGTTTTCTTACTTGTATTTTTCTTTGATCCTTTGAATCTGGGCCACTTCTGTCTTCTTGGAAATTCATTGTACATGCTCTAACTGCTTTGAACTCTTGTTCACTTCATCAACCGATCTATCTAATGACCTCTGCACTCCTGTCCATTGCATCAACCGATCCTCTGTCTGTGTTGATAACAATGACAATACTTTGGCTGCACCTTGCTCATCAATGAACTCTTGTCCATTATACTTTGGCTACACCTTGCTCATCAATGAACTCCTATCCATTGCACTTTGGCTGCACCTTGCTCATCAATGAACTCCTGTCCATTGCATCAACTGATCAACCTGACTGTGTTGACAAAAATGACAATACTTTGGTTGCACCTTGCTCATCACTTGATATTCCATGTTGGCTAATATTTTCTTGAGAATGGGATATGCGAGAGACATATAACATAATGCATTTAATAATTCAGATAGAATGGGATAACCACCATGAATTTGTTCAACATGATTAGTGCCAACATAAATGAAAGAGCAACTTCCTATTTGCACCTTTACCCCTTTTCTATTAGTAGTCCTAAAGCTCGAGGGAAAAGAAAAAGATTAACTAGGTCCACAAATGGATCTTAATTTTGGTCAATTAAATTTATTTGGTACTTTGATTGAGGGATGATAATCGTTTAATTTTATGAGAGGTTCTTTGGATATATTTTTATCTTCCTTAGGTTGAGAAGAGGTAGATGGTAGAGAGAAAAGAATTTTTTTTGTCTTGATTTTTTTTCCATTGTTTAATAGTAATTGAAAGGTTTAGGATTATTAGGAATGTAGATGATCCTTCATTGGTATTCATATTTAATACTTTGATGTAATGTGGAAGGGACTAATTACATAGCATAAATCCAAGATCATCAAAGAAATATGTTATAAGTTACATCACAAGGAATGACATAGAAAAGGTATTAAGGATTCAAGTCCTATTTTGAGAGGTAAAGTTATTGTACCAATAGCTTCTTGTTCTTCATTATTGAAAGATTTAATAATGAGGTTAGCTTTGTGGAAATTATCCTTGGTTAGTCTAAAATGTTTGAGGAATTTTATATTACAAACATTGAGTGCTAATCCATTATCAAGAAGAACTCTTTTGATGATCTTCTATTTAATATGAACCATTGTATAGAGGTGTAAGTATCTTGATATTTTAGATAGAGGAATATCAATTTCATGGAATGTTGTAACAACACTATTAACTCCAATTAATCCTACTATATTGGTAATATCCTTAGGAGGAAAATATTGAGAAACAACTTGCTCACTTATTAACTTGAGTAAGATGTCTCTATGGGTGGTGAAGTTCTTAGCAACTCTAAAAGAGAGATTTTAGTAGGTATACTTTTTAACTATTGTCAAAGGTTGTAATTATTTTGGTCATTTTTAAGAGTTATAAGAAATAATAGAGGTCTATTTGTGTTTCTAAGAAGGACTAATAGCATTTTTGAGGGTTTTATCAAATATTTATTCTTAGCTTGATGTCGGGTTATGGTATAAGGGGGATTAGACAAATAAATTGTACCTACCATATTATGACCTTGAGCATAATTAGTGGCTTTATAATTATGGGTTGGAAAAGGATTTTGAAATATTTCTAAATATTTATTAGATGAAGCTTGCTGATTAAAGATATTTTTCCCATCATCTATAATATTTTGGATGATGTTACATAAAGTGATATATTTATTAGTTTTGTAATCATCAACACCATGATAATCACAATGTTCATAATATCAATACCAATGAGGTAACTCTTTGGTATCCAAAGGTCTAATATGTGGGAGTATTATCATTTTTTGCATCAAGGAGCATCTTTAGGATGGTAATTTGGGTTTGACCAATATTAGTGAATTGGTATCTAGGTTTATCTTCTTTTGCTAAAACAAGTTTTTGGGGAGCAATGACTATTGTATTTATGTTATTTGTTTGGAGAGAATTAGTAATGCCATCACCTACAACATGTTTATTTTTATATTTTTATTTATTTCTAGAATATTATTTTATATCTTATTTCTTATATTTAAGTTACTCCCTCCATATGAGGGCAACTTTTACATGTTTTATCATGTCTACTGCTTCTTCAAAGGAAGTAATAGTAGTGGTTTCTAAAGGATAGAACAATTGTTGATGAATATTGTATATGAATATATGTAAGAGTTCCTTTGATGGAGGGATGTACTAGAGCCTTCTTATAAGACTTTGCCATTTTTCCAAGAAAATAGTGAATGTTTTATCTTTAGCTTGTTTCAATTGATAAAGGTCATCTATGGTGATATTTTATTTAATATATACTAAAAATTATTTTATGAATACCTCCATAAGTTCTCTAAATATTTTAATAGAATTATAGAAAATCTAGAAGTACCACTTCAATGCAAGGCCACTAAGGTTTTTAGGAAAATACTAGGGATACACATTTTATTGTGAGTTACATCACAACAAGAAACTTGAAATGATCCAAGGTGATTAACATAATCCCGCTTGACACCATATGCTTGAAATTTTGGTGTCTTAAAATTTGGTAAAAATGCATGGCTAGTAACTATAGGATCTAATGGTTGAATATACAATTCATCAAAGTATTACTATTTCCTAGATGAGGCCCATTAAAATGAGGTAATTTGGCATTCTAGTTCTTCAAATTTGGAATTTTGCTTTTCAGGGTGCTCTAACTTAGCATTTATGTTTTGGAATTCTAAGCATTCCTAGTTTGGAGATGTTGGTAGTACTAATGGGGTTGAGGATTGACGTAAGGTAAAGTTTGAGATAATTTAGGGAGTGAACCTAAAGGTGGTATTATTTTATTAGACACTATAGGTTCTTGTGCAAAATTAATATCCAAAACATTGACAAAAAAGGATTGGCAAAAATAGGATTTGAGATAGGTGGATTATGTAAAGGAACATTAGAAATAGAAATAGGTATGCCTATAGAAATTGTAGTAGTAGAATTAATAGGATGATCTATAGAAACATTAGGACCTAAAGTATTAGCTTAATTGTAATTTATTGGTGTGATGAAAGTGTTAGCAAATGAGCCCTATTATTAAAGGTTAATAAATTCTAGGATTATATAAGATCTTATATAAACTCATTCAACTATTCAATATCAATATTGTACACCAAAAATTAAATATTTATTGAAAATGCATCTACTAAAATCATGCATAAATGCTATGCATATTTGATTACATAATGCAAAGCTTTGTATTCAATGGATAGATACGTGAGGCTCTTCACAATATCTTAATCTTGACCTTTGCTCTCATCAAACTCACTGGAGATTCAATATTTCATATTTCTCTCTTTACATAATAAATATCACATATGACATAATAAAAAAGTATCTCATAATTACACATAACACCCTATTTCTAAACCTAGTACATCACACTCATAACTTTGACTTACAATAAACCTCACACTCATAACTCCTCACTTAAATACATAACACATTTTCACTTCTAACAACTTGACACATACTATTGAATTAAATAATAAACACACACCCTAATATAAATATTTATAAAGGGACCAAATAATATAATACCTCCAAAGCCCCCCTCTATTATATTATTTGGTATGAAATCCTTTTGCTACTATTCTATCCCTTTTGCTATACGAAGATGTATTTGCAATATCTTATACTTGGTTCATTCAAGTGCTTTTATAGAAAATATCTACAAGTTAATATTAAGTAGGAACATATTTTATTTGAATATGATGGTCTAGAACATGATCTATGATAAAGTGATATTATGCTTCAATGTGTTTTTTTCATTTATAAAACACAATATTTTTTATTAATTTTTGAACTCCTTGATTATCACAATTTAGTATTGTAGTTCTTTTGATTCCCATATCTGATAGAATGTATTGTAACTATATTACTTCACATATAGCATCTCTTTTTGCATGACACTCTACTTATGTTGATGAGAGGAATACTACATGTTGTTTCTTACTTTTACATGAAATATATAGCTTGATGTTGATTTTTTGTCATCTATTGACCCTAAATAGTCTCAATATAAATATTCCTATAAGTAGAAATGATTATTTATCTTGTAATCCAGACCATATTATATGGTATTGCTGATATATTGTAGTATTCCTTTTGTGGATTTCTAGTTATTTTCTCTAAGATCTTGCATAAATATGGAGATATGATTTACTACAAAGAAAATATATGGTCTAATATTTATCAAATAAGAAGGCTTCCAATTAATTGATGATACATAGTAGTAGAAACTTATGATGACTCATCATATATTGATAATTGTAGCCCTTTTTCCATTAGATTATATTTAGATTTACATTTTATCATCTTGTAATTTTCAAGTAATGATTTTGCATATTTTATTTGATTTATTGTAATGTTTTATTTTTTGACAAATTTCTATACCAAGAAAATAGTGTAGAAGTCTCAGATATGTCATTTCAAAATCTTTTACCAAATTTTATTTTACACTATCTATTAGTGTTTTTTAACTTCTTGCTATTTCTAGATCATTACCACATACTACAAGAATTAGTATATCAGATCCAACCTTTTTTATATAAATATTTGAATTATATATGCTCCTTTTAAAATTGTGTCATAGTATATGATCATTAATTTTAATATACCATGCTCTAGGGGCTTGTTTTAAACCATATAATGATTTTTTAATTTTGTAAACTTTTTTTTCCTATCCCTTGACAACAAATCCTTCTAGTTGAATCATGTATACTTCTTCTTCAAGATCACCATTAAGAAATGCACTTTTAACATCCATCTGATGTAGTTTCCAACCAAATTGAGCTGCTAATGCACAAATTGTACGAATAGTAGTCATTTTTGTTGTAGGTGCAAATGTTTCTTCATAGTCAATTTCTTCTATTTGAGTATAACATTACAACTATTCATGCTTTATATTTTTCAAGAGAACCATATTTCTTATATTTTATCTTGTAAACCCATTTACATCATATTGTTTTTATTCTTTTTGGTAGATCAACTAAATCACATATTTTATTCCTCATAAGTGTTGCATATTTTGATTCCATGGCTATTTTCCATTCTGGTTGTCTTATGACATTTTTTTATAGTTGTAGGTTCTATTATTGAACTCATTAGCCCCATATTTTCTTTTGTCATATTGTAATTTTGAGGTCTTTTAGTAGTAAGATCAATTTTTCTAGCTTTGAGTCCTTAAGCTTAGTTATATACCATTTTGCCTCTTTTATTTGTGGTGAGGTTATGAGTTATGAGTCTTCAACTAGTTCATTAAATGTTTTTGATTCTTCATCTATAAATTATTCTTTATTAGATGAAATATCTAGGATGATAATTGTACTATCCTTTGTAAATTTAATATTGGTTTTGTTTTCTTCATAAAAAACACATCTCTTCTCACAAATTATATTTTTGTAACTGGATCAATTATTCTATATCCTTTTGAGTCATCATATTATCCAATAAATATGCCACTCATGGTTTTTAAATCTATTTTTTTTTTCTTTTACTTTGGAATGTGCATGTATGCTTTACATAAAAAAATTCTTAGATGTGCTACTGAAATATTTTTCGTCTTGACCAAGTTTAATTAAGAGTAATATTTTTAAGAATTCTTGTGGGTGATCTATTTTTTATATATACTACACTCTTAATAGATTCTACCCAATATTGATGACCAATATTTGCTTCTTTTAGCATACAACGTACCATTTCCATAATGGAACAATTCCTTCTTTTTGACATACCATTTTCTTATGGTGATTCAAATTCTTTTGACAGGTATTCAGCACCCCTATCTAAGTGAATATTCTTGATTGATCTTCCAGTTTCTATCTCTACAAATTGCTTGAAATGTTTAAAATATGTAAAGGCTTTATATTTATATTTTAAGAAGTAAACCCACATTTTTTGGGAATAGTCATCAACAAATAGATGAAAATATATATTTTCTTCAAGATTAGCATTCATTTGTCCACATAAATATGTATGCACTATTTCTAGTGGTTCCTTAGCTCTATGTAAGCTTAATTCAAATGGTATTCTATGTTGTTTTTCTACTAGGCATTTTGGATAGATTGTAGATTACCATATTAGTCTAGGTAATTCTACTACCACTTGATATCTACTTATTTCATTTAAGGAGGATGCAATTATATGCTCTAATATATTATGCTAAAGATCTCTTATTTCTATTTTTATTACTAATAGAACAATATTTTATATGGTATCAAGAGCAAAAATACTATTAATGAAGGATCTAGTGGCTATGAGTTTTTCTTTTTAGTAGTAATACATTTCTTTTTGTTTCCAATAATTTTAAATTCAACCACTAGATTTTGTTCTAATATCAGATACTGATAGTAGGTTAGCTAATCTTGGTACATATAACACATATTTAATCATGAATTATCCATTAAATAAGCTAATTAATATATTTAATATGCCTTTGACCTCATATGTCCTATTATATACCATAGTAACTAGTTTCTCATACTAAAAAAAGTATTAAATCATTATCTATTTCCAGTGATATGTTTGCTTGTCCCCAAATCAATGTACCAAAAGTTTCTTATTATTTTTTTATCTCATATTCTCTTTCAAATGTTTTCTTTGATGTGATACTTTGAAGAAATTTCCATGTTTTCCTTCGTTAATTGAAACCCTTCCAAATTGTTCAATTTACAAAACTTCTTATATCTCCCTTCAATTCAATCAATTTCTTTTCCGTATTAATTTCTTCTCAATTCAATTTTAATTTACTTCTTAAAAATTTAATCATTTTTCTTTCCTTCTTTTAATTAATTAATTTATCACTTTATATCTCCCACACATTTCATTCTTTAATTAATTTAATTGCCTTTTTATATCTCCTAAACAATCCAATTTTAAAATATTCTTCAAATGAAAATTATTCCAAATTTTCAACTAATATGAAAGTCAAGATATGCCTTTATTGACACTTAATTCCATCTCTTTTACACATACAAGTGTTGCCTCATCCTTTGCATCGGGGCAACCAAAGTTAACTCTATTTTGAGCATTAATGCACATGAAATGTATGCTATGTTTCGTCAAAGAGTTATTTATCTCTATCCTACTACAACCTTCAAGTCATTCTTCTATCTCATGTGTTATCCTCCAATGCTTGAATCATTTTAATATCTTCCAAACTCAGGCACTCTCCAATTATTTGATGTCCTTTTTCCCTTAGGCAATATCTAATGCTTCAAATACTTTGATGTCCTTATGCTCTCAGGCATTTTCCAATGCTTAAATATCCTTATTCTATTATAAATTATCCAAAAATTAAACACCCTTATGGTCTTAGACACTCTTAAATACTTTTCCACTTTAGATGTTTGCAAATGCTCCTCTTCACATTCGTTCTCATGATTTTTTATCTGCTATGTAAATGCTTCTATTGTAGATTCCATATCTTGGATGTAGCTCTTAGACTCTCCTTCTCTCACCTTGGGACTTAGTTTCCAGTCTTACCTTACTCTTATATGTAGTCACAAAATCAAGTATTGCTCTTTCTACAACATGCTATGTCTCTTTATAATTAGGATTTACCCATGGGTTTTCTTCTTCTTCTTGGGAATTTGGAAAAGGAGGGTAAGAATATGATGGAAAACCTCTAGTATGGGTATTGTACCAATGTTCAACCACAGGTTAAAAGGTTAGTAGAAAAGAGTTTGAGTAACTAATTAGATCTTGATTAATATAGGTAGAAAATTCTACAAATATAGAAAATTGGTCAATATACCTTAGGAGGACCTCTTAGTATACCTGAAATTGTTTGATATAATTTCCCTTCTGAGATACTTATCGGTATGTGCAATATGCTTGGTTCCCATGATATATGTGGTCATATGTGAAGGCAAACATTGAGCTATATGAAAAAGGAATGATACGAGGATCAATCACACCTAGATACATGAATCAATATTGATACTTTCATACTAGTAGAAGGAATAAATTATTAATATTGATTAATGTGATCTAAACTAAAGAAATAAATTTAGATGATCTTGCTTAAGTTTAAATTTATATTTATCTTTTATTGGGAAAAAATTGTGTTTCTCATTGTGTTCACCAAAATGTAGATTGTGGGCCACGCAGTCTAAGACCTTGAGTCCCTTTCCAAAGGGAACCTAAAATTTTTTACACAAGTTGGTCTACCTCACATGTATATGTATATGTTCAGTCAAATATTTTGTACGTAAATATATCAATCACCTAAGGTTGTGTTTCTAACCTAAAAAAGACCACTATGAACTAAAGTAAAAAATAAAATATGTAAAAATATAAATATGCAACAAACAATAGACATAATCTATATGCTCTTTTAGATTTCAATGATTGCAAGAAAGAAAAGGAGCCTTTCCTTTCAAGGGAAAACAAGAAGTGATGCAACAAACAAATCTAGCCTAAGTGTAGCTAAATTCTATTCTATTTTATGCCTAAAGAGGTTTTGAAAGAACAAATTTAAACTAAAACCTAATGTTCCTTAATAATAAAATTTAGGTGGATTTTATAAAAAGATATAGTTATAGAGAGCAAAATGATAGAAATTCTATTGTAAAAAGTAGAAAGGAAGTTTCCAAAACTAAAAAGCCTAATTCTAGATGGTTGTGTAGAAGCACTACCTTGGAAATTTTCCTAAAATCTAGCACTTTGGAACCTACAAAACTTGAAAAATGATAACGATAGTCAGGTTTAGAGGGTTGTCTAATCATAGGGAAGTGATAGGCTAATAATATCCCCCTTTTGTAAGAAAATTTTGGAAAATGTCTAGAAATTAGAAGGAAAATGAATGCTTTTAAAAGCACTAAAATTTCTCAAAAGTGTTGCGTCAACACTTTTAAAAAATTAGAACTTTGACACCATGCAAAACAAAGAGGTATTGTAGATAAAAGAAAGTGCACCATGCATGAAAAGAAATGAAAATATTGATATTGAAAATAGATATTCGAGTACAACGAACCCTCTTTAGTTTTTATAAATGATGTGTCAAATGAAGGGAATGATCCCTTTTACAAATCAAGTAACTATGGTGCAAATCGCCTTCCTGTGCCACAATCATATGTTGGTGGGTTTTTAGTGACCACCATTGGTTGCGTAGATCCTCCTATTGCATAGACATATGCCAAAAAAAAACCAAGGAATTAGTAGCACTTGCCAATGTATTAAACAAAAGAACCACAACCAACAAAAATGTGAACATGCATACGAGAATTTAAAATAATATCAAGCAATCCCCAAGATCAATGAAATCTCAGTAATGCTTCACTAATATTTTTCCCGATATTCAATGGAGGAAAAAGATGGTTTATTTATAGAATTTATGGGGGGAATGGGTGAGGGTGATGACTTGTCCAGTTAAGATAGATGCAACTTAGATTTTCTCCTTTGCATTGGAGTTATCACCATATGTGCATGTACATAACAATTATCACCAAGGGATGTGCATGCATTAGAATGGATGTGCACACCTTTAGAATTATCACCGTACATGCATGCATATTGAAATGGATGTGGCACCTTAGAATTATCACTAGATATGTGTGCATATTGAAATGGATGTGAATACATTGGGATTGTCATCAGATGTGTGCATGCATTTTGAAATATCTAAGGAGAGGTGAGAATGGATATGATATTGAGAGATGTGGCAAGTGAAGTGGAGATGGAATAAGGGTGAATTGGAACTGAAGTGGATTGGAGTGATGTGCACATGAAAGGGGAATGATCTCATGATGTCCATAGGTTAGATATAGGAGGGTGAGTGTGTCATGATCCACCTTGGGAAGAATATTTAATGAGACAAACTATGTATTGAAATGATGATTTAGTACTTAGTTTCGATGCATTTGAAATATTTTATGCATTTATTGTTATGATTTTATGTTATATGGATATGGTGCTACTGATGTTGTGCTTGGATGCAGGATCAGGTGCCCTCATGGATGGCGAAGAAGATCGACCATCGAGAATGAGATACCAAAAGAGAAATGATGTGACAAAAAACTCCAAGGTAAGATTTACCTAGGGTAACAAGTGGTTATTGCATATAGTTACAGCTCATAATTTGCTTGTTTAAAATAATTGCATCAACAAGGAAGTTGCCTTAGGGTAATGGAGTCACTTTAAATAAGATGTTGATAACCTGGAAGTTATCATGAGATCTTATATGAATGAATGCTATGCTTTACCAAATGTTTATCTGCATATGTTTGGATGCCTTGAAAATATAAATAATCTCCTTGATGGTATAACATATTTAACTATTTTTTCTATAAGCATCCGGAGTTATATGTGTTTGCTTGAAATGGTTTTGGAAAAGAAACCCACCATGGAAGGAATTATTAGGTAAGGGTACTTAATAATACCTTCATAATAATACTAGGGCTAATAAGAAATATTAGCTTGTGGTATGAATAGAAATTAAATTCTTTAGAAGGCAATAAATTGATTTGATTATTTTGAAATGTTAATGGATAACATTGGAAAAGAAATAATTGTTTCAAAATAATTAATATTATGTCTTTGGGTGCTTGGTTAGATAAATGTTACATTAATGGTATTCTAGTTTATAAGCATTTGAAATTATATGTTTTGCTTTTGTTTATATATTTGACAAGGGATTCAATAAGTAGAATGTTTAATAAATATAAAGGATTTATTAATCCTCTAATGGTTAGTGTCAATGCTAATAATTTATATTAAAATTTGGCACTAAATTAATTAATTTAAGGATAATTACGTAATTCATCATAATATTCAAATTTGACATTATAAATGAAATGCAATTGGTATGTTTATACATTAAAAAGAAATTAAACTATTAATTGCTCTAATATTGCTAGATAACATTAGGAAATTAATTTCTAAAGGTTTATATATATATATATATATATATATAAACCTTTAGAAATTAATTTCCTACCTTATTAGAAATAAAAAGGGATTTTCATGATCATGGTATTATTAAAAACCTTCTTGTAAATTAAAAGAATATAGATGAGCTTATTTCTTTTATAAAAGCCTTATTTTAAAATTAAAAGAGATATAAATGAGTTTATTTCTTTTATAAAGTTAAAAGAAATTTAATTTAGGTTTTACAAACCCTTTTACCTTGCAAAGGAGGTGCATTTAATGAATATATTAGGGTTTGATGTTATTTGAAAATGTAACAAGCAAGAAGATGTTGCAAAAATGGTTTAGGGTTTTATCGTAACAAATAAGAAGATCTTGCAAAAATGGTTTAGGGTTTCATATTCTTCCTCTCTTTTAAAAAGAGATATGAAAAAGGAAAAAAAGAGAGATCTAGATGCTTTGGGAGAATGAGTTAGAGGACAAAGATCTTGGAGGCACTATGTTGGACAAATACAAGAGGTTTGCATCATCATAATTTGCATCTTCTACTTCCCATAACTTTTAAAAATTACAGGTAATCCTTTACCATGTTATTTGGAACTCTTGCATTGAATGGAATGTGATATGCTTTTCAGATTTCTAGAATGTATTACAGAATGCCATGAAAAGTAGAACCATAGAGAAACTCTTTCTAGAACCATTAAATAATATAAAAAAATTTAGGGTTTCCACTTGTGCGTAGTTTTCTTAATTAAAGAATATAGAAAACTAAGGAAAGATAAAATATAAATAGTGGAGTATTTATATTTTGAAATAATTAGAATGAATTGAAAAAAAAAAGGTATAAAACCCTTATATTTTTGTGTGTGAAATTAAAAGGGGTTGAACCCTAAGTTTCATTTGTTTGTCTTTTGTGTGGTCTTTCTTTGGGAGATGTATGGTAATAATGATGAGTTGATTTAATAAATTGTAAGGGCTTTAGTTTTTATGTATAGTAATTTTATTTATTAAAAGAAAATATATCTATATATAAGTGAAACATAGTAGAGATTTTGTAAACAAAATAGGATGTTCTGTTAAGTGGGTTAAATACTTAGTGAACATTGAGTTTATTTTCAAATATCGAGCTAATGGAAAATTAATATGGTATAATTGAAAATTCTCATATTTTAAATAGAGTATTGAATGAATTTTAATTATTTTATATTTTAGAGGTAAATGAAATAAATGTTTTTATGGATTCTTTTATTTTAAGAGAATCTATATTAGGGTTTGATTTTATAATGTTTTATTTATTTTAAATGGGAATTACAATGAATGATAGGTATGTTTTACAAAAGAGTTTTGTATTATTATTCAATATTCTCTATTTTGTATTTATTTCTTTAGAGAAATAATATAGTTGGAAATTGAATTATGTTTTTAAAAATAGAATGAATTATTAAATAGTATATGTTCATTTTATAGTTTGGGAATATAGTGATGGATAAAGAAAGTATTTTTTAGTCTAGAAATTATGATTTAATGTTTGGACATGGAGTCCAAGGGTTAATGGAACTTATGGGGGTTTCATTAAAAAAAATTGAAAGAATACTTAAGGGAGTATTTTGTTTACACTAAATGAAATGTGTATGCTTGAGGAAAACTTATGGGGGTTTTCCCTCCTTGCTTTCAAAAGAGTGAAAGATAAGATTTTGTAAACATTGTTTAAAGATGCATTGAAAGGAAAACATGCATATAGGCTTGCATTCTCATAAAGTAGCTATCCCGATCCCTCACCTACTAATTATTTGAAGAAAATCAAGAAGGATGCAACCAAGGAGGGCTACATTATCACTTTTATTGAGAAACTTTGTACTTATGAAGTTGTTGATGAAATGTCTCAATAAGTAGTTTATATTCTATTTTGAGAAGAAATATTGTAAGTTTGAGATGTACTTGAATATGAAGTAGGAATATATTGCCTTAATATGGATGGATGAAATTTAAGCAATTGATATTATGCTTTCATTGATTTTAAGCTTTAGTACTTGAAATGATTCTCTTATTATGACTTATATGTTTGAAATTTATGTACATATTTTGATTAAGTAGGTGTTATACTTTATTTCATGCATATAAACTGAAGAATGTTATAATGAGAGGAAAAAGGAATAAATGGTTTCATATTTTATTTTGGGTTTAGGTTTTGTATCTTTGGGGGAAAACACCTTAGTTAGCCAAACCTAGAAGAACCTAAAGGATGGATCCAACCTGAGGTGGTTGTGGTGTAGCAACACTTGAGGGTTTTGCAATGGGCACTTCAATAATGGACCTTCGAAGTGGATTCAAATATGGGAAAAGTATTTGGGAAAGATTCAGTTGGTGTAGATTGAATACTCTTTTCTATACGCAAATATTTGGACCTAATTAAAAAATAGGAATTGGTGGTGGAACCCTAAATTACTATTGGGTATTCATGTGAGGGATGACACGTGGAGTGATAGTCACTTCAATTAAACCATTAGGAATATGGGTTAATTGAGCACCATAGTTTTATACATGGTGTAATGTGTAAACTAAGAGTTTTATGTCTAAGTCCTAATTTAAAATGACTTACAATAGAAAAGGTATTGGCATCCCATTCCTCGAAATATTGAGATAGGATTAATACCTATGCCATGGTTGAGCTGTCCTA
This sequence comes from Wollemia nobilis, assembly GCA_028583015.1. Classification (NCBI taxonomy): domain Eukaryota; kingdom Viridiplantae; phylum Streptophyta; class Pinopsida; order Araucariales; family Araucariaceae; genus Wollemia; species Wollemia nobilis. Next base: position 2,602,304 of record JAQPPZ010015412.1, read on the forward strand.
CATTAACAGAGGGTGTTAGGAAATGGTAGGACCATGTGAAGGTGTCCTTTAAGTCATAGAGGTGTACAAGGTTAACCCTAGTGATTTATGAGAGAGTGATCACTCCTATTCACTTGAGAAATATTTGTAACATCTTGAACCCAAAATGTGGTGAAACCTTTGTGATTGTAATCCTATGCAGTACATAATTTATGAACCTTAACTATTTAATATTTTTTTCTCTCTTGATATGGTTAGAATTGGGTTCTTATAGATTTGATGGGGGTGAGATGGTTAGGATAACCTAGGTGGACTAATGTATACTAATTAATTATTTTTAATTAATTAATTAGTATTATATATATGTACTTATTTTAGGTGTCTATAGGTAGAAGCTATAGGTTTCTTAAAATATCAATATTTTTGCTCCTATAAATTCTATAATCCTAATATTTATGCAAATTTGGTCCCAATAGCTGAGAAGGGATGTAAGAGGATGATTAAAGTCTAATTGAAGGTATATAAATACAAAATAGTTATAAAATTATGTCAATTGGCATCTACCCTTTACAAAACATGCTATGAAGTTACTAGAGCTACAAAATGCCAAGAATAAGAGGTAATGTTTATAAAACCTTACAAATAAAACCTAGGATATTACAAAATAAGGTTATGTACTACAAATATTTGCAAGTGAGTGAATAATTGTTACAAAAATTAATTAAAATGAGATATAATATGATTTAGTTAATGTAACTATGATTCCAAGTATATTTTATGAGATGCCTATACAATCATGTAAATAAGATCTAAGAAAGTAATCAAATAATATTTAGATGGAAATTAGGTACAAATAGATATATAAGAGATGCAACAACATAAACAAGCAATATTAGAATGATAGGAGCTACTATGACTATAATATGGAGAAAATAAGCATGTAGTGGCTTTAGATAAAAGAGTACAAAGTGATTAAGGACTTGATAAATGGTTGAAAAAAAGCACAAAGTGTGTAGGAACTAATAATATCGCTATAAAATATTTTATAAAACATAAATAAAATTCTATTAACAATAAAAATATACTAAAAATTGTTAGCAGTTGTAGATTGCACCAAAGAAGTGATTCGTAATATAATAAGGAAAGAATGCATAAGAAAATAAGAAGAAAATTGAAGAGAAGCATAAAATAGGAATGGAAGGTTACAACCAAATCCTAATATAGTATCATCCTCTCAGCCATTATATCCTTCTTGATAGTAGTAACATTAGGATGTGGTCTTGCCCCTAACTTGCCTCAAAAGAAGTGATTCGTAATATAATAAGGAAAGAATGCATAAGAAAATAATAAGCAAATTTAAGAGAAGCATAAAATAGGAATGGAAGGTTACAACCAAATCCTAATATAGTATCATCCTCTCAAAAAATAGATAATTATTGATAGTAGCAACATTAGGATGTGGTCTTACTCCACATGCCTCAAATGCTATTGAAGATAATCACTATGAGAGAGAGAGAGAGAGAGAGAGAGAGAGAGAGAGTTATAATTTTAAAGAGTTTGGAGACCTTGATATTGCTTCTTGAATTTTCATACCATTGGATCTATTTAAATATTTTTGGATAGGGCTCCCTTGGAGAGAATAAGAAGTCAAAGATGCCATTAAGGTAGAGAGGAATTCAAAGTTTATAGGTTTAGTGTGAGAATTATCATGCTCAAGAGTGGAGGAAGGAATCAACATGCCTTAGGTTCATACTTGTAGAGATTTTATTTGGATAAATAAAAGCATTGAGATTCCTTACAAGAATTGGGGTGGTGTTATTGCACTAAATTATAAATCTTATTTAAGTGTATTGCTATGTGTTCAACTCTATAAGACAAGTCAAACTTGAAAAAGTTCTAAATATGAGAGAGAGAGAGAGAGAGAGAGAGAGAGAGAGAGAGAGAGAGAGAGTTATAATTTTAAAGAGTTTGGAGACCTTGAGATTGCTTCTTGAATGTCCATCCCATTGGATATATTTAAATATTTTGTTGGCAATTTTGGGTTTGAGATCCTAGCTTCTTGTCTATGAGTTGTCATTGATGTCAAAAGGAAATGGCATTAATGTTAAGAGGATGTGTTGGCTTCAAAGGTGGAAGATTCCAAGAGAATATTTTTAAGAGAATCCGGAGAGATTCCATTGGCAAGGGTTTTTCATTAAAACCAAACCGGTTTTTATTAAAACCAAGTTGGATAGGGTTTTTATTAAAACCAAGTTAAATGGTTTTTATTAAAACCAATGGAGGTTCTCTTTATTATTTATTTAATTATTATTTAAAACCCTTCAAGGTTTTAATTAATTAATTATTTAATTAATTAAGGGAGAAATTATTTTTAATTTATTAAAAATACTTAAAGGTTTTTAAACCTTTTTTTATTCTTAATTTATTAAAATTATTTAAGGGTTTTTAAACCCTTTTTGAAAAGACTTTTGATTAATTTCGAAATGGTCTTTATTTTCATCGACGTCAAGGTGTCTTCGAAGAGACTATTTATTCTCCAACTCCTAAGGTTGGAAGGCTAATTAATTCGAAATTCCTCGAATGCAATTTGCGGTGTTTGTGCTCTGTATTCGCTGTGATCGAAGGAAGACTTAGAAGCACGTGCGGTTGAAAAGTCTTCGGGAGTTTTTTGAGGGTGAAGTGGAGGGAAGTTCACTTGTGAACTTCGTAGCCCGCGTGGGCTAGTGGCAATGAAGGCTGTTGTTGGGCGCTGCATTGGCGGAGGTCACCGTTTCGAGTCTCGCGGGGGTGCTTTGCTAGAGTAACACACGTTTTTATTAAAACGTCTTTATGCCATGAAATTCGGAGTTTCTTGGACAGCGATTTATAAGTTTGAGAGTTGTGTGTGGTGACAGCTTGAAGGTTCAATTATCTTCTACTCCAATAAGGTATGGGCACATTCTTCTTATGAGTATGATTGGTGTATGTTTTCTGAAATAAGGTTGGAGTGAAAAGGTATTCTACTAGGTATCCTTTGGCTAGGTGTAAATCCTATTTTTTGGTTTGTTGAAGACTACTTATGCATTGTTATCCTTAAGGAGAGTTTTTGGTGAATGCATAATTTTTGGTTTGAGATAGTGGAAGCTTTGTGCACTAGGGTTTATATTTGTGAGTCTAGCTACTTGCATTGAGTTGGTGGAACCCTTGGTTGGCTGTTTTGAGTTTGATGGTTGAGTTGCTTCCATAGAGGTTGTTTGATCAAGTTATTGCTTTACTTGATTCATGATATTGGGCTTACTCCATTGAGTTGATTTGAGCAAGTTATTCTTTGCATTTGGTGATATTGTGTTGGTGGTTGTTTTGTTCAAATATCTTTGGAGGGAAAAGGATTTCTACTTGTTTCCTTTTCTTGTGATGATTGGTTGAATGCTTCAAGGTTGATGTTGAGTTGAATGGTGTTGGTTGACTAAACCTTGTTTGATGAGCATTGTTGTTGAAACCCTAATTGATGGTGAAAAGAACATGAGTATCATTGTTATGTGATTCTTTGCATAGTTGGCAATTGTTGGGGTTTCATGTTCTTGAAAGAAAACATTCTATCCTATCCATTTCAGATATTGAGTTGAGTTTTCAGATTTGAGATTGAGATTGAGCTGAGTTGATTTGAGTTGAGTTTTGAGATTGGGATTTGAGTATAGAACATATTGAGTCTCTAACAATTCTCTTTATGCTTCTATGAGTTTGACAAATCACATTGGGTCTCTAACAATTCACTTTGTGATTTCCTACTAAGAAAGTTTTTCTTGGTGAGCTTGCTGAGTTTTTGGACAGGTTCCAGTGGGGACTTGTGAGCGATTTTGGACAGGTTCCGGTGGGGACTTGTGAGCAATTTTGGACAAGTTTCGGTGGGGACTTGTGAGCAGTTTTGGACAGGTTTCGGTGGGGACTTGTGAGCAGATTTGGACAGGTCCTAGGAGAGGACTTGTGAGTGAGTTTGATAGTTCTATCGAGAGAACTTGAGGACAGAGGTGCATTGGTTCTATGAGAAGAACATGAGGACAGATTTGGCAAGTCTTTGAGAAGGCTTGTATGCAGAGGATTGATTTGTTCAAGAGTTGGACAGATCCGAGAGACAGAGGAAGACTTGTACTAGACCAGTGACTATGTTTGGTACGGGTTGCTGAGCTACTGTGGACGTGATCATAGAAGGAGAGGTCTCTTAGGCTAAGCATTGAGGATAGGAGGTCTTCGGTGGAAAGGAGTTCCACGTGTTGGCAAGAGGTAGAGGTAGTTGATCTTCTGAGGGATCATTTCTAGAGTAGAGGGGAAGGTATCTCCTTTGGGTCGAGGCTCATAAACATTGTAATTGGGAAGGATTCCCAAAGAACTTTGAGATAACTTTTAGAGAAAAGTTTTTGTGGATGTAGCCCAACCATTTTGGGTGAACCACGTTAAAAATGGGTCTTCAATGTGTGATGCTTTCTGTCTTGATTAATGTTGTGTTGATGCCACTTGCTATCTAAAGTTAAAATTATTAATTGGTTAAGTCTTATACTGTTCACCCCCCTCTCAGTATAAGTCCATGTTCTTCAATTGGTATCAGAGTCGGTCTCTCTAGAAAGAGCCTAACGGCTTGGAGAAGGATCTATCAGAGGAACATACAGATTCGAGAAAGAGATGAAGAGGTTGAGTTCGATCTCAAAGGTGAATTCTTCTTGGCTTTAAGAAAGCTTGAGAAATTTAGGGAAGAGAATTCTGTTCTCAAGCATCAATGTCGAGAAGAAGAGATAGCAAGATCAGAATTGTCTCAAAGTGTTATAGACTTCAAAATTCTAGCTGAAGAAGGGAAGAAGGTTGAACGAGGTTCTAACAGAGGCTCTCAAAGGAAAAGAAGCTGATTGCGAGAAACTAGAAGAAGAGGTTATGTCTCTTAGAGTGAAGTTGGAGCAGTTGGCTCTCAAACAGAATACTCCGTGTGAAAATCAAAAGAAGGATTGTATCACCATTCATGAAACTAGGTCTTCGAGCAAGATCAATCTTCATCCTGAAGAGCGGTGGATTCCAGTTGGTCACAAGAAGAACAATCATCCAAGGCATCAAAACAGGTTACATAATACTTTCCATGGCTATTGTTTTTCCTGCAAGAAATTTGGTCACAAAGCTATGCATTGCAATAAGTCTTTGAATAGCCATAGTAAGGAAAATGTTAACTCTTTTGCACCTCTTATGAATAAAAATGTCATGTGTTACAAGTGCAAGAATTTTGGGCATATAGCAAGGATGTGCGGTTTGGATAGATCTAGCCTTGAGTTCACTAAAAAGAGAAATGAGATCAAATCTAAGTCAATGATAGTTCAAACTGCTTTTCATGCTCAAGACAAAGTAGAAAAATGGTATCTTGATAGTGGTTGTTCAAAACATATGGCTGGTGAAAAGGAAAAGTTTTTGGTCTTAAAAGAAACAAACGAGAGGAACAGATCAGTTTTGGAGATAACGAGGTCGGCTAAAATCTGTGGTAAAGGGACTCTTAGTTTGGATGGGAAATCCAAAATAGAAAATGTGCTTTATGTAGAAGGCCTAAGACATAATCTTCTAAGTGTGAGTCAACTTTGTGATCAAGGGCACATAGTATCTTTCTTTTGAGATAGATGTGAGATAAGTAAAGAAAAAAATGGAAAACTCATTGCTAGTGCTACAAGGACTCCAAACAATCTTTACATGCTAAGTGAGATAAAAAAGGAAAAGTGTTTTCTAACTCAAGAAGATGAGAGTTGGTTATGGCATAAAATATTGGGGCATTTGAGCTTTGATAATCTTGTCAATATTAGTAACAAGGAAGCGATTAGAGACTTGCCCAAAATAAAAAGGCCCCATAACATCATTTGCGGTCCTTGTCAACATGGAAAACAGGCCAGAACCAGTTTCAAATCAAAAGGGTATACTTCTTCAAAACCATTGGATCTTATTCATACTGATTTATGTGGCCCTACCGAACTCAGAGCATTCGGGGAGAAAGCTACTTCATGTTGTTTATAGATGATTATTCTAGAATGACTTGGGTTACTTTTCTCAAAGAAAAATCTGAAGCTTTTGAAAAATTTAAAGCTTTCAAAGAAATGATTGAAAATGAGACTGACAAGAGAATCAAATGCTTAAGATCAGATAGAGGAGGAGAGTTCACTTCAAATGAATTTGTGGAATACTGTGAGCAACAAGGAATCAAAAGAGAATATTCAGCAGCAAGAACTCCTCAACAAAATGGAGTAGTTGAAAGGAAAAATAGAACTATTGAAAATATGGCTAGAGCTATGTTAAATGAGTCAAAACTTTTAGATGGTTTTTGGAAAGAGGCAGTCAGTACGACAGTCTACATTATCACCAGGGCCCAACTTAGAGTCAATCATCATAAAACTCCTTATGAGTTGTGGAAAGGAAGACCAGCTACAGTAAAATACTTCAAAGTGTTTGGGAGTAAGTGCTTCATCGGAAGGGAAGATCAGAATTTGGGTAAGTTTGATCCTAGGTGTGATGAGGGAATCTTTCTTGGATATTCCAGGAGAAGCAAGGCCTACGAGATGCTTCAACAAAAGAACTCATACGGTTGTAGAGAGCATAAATGTAACGAGTTGATGAAAAGACAGGGATAAGAGAACCGGTCAAGGAACTCGGTGATGAAATTTGTCAAGAAGAATTCGAGAGAGGTTTCAGATGAAGAAGAGGAAAGACAACAATTGCTTCCCAAAACTCCTTCACGATATGTTCAGAAACATCATCCCAAAGATTTGATCATTGGTGATCCAAATAGCAGGCAAACAAGAAGAAGAGTCATTCCTTCACATGATTCTACAAATGTTTCATTATTATCTCGGATTGAGCCAAAAGATTTCAGTGAAGCATGTGCGGATAAGTTTTGGGTAAAAGCAATGGATGAAGAGCTAAATCAAATAGAGAAAAGTGAAACTTGGGAATTGGTTCCAAGACCTAAGGACAAGAATGTCATTGGCACAAAATGGATATTCAGAAATAAACTCAATGAGGATGGAAATATTGTCAGAAACAAAGCTAGGTTAGTCTGCAAAGGTTATGCTCAAGTAGAAGGTGTTGATTTCGAAGAGACGTTTGCTCCTGTTGCTCGTCTTGAAGCTATCAGAATATTTTTGGCCCTTTCAAGCTTCAAATCATTCAAGGTATATCAAATGGATGTAAAGTCAGCTTTTCTAAATGGGGTGTTGGTAGAAGAAGTCTACATAGAACAGCCAGAAGGAGTGTCTCTCTCGGAACAGTCAGACTATGTGTGTAAACTAAAAAAGGCCTTGTATGGGTTAAAGCAAGCACCTAGGGCTTGGTACTCAAGACTTGACAGGTATCTTCATGAGCAAGGCTTCAGGAAAGGCGTGGCAGATAGCAATTTGTATATTAAGAATGAAAATGATGATATGTTGATTATGGTTGTCTATGTTGATGATATTATTTTTGGGGGAAATAATACTCAGATGTGCAAAGTTTTTGCTAACACCATGCAGAAGGAATTTGAGATGTCTATGATTGGAGAGTTGTCATTCTTTTTAGGTCTTCAGATTGCTCAATCAAAGGATGGTATATTTCTCTCTCAAGGAAAGTATATCAAAGAAATGTTGAAGAAATTTGGGATGATGGACAGCAAACCAGTGTGTACTCCAATGATTACAGGGTGCAAGATGAGTAAAGATGATGAATCTCCAGCGGCAGATCGGAGGTTGTACGAGATCTATGATTGGCGGTTTATTATATATTACGGCTACCAGACCAGATATCATGCGGGCAGTTGGGTTAGTAGCAAGATTTTAGGCAGCTCCAAAATATTCTCATGTTATAGCAGTTAAGAGGATATTCAGATATCTGAAGGGCACTATGGACTTTGGGCTTTGGTATCCCAAAGGTGATGATTTCACCCTCACGGCTTATACAGATGCAGATTGGGCGAGGTAGTATTGATGACGGGAAAAGCACTAGTGGTGGAGCATTCTTTCTGGGAAAGAGTTTGGTTTCTTTTCTAAGTAAGAAACAACCTTCAATTTCCTTATCTACATCAGAGTCTAAATACATAGCAGCAGTGGCTGGGTGTACACGGGTTTTATGGATGAAAACCACCTTGGAGGATTTCAAAGTCAAGCATGAACAACCCATCTCCATACTTTGTGATAATACAAGTGCCATAAGTATTTCCAAAAATCCGGTAATGCACTCAAGGACAAAGCATATTTCCATCAAGTATCACTTTCTAAGGGAGAAAGTGCAAGACAAGCGGGTCAAGGTAGAGTATGTGTCTACTAAAGAGCAGATTGCGAGATATCTTCACCAAACCTCTTCCAAGAGATACGTTTGAGTATCTAAGGGAGAAATTGGGAGTTGTACTCCCACCCCAGAATTAATCACCTCATCCGGAGGTGGGGGAGGGACTAAGCTAAGAGGCTCATTCTTAGTCCCGAGCCCCAAAGGTGACCCTTTGCCATTGATGACAAAGGGGGAGAGATATGAGTAAGGGGGAGAGCTTCAAAGTGAAGAGGAAAGCCTCAAGACAGGGGGAGCTATTTATGTTGAGTTTCTGTGTTGTTGAGAAGCATGGTTTGCCATCAATGACAAAGGGGAGATTGTTGGCAATTTTGGGTTTGAGATCCTAGCTTCTTGTCTATGAGTTGTCATTGATGTCAAAAGGAAATGGCATTAATGTTAAGAGGATGTGTTGGCTTCAAAGGTGGAAGATTCCAAGAGAATATTTTTAAGAGAATCCGGAGAGATTCCATTGGCAAGGGTTTTTCATTAAAACCAAACCGGTTTTTATTAAAACCAAGTTGGATAGGGTTTTTATTAAAACCAAGTTAAATGGTTTTTATTAAAACCAATGGAGGTTCTCTTTATTATTTATTTAATTATTATTTAAAACCCTTCAAGGTTTTAATTAATTAATTATTTAATTAATTAAGGGAGAAATTATTTTTAATTTATTAAAAATACTTAAAGGTTTTTAAACCTTTTTTTATTCTTAATTTATTAAAATTATTTAAGGGTTTTTAAACCCTTTTTGAAAAGACTTTTGATTAATTTTGAAATGGTCTTTATTTCCGTCGACGTCAAGGTGTCTTCGAAGAGACTATTTATTCTCCAACTCCTAAGGTTGGAAGGCTAATTAATTCGAAATTCCTCGAATGCAATTTGCGGTGTTTGTGCTCTGTATTCGTTGTGATCGAAGGAAGACTTAGAAGCACGTGCGGTTGAAAAGTCTTCGGGAGTTTTTTTCGAGGGTGAAGTGGAGGGAAGTTCACTTGTGAACTTCGTAGCCCGCGTGGGCTAGTGGCAGCGAAGGCTGTTGTTGGGCGTTGCATTGGCGGAGGTCATCGTTTCGAGTCTCGCGGGGGTGCTTTGCTAGAGTAACACACGTTTTTATTAAAACGTCTTTATGCCACGAAATTCGGAGTTTCTTGGACAGCGATTTATAAGTTTGAGAGTTGTGTGTGGTGACAGCTTGAAGGTTCAATTATCTTCTACTCCAATAAGGTATGGGCACATTCTTCTTATGAGTATGATTGGTGTATGTTTTCTGAAATAAGGTTGGAGTGAAAAGGTATTCTACTAGGTATCCTTTGGCTAGGTGTAAATCCTATTTTCTGGTTTGTTGAAGACTACTTATGCATTGTTATCCTTAAGGAGAGTTTTTGGTGAATGCATAATTTTTGGTTTGAGATAGTGGAAGCTTTGTGCACTAGGGTTTATATTTGTGAGTCTAGCTACTTGCATTGAGTTGGTGGAACCCTTGGTTGGCTGTTTTGAGTTTGATGGTTGAGTTGCTTCCATAGAGGTTGTTTGATCAAGTTATTGCTTTACTTGATTCATGATATTGGGCTTACTCCATTGAGTTGATTTGAGCAAGTTATTCTTTGCATTTGGTGATATTGTGTTGGTGGCTGTTTTGTTCAAATATCTTTGGAGGGAAAAGGATTTCTACTTGTTTCCTTTTCTTGTGATGATTGGTTGAATGCTTCAAGGTTGATGTTGAGTTGAATGGTGTTGGTTGACTAAACCTTGTTTGATGAGCATTGTTGTTGAAACCCTAATTGATGGTGAAAAGAACATGAGTATCATTGTTATGTGATTCTTTGCATAGTTGGCAATTGTTGGGGTTTCATGTTCTTGAAAGAAAACATTCTATCCTATCCATTTCAGATATTGAGTTGAGTTTTCAGATTTGAGATTGAGATTGAGTGAGTTGATTTGAGTTGAGTTTTGAGATTGGGATTTGAGTATAGAACATATTGAGTCTCTAACAATTCTCTTTATGCTTCTATGAGTTTGACAAATCACATTGGGTCTCTAACAATTCACTTTGTGATTTCCTACTAAGAAAGTTTTTCTTGGTGAGCTTGTTGAGTTTTTGGACAGGTTCCAGTGGGGACTTGTGAGCGGTTTTTGGATAGGTTCCGGTGGGGACTTGTGAGCAGTTTTGGACAGGTTCCGATGGGGACTTGTGGCATTTTGGACAGGTTCGGTGGGGACTTGTGAGCAGATTTGGACGGGTCCTAGAGAGGACTTGTGAGCTGAGTTTGATAGTTCTATCGAGAGAACTTGAGGACAGAGGTGCATTGGTTCTATGAGAAGAACCTGAGGACAGTTGGCAAGTCTTTGAGAAGGCTTGTATGCAGAGGATTGATTTGTTCAAGAGTTGGACAAATCGACGAGACAGAGGAAGACTTGTACTAGACCGACTGACTGTGTTTGGTACAGGTTGTTGAGCTGCTGTGGACGTGATCATAGAAGGCGAAGGTCTCTTAGGCTAAGCATTGAGGATAGGAGGTCTTCGGTGGAAAGGAGTTCCACGTGCTGGCAAGAGGTAGAGGCGAGTTGATCTTCGAGGGATCATTTCGAGAGCGAGAGGGGAAGGTATCTCCTTTGGGCCGAGGCTCATAAACATTGTAATTGGGAAGGATTCCCAAAGAACTTTGAGATAACTTTTAGAGAAAAGTTTTTGTGGACGTAGCCCAACCATTTTGGGTGAACCACGTTAAAAATGGGTCTTCAATGTGTGATGCTTTCTGTCTTGATTAATGTTGTGTTGATGCCACTGCTATCTAAAGTTAAAATTATTAATTGGTTAAGTCTTATACTGTTCACCCCCCCTCTCAGTATAAGTCCATGTTCTTCATATTTTGGGATAGGGCTCCCTTGGAGGGAATAAGGAGTCAAAGATGACATTAAGGTAGAGAGGAATTCAAAGTTTATAGGTTTAGTGTTAGAATGAACATGCTCAAGAGTGGAGGAAGGAATCAACATGCCTTAGGTTCATACTTGTAGATATTTTATTTGGGTCAATAAAAGCATTGAGATTCCTTATAAGCATTGGGGTGGTGCTATTGCACTCAATTAGAAATTTTATTTAAATGTATTTCTATGTGTTCAACTCTATGAGACAAGTCAAACTTGAAAAAGTTCTAAATATGACTAAAAGTGCTAGGAAAATACTTTTTCTTAATTGTTGTGCTTTTGCACATGGGCAATTTTAAGCCTAGCCTAGGTTAGCTTATTTGGCTAATGATATACTACCTAGAAATTTTCTTGAGGAGGTATTTGAATAGGTGTGTCAAAATTGGATGTCTACAAGGCCATAATTATATATACCATAATATATATTTACTATATGTGGGAGAATCTTTCACTAGTGAACCACACAACGTAAGACAAAACGTAAGATAGAATTGAAGGTGGTTGGCCATAATTAAAAATGCCATAATTACTCAAGATTTATATTACTAAAACCATGAAGGTGATGGGGTATTTATATTAGTGCATTTTATTATTTTATGTGTTGCTTAATTATTTATCCTAGAACTTAGGATAAGCTTACTCAAGTAGGCGTTGAATTATTAATCTCTCACACATATGTGTCACATTCTCACTCACTATGTTGACTTATTCATATTTCATTAATGGTATGTGTCACATTATTGAGAAGCATCATTAGTGACTTACTAGTAGTCATTAACTATATTCCTTATGTATTTCATATATACACCTATCTCATTATTACATTTGAGCACTAGAAGAATGGGTGAATGTATTCAGTTTTCATTTGTAATTTTGCACTTGTGAAATGTTATCACATTATTATTCTACATATTTATGTTTGTCTTATTAATTGGAATAACTAATCATTTTGCTTATACAATTGTTATTATCTCTCACACATATGTGTCACATTCGCACTCACTGTGTTGACTTATTCATATTTCATTGATGGCATGTGTCACATTATTGAGAAGCATCATTAGTGACTTACTACTAGTAATTAACTATATTCCTTAGGTATTTACTATATACACCTATCTCATGCTTACATTTGAGCACTAGAAGAATGGGTGAATGTATTCTGTTTTCATTTGTAATTTTGCACTTGTGAAATGTTATCACATTATTATTATGCATATTTGTGTTTGCCTTCTTAATTGGAATAACTAATCATTTTGCTTATGCAATTGCTATTGTAACTTGCTTACTTCACCTAGATCTTGGGTCTTATATATTTGTATCAATACAAAGGTGAATATCACATAGTATCAAAGCATGAGGGAGAGAAGGAGCTTGTTTGGCTTTTGCTGAGTCATCATAGGCTTCAAAGGTTAAATTTTTTAAAACTTCATTCAAATTTATGGAGTAAATTTATTTCTATAGAAATGTTATTTTTTTTAAGACTTATATGCCACCTATCTATAGAATCTACAACCATATTATATCCATGGTCATCATAGACCTCATTATCATTTTCATTGATTGGTCCTTGTAGAACCTTGTGCCGAATTGTAGACTTCAATGACCATCTCAGGCTTGCACCCATCTTAGACCTCATATCCATTTTTATTTTCTAACCCTTGTAGGCCCCCATGCCTAGCTTGTAGTCTTCATAACCTTCATTGTTTTAGGACAAAGTACCCATTAATTCTTCATAACCTAGGCCCTGTAGTTCTCAATAGAGCATTATTTCAACACAATTTTTGAAGACCACTCCAATTCCATCTCTACATGGATTTATTTTTAAGCTCCATCAGTATTAATTTTAATCCAACCTTTTGGGGATGTTTTCCAACTAGATATGTATAGATTCTCTTGTATTTTGGATTCCTTATCCATCATCCCTATATCAACTTTTCCTATTTAGAATACACTACCATAGTTTCTATGAATTTGCTCTATATAACCTACCAAATGCCATCAAAGGATGAAACAATTTCTCTAAAAATTATATCATTTCTCTCCAACCACACTGAGCACCAAATAAATTTTAATCTAATATTCCACCCAACACAAAGAGCTTTAGATTTAAATATATATCTCTTTCATATTTCATAAATACTAATCCAGTTCAAATCACCATTAGCTTATATTTTATAAGCTAAAAACCATATCTCCTAGATCGAGCACATGATCGGGAACTCAAACATAAAATGGTTAGATGTTTCCTCACTTTTATAGCATAAAACACATTGGGATGGACCAATGATTCTCCTACGTATTATATTATCAAAAGTAATAATTCCATTATGCATGAACTACTAGGTAAAGAGTTTACTTTTGGCGAACCCTTGGACTACCAAATATTTCTCGAATACTCAACTTGATATGCATGAGGAGGATGTTTTGGAACAAGTTTATGTATAGCGGATATTTATCGCTAAATTTACTAAAATTAAGATTTTAGAAATTTATAATTAGCTAATATTTGGGACCCTTGACTAGGGCCCATTAGCCAAAAATTTTGGGTGCATTTTTTTTTTTGGGTTGATTAACCCCAATTTTATAATAATTTGACCATTTTAAGTTTAAATTTCCAACATTTCCCCTAATAATCATGAACCTACATGTGTTTGGACAATATTCGCCTAGATTTCAAAACTGATTCACCAAATTTTTATAAATACATTTTGGGGCCAAACCCTTACACATAGCCCTATTTTGGAAGGATCTTATCATATCCATCCTTCATTGTGTAAACTCCAAGGCTCCAATAGATCCAAGCTAATTCATCCTCCTCATCTCTACCTGTGAGAAATATTTTTTCCAAGATTTTAATCATGATGGTTGTCAATTCCAGAGGGATTGAAATTCACCACTCATCCAAATTCTTAAAATGCTTAAACTTATAATCCCTTAGTTGACTACTATTAAAATAACTTTCAATTTGGATTCAACCCATGCTTTCCATGACTATTTTTACTGGTTATAGTTTTGGAAATTCAACATTGATATGTGGGTATTGATCCCATGAATCTATCCAAAATAATGCCTTCTCCCCTATCCCCACTTTCCAAAATATTACATATTTCACTACATGATATCCTAACTTTAGATCCTACCACACTAAGGACCCATTACCATCTAAAAAAATGACTCATCTTATTTGGGTTCACTTGTCCCAAATATTTACTAGTTAAAACTCTACTACATAAAAAAGTTGTATGGGAGATCCACCTCTAGTAAAGATTTCCAACCAAAGCTTTATTATTTAAATTTGATCTCCTCGGCCATAAAAATTCCTTTACCTTGGTTTGGATTACTTTATTCCAACCTACTAAGGCCCATTTCCTCTCTCCTTTTACTCCTCCCCATAAACATTTTTAGATGGGGTATACCCTATATTTACCATGGACAAACATCCTATAGAGAAATTTAACAAAGGAAAATCTTGGCAAGCTTCACAAGTGCTGGAACTGATTCATAGTGACTTATCCAATCTATTTCCAACCTTGTGTTTCAATAAAGCTCATTATATACTCACCTTTATTGATAAATTTTCTTGCTACACTTGGGTCTATTTCATTCTTCAAAAAGGTAAAGTCTTTGAACACTATCAATAATTTAAGGACCTTGGTGAAAATAATAAGGAAAATAAATCAATATTCTTTTTATAAAAAATGAAAAATAATATGTGAACCATGGATTTGGGTAGTTTTATTCTCACAAGGGGATAGATATTCAACATTGAGTTCCATATAGTCCATAACAAAATAGAGTTGTTGAGTGGAAGAACTGATTCTTGAAATAAATGGTAAGTTTTATGATTCACTCATGGTCTCTCACACTGTAATATTGGATCAAAACCAAAAAAATTGTGACTTGCATTCAGAACCATATCCTCACAAATTCTTAAAAAGCATAACTCCTTTTGAAGCTTGGAATGGTTGGAAGTCCACAATGAAATATTTTAGAGTCTTAGGATCCTTTACATGGGCACACTTTATTTTGAGAAATGCAAGGCAATAGAACCTAAAATCCATTATTGTATCTTTATCAACTATCCTAATGGCATCAAAGGGTATCAATTACAACATCCAAAGAATCATCAAATCTTCATTGAGAGGAGTGCACAGTTCAAGGAAAGCTCTCCCAACTTGACCTCCCACACTTTTCCACCTTTTCTCATATAAGATTCTAATAACAATAATCCAAAGGAAGCTTCTCAAGCTTCACCACTTTCATATCATAGTAAGCATTCAAAAGCTCCATCATTTTTCACTTTAGTGTCTCTTTGGATATCAATACTCTTCATGCAACATATATTTTTTTTGGAGATCCTATTGACTCTAGGCAAACTCAATTATAACGTCAACACCTTTCTAATGTCTATGTTTCCTGTACTTCTAATCCACAATCATTTAGGAAGCATCTAGTATTGCTAAGTGGGATTCAATAATGGAGGAAGAATATAATTCCTTGATAAGGAATCATACATGGGACTTGACCCCCCTTCCTAAGGGAAGGAAACTAGTTCAATGCAAGTGGATCTATCAAATAAAATATGGTGTAGAGGAAACTATTGGTAAGTTCAAAGCATGAATTATAGAAAAAGGTTTTCATAGGTTCTTGGCATCGACTACACTAATACCTTTATCTAGGTCATAAAAGAAAACTTCATTTGTTTGAATATTGTTATTGTTACAACTCATGGTTGGGTTGTATATTAGTTGGATGTGAAGAATGTATTTCTTCATGGTGGTATTTAGGAGGATATATAAATGGAGAAAATATAGGAGATCATTCAAGATTCATCATTGTTATACAAATTGCAAAATTCTATCTAAGGCCTCAAATAGGCCCCTTGGACCTAGTATGGCAATATGGACACCTTTCTTCTCTATCATAGATTTGCAATATGTTATTCATATCCAAATATCTATATATTGAGGGAAATTATATACCACTTATTTCGGTTCTCTATGTTTATGACCCAATAATTATATGGGGTTCCTTATTGAGTTTTAGTAGAGTTAAATCTACTCGATAGGACAAATTTGCTATAATATACTTGGGTTTACTTCACTACTTTCTTAGGAACAATATCACACAACCTCCATCTATGATCACTCTTACACACCCTAAGTATGCTCTTGATCTACTTGATAGGTTTAATATGACTTACTATAAGTCTGAACTAACTCCTTTTTGGTCTAGAGTCAAATTAAGGACACAATATTTGACTCCACATGTTGATGCTACTTTATATCGTTAACTTTTTTGTAGCCTTAGTTATTTG
The DNA here is from genome assembly GCA_028583015.1 of Wollemia nobilis. NCBI lineage: Eukaryota > Viridiplantae > Streptophyta > Pinopsida > Araucariales > Araucariaceae > Wollemia > Wollemia nobilis. Next base: position 2,618,817 of record JAQPPZ010015412.1, read on the forward strand.
AATTATACCCATCCTAACATATATTATGTGGAGGGAATGGTTTTATGATTTATGTAAGAACCCCATGAGCTTCATTGGAAAGATATCAAATGCATCCTTCACTATGTTTAGGGTACTTACAACTTTGGGATTCACTATTCTACAACTACTACTTCTACCTTGGTTAGATATACAAATGTTGATTGGGTAGGTGATCTTGATGATCACAAGTCTACTTTTAGCTATAGTTTTCACCTTGGTTTATATCCCATTTATTGGCCAAGTAAAAAATAACATGCTATTGCTTTGTCTTCCATAAAGGATGAGCATTGAGGAACTATGAATACTTTTTCTAAGGTTACATAGCTTTAGAATATTCTTACTAAGTTTGGCATACCTTTTACAAGGTCCACAGTCACATTTTATAACAATAAAAGCGCTATCCATATCTCAAATAATCTAGTCCATCATTAGAGGTCCAAAAAAATTGAGGTACATATACACTATGTTAGGGAGCACATCCTATATAGGTTCTTAATTTATAGTATTGTCCTACATCAAAGTAGGTAGCAGATATTTTCACCAAAACCTTTATAGAAAATAAGTTTCTATATTTATGAGCTTTATTGGGGTTGTGGGAGACTCTTCCATCCAGAATGACATCTTAGTATTGTTTTCTCTTTTGGGAAGGAGTTATTTTCCTATTGTAATTTTCCTTTTTCTTTCTTATGAGAGATAAGTTTGTATATGTGTACCTACTATTGATACATATTTTCTGGGACCCATCTATAACTACTCACCTAATTTATGCTTATGGGGGGTGTTAGTTCATTTTATTATTTTATGCATTAGTTATTTATTTATCCTAGCATGTAGTATAATCTTGCTTAGGTAAGTGTTTATTTATTCATCCTTCACTAATACCATGTGTCACATTGTTGAGAAGCATCATTAGTGACTCACTAGTAGTCATTAATTAGATTCCTTGTTGGGTATTTTATATATATACCCATATCATGCTTACACTTGAGCAATCAAAGAATGGGAGAATGTATGTAGTTTCATTTATAATCCTACACTGGTAGAATATTATTTTATCATTATTCTACATATTTATGTTTACCTTATTAACTAGAATAACTAATCATTTTGGTTATAAAATTTCTATTGTAACTTGCTTACTTCATATAGATCTTGGGTCTCACATCTTCATATCAATCCATAGGCAAATCTCACAATTTTAAAGTCTAGCAACTTATCATCCTAATTGATTTTGGTAGTACCCATAATTTTATTGATCATCAGGTAGCTAAACAAGCAATTTATTGCATCTTTTTTTGCAATTCATTTGAGGTTATGGTTTTCTATGGGGGTACTATATAGTGTAAGGGAAATGCATGAATGTAAAAGTGACAATGGATAACTACAACTTAAGGGAAGACATGTTTACCCTCTCTTTGGGGGTTATAAAATTTTCCTTTGGGGGCTATAACATTGTGTTGGGAACTCAATTGATTTGTACATTGGTCATAATTATACGGGACTTTTATGAGCTATGGATGTAAATCATAAAACATGGGAGACAATACACTCTTTAAGGCATGACTACAAGTTCTACCCAACTCATTAGCTCACATTGCATGGGAAACTTTTAAAAAAATATCTTAAGAGGTGAAAACACAACTATTTGTACTACATGCCCCAAATACCAATGATATAGTTTAGTTAGTTGAATTACAAGATATTATGGATAAAAATACCCTTGTATTTGTAGAACCACAAGCATTACCATCATGACACTCCCACAATCATATCATTGAGCTTGTTTTTGGGATCTTATTACTAAAATTTCATCCCTACCAATACTTATATATAAAAAATATCAAAATTAAAAATATGGTGTAAGATTTATTTGTGGTAGGGGTCATTTGAATGAGTATTAGCGTATATTATTTCTCAATAATTTTGGTTCATAAAAATGGGTCTTGGTGGTTATGTGTGGATTTTTGAGAACTCAACAAAATTACCATCAAGGACAAATTTTCCATTCTTATCATTGATGAGTTATTGGATGAAATCCATGGTGTTCATTTCTTCTCAAAGTCTAGAGGGAAATAATTTTTTCTATGGTTGTGTATTATCTCTCTAAGTATACTAATTACTGTCTTGTAGTGCACCCTCATGAGGCATCAACTATTACCCAAATATTCCTTGATTCCATTTTCTACCTTCATGGTATACCCAAGTCTATTGTATCCGATCATTACCCCATATTCATTAGTCATTTTTAGAAGTAATTACTCAAGATAATAGGTCAAAACTCAATATTTTCTTGACATACCATCCATAGATCACTGTAAAAACTAAAATTGTCAACAAGTGCTTAGAGATTTATCTATATTTCTTTGCATCTAAACAACTAATTCAGTGGGTCAAACAAATTCCTTTGGCCAAGTAGTGGTATAATACTTCCTCTCACTCGACCAAGTTGATACCATATAAAGTAGTTTATGGATAACTACCACCATCACTCCTGTCATACATTCTAGGTTGTTCAAAAATTCAATTTGTGGATTCCACTATCATGAAGCATGCACAACCAATCCAAAATTTGAAGATAATCTGGTCATGGTGTAGAACCATATGTGACAACAAGCAGATCAACATCATTCTTAGAACTATTTAAACATTAGAGATATGGTTTTCCTATGTCTATACCCCCCCCGCAAGTAGTCATCACTGAAACTCTATGGCGGTTAGATGTTAGAACCAAATTTTTATAAACTATATAAAGTGCTCTAACAAGTTTACCCCATGGCTTACAAGTTAGAATTGTCACCTTCTTCCATGATACATTTATTTTTTTACATAGTATATCTAAAAAAAATACTTGGACACTGTATATAGGTGTAGTTCACACTACCCTGGTTGGATGAGGAAGGATCAATCATATTAGAACCTAAGAATATTCCATAGCGGTATATATGCACACTTTACAACCACACTCTCAACAATATCCTAGTAAAATGGTGTGGTCTATAGGTAGAAAATGTTAACTAGAAGGTACTCCAACAACTATATTAGAGGTTTCCTCACATCAAGCTTTAAGGACAAATATTATTGAAGGGGGCCATATTAGGACCCTATCCTAAGACAACTATCACTATGTCCATGGGTGCCTAGTATGTATGGGCCCTGATGATGTAACCTTTACTTTTATTGAAAGTAGGAGTTGGTTGCCAGAGTCCCCCCTTTCATGTGGTCTAACCCTTGAGCATTAGGCTTAGGGTAAATAATAATCTATATGGCTTATAATTATAAGTTGTATACATCATTGTATATGGTTATAAAGATGAATAAATATAAGAGACTTCAAACAAGGTCTAACTACCCTTATATTCTATAACATTGTTGTATGTATTCATTATTTACTAGTGTTCCTCTAATATTGTTGAAAATATTTTTTGGATGTATATATAATTTTTCATAACTAAGTATTTTTAGCGAATATGTCACATGATCATGCACTATTTGAGTATGTTGTATGGTTTGAATTTTATATAGTAAATACTAAATTATATCAATTATAATTACCACTAACACAAAGATCAAATCAATTGGAATAACCACTAACACAACTGAAAATTACATATATTATCTAAAATTATTAAAAATGATAAACTTATGTGTAAAAATATTTTTAACAATAAATTTTTTATTTATATTATATTATATAATAAAATTGTTTATGTATCAAATAATTAATAAAATCATAAACAAAAACATAAACTCATAAAATGGTGTTAGTGTCTATAAAAAATATTCTTTAGTGATATAATCAACTACATGGAGAAGCCTTCTAAATAGAAATTGTAACTTAGTTAACACAAACTTAACACAACAAAGCCTATGCCTCACAAGAATATAACATTCAAATCTACCAATAAATAAAAAAAGTATAAGTTATTCATTAATACCACCTAATTATATATTGAAAAGAGAAAAAAACTACTATTATTGCTATAATAATGACAAGGTTTGCCAAGGTTTTACATATAGACTAGTCCTTATAGTGCATGGTAAATCAAAAAAAGTACTAGCACTACAACTAATGTACTACAACAAATTTTAAGATTGCTTAGTATATTAGCTTATATATAAATATATGTTAAAATTTTCACCTTTCTTCTCCATGGTTAACTTAGATCATCATCCTCCAAAGGGTTATAAACTTATCACTCATAGTTCAAATAGATCATCTACCATTTCATTGTCAAGTATGTCTTCTTCCTTAAATGAAGATTTGTACTTATTAAAGCATGTGTTTGGTGAGCAACTATCCTCCTTACATTTTCTTTTTAACCTCCTTATCCACATCTTCCACATATTTTTACAAGTTTAAAGTAGTCACTGATTCTACATTTTTATGATCAAATTTATTTATTTTTTGTGTTTTTCCTTTTCATATCTTTGGTTTGAATTGTTATTATTCAACAATATGAGTAGCATTAAAGCCAAATAATAAAATATTTTTTTATAACATTCTAATATTGTTAAGCTGTTAATTTTTTTTAATAAGATTCAAAATAAAATAAAATTAAATAAATAAAATTTTATTTGAAAATCTAATATATAGAACATGTGTTGTATCTTTTACAAACTATAGATTGTATGAGATAAATTATTTAGATGTTTGAAGGTAAGCCTTTCTTGGGACAAAAGTAGTAAACTGTCCTAATTGACTATGGCTATTCCAATTTTGAGTCACTATGGTTTCCTTCACACACTGTTGTTAATAATGAGGTGAGGGAGGGATTATAGTGAACTCCAAATATTTGAACCTAAATAGTAAAAAATGAAAGGAAATTATGGGTTCCTTATATGTTAAAAAATGAATATTTAGATGTTATCTACAATCTTTTCACCCCTAAAAATAATCACTAAAAATGAAAAATCATCTCACTAACACAAGAGAAACATGCCTTATAAAATTAAATGAAAACTAAAACTTTTACAATATGTGTTTAAAGTATGAAGATAATAAATATCATTATTTTATTTATATATATATATATAAACTTATAAGAAAAAAAAAATTTGCTACAACCATAATACTGTATATTATAAATATAAATTATATATCAGTCAATACATTGACCTCATAACAAATACCTTCAATCATCAACTTGACATAAAAATGTATTAAAATAATATTTAAAATAATTAAATATTAGTATTAATCTAGATAACGCACAACAAATAACTTGAGGTTGGTGTATTATATGAAAAAGGGAGAAACACATTAGTTGGAAAATATGGAAATACACATGAAAGAGACAAGTGCTACACCATTTTTAGTTGTACATCATATCTTTCAGTTGTAAATAAATAATATTGCATCATGACAAAGTTTTGAGTTTTTCTACTTGTAGATGAACTTACAAACCTAACAAAAAGAGAAGCTTCATAAAGTCTACAATCACTTATATTTTAGTTGGGTGTAAAATATATTTTAAACTATAGCTTATGACAAGTTTACTTACCATATCTTTTATATTCTAATAACATGTAATATTATTAAAAATAATAAAATGAATCTATAGCCAATCAAAAAGTATAATGTAGAAAGAGTTGAAACTAAAATGTTGTTCATATTAAATGAACAACTTAATCGTTATTTAAAAAAAAAAAAAATTGCCAGCATCCTATGGAGACTAAAAAACGGTTATGGCTTTTGACTGTAAATTGTTGTCATCCACATTAGTAATTAGAAGTTGACGTGAAGTGAGGGGAAACTCTGCAAGTTAGGGATACTTCCAGAGCGTAAATCATGCCAAGGATTGTGGTAAAAGAGTTTATTCATTCGTAACTACTACCCACTCTAGTACATCGTTTCTGTAATGCTAGAAGCTACGCCATTTGATTGTACATGTATCTATCAGTCTGGTCTACATGGGAAGCTACGCCATTTGATTATACATTTATCTATTAGTCTGGTCTGCATGGGAATATAGACCTGTAACATTTCTGTGGACAGCTCTGGGAAGCAATTAAATGAGATTAGCACTGTTTTTTTACATCGTTTTCTTTTGGCTATGGCGTATGGTCATTAGCAATCCCAACTGTTTGTAACTTTGTGGAGTGTTGTTGGGTTGTGACTTTGGAACTATCGTTAATTCCATTACTTCTCCTTGCAGCTTTTGGCATTGCGTTTCGCACACGCTGATGGTAACTTTCAACAGAGTTGGGTGGATAATAATTTGGTTAGAAGTTGTTCGGGATTTGTAATTTTTTTTATTGTTTTGGACCTTTTCCCAATGTAATCTGCTTACCAGTAACTCAATACTTTGCCTTTACTTTGATGAATAACAAGCTAGCTTCGAGGGGAAAGAAAACAAGAAGGGAAAGAAAAAAAAGAAAAACATGATAGTTACTTTGCTGAATACACAGAACTATAACTTGACTTGAGGATAAATAATTCTTGCACTTTCGGAAGTTTAATATTATTTCATTGGTGAATGTGAAGTTAATTAATTAATTAATTAGAACAAGATATTTTAAAGTTGGATGAGACTTTTCTCAACCTTGGTAGTAAGAGTACTAGTTGTTTTCTTTTTTTAACTTTTTAAAAAACTTCAATAACTCTAAAGTTCAAGATCCTAAGAATTGATTATTTTTTGTTATAACATTAAAATAAGATCTGCATTGGAGTTAAATCTTCTAAATCATATGCTTGTATTTATTGTTCAAATTAGCCAAACATTGGTTTTGTTCACCAACCTACTCAATCATCTTGTCCTCAATAGCCATGCCATTGAATCCCTACCTCCTTCTGGGTACCCGTCTTAGCCAGAAAGTTTGCCATTATATTTAGAGTTTTACCCACATAAATTAGGATCACATCATTCAATTTCTTTCACAACTCACAACTCTTTAATTTGGGATACAATAATCCTTAATATCCACATCTCCAAAACAAAGTTCCTCATGCAATCCAAAGCTCCTACCAAGATTTGAGAATCTAATTCTATGATTATCTTCCTATAACTTTGTCTTACTGCCCAAATAGAAACATATTTGATAGCCAAGGCTTTTGTTTCATTGTTTGTGGCCTTGTCTAGGCCCTACAGTTCCTAATAGAGCACTATCCCAACATGATTCCTATAGACCACTCCAATTCTAGCTCTACCTAGATTACCTTTTGCAACTCCATCAATATTAATTTTAATCTCGCCTTCCAGGGGTCCTCCTACACTTCAACTTCCTTCTCCATCATCCCTATATCAACACGAGTTTCCTCTTTAGCATACACTTCAACAAGTTTCGTGACTTTGCTCCAAATGACTTGTCAATCACCATCCAAAGATGAAAATGTTTCTCTAGAAAATTCTATCATTTCTCTCGAGTCCCAATTATCACTAAATAAAGTTTAACCCAAGCTTCCACCCGATACAAATAGCTTCATATTTAAATCTACCCCTCTTCCATATTTTCCAAATATGAATCCATGTAAGATCACTATTGGCTCGGATTTATAAGCTAAAATCCACCTCTCCTAGATTTAGCACATGAACGAGCACTCAAACATCAGGTGATTAGATGTTTCTTCATGTTTGTAGCATAAAACACATCGGGATGGGCCAACGATTTCCCTACATCTCAAATTATCAAAGGTAAGAATTCTATTATGTATGAACTACTAGGCAAAGAAGTTTACTTTTGGCCAACCCTTGGACTGCCAAATATTTCTCCAATCCTCAACCTAATATGCATGAGGAGGAGGTTTTGGAAGGATATTTTCATATCCATCCTTCACTATGTACGTAGACTCCAAGGCTCTCATAGCCTCAAGCTAATTCATCCTTCTCATCCCTACTTATGATAATTTTTTGCCAAGATTTTAGTCATGACGGATGCCAATTCGAGGGGGATTAAAATTGCCCACTCGTTCAACTTCTTAAGCTGCTTAAACATATAATCTCCCAACTAACTAGTGTTGAAATAACTTTCAATCATGATCCAACCCTTGCTTTCCATGGTTGTTTTTACTAGTTACAGTTTTGGAAATTCAATAATGATAGGTGGGTATTGATCTCATGAATCTATAAAAAATTGTACCTTCTCTCCTCTCTCCACTTACCAAAATAATCCATCTTTCACTACCTAAGATCCTAGATTTAATGTTTGCCACATTAGGGGCCCATTACCATCCAAAGGGAAACAAATCAGCTCATTTGGGTTCACTTGTCTCAAATATATACTAATTAAAACTCTGTTGAATAAAGAAGTTGGCTAGAAGATCCACCTCTAAAAACTATTTCTAGCCAAAGCTTTATTAGCTCTGATATCCTCAAGCCCAAGCCTCAATTCACCTTGGGTTGAGTTTATTTCTTCCAATATACTAATACCCATTTCCTCTCTCCTTTTCCTTCTTCCCACAAAAATTTTCTAGCCATCTTGTCTAACTCTTTCCATATGGTATGTAGGGCAGCAATGATATAAATTTTGTAGATTGAAATGGCATGAATTACTGACTACAAAAAAATTAATCTACCCTCAAAGGTTAACCATTTGTGAGACCAATGGTTAATTCTTTCTTTGATATGGTCCAAAAGATTACACCATACAATTATCTTTAATTTTTTAAAATGTAGAGGGACCCCAAATAGATCACTAGGAGAGAAGTCCTCATAAATTCCAAGATCTCGAGAATTCTATCCTAACACCTTTATTCAAGATTGAATAAGACCACTTTGAATTTTTTTTATCATTGATGACTTGATTTGTGGCCCTAAGATAAAAATTAAGAGTATCTCTGACCATGCTTACTTTCCTAAGGTTGGCCACTCTCGTCAATCCTATGTCACCCACAAATTGTAGGTGAGTCAAAACCTCCTCACCCACCTTGACACTTGTGAGCAAACCCTATTGTCTTCTCCTCAAGATAAGTTTTCCTAAGCCTTCATCCAATATAAGAAAATGATAAGGAAAACAAAGATATCCTTGATGAAGGCCTCTACTGGATCCAAATGGTTGTGAGGAAATTCCTTTGATTATCACCATGTATGTTAGAGTAGATATGCAACTCATGACCCACTCTATCCAATCCTGAGAGAAGTTAAAAGCTTCCATCATCCTTTACAAGAAGATCCACTCCATCCTATCATAAGTTTTTGACATATCCAACTTTATAAAGATTCCTCTATTACTATATTTTTATATTAAGTGGATTACCTCTTGAGCTAGAACCACATCATCCAAGATCTAATTGCCCTCTAAAAAACACCCTTGTTTCAAGGAAATAATTTTGTTTAAGATATGATTTAGCCACTCAACTATTACCTTTGTGATTATTTTATATGGCATTGCATAAGGCAATAGGTCTATAACTTAAAATATGCACCCTCTCTTCCCATTTTGAAATTAAGGTAATGAATGTCTGATTTAATGCTTTAATAATTATTTTATTGCCCCCGAACTCCTCTATGACAACCATTACATCCTCTTCCAAGCTATCCTAGAAGGTCTAAAAAATATTGATTGGGAAGCCATTTGGACATAGCATTTTTCCATACTCGTTCAAAGACAACCTCCTTTAGCTCCTCTCCATCAATGAGTTTAAGTAGGGCTTCGTTTTGTTCTTTAGAGATGATAGATGGAATGACGATGAGAACTTCATTTTGAGCCTCTTCATCCTATTTTAGAACTTCCTTATAAAAATTAAAAAAATAATCCATTGAATGAGAATGCATACCTTAGACCTAGGATCATATAAGGAGAGCACATTATCATCTTAAAGAGCTTCCATCTTGTTCATATGTATCCTAGCACAAACAACCCAATGAAAAGAATTAGTGTTTCTGAAGAACATGTGCTTACACTGAGAGGGGGGTGAATAGTATACAATACAACTTTTTGCTTTTTAATCCAAAAAATAACATCAAAAATATTAAAGTAGTAAAATCACACAAAGCATCACACACATGAGAGACATGATTTTACGTGGTTCACCCAATGCGAGCTACTCCACGAAGAAAATATTTCTTATAAATTTATCTCAAATAAATTCTCTTGGGAATCCTTCCCTACAATGTTTATGAACCTCTATCCAAGTGAGACACCAATCCCCTAAATAAAATTCTTGGGTCTCTATCCATAGGAGAACTCGATCCTCTAGAAGACTAATGCCTCCACTGTGTTGGCTTGTAGATCTCTCTCCACTATAGACTCTTGTACCCACTCAAAAGACCTATCCTCACTACCCTGGCTAATGGATCTCTATCCATTGGAGACTATTGTCCTCTCTGCTTTGTCACCTCCAAATCTCTATCTCAAATCTATACTAAACATAGTCGTTCAGTCTAGCATAATTCTACTCAATATCTATCTATGATCTAACACAAAAATGTCCTCAAATATGCACCAAACTCTGTCCTCAAATATTCTCAACAAGTCCACATAGAACTTGCTTAAATATGCTCAACAAGTCCACACAAAACTTTCTCAAATTTGCTCAACAAGTCCACACAAACTTGCTTAAATATGCTCAACAAGTCCACATAGAACTTGCTCAAATATGCTCAACAAGTCCACACAGAACTTGTCCAATATCATAAAAACATAAAGAGAATTGTTAGAGACTCAATATGTTCTACACTCAATGCTCAATAACTTTCTCAACTCAAATCAGAATATAGAATAGTTTGTTTTATGGAACTTTAACAATCACTTCACACATCCACCTGACTAGGCTCAATCAACTCTACTCAACCAATCACTCAATGAAACACCCCTTTCTCATAAACCCTAGTCTAAGCATATCAACCAACTCAAAATGTTTCCAAAAATGCTCAAAAACAAATGTCACATAATAATGATACTCATGTTCTTTTCAAACCCTAGTTCAATTTATTTGCACAACAACTCACTTCAACAACAATGCTTATAAAACAAGGTTTTAAGAACAACTCTTTATTCCAGAAAACCTTGAAGCATTAACTCAAACACTCTCGAAAAGAAAACCCTAATCAAGTCCTTTTCACTCCAAACTTATTTTCCAAAAAACCAATCAATTAACTCAACTATGGAATAATGTGCTCATACCTTTTTTTGATGATGAAGGGATCTCATAAATCTATCACAACCATAAACACTTTAAATCTAGTGGGTTTCAAACCCACAATATCTACCTTCGTGAGCACTCTAGCCATGGCTTAGATCACCACGTGTGCTAGATGCATGATTAGGAGCTTGAAGGCTCTTCATCCTATTTGTACTTGGCTTACGCTCAAAAGACACGTGCAAAAAGACTTCCCTTGGCGCTCAAGACACACACCACTCCATGTGAATCGATCATGGGATCCTCAACTCCCAATGCCTTCACAAAACGTGTGTTGCCAATGGACCACCATGTCCTTTGTAAATCAACCAATATGCTCTTTCCCTTATCTCTTTCACCTGGCACTAAAGACAAGCAAAATCCTTGTCTTCTTCCTCAATGAACAATGATTGCACAAAAACGTTTCACTTTGTCACATGTAATAAAAATGTTGAGGGGTAAGTTTTGAATGCCTCTTTGGCATTAATTTATACACGAATTCCCTTTGTTGCTTAGACGTTGGCACTCCCTCATTTTTGATGACGTCGACACTTTCCAACCTTTATAATTTATAAATTATTTAAATTCTAAGGAATTTAAATTTTATAAATTATTTTTATAAACTTTAACTTTAGGATATTAAAGCCTTCCTTGGGTTTAAACTTAAACCTTTAATTTGTAAATTAATCTGCCATCATGGGTCTTTTAAAATCTTAATTACCATATCAATGTGTGAGGATACTTTTATATCCTCATAATAATTTTAATAAAACCATTTAATATTCCACCATTGGTTTACCATAAACCCTCATAAAGCATTATTTTTCCAACTTTATCTTCAAATCTTCGCATTTTTCTTGGTGCTATTGATGGTGTGCTCCATGGTATTAATGATGTTTTCATATGTTTACTTTGGCATCAATGATGGCTTTTCACATTGACATCAATGACAACTAAATAAACTCAAAATATCCAACAATATCCCCCTTTGTCATTGATGGCAACCCAATTTCCTTTTACTGAAAACATGACCTTTCCTTTGTTCTTCTCCCCCTGGGACATTGCTCCCCATAGCTCAAATCTCTCCCCATTTGACATCAATGGGAAAGGTTCACCTTTGGGGTTCAAGGATAAGAATGAGCCTCTTAGCTCAGCCCCTCCCCCACATCCTCTTGAGGTGGTTAATTCTGGGGTGGGAGTCTCACTCCCAATTTTCCTTGAAGATACTCAAAATTTTTCCTTTGAAAGTGGCTTAGTGAAAATATTTGCTATATTTTCCTTTGTAGTGACACATTCCAACCTGACTTGTTTATCTGTCACCTATTCTCTTAAAAAATGGTACTTAATTGGAATGCGCTTTGTCCTGGAGTGCATTACTAGATTTTTTGAGATACTTATGGCACTAGTATTATCACATAGTATAGGAATGGGATGTTCATGCTTTATCTTGAAGTATTATAGAGTTCTCTTCATCCACAACATCTATGTACAATTGGCTACTACTGCAATGTATTCTGCTTTTGCTGTAGATAAATATACTAAAACCTGCTTCTTACTTAGCCAAGAGACTAAACAGTCTCCAAGAAAGAATGCTCCTCCACTTGTACTTTTTCTATCGTCAATGCTGCCAGCCCAATTTGCATATATATATATATGTTGTCAGTGTGAAACTGTCACTTTTGGGATACCAAATCCCAAAATCCATAGTACCTTTTAGATGCCTAAAATTTATTTTACTGCTGCCACATGTGTTTCCTTAGGTGCTACCTGAAACCTTACCGCTAATCCCACTGACTGAACTATGTATGGTCTTGTAGTTGTAACATACAATAAGATATCAATAATAGATTTGTATAATCTCTGATCTACCACTGGAGATTCATCATCCTTACTCAACTTGCATCCTGTGACCATGGGAGTACTTACTGGTTTATAATCTTCTAACCTGAATTTCTTTAACATTTCTTTTATATACTTGCCTTGTGAGAGAAACACCCCTCTTTCTGATTGTGAAATCTGAAGTCCAAGAAAGAAGGACAATTCACCAAGCATAGACATCTCAAATTCATTTTGCATGTTCTTAGCAAATTCTTTATACATCTTATCATGGTTTCCCCAAAAAATTATGTCATCAACATTGACAACCACTATTAATAGATCACTCATTTTATTTTTGATATATAAATTACTATCTGCTATTCCTTTTTTGAAGCCCTATTCTTAAAGATACTTATCCAATATTGATTACCATGCTCTTGAAGCTTGCTTTAAACCATACAATGCATTTTTAATATGCATACCTGATATGGTTTATTTTCTAGTATGAATCTCTCAGGTTGTTCAATATAAACCTCTTCTTCTAGAACCCCATTTAGAAATGTTGACTTGACATCCATCTAACATACCTTGAAGTTATTGAAACTTGAGAAGGCTAAAAACATCCTTATATCTTCAAGCTGTGCAACTGGAGAAAAAGTCTCATTAAAGTCAATTCCTTCTACCTGTGCATAACCTTTGCATACTAACCTTGCTTTATTTCTGACCACTTGTCCGTCTTAATTTAATTTATTTTTCAAAACCCATATTGTGCCAATCACATTTTTGTCTTTTGGTCATGGAACAATTTCCCAAGTTTTTCTTTTCTCTATCTGATCCAAATCCTCATTCATTGCCTTAATCCAAAATTCATCCTCACTTGCCAGATTGAAGTCTTTTGGCTCAATATTAGACAACAAATAATTTTTTTCTTGTTGAGATGGTTTTATTATTCTTCTCCTTGTCTGTCTTTCATCTAGATTCCCAATAATATGCTCTTTTGTATGATGTTTATGTACATACCTGGATGGATTTTTGGGAAGAATTCTTTGTGTTTCTTCTTCTTCTTTATTTTATTCCTCACTAAATTCTTCTTGACAACATCCATCTTCTTGATACATAATTTGTTGAATTGGTTATCTTGAATCTATCTTCTCGTCAGCTGTTACATTCATATTTTCCACCATAGATCATGTTATTTTGTTGAAGCATCTGTTGGATTTACTCCTTGTGGAATAACCAATAAAAATTCCCTTATCACATCTTGGATCAAACTTGCCTAAGTTTTGATCTTCTCGCCTTATGTAACATTTGCTTCCAAAAATCCTTAAGTGTTTTACAGTGGCAGGTCTTCCTTTCCAAAGCTCATATGGAGTCTTATGATGATTTACCCTCATTTGAGCCCTAGTTATTATGTATACTATTGTGTTTATAGCCTCTCTCAAAAACCATCTTATAGCTTAGATTCATTTAACATAGCCCTAGTCATGTTTTCAACAGTCATATTTTTCCTTTCAACTACCCCATTTTGTTGAGGAGTTCTTGCTGCTGAGTACTTTCTCTTGATTCCATGTTTTTCACAAAACTCTACAAATTCATTTGAAGTAAATTCTCATCCTCTATAAGATCTTAGACACTTAATAATTTTACCGGTTTCATTTTCAATCAATTCCTTGAATGCTTTGAATTTTTCAAAGGCCTCTGACTTCTCTTTTAGGAAGGCTACCCAAACCATTCTGGAATAATCATCTATAAACAGTATAAATCAGCTATCACCCTGAATAATTTGTGTTCTAGTAGGACCACATAGATCAGTATGTATTATGGTCAATTTCTCAGATGACATATACCCTTTTTACTTAAAGGTTATCCTAGTTTGCTTTCCATGTTGACAGGGTGAACAAATTATGTTTTGAGGTCTTCTTATTTTGGGAAAATATCTGATCGCCTTTTTATTGCTTATTTTGACTATGTTGTCAAAATTCAAGTGACCCAGTATTCTATTCCATAACCAACTCTCATATTCTTGTGATAGAAATCACTTTTCCCCTTTGATCTCATTGAGCATGTATAAGTTGTTTGGAGTTCTTCTTGCATTTGCAATGATTTTTCTAGTTTTTTATTTTCTTATCTCACATCTATCTGGATGGAAAGTAACCATGTACCCTTGATAACACAGTTGAATTATACTCATTAAGTTGTGTTTTAACCCTTTAAAATATAATACATTTTCTATTTTTATTTTCCCATTATCTAAACTTAGAGTTCCTCTTCCACAAATCCTTGCTAATCCATTATCACCAAAACTTACTGATCCTCTATTTGTTTCTTTTAGTACAATGAATTTGTCTTTGTCTCCTGTCATGTGACTAGAGCAACCACTATAAAGATACCATTGTTCTTCTTTATCCTGAGCATGAAGGGTTGTTTGAACTAGCATTGATCTAGCCTTAACATTTTTCCTTTCATCTTTTCTAGTTGTTGAATTTGCTTTTATAGACTCAAGAAGCATAATTTTGCACCATCTAGCCTTGTGCTCAAAATTATTACATTTGTAACATATAATATCATCATCCATGAGAGGTACAAAGGAATTGACATTTCTATTAACATTGTCTCTTGTATGATGAATACAATGTACAACTCTATGGCCATATTTATTACAAGAAAAGCAATGACCATGGAAGAAATTATGTAACCTATTTGGATGTCTTGGAGTTTGTGGTGAGGTAATATTCCTCTTGTGATTAACTCTTATCCAGGGTTCTCCTTTGGTTTCTTCCTTTCTTATATAGTTTGCTTGCTTATCCTTGTTTGAGTTTTCTTCTTTTTGAAGACTTGATTCCTCTTTTTGTTTCTCATATTCTACATCTTGTAGTACCTTGGTTTTTTCAACTTCATTCCTTAGGTGGAAAACTTATGCTTCCAATATTTCACATTTTGTTTCCCTGGATCTCAATAGATCTATCATGCCCTACTCAATCTTCTTTCCTTATTCCACCCTAATATTGAGTTCTGTGAGATTTTGTATAAGTTTTGTTCTTGCTTCTTCATATTCTTGAACTTGTTCCTTCAAGATTGAATTCTTCTCTCTAAGTCTTTCCAATTTTATGAGAGCAGCAAAGAATTCTTATTTTATGTCAAACATAGTCTCTTATTCATTTTTTGAAGTCATGTGTGCTACTGATGGATCCTCCTCCAAGCTGTTAGTCTTTTCATGGAGGGACCCACTCTGATACCAATTGAAGAACATGTGCTTATACTGAGAAGGGGAGTGAACAGTATACAATATTTTTTTTTATTTTTAATCCAAATAACAACATCAACAATATTAAATTAGTAAAAATCACACAAAACATCACACACATTAGAGACATGATTTTACATGGTTCACCCCATGTGGGCTACTCCATGGAGAAAATATTTCTTATAATTTTTTCTTAAATAAATTCTCTTGGGAATCCTTCCCTACAATTTTATTGAACCTCTGTCCAAAGGAGACACCAATCCCCTAAATAAAATTCATGGATCTCTATCCATAGGAGAAATCCTTCTCCTTTGCTTTGGTTGGTGATCCTCTAGAAGAATCCTACCTCCACTACAATGGCTTATGGATCTCTCTCCACTGAAGACTCTTATCCCCACTCAAAAGATCTATCCTCACTACCCTAGATAATGGATCTCTATCCATTGGATGCTACTATCCTCTCTGCTCTATCACCTCTAAAGCTCCATCTCAAATATATACTAAACATAGTCCTCTAGTCTAGCACAATTTTGCTCAATATTTATCTCTGATCTGGCACAAACCTATCCTCAAATATGCACCAAAATCTATCCTCAAATTTTCTCAAAAAATCCACATAGAACTTGCTTAAATCTGCTCAACAAATCCACATAGAACTTGCTCAAATCTGCTCAACAAGTCCACATAGAACTTGTCCAATATCATAAAAACATAAAGAGAATTGTTAGACTCAAAATTTTCTACACTCAATGCTCAATAAATTTCTCAACTCAAATCAAAATATAGAATAGTTTTTTTTACGAAACTTTAACAACCACTTCACACATCCACTTGACTAGGCTCAATCAACTCTACTCAACAAATACTCAATGAAACACCCCTTTCTCATAAACCCTAGTCGAAGCATATATCAACCAACTCAAAATATTTTCAACAATGCTCAATAACAAATCTCACATAACAATGATACTCATGTTCTTTTCAAACCCTAGTTCAAGTTCTTTGCGCAATAACTTACTTCAACAACAATACTTATAAAACAAGGTTTTAACAATAACTCTTTATTCCAAAAAACCTTGAAGCATTAACTCAAACACTCTTGAAAAGGAAACCCTAATCAAGTCCTTTTCACTCCAAACTTATTTTCCAGAAAACCAATCAATCAACTCAACTATGGAAGAATGTGTTCATACCTTTTTCTTGATGATGAATGGATCTCATAAATCTATCACAACCACAAAATCTTTGCCTCTAGTGAATTTCAAACCCATAATATCTACCTCCACGAGTGCTCTAGTCGTGGATTCGACCACCGCATGCGCCAGATGCACGGTTAGGAGCTTGAAGGCTCTTCATCCTCTTTGTCCTCAGCTGGCACTCAAAATACATGTGCAAAAAGACTTCCCTTGATGCTTAAGACATGCACCACTCCATGCAAATCGATTGCGTGCTCCTCAACTCCTAATGCCTTCACAAAACATGCACTACCAATGGACCACCGTGTCCTTTGTGAATAAACCAATATGCTCTTTCCCTTATATATTTCACCTGGCGCTAAAGACAAGAAAAATCCTTGTCTTCTTCCTCAATGAACAATGATTGCACGAAAATGTTTCACTTTGTCACATGTAATAAAAATATCGATGGGTAAGTTTTCAATACCTCTTTGGCATTAATTTATACATGAATTCCCTTTGTTTCTTAGACATCGGCACTCCATCATTTTTGATGACGTTAATGCTTTACAACATTTATAATTTATAAATTATTTAAATTCTAAGGAATTTAAAATTTATAAATTATTTTTATAAAATTTAACTTTAGGAGATTAAAGCCTTCCTTGGGTTTAAACTTAAACCTTTAATTTGTAAATTAATCTGCCACCATGGGTCTTTTAAAATATTAATTGCCATATTAATGTGTGAGGAGACTTTTATATCCTCATAATTATTTTAATAAAACCATTTAATCTTCCACCATGGGTTTACATTAACCCTCATAAAACATTATTTTGTCAACTTTCTCTTCAACTCTTCACATTGTTCTTGGTGATATTGATGGTGTGCTCCATGGTATTAATGACGTCTTCATATGTTTACTTTGGCATCAATGATGAATTTTCACCTTGACATCAATGACAACTAAATAAGCTCAAAATATCCAATAGTTTCTATCCCATTCTAGTAACCAGGTAGTTCTTGCTATTTATTTCTAGTAGATATTCTCTTAGTTGTCAATATCATCTATCACTTTACATAACTTATCATCCTCTTCTTTGAGTTGTGTAGACACCTAAAAGTTACACATTGCTATACCTACATACTTGTAGATCCTTTTGGACACTTGTAGGTTTACATAGATAATCCTAGATACCCCTAGGCTATTTTAGACCAGTGTAGACTATTGTAGATCATCCTATACATATGTAGATTATTGTAATCATGTTTATTCATGCATAGATGGTCGTAGTCATGCGTAGATCACCATAGATTATCGTAGCATTGCGTAGAATTCTACATACCACTTTGCTAGTTTTTAGGTCCAAAACCCTAATAAGTTAGCAAAATCACTTCACAAAACCTCCCATGCATCGAGATACCTTCAATAAGCTTCCCAAGGTGATAAAAATCCTATTTGCACTCCATTCAGGCCCCCATGGGCTATTAATTGGCAAAAGCAATTATCACGTCAATTCTTAAAATCTAATTTAATGTTGACTTCATTTAAGTCACATTTTTAGGGCAAAATTGATTAATTAAACTCTTAATCCTTAATTAACACTAATTGCACCCTCCCACATGTGTGTAATTAGGGTTAGCTAAGATATTTTCCTAAGAACCCTAATCAAGTCCTAATTTGACTTAGGACCTCCTAATCCTGATTAGACCTAATCCTTCCTCACACGTGTGAGGATAGGATATTTCCTATGGAGAATGTGAGGCTTCCCTATCACAAACCCTAACCTAACTCTAGTCAAAATTTAGCCTAGAGTTAGTTTGCTTAAATATCCCCCTACATATTGCCATTTTCTATATATAGTGGGCCCAAAACCTCATTTATCTCTCTATCCAACTTATGTCAAAAGTACATAAAATCTGCCAAAATATGTACCGAAGCACAACAAAGCAGATTTGAACCTGCACATCGACATTACAATAGCAAAGGGACCTCTCCACTAAAGGGTTTTTGCAGAATAGCTCTCAGGGTCTGATTCACCCCTACCCCATGAATCCAGCACCAGTTCACCCCTCGGGTGGCAAATTTGTTCTATAGGTTCTAAATCAGCTCAGATTTGGGAGGTAAGCTTTGTTTTATCATTTTATAAGCTTCTGAACCTTTTATTTTAGTTTTTAATGCATTCTTATTGTCTATTTGTCTTCCCAATGAACTAACCCCCTTTTGTAGGTCTAGTGTAGGAGCAAGGAGGGAAACAACAACAAATTACAACCCTGTGGTGGTACGCAAGCCCATATAAACTAAGGAACGTGAAAAGAAGGCATCATGCCTATTGTATCGTTCATGAAAAGAAAGGATAAAGGGGAATTTGCCCCCATTGTAACCTAAGCACTATTTACATGAATAGAAATATATTTCCCTAAATAACATGTGTCATTAATATGTTGTTATATCAAATGCCACTTTTTGGCCATTTTATTTTGGCACTCTCGATGGGAGCCCCACAACGGATAGTGTCAGGTTAACTAGTTTTGGAAATTTGATAATATCCTTTGTTTCTATGTTTTCCAGGTAGTGAATTTGACTGTCATAGAGATTTTCAAAGCCATGGGAACCCTCTCAGACCTTCAGAATAGATATTTGGGGCCTCTAAACCCAATTTTCCCCCTGCCCCATGAATCAGATCTCAATTCACCCCCGGGTGGCGAAGTCAACCAAACAGCCTCAAAAGCCCCCAAAATTGTAGGGGTGAGTAGTACAAGACCTAATCAGACCATCCACAACATTAGAGACCAGGTATTCCTCTATATTTGCTCTATGTGTAAATTTTTGGGTCCATGTAAAATGCTTACTAGTTAAGGCACAATAGCTAGTAACAAATTTCCTTTCTCTTCGCATTTCCATTTGGTTTAAGTATCGCTGTAATTACAAAACCTGTCAAAATTCTAGCAACTTCAAATTTCAAAATCTCAAGTAAATTGTACTTTCCCATTTTCTAATTTGCATGTATAAAGTTCTTGTGATTGTTTGTCCACACTTGTATACATTTCCATTGCAATTACTACATGTTCTCACACATATTTAGGGTCACCTAAACCCCTTATTTCACACCTTCATATTGCATACTTCTATGCTTTGAAAAATAGAGTCAAATTATTTTCATAAAAGTATCTAGGATTAGGTTCTTTGTTTACAAAAGGTAATTCAGTCTAGTTCTTTATTTTTAGAAAATGCATATAAGGCTAGATTTCAATTTGAAAATGTAATCAGCTATATTTTCTATTTTACATAACATCGTTAGTAAAACAAAAACCCACACACATAAACATGGTATCTTAAACAAGTGGTGAGATTGGACATCCCCAATCCATCGATCGATATTGGTGTGGTAGGTGTTTTAATCTCCACAAACTCACCCCCCTAAACACCTAGCATCCCCAAAGGAGTGGTTTTTTGGGCCTCATAACCGAAAAACCCCCCACTTTTGAGATTGGGCTTCTAGATTTCATCACCAATTGTTACCTTTAGAGTGGGATAGGATTAGACACCTTTGTTCACAAGGCTTACATAATTAGTGAACATGGTAACTATCATTATTGACTAAGCTTGCCCAAGGGTGAAGCGAAAGCATGGGTTATAGAAGGTCTTAGATAGTGGCACCTCTTCTCATGAGAGGATATAGCAAACTCACTTCAACATAGTGGGTTCCCCCCCTTTTATGATATCATATTACTGCACCTTCCATACAGATCACCATTTTCACGTTGTGATATTGTTCTATTCTATGCATATTTGGGTTTTACAGGAGGTTTTATATCGACAACATTATTTATTTACTAGAGTATTAACTCCACCACTTGTGATACTACCTAGGAGGTACCAACATCAAAATATACATAAACAAATAAAACACTTTTTATTTTCAGCATTAAGAACTGATTCCAGTCTACCATTGTTTCCATGATCACAGACTAGTCTCAGCACATCACACCACATACTGTTTAGCTATACACAACACTTCATTTATTTATGCTTATATCAGGCACAATCGAGTCCACACCATGCCAGGGTTATTCCTAAACCCCTTCACACACTATACATAGAATTATAGGATTTTATTCCTACATAATTCTAAATCCTCATGACACCACACATGCTATCATGCCTATTGTCACCCATAGTCGATGCACACAAAAGCACACCTTATAGAGGATATACCTACCACTTCTTCTAGTCAGTCACTTCCTACTCCTTCGATCATGAAGGGTAACACCATAGACACATATTATCTACTCAGAAGATTTGATGTACAGTTCACAAACACAACACCTTAGCATGAGACATCCAACCTGAGTGAAGCCTTAGATACTTCACTCATAGAGGATTATCCACTTCTTGCATCCCCATCCTCACCTAATCCACCCACCACGTTTTGTGACCATGTGATCTACATAGTGCTAGGACAACCCCATCCATTCTTCACTATAGATGAGGAGGTCATACCTACCTCCCCTACCTTTGCACACCCATTTTTCTAGAGTCTATCTCAATCCCTATTTGATAATGACTCCTCCCTCTTGAATCGTACCCATCCAGAGGTCACATCATTTGCCCCTACTGTAGGAATGGTTTTCGATCCTTCTTCCTCTATCACAAGTACCTAGAGGTCAACATTATAAACTGTACAATAATAACCTTCTCTACAGGAACAAAAAACACCCCCTCAAACATCATATCCACACTCTTCCCAAGAGTCCCAACCATCATCACCCAATAACCATTTTTTATAACGTTTGAAGACCTAACACAAGAACCTCTTCAAACCCAAACCACTCAATGTCAACAAAGACAACCCACAACTAAACTCACTCAGTAGAGGATATAGGCACCACCTCTTATTCCTAAGCTCTTACTTCAGAAGCTTATCCTTCATTTTCTATAGCATTCCCACCTACATCTCAGATCCTTGAAATGTGCAATGCCCAATATTGTACCATACCTTCATCAACACTAACCTTTAGGATACCTCCTCCTCCACCTTTCCAAGTGTTGACCACTAATATTCATCCTACCTATGAATCAAAACCCATTGCTTACATGCCCACTTCCCTAGGATATTCCACCCAGTTTATCTTCACTACCACCCATCCCCTAGGATAGATATAGGTTCTAGATTTTGACATTGTACCTCAACCATCCCTACCAATGGTAGCATTGATACTTACACTTCCACCTACTGGTGCCACATTTTTCACACCATCCCCTTCATGGTGATCACATCCTATGGCCCAACCATTATCATAGGCTCCTACCCAAAAGGAACCCATGCCACAAAAACACATGTTCCAATCACAATATTATTACCCTCAATAAACATCTATTCCATAGCCTAGTGTCCCGCTAGCTCCTATATCATATGCTACCCAATACCCAACATACTAATACTAGTTGAAATATTTCCCCTCATAATATAGTGATGAACAACAACAACCTCACTATCCACCACACTCATAGGCTCAACCAACCTTAGCTAAATCACCTACACCCTTAACACTTGAAATCCAACTTCTTCGAGATGAAGTCAAGATGTAGAACCTACGCATCGCAAGCTATAAGCCACAAAAACCATCCTATGATGAACTCTACAACGAGCTGATTTATCCATTCATTCCTATCCCAACTTACCCCTCCTGCTTTGAGATCCCAAGGTTTGATAAGTACAAAGGTAAGGAGGACCCTAGAGATCATGTTAGTAACTATCACTCAGCTTGCTACCCACTTCATAGTAGCAACCCCCTTATGTTGTAAACCTTCTCCCTCTCCTTTGTAGGGTAAGCATTAGATTGGTATAACATTCTACCATGACATAGCCTTTATACCTTTGAGCAATTAGCAAAAACCTTATTAAAACATTTTTCAATTAACATCAAGAAGAAGATAACCTTTTTCAATGTTTATACCTTACGACAAGATGATGAAAAACCTATCACTGAGTTTATATCTATATGGAGAGCAATCATTCATGACCTCACCCATAGCCTTCCTACCATCGAGCTAGTGACAATATTTTCTAAGATTTTCCACAAACACATCTCTACTTCTCTAAAAATTCACCAAAGTTGTACCTTCGAGGAAGCCATTTCACAAGAAAAATTTATTGAAGACATTAAATTCCAATCTAGAAAAATTAAGTTAAGATCAACGCCTAACTACAATTCAAATATTTTTTTTAACAGTAACACACCCAACCAACCGTATCCTCAACCTCCACAAACCAACCAAGTGGCAGCTGCTACCTTAGGACCAGCACCAAACCCACCACCTTATGTTCCACAACAAAAAGTATTTCAAACTAATGCACCTCCCACACCTAGGCTTCAACAATATCATGGCATGCACCTACAAGGTCCACAATGTAACCTCACACCATTGTCTAAACCTTTACCTGTCCTCTTTCATAGGTTACAAGGCGGTGGACATATTCTTCTACCCAAAATTTGACCATTAGATCCAAACACACCTAAGCCTTGTAGATATAACGATCAAATCTATTGCCCATACCATAAAAATCATGGCCATGACATCGAGTCGTATCCCTCATTTTGTGATCAAGTGTAGGACCTAATTGATAGGGGTACCATTCAGGTATTGAACCCTTTAGCCCCATAAAATTAAAACCTAGGAATATTCCAAAATCCTCTATCGGACCATAGAGGAACCAATCCCCAAAGACCTCCAACCAATCCACCAGGACCACCTCACCAAGTAAATAGTTTCCAACATGATCCTCCATCACATGGAGTAGTAGGTATGATAAACCTTACCATGCGGAACCAATGATACTTGTCGCACTAGACCAAACCTATTGTATCTAAACCTACCCAATTCACATCACCATAGGTTTCCTAAACTCCTAGTACTATACCACCTCCACCCCAAAATGTGATTACCATCCGTGGTAGCCTCACCCATCAATTACGTAATGCCCTTGCATGATTATCCATCTTCGACCTTTTACAACAATCTCAACCCTACCATGAGGCATTGAATGACATTTTACGGTCTATAGATTTGGAAACACATGATACAAATGCATTTGTAAATTTCATAGGGAACATCATGTGATGCCTCCAGTCGTCCATTAGTTTCCATGACCATGAGATAACAAAACTTGTAGGAGAAGGAGCGGATCCCCCTCTCCACATACAAGCCAATATCAATGATATCACCTAAAAGCGGATCCTCATTGATATGGGCTCATCCATTAGTATCATATCTATAGTAGCCCTACATCATTTACATATATCACCAACCCATTTCACCACACCTTCCCTTTATCTACGAGCATTCAACAATTCTATGAGACCTACAGTTAGATCCATAGTACTACCTATCCGAGTAGGTATCCATACCATTTCCATCCTCTTCCACATAATCCAAGGGGAGATGCAATATAATATTCTCCTTGGTCACCCATGGATCAAGGATATGCAATGTGTCCCTTCCAAGCTACACCATTGCCTCAAGTATGTCCACAATGGACTTGTTCATTGCATCCTAGCTGATGGGGACCCCTTTAAATTCTACAACATCATAGATCTCCTGCCTGCATCATCCTTTTTGTCCACACAAATCTTCCTAGTTTCTTCCCATCAGTCAGTTGGAGCATCGACATCTGCTCCTACATCCACCTTGTTACACCAATCTTCATCAAGGATACGCATGTCAGTGTCAGCACCCTTAGCACCATCACCAACAATACCTAATCCTACTACCACACCATTCTCAACTCTTATATTATGGCCACCACCACCATACCAACCTTCATCCTCTAAGAAATTACCTACGGTACCTACACCATAGCCACCATCCACATCATGCCCTATCACTTCACCCCAAGCACCCTATTCCATGGAAACACCTATTCTCCCTACAATATGTGCACGGCCTAGGTCATTTAATTCCCCACATCATATAGCATCCACTCCATCGCCTTTATAATTCCCATAGGTCAATCACCATATACCAACTACTATGATCGAAATCAATGGGTGGGAGTAGCGATCATCTCACTTAGACGACCAATTGTTGCACCCTTTCAGTGCTACCATTAGAGACTCCTAGACTTCCTATTCATTATATGATTTAGATTTACCACCTCGTTCACTAGAACATGCAACACCATGCATATCTATGTTTATGAAAAACTCAGGTTCGAGAGATTAAAATGTGCATGATGCCCTTGTATGCCCACATATCATCTAGTCTACCCAAGACTTTGGCTACCCCTCAGCTTTAGTGTTAACTATCAGAACAATAGTGCAATTAGGATCTCCTGATAATCATACCAACTTTGTTTATGTCAGAGTCAACTCCTTGCTCCCACTTGTACCATCTTCACCACCACAATCTAACTTGTGTGGTACAATTTATCACTTGGCTAATCCCTAATTTACCTTACAATACCTTTGATACTTTCATTGGGATGGATTTGGGCTAAGCCGTTATGAGCAAGGGTTACATGCACCCATCAACCCTCATGTCCAATCCCCTACTGATAAATTTGGCTTAGGTTATTGCCGAACCGTCGTACATACAATAGAATATGAGCTCCAAGACTTGTCCCTACATCCTTCCCCGCTCCCGATGCACACTTTGGAAGAATATATTGATATGGACATCTTAGAGGATACCCCCTCACCCAACTCCACCATTACAGTCCCTAGGGATTTCTTTCAAGAGCCCTCCATATATGATACCACCTTGTTATGTTGTGTTGATGAGTTGACAAACCAATTCGCTACACTATCCTTAAACACACACTACTCAGAGTATGACATGACATACCCACCATCACCAACATATTTAGCTCCATTACCACCTATACATTGACAAATTCAACAAGTTTCCACTCGACCACGATCTCCACCAGTCATCTTGCACCCTTTTCTAAGCATTCTAAGATGCTCATAGGTTGTCAAGATGTCATCACCAGAATCTTCACCACCTACATTCCCCACAACATCAATTAATATGGTATAAGTGCATCTCTTCTCTCCACTATGATACACACACCAATCGAGACGAGATGATACACCAAATCCCAATTTCATTGATCTCACCCACATCTCACCCATATCGGCACCCCAAGATTTCTTACTATCACCACACATTCTACGTGCTACAAATGCTCCTTCATCATCTGCACCACCTCATATACCATAGGTCCACCACACGGACATATACCTAGATGACGAATATGAACTTATCGAGGCCATCTATGACCTCCATATTATCCCAATTCTAGAACAATTGCACAATGGTTCCCACATGCTTATTAAGGAAACCATCAAAGTTGACATAGGTGATGATCCTAAAAATCTTCACATAGTTAAATTAGCCGCTAGCCTCTCACCTGAGGAGTGCATCCTATTCACAAATTTCCTTCGTGAGTATATCCGGGTCTTTGCATGGTCATACAAGGATATGCCAAAACTTGATTCTACCCTAGTAGCTCACAAATTTACACTCGATCAAAATGCCAAACCAGAAATGAAAAAGTTACATTGTATGCACCCGACCATTGCATTATTAGTAAAAATTGAGGTCCAAAATCTCTTAGATGTAGACTTCATAGTACCCATAGACTACCCTGAATGGGTCTCTAACATGGTCCTTGTTCGTGTCTATACAAATTTTCATGATTTAAACAAAGCTTATCCCAAAGACAACTTTCCCTTACCCAACATTGACTCACTCATCGATTCCATTGTTGGTCATGAGATGATATCTCTAATTGATGGATTTTCAGGTTACAACCAAATAAAAATCAATCTTGCTGATCAACACAAGACGCCATTTTCAACCCCATGGGGGACCTTTTGCTATAAGGTCATGCTATTTGACCTTAAAATGCTAGGTCAACCTACCAGTGTGCAAACACCTACATTTTCCATTATTACATGCACAAAATTGTGGAATACTACATAGACAATCTCATTACTAAGTCCAAGAAACGCTCGAAACATCTTGAGGACCTTCGTCGAATATTCAACTGCCTACTAGAACACAATGTCTACCTCAACCTAAAAAAGTGTGTCTTTGGTGTTACCTCAGGTAAAATCCTAGGATTCATCATCACCCAAAGAGGCATTGAAGTTGACCCTAAAAAAGGTAAAAGCCATCACCAAGATACCTCCACCTACTACCCTAAAATAGTTGCGCAGTCTCCAAGGCAAAATCACCTCTATCCGTTGATTTATAGTATAATTGTCAAACAAGTGCAAACCCTTCAACCACCTCCTACAAAAGGGAGTAAAGTTTAAATGGTATGATAACTACCAGTAAGATTTTTATGAAATCAAAACTTATCTTACTTCATCACCAGTTATGTCACCCCCACATCTGTAGCTACCACTCATCCTATACATTTTTGCTATAGATTTTATGCTAGGCACACTTCTGACCCAAAAGAACACACTCGACAAAGAGTAAGCCATCTAATATATAAGTCACATGCTAGTCATCTACAAAGCTAGATACAGATATATGGAGAAACTATGTCTAGTTGTAGTATTTGCCAACCAGAATTTACGCCACTACATGCTTAACCATACTACCTTTTTCATTGCCCAAGAAAATCCCCTCCACTACATGATGAAAAAAAGCTACCATAATTATTTCACAACTAAGTGGATCATACTTCTAACCAAATTCAACCTCGAATTTGTTTCACAAAATTCCATCAAAGGGCAAGTCATAGCAGACCAGCTGGAGGAAGCTCCCTTGTCCGATGAATAACCCCTCCTCATTTAGCTCTCGGATGACTCCATATTTCACATAACAGAAGACGAAGAATATGTGGAACTAGAAATGATAGCTAAATTAACACTATTCTTTGATGATTTCTAATGCATGCATGTTGGGGGTGCAGGCATTGTATTCTTCACACTTGAAGGTGAACCACTTCCTTTTTCATTCAAGTTGGACCTCCCTTGCATGAACAACAATGCAAAATATGAAGCCCTAATCCTAGGATTGAAATAGGCTCATTCCATGCACATCAAATGCCTCCACATAATAGATAATTTCCTTCTAATTGTAATACAAGTACAAGATATCTGGCCATGTAATTGCCCAATCATCCAACAATACAATCACATTGCACAAAATATCCTCTATCGATTTGAATGGTATGACATCAAATCCATGCCACGATCCTCCAACCATTTTGTAGATACAATGGCCTCCTTAGGATTATTAATCCCACAAAATCCAACATCATCAACCACATCCGTAATAATTCATACACTCAATCAATCTGCCATATCACCTACATCTCCTAAAGATGATGGTGGCATTCATGTGGTTGATACAGAACCACATGATAAATGGTTTGTGTAGATTAAAGATTATATTAAACTAGGATTTCTACCATAAGACTTATCCCATGCTCAGTGTTGAGCATTTAAACAAAGAGTAATCCACTACACATTACTGGGGGACATCCTTCGTCACTGCAACTATGATGGCATGCTCTTGTGTTGCTTAGAATCGCATGAATCTTAGATGGTTGTACATGAAATCCATGATGGTACTTATGGTGGCTACTTTAGTGGCATGGCAATCATGAAATGCATCCTTCACATGGGATACTATTGTCCACATATAGAACATAACTATTGTGAATACATGAAGTGTTGCATCAAGTGCCAACAACATGCAAACCTCACACATATGCCATCTCAAGAAATCCAATCAATTCAATCCATGTGGCCTTTCTCCCAATGGGACCTTGATCTTGTTGGACAAATTACACTTGCTTCCTCTAGCAATCATAATTTCATCATCACTGCTACAAAATACTTTAGAAAGTGGATTGAAGCCATCCCACTTGTCCAAACCACAAGGGCAAAGATAACAGCATTCATCACAGATCATATCATATATCACTTTGGAATTCCTTCCTAAATCATTTCTAATAATGGTAAATCCTTCAAAAAAAAACCATTTAAGCACTTTGTAGCAAGTTCAACATTCATCATAGCTTCTCTACCCCATACTACCCACAGGGGAATGACTAGGAAATAGCCACAAATAAAACAATCTACTCCATCCTACGCAAAATAGTAGCAGAATTACATTGTGACTGGCACAATCAAATACCCCTAGCCTTGTGGGCCTATAATACAATAATTTGTGCTCCCATTAGGGCAACCCCATTTTAACTTATCTACGGGACTGAAGCTATCATGCCCCTTGAGCTTGAGATACCTTCCCTATGGGTATCCATGAAAGAATTCATAGATGACGACACCCCCCATCAGGCCCACTTATATTAGCTCACACTCCTCAATAAACGTTGCATTCATGCCATCAGCACACATGATTCTACCAATATCACCTTCGTCATGCCTACAACAATAAGGTACATCAACGTGAGTTCCAAATCAATGATTTAGTCCTAAAAAAATCAATAGATCATGATTCAGCATCGCCAACATCGAGATATATTTTCCCCTAACTGGTTTAGCCCATTCATTGTCACACACAAATATGGTTTAGGTGCCTAAATGTTTGCTAATTTTGAAGGCCTCAATGATCCTAAATCTATTAATATTCTACACCTTCGTGCATTCAATACCTAACACACACAAGCATCCACTATCACAAGTGGTACTCACCACTATGAACAAACACATCACTCACTAAGCACATCATGATAAATGCATACTTTCTTACATTACATATTTTTTATGCACTTTCTACTTTATGTCATTTTTATGCTACTAGTATCTATTTTCCTTCTTGTAGGATCTACACCATTTACAACTACACCGTCAACAACGAGACATACCAACATTTACATACATCATCATGTAGGACCCTCCACTGCCACAGACTATACCAATCACACCGACTGACCTAGCTTGACCACCAGAAACTCATCACACTAGGTGGTCTTCCCATTCCTCCCATTCATACCATAACACTTCACCTCGATGCCTCTCACCTCACCATCGAGGTTCATCCTACTCACCCCATTCGGGAGAAAGTCAGGTCACCCTATCCTATTTTTATGAAAAGGAGAAAATATCTCATCCTCGAACACAAGGATCCCCTTCTCATTCACCTGAAGATACTATCAATCCTTATTCACCAACCAATTCCCCCCATCATACTCTTGGAGCATACCACCCTCCTAACTGAGGATACACTCCCCATCTGGCCCGTCCTCCATGCCTACCGATCTCACTCCCTAACATATAATATTATTATACCCAAGCCTTGTAAGCTTGCACAACCCAAGCTACCCAAGCTAGCCATGCGCACATGCCTCTATCCCATTTGTGCCACCATCTAGATCCATCGCCTATATCACCCATCCTTAAAATGCCACCTTCACCATTGTGAGGCTTATCTTTCCAGAAAAGTTCCCAATCCCCAAGTCCATTCCACTCCTCTACCTCATCATCACAGCCTTATCCATTTTCCCCTGCCTACCAGGCCACTCCATACATATTGGAATCTTGATCACCACCTTCCTCGACACCATCACCTCCACACCATGAAATACATATTTATTCTTGTATCAAGGCTCTCGAGCTACAGATGAGCCATTATCATTTCCATGTTCATCCACACTAGTCTCCTACGAACCATACATCGTAGTCACGCAAATCCATTTCTTGACCTTGAATTTGACCCACATTGGAGCCTTGACTTGCATCTCCATTGTCGAAATGTCATGCCTTGCATTCACCTCCAATGGAATCCTATATTTACCCCATGCCTATTCCATTCACTCCACTATCAGAAACATTTTACCTCCTCATGCATCAGGGTCTTATTGATTTACTTGAGATTTGATCCATAGACCCCTTGCATCCTAAATTGCGTAACTACCATGAGAACCAATATTGTATTTATCATCGCTAACCAAGTCATGACATTGAAGAGTGCTGAACATTTGAGAACTTGGTCCACAACATGTTGCATGGTAATCAAACTCCATTACCTAAAAGTTCCACCCCATTTAGCTAGCTCTTGAGTCCTCCACACTGCATCGTCCCTAGAACTTTGCCATCACGTAAAACATTGATAGCACCAGATTTCTACATTCCCAACATCTCTAATTACACCAACCATACAATCCAAGTCGTACCATCACTTCACCATATCGTTCTTGACCTGACCCATGACATTTCACCCGTTAGTAGTTCCCATATCTTGTTATTTCTTTATTATTCTTCTTATTATTATTTTCTCATATAGTTGTATGGTCACGCTTCGAGTAGCTACAAACCTATGCCGATATAGCCCCCTTCTTCTATTATCCTTTTGACTTTGGCAATCCCCTTTTCTTGCTGGTTTCCAAAGACTACTTCTAAAGTTCATCTAGTTGTACATTCCACCTTCATCCATTTTATCCTTTCGATATTACCACATGCATCTAACATACTATAGCTTATCCACCTACTACACATACACCCCATTGATGCGTAGTCGTTATACCATCATTAATTCTTAATGAATTTGTCAATCTAAGGCAGTGTACAAGGCTATCTGTGGAAGAAGAATTGAAACAACTATAACTTAGGTCAATCTAGAGCAACATGTCTTATTGGTGGAACCGGTTGTGTGGGGGGTTTTAGGACATTCCTATTTCTAAATTGCATGAATTAAACCTTAATCTAAGTTGCAAAATTGGAAACTAATCATTAACTGCAGAAATAAAGTCCTAATTACAATTGCAGAATGAGACCTAATTATATTGCAGAAATAACAGTTGTAGAATTGAAAGTTTGATCCTAATTGCAGAAAGGAAATTTAATTACTTTTGAAGCAATGAAAGTCTAACTCTAATGTGGAAATAAAAATTGTCAAAGCTCTGTAACAGAAGGTTGTCAATATTTTGTGCAGGGTTTGGCAACAAAACATAAAATGCAGGAAATTGTTGAAAAATAGTAAATTCTAGGAATAACAGTCTGAAATAAAATGGAAGCTTTGCTAAAAGTAGAGATTACAACTAAAAAATTAAGCACAAGTTTAATATAAACATAAATAAACTAATATCACAAATATTGTCAGCTATTTACAAGCAATTGAAATAACAAGTTCTACAACTCATTCTGCTACAGCAAAATCAAAATAAAAACCTGCTTGTTAGTCCTCCTCCTAGGTCTGGAAGTGGCCAGCCTCCTTGTCCAGAAGAAGGTATAAGTCTCTCTCTCTCTTTAAATCTTAATCACACTCATTTACAAACAATATGAAATAGAACTGGTGCACTTTATTGATTAAAGAACATGATTACAATAATTCTCTGAAAACTCGTTATAGGACTGTAATGATCAAATTCTACCTATTTTCTGCTTCTTCCTAGCTTCCTTACTTTCTACTTCCTGCTGCTACTACTCCCTAGCTCAACCTGAATGGGAGAAATATTTATAGATGTCCTAAGGTCTGATTACAAACAAAGAATATCTCAAAAGATCTAATCCTACAATGCTGCAACAAATTCTAGTTTTATCCTAGAAGAAGATTAAAACTTGATCTTTCCCTTAATGATGGCTTTGGTCGGCAATGATGGAAAATACAGATGGAAGATCTTTTCACTTACATTTTCCAACCTTTATTTCTCTTTTTTTCGGCTTCAAAAATTGGTCAAAAATTCAAAAAGCACATTTTGTTTTCATTTCGAAGATAAGTGGCTTCATTCCGAAGACAATGCAATTCTCATTCCGAAGATCGCTCATTCCGAAGATACTATAATTCTCATTCTGAAGATACTGCAATCCTTCATTCTGAAGATACTACAATCCTTCATTTTGAAGATACTGCAATCCTTCATTTCGAAGATACTACAATCCTTCATTCCGAAGATAATGCATTCTTCATTTCGAAGATCCGCTCATTCCGAAGACGCTATGTTCTCTCATTTCGAAGATATTTGTTCATAACGAAGATACTTCAAAATGAACAAATGTGTGTTTTTCCAGTGATTTCTTCTGCATATCTCAGGTGGGTTATCTCCTAAGATAAAATTCCAATGGTCTTCATCTTTTTCCACATGTGAATTCCAAGCCTTGCTATTTATGGACAGCTGGCTAGAATTTACATGGGAAAGACTAGTTTTTGCTGCATAGCAATAGTTTGCTTGCACTGTTGCCAGATTTAGGTGAAATAATTGCTTGAGACAAATCAAAACATGATTAGTGAAATGCTACTATTATTCTAAGCATATCTCATTTTAGCAAATCATAGCAAAAAGAACACAAAACTATGCAAAAAGCTGTAAAATCAGCATATAATATTCCAAATACATTGATCATGCAAAATGGTTAATATATAGCATATTGAATCAACTTAACTAATATATCAGATAAAACATAAGAGTTTATAGGCATTTTTAGTGTTCAAAACATGTTATTATTGAGGCATTTCCAGGCCTCATCATTTTCCCCCCAACTTATATTAATGCATGCCCTCATGCATTCGGTTGGGCTATGGAATCACATATGTCCATGTTTAGATTCCATGACCTGTAGAATAATTTCTTGCCTATATAATACCCCCTATTTTCTTGAATGTTTCTGAGCCAGTCTTCAAATTGTTCATCAGGTTGGGCATCTTCCTCAAAGTAGAATGGAACTGGAGTAATGATGGTTGGAGGCCTAAACCTGAGACCTATCTAGTTATGTTGCATGATTTGAATCAGCTGGATTACACCTTCTGCTCTTCTTCTGGACCATTCTAAGTTGATGGGGGAGATGGGTTCTCTTTTCCTCAAAGACATGGAAAGTTTAGCCCATCTGTCTCTGCACATTGACAATGCTGGGAAAAAAATGTGATCACAAAAATTATTGAACCTGGCCACATAGTCCCTTAAGTTGTTCAAGTACATCCTCTTTATATCATCCTTGTTCATCATTGAGAAGTGTTGCCTGGTGATAACTAGGTGATTTGGCTGGATTGCTCTGACTAACAACTCAGCCCTTATTTCAATTTCTTTGTTCTGCTTTTTCTCTTGATCCCAATAAAGCTGATTCTGCAAAGTAGACATAAATGCTCTCAACTGAACATCTCCAATGTAGATTTGAGGATGAGACTCAACTTCCTCTGGAATGAAGAAACTGTGTAAAAAAAGTTCACACAGGAGATTTTTTTGCTCAAAAGGGCTGTCAAAATATGCCTCCAGGAAGTCTACAGTTGTGTCCAATTTATATGGGAGGTTTGAACTAATCCTCATGACCTACCATCTGAGGTATTTTTCCTTCAAAATAAGGCTGTAAAATTTGGCTGGTCGTCTAAATTGAACTAAAAATTCAGCAATTTGACATAAGTCAGACACCTTTTCTTTCAATGCCTGAATTTTTGTTTCCTTGGCTTCTAGTTGTTTTGCTTCCAATTTGAACTTTTTAGTTTTAGTGGCAAGCTGCTCATATTTAATCATCCAGCTAGCTATGTATGCATTGTACTGCTCTAGAGACACAGTATTAGGTGGTCTGACTACAGGTGGAATCCTAGGTAGCAGATCAACTTGAACTCCTTTTTCTGCCACTTCTACTAGTTGATCATCTATCAATAATTCTACCTGTACCTCCTTATTTGTTATTTCTATGGGGTTGTCATCAGATAGTATTTCTACTTGTACCCCCTTATCTGTTGTTTCTACTGAAAGTGTAATAGTTTGGAATGCAGGGACCTTAATAGGAGTACTTGAACTTTTTCTTACTGTTGGGACTGTTCTTGTGTTGGTGGCTCATCTTCAACATCCTCTACTATGGTCTTTACCATTTCTGAAGCATCTTCAAAATAAGAAGGCAGTGATTCAGAATGAGATGGTGCTGCTTTAGAATGAACAGGCACTTCTTCAGAATGAAGGAGTGCTACTTGAGAATGAACACCCATGTTTGTCTCAACAGAGTCATCTGCCCTTGATAGACCCAGAAGCAATTGAGCCAAATTGTCTTCATCAATGGATACAGCTGGCTATTTTTCAGTTTGTGACAACATTTTTCTCAATTCTGCCACTTCCTGCTGAAGCTTTGCAATTTTTCTTTTTTGTATTTCAATGGTGCTTTATTTCTCCTCAATCCACTTGGTTTGTGTTCTAACAACACTTCTTGCTGCCCTTAGCTACTCTATGATGTCTTCCACTTCTATTTCTGCCTCAGAATCTGATGCAGACAGATCAGTTACAGTTGGCTATTCAACCATTATCTCTTCTTCTGCAATAATTTGATCTTATTCAACAGGTTCTATGAAACTGCTTATGATTGTATCCACCATATCTGTAGCCTGTTGAACTGTAGCCTCTTCCAAATTATCCTGCTCAATTTCTGTCTTAGCTATCTATTCAGGGAATTCTAGAAATTTTTCAGAGGCTGGTTGAATCTTTGTGACATCTGGGCTGCTTGGTCTATCTTCTTCCTCCATAACTTGTTCTGTTGTTTCTTTCAAATGGATTCTTGTAGACCTCCTAGTTCCAGATGCAAACTTCTTCTTTTTGCTCTATTTTTTGGTGACAGCAGGGGTCATGGGGACAATTTTAGATGCCTCTGTTTCCCTTGTTTTTTTTGCCTCTGTTTGGTTAAGTGCTTCACTTCTCTATTCTATCAAATTAGTGGTCACTCTAGAAAAATGAACCTTCTTTTGTTTTTCTTCTCTGCTGCCAGTTCCAGATCCTCTTCTCTTTTGTTTCTTGGTTCATGAAGTTGAGGGTTCAGGAGCAAGGTTTTCTGCTGTTGCTGTTGGGTGTGTTTTTGTTTCTATAACAGCTTTTGTAGCACCTTCTGTAGTTTCCTCTGCAACATCTTCTGCAACATTTTTTGTAGTAGTTGTTTCTTCTTCTGTAGCAACATCAGTAGTATCTGGCTCTTCTTCTTCCTCATCTTCATCCCTAAAAATGACATCATTTAGGGTAGAGTAAAACCTATCAAAACTCCTAGGGTTTCCTCTAAAATGGTGTTGGCAAACTAGTTTGATGAGGCCATGGTGGTGAAGGCTTCCTTTACCCTCCTGATATCTCTTTGCCATGTTTTTTAATTCTTGTTAGAGATACAGGGGAAGGTTTACCCTAACTTTTGGTTGCTTCTCACCATGTCTGAGATGGTTCAAAATTCACAGATGATGCCCTGATAACAACACATACTGCCCTTCACAGGTTAGGAATTTTATTACCCAGGTGGCTATTTCATCCCAGGGTTCTTGCAGGCTGGCCCTTTTTAACCCTTTGCATGTGTTGTTATGGGTTAAATACTCTATCTCTCTATCATTTTCTTCTATAAAATGATTAACTACATTTGCCAATGTATTCTTGCCAGATCTAGAAATTGAAATCCCTTCTAATGGCAGCTCAGTAATCTAACTTAAAATTTTAGGGGTTACCTCAATAGTCATGCCATTTACATGTGCTCGATTGTTTCTGAATGTATGGGCGAACATGCCAACCAAATATTCAGAAGACCCATTAAACTTATCCAAAAATGGCATAAACCCTCCATCTTCAAAAATCTACATGACTGCCAGATTTTCTCGGAGGTAGGTGGTATCTGCAGGTTCTGTTCTGATCTTTCGCCCCATATTTTCTATTCACTACTGCTGCTATTTCTCTGCTGGATCTCTAGTTTTTTTATGTTGTAGATTTGCAGAGTTTTAGTTTGAAACCTTCGTTGCCCTATTTCTCGTCTTCTTCTTCGGAATGAACCGTAACCTGAGCACTATACTTCGCAAACATGTCTTCGAAAAGAAAGGTGGCACACATTTTTACTATTGCATCGAACACCTATCCGTCAATGATTGCTTGGATGTCCTTGCCGTCAGATCCACCTCATTTGGTTTTAATTTTTTTGTTCAGTCTGTAGATTCTCATGTGCATGTTTATTGTCATTAAAAATTGGTGGCATATGGTTGGTCATGTCCTCCGTAATTCTGGTACTTTCCAATGGGTGCAAAAACAAACCATGTGTTGACTGACACGTGTTCCTTTATCGTATGCAACTAAAAGAGTTTGATTTGGTCATACCTTATCTTCTTAGATGCCACGTGGAAATGCTCTTTCTAAATATTATAACTTATTATGCAAAAAAAACTTCATTCCGAAGATTATGACTTCATTTCGAAGATGAGTCTTCATTTCGAAGACAAATCCTCATTCCGAAGATTATAACTTCATTTCGAAGACAGGTCTTCATTTCGAAGACAAATCCTCTTTGTAATTTTAAATCTTCATTTCGAATATTAATCCTCATTTCGAAGATCAATCCTCATTCTAAAAATTAGGCTGTATTGCGAAGGTAAATCGTCATTTCGAAGACAGATCTTCATTCCGAAGATAGATCTTCATTTCGAAGATGATGCAGCAAGTCGTCATTCCGAAGATCAAGTTTCATTCTGAAGACAAATTGTCATTCCGAAGACAAAGTTTCTTTCTGAAGACAAAGTGCAACATTCATTTTGTTGTCATTCCGAAGACAATTTCAATCCGAAGATAATACAGTAGGCACTGTTTTTGGCATTCTTGTTCCGAAGATTAGGCAGAAATCAATATTTTCATTCTCAAAACATGTTTTAAGTATGCCAACTCTTATGAATACCTTTTATGCTAATGGTTAATTTTCATATACTATATACCAATCATTTTAAAATGAAGAAATGTAAGAAATATATACCTGATAAAAATAGTTAATGCTAGTTTTGAAGAATGACTACCTTTGTCGATATTCTGCTGAGATTTTTTGCAACATTTCAAAACAAGTGCACTTGGTGAATTTGTACAATGATGGTTCAAAAATTTCTCAAGGTTATGCATGCTAGAAAATTGGTTTTCATGCATACCAACCCAGTAGTGCCTTAAGAAAATGTTTTCACTGCTGAGTTATTCATTTTTCTCTCTTTCTTTTTTCTTGATTTTCCCTTTTTTTTTTTTAATTTTTACCTCTCCTTTTCTCTTTTTTTTTTCTTGATCCTGACTATGTCCATGAAGGAATTTCATGATTTCCCCTGAAACCATGCCCATGAAGGAATTCATACTCAAAATTTATTCATTTTTTTGTTTTCTATTTCTAATTTTTTTTTTTTTTTTTGCTTTTTCTTGAATCCATGATCATGCTGATTGTTTTGAAGTGGAAGAGGGAATCTCTTCCACCTGTTATGTATCCAAACTATCAAGTTGATACAAGAATTCTTCTTTAGTCAGAGGTGTATGGTACACTCTGAGGTGATGTCCATTCACTACCAAATTTCTTTGTGATCCATCAATAGAAGATAGACAAGATGCTCCATTGTCAAATACATCCTTAATCCAGTAAGGTCCCAACCATCTAGTTCTCAGTTTTCCAGGGAAGTCTTCATAGCGAGAATCAAATAGTAAAGCCCAATCTCCTTGTTGAAGTTTCCTCTGTTGAATGTGACTGTCATGCCACGACTTCCTCTGCTCCTGAATTACCTCAGTTTGGTGCAGAGCATCCAATCTAAGTTCATCCAATGCATTCAACTATAGAATCATGTCTGTCTGTGCCTACGACAATTCAATTCCAATTTCCAATGTTGTGCGCAATGTTAGTAGCTCAAATTTAATAGGCAAGAGAGGCTTTTTACCAAAGACTAGTTCATAAGGTGTGAATCCAGTAGTGGACTTCCAAGTAGTATTGTAGGCCCAAACTACTTCAGGCAATTTATCTAGCCAATTTCTCCTAAGAAAAGCTACTGTTTTTGTCAAAATGTGTTCTAGTTCCTTGTTTGTTACCTCAACCTGGCCATTGGCTTGTGGGTGGTAAGGTGATGATTTCCTATGTTTGATTTCATACAATTTTGTAAATGCCTTTATGAATTTGGATGCAAATTGGGGTCCTTGGTCTGTGGTGATAGACTGTGGGGCTCCAAATCTCTAAAAAAATTGAGTATACAATAAATCAACGACCTCTTCACGAGCATGTTTGAAAGCACACACCTCTACCCACTTTGTCAAGTAATCAGTGCATACTAGAATATGCACCTTTCATTGAGAAGGTGGATCAATAGGTCCTACAAAATCAAGCCCCCACCAAGTCATGACATTGAAGAGTGCTGAACATTTGAGAACTTGGTCCACAACATGTTGCATGGTAATCAAACTCCATTACCTAAAAGTTCCACCCCATTTAGCCAGCTCTTGAGTCCTCCACACTGCATCGTCCCTAGAACTTTGCCATCATGTGAAACATTGATAGCACCAGATCGCTACATTCCCAACATCTCTAAATACACCAACCATATCAATCCAAGTCGTACCATCACTTCACCATATCGTTCCTGACCTGACCCACGACATTTCACCCATTAGTAGTTCCCATATCTTGTTCTTTCTTAATTATTATTCTTCTTATTATTTTCTCATATAGTTGTATGGTCATGCTTCGAGTAGCTACAAACCTATGCCGATCTACCCCCTTTCTTCTATTATCCTTTTGACTTTGGAAATCCCCTTTTCTTGTTGGTTTCCAAAGACTACTTCTAAATTTCATCTAGTTGTACATTCCACCTTCATCCATTTTATCCTTTCGATATTACCACATGCATCTAACATACTATAGCTTATCCACCTACTACACATACACCCCACATGCTGGGACAACCATCATTACAACCTTGTGTTTCCTGGTTATTATGATACACCAAACTCATCTGTAAATAAGTTTTCTAAACTTCTCCTTCTACACATCATTAATTTCCTCTTGTAGATATTGCATTTTCCCACTTGCATCGTTTAAATTACATCCATTGTACATATCCATATGTTTTTCATAATAATTTCATTTTAAGTTTGTACATTCTTCCTCAAAAAATGTGTCTTCAATAGGAATAATACATGCACTTGTTAGCATCACCACCTGGATGTCCATTCCCCCTTTTCAATATTAGGGTACACATAGGTGTCATGTCTAGCTTTGAATACTTACTAGTTTAGTCAATTAACTATCACTCCTAGTTGACCAGTTTTACATTCTTCTTATGGTTCTTTAGGCCGGTTCAACTTCTCTCAAGAACCATTCACAATAGGTTACACATTAAACACATTTTGAGTCTAGGAAAGATGACACTTGGAGTAGATGTCACCATCTATAAAATGGTTTCCCCTGCTTGTACTATCACTTGCATGGTCAAAATATGACCTAGGGATAAACAAAGGGATAAGCATACGCAAAAGTAAAATAATAGGGTATAAAACAAAATCCAACGCCCTTAGAATAGAAATATTGAGAAAAAGAGAATAGAGAAAAAAAAAGATAAAAAGAGCACCACAATAAATAGGTCAAAAATAGATGAGGAGCATAAAACAAAAGGAAAAGCCTCTTGATATCATCCATGTTATGCTTCATCACCTTTGGTCCTTAGGTTTAACATAACACCATGGGATAATTTCCATCACTAGAAATAGGCTCCAAGAGCCTGCCTACCCGTGGAATAGTCTTACAAGTGGTGATATATCTATTGCATTAGCTACCTACTTTTGTATAGATCAATGTTTGCGTATGGATGAGCTAGCTAGTTCGGCCACATCTAGAATAGGTTAATCCTACCTACCTCAAAATAGATAAATGAATGTCACTCATTTACATACATAGGTCCATGACATATTTTGAACCAGTCCAACTAGTTATGAGTTGCCACATAAACTCACATAGTTTGGAGTCCAAGATTTTATTGCCAAAACTACATTTGTCAAAGCCATTACATGTCTCCTATACCATCCTACATATTTGAGATAACAAAATGGATAACATCCACATAGGTACATGTAACGATACAAGTGTTTCCTTTGTGCATTTTAACATTCCCATACATGCATACATGCATCTATGTCACACAGATTCATCATGGATCACATTATTGTATTTACATTACATGCTTCACATAAAATACTAAATCAATGTATTCATCATGCATATACTTTCTCACACTCCATCATTTACATTACATGCATTTACTCCAAATATCATCATATTTTATCACTTCACACTGCATTCGAAAAAAAAATCATGCAACTCTACTCTACCGCATACTCAAACTACAATGTGATAATAGATCTAAACCAAAATACACATGAATATCCATTCGTCATACACACTTAAAAATCATGTTATGATATCTACACAAACATAAAGAAAACACATTGTAAAACCATAACACATGTATATATAACAAATGAAATCAAAATGTATATATATATATATATATATATATATATATATATATATATCATCCATAAAAAATTCCCGTAGGCTACAAACTAGAACAATTTCCATCGTCTATCATCAAAAATTCTCATAGGATACAATCATAAATAAACCTAACTACCACTAGGAGTCTTCCCACATCCCTCACAGCTCGCCCACATCTCGACAACTCTACTCGACTCTACCTTGGCTCCTGCAACCTAAACCATAGCAGGTGGATCTTGCACCTCAACCCTAGTACCCACCTTCTCCACTGAAGAAACACTCCACTGACTATGATAAGAAGAAACCCACACTCATGATCCTAACTCATCATAAGTCACCACCCAACTATAATCAAGAAGTGTAATCCCATGCACTATTAAAGCAGACTCACACAATGATCCCTTTGTCGACTCTATAGCCACCTGACCCATCAGTCACTCAATACCTCAGGAAGCATCCTCCTGTGCCTACTATAGGATCGACCCTCATCTACTCTATCTCTATCTAGTGCCTCTCATCCTACCTATGGAGCTCAGTCTCCAACTCATGAACCCTATCTCATAGCTCCCAAGCCTCCACCTTCGCATCCTGCCTCTCCTGGACCTTGAAAATAATCTCCTCCATATCTGTAAATATACTAATATCAATGGTATCATCTACACTACCTCCAATAACAACATCATCCCCTCCTCTACTGCCCCACCTACCTGCCCCGTAGTCATGTCAACATATACAAGCGCCTCCTCCACCCTCACTTCCTAAGTACTCGATGCACCACCTAAGCATTGTCATGATTGCCATAAAGTAACTTATCTCTCACTACCAGCTACCTCCTATGATCTAGCTTGAGACCCCCTACCTGATCTCCTCTCTAGTGGAGATACCCCACCATCTAGTGGCACCCATCGATCAATCATGCCCTTGCCAAGCTCCCAACTCTACATCATCCACCAAGCCTCAAACTATGGTGTCATCCCTGCATCCTCCAGATCTAATATAACCAAAGGAGGGTCACTCTTAGTAAACTAGGTTAGCACCACATGATGCTCTCCCCTATCACCTCATCATTTGAAGTATACAACATGATCTCCTAGAATATCCTATTGTAACCCAAATTGCTGCCTCACTCAATCAAAATGAAAGTACTCAACCTATCGAGTATACCTCCCTACTAGCCACATGCCTTGACAAATGACCCATAACTTCTCACCATCCTCATCCCAGGTCACTCCACCCAACCAAGATCTCCACTTAATATTATCATGTGTCAACTCTTCAAAATTGACCCTCCACAATAGAGGATCACCCTCATGAGGCCTCTTGATACTCTTCTTCGCATATGTCCACCACCTAAAAGCATAAGGTAAATAATCCCTACCCCTAACATGGACATGGTAAGGCAATAATGATGGCCTCTCAATGGATATGTGTTCCCATGCCCATAACTACATCAAGGGAGTCCAACTCAAACTCTTCCACCCAACACACACAACATCGTGCAACTCTTTATACACCTGGGCAAACAATGTAGGTTCCCATGCAAACACAACCCTACACTCCACCATATCACTCACTACATCCAACATATTCTAGGTAAATAGTACCCCTAAAGTATTAGGAAATGCATAGGTAGATATCATCATAGCTGCACACTGATGCTTCAATATCTTCTCCTATAACCATAATCACTAATAATCCATCTTCGAAGAATCGATCTCCTACCACCCCTCACCAAAGGACTACTCCAACACAACATCCTCACTGTCATCTATCACCACTCTTACTGGAACACCCTCAATCGATAACTTGTAAATATGATAAACATCCTACAATGTGATCGTCATTTCCCCAGTCGTAAAATGAAAAGTGTTCCTATCTATGTCCCATCACTCACATAATGCAGATATATATGCCT
Source organism: Wollemia nobilis (assembly GCA_028583015.1). Lineage (NCBI taxonomy): Eukaryota > Viridiplantae > Streptophyta > Pinopsida > Araucariales > Araucariaceae > Wollemia > Wollemia nobilis. The sequence continues at coordinate 2,662,250 of JAQPPZ010015412.1, forward strand.
GGTTGGCATGTATACTCTTACACTCCCATACACCCTGGAACCATATATCATCCAACCACTTGAGATCATCCTCATTGTTCATTGATTTGTCAAAAGTACTCTTCATATTTTGAACCCGATGATGGGGCTTGAGCATCTTCACCTGTTCATCCACAAACAAACACAAAAAAACATACATTAGTCATCAATACAATGATGCAATAAAAAAAAAGAAAAAACATCAATCAAATTAATAAATTAAACTATTTACTTTGACACACACTTCAAGACATAAATAGTTCACAAGTCACATATAAAAATATATCACCAAAATAGTTGCATACTTGGATACCCATTTTGTCATTTCATGGCAAAAGTTAGAACATATGCGATAAAAAATACATATTTAGCTCCTAACAGCCAAAAATAAAATTCCCCACATACCCACTGTGGCACAAAATTCAAAACACAATCAATTCATCCAACCTAGAAAAACACAATACATTTTTGAATACCCACTTCACGGTAAAAATTTCTATTAAATTAAAAAATAACATACCAATCAACACGGATTTCAAGGTCAATTTCACTACATAAACACCCAAATGGAACACACATCAATACACACAATACAAAAATAACAGTCACATTTTTGAACACCCGTTTACCCACTTCGCAGTGAAAGTTCAAAAAGATGTAGAAAATAGTACAAATCAAGCTCCCCATAGCTCATTTTCAATTTTAAACTACTTACATCTTGGCACACAAATCAAATGCTAGCCAAATAAAATCATCTACAAAAACAAATAACATTTTTGGATACCCATTTTGCCCTTATGTGGTGAAAGTATCATTGGTTTCTACAAATACTATCTCTAAGGTGGCAAATCTAACAGTCAAAGTTTACTACCTTACACCCAAAAACAACACATTTAGAAAACATGCCAAACGAAGGCACAAAAATATAACAGTCGCATAACGGGATACCCATTTCCTACTTTACCAGATAAAATTCAATAACATTCCAAAAACAATACCCCATTCCTCCAAAAATGGACGGTCAAAATTTACACCTACTCTACCCATTACCCGGTCAAACTAGTGCAAAAACAAGTCAAACCTAGAAATAAATCATGTTTTTAGGTACCCATTTGGCTAGTTTTACACTATGTGTTCGAATTTCAATTAAAACTTGCGAAATTTTTCAAAACGAGATGAAAACCTCCCCCCCTCTAATTGACTTTTCTTTGGAAAATTAAAAACACAAAAAATAAGGTAAAGAAGAGCACTTACCGCTAGATCCCCATGCTTGTTACCGGCTCCAACTTGTCCTCTCACCATCCTTGCATCCAAACTCATCAACCGCCTCATCTACACATCATCGAATACTCCTCTCGAATGCTTCATGTAGCTTGTCATTGTCCAAATGAGCCCCTTCCAACTCAAAATTACCTTAAAAATACCTAAAACCCTAATTCACCCCCTACCCCATGATTTAGGCCTAATTCACCCCTTGCCCCATGAATTAGGATCTAATTCACCCCTCACCCTGTGAATCGAGTATATAACCTCCAAATCCAGTCAAATTCATTCCAAAACCCTAGGAAATCATGCAAATGTCCTCCAAAACCATAGGAATATTTCTAAACTATCCTCTCACTTGCTTTTCACCATATTTTTATCATGTATTGGTATTCTATCAATCGCTGCATCACCAAATCACCACATTCCATTCACCTCATTGCTGATTCCTCGTTTGAGGGGGTATTCATATCCAAAGTCAGATTTGCATGCAACCAACCAACTGAACATCCAAAAGCGTAGATATCACATTTGTCTATGAAATTTTTTTCTGAAGATTATCTTACGATTATTATCTCAATCCCAACTAGATATTTGTTATATCACAAGTGCTATACATTTCGATGGAGTAGTAAATCTAGCATTCATGTATGTTGAATACAGAATGAATGATATGTTTGACGTAATCCTAGCGCAACATTTAGAAAAGTATTTCTAGCATTCATGATGCATAATGAATGACACGTTTGAATAATCCAAGTGTCCCTTTAGCTCAAATGGTTTGACACTTGTCACCATGTACTCATCAATCAATCGACAACAAATATTTGAATAGGCATTTGTTCTATTCGTACTTTTGGACCACACTGATCTGGTCACAAAAGCAAAGTAGTCAAAAGTTGCCTACCCCAAGCAACTAGTATGACATCAAAAATGTCATACGGACTTAGTAAAATTATTGTGTTGCATCCAAAATCATCCATTTCCATTTATCGATATTGTTTTCATTGAATTTTATCCCTTTCCTCTTCTCCTCTTCTCCTTCCTCCTTCTTGGATATCGATCAATATTGTATGGTCACGCTTCGAGCAACTACATACCTTTGATTGGATCCCATTCTTTTCACCTTCTCCCCCTGGATTCCCAATCAATGTTGTATGGTCACACTTCGAGTGGCTACATACCTTTGATTGGATTCCATTCCCTTTCTATCCCTTTTCCTCTACACAACCCTTCACATTTTTGTATTAAATTGTGTCCCACACAGTATAGTACAAAAAGGGATAAAATGTAGATACCTAAAAATCGCACATTGCTATACCTACATACTTATTGATCCTTTTGGACACTTGTAGGTTTACATAGATAATCCTAGATAACCCTAGGCTATTGTAGACCAACGTAGACTATTGTAGATCATCCTAGACATGCATAGATTAATGTATTCATGTGTAGTCATGTGTAGACGGTTGTAGTCATGCGTAGATCGTCATAGATTATCGTAGCATTGTGTAGACTTCCACATACCACTTTGCTAGTTTTCAGGTCCAAAACCCTAAAAAGTTAGCAAAATCACTTCACAAACATCTCCCATGCATCGGGATCCCTTCCATCAGCTTCCCAAGGTGATACAAAATCTATTTGTACTCAATTAAGGCCCTCATGGGCTATTAATTGGCAAAAGCAATTATCAAGTCAATTCTTAAAATCTAATTTAATGTTGACTTCAGTTAAGTCACCTTTTTAGGGAAAAATTGATTAATTAAACTCTTAATCCTTAATTAATACTACTTGCACCCTCCCACATGTGTGTAATTAGGGTTAGATAAGATATTTTTCTAAGAACCCTAATCAAGCCCTAATTTGACTTAGGACCTCCTAATCCTGATTAGACCTAATCCTTCCTCACATGTGTGAGGATAGGATATTTCCTATGGGGAATGTGAGGCTTTCATATCACAAACCATAACCTAACTCTAGTGATACTTCAGCCTAGGGTTAGTTTCCTTAACTCTCCCCCCTGCACCTTGCCATTTTCTATATATAGTGGGCCCAAATCCTCAATTATCTCTCTCTCCAACTTATGTCCAAAGTATAGAAAATCTGCCAAAATATGTACCAAAGCACAACAAAGCATATTTGAACCTGCACATCAACATTACAATACCAAAGGGGCCCCTCCACCAAAGGTTTTTTGCAAAATATCTCTCAGGGTCTGATTCACCACCCGCCTCACGAATCCAACTCCAGTTCACTCCTTGGGTGACAAATTAGTTCTATAGGTCCCAAATCAGCTTAAATTTGGGAGGTAAGCTTTGTTTTATCATTTTATAAGCTTCTACACATTTTATTTTAGTTTTTAATGCATTCTTACCATCTATTTGTCTTCCTAAACATGGGGCCTAACTAAGGCAAGCCCCCCAATGAACTAACCCCCTTTTGCAGGTCTAGCGCAGGATCAAGGAGGAAAACAACTATAAATTACAACCCTACGATGGTACGCAAGCTCATCTACATTGAGGAACATGAAAGGAAGGCATTAGGCCTATTGTATCATTCATGAAAATAAAGTATAAAGGGGAATTTTCCCCCATTGTAACCTATGCACTCTTTACATGAATAAAAATACATTTCCCTGAATAACATGTGTCATTAATATGTTGTTAGATCAAATGCCACTTTTTGGCCGTTTCATGTTGCACCATAATTATTCCCTCCTTGAAGAGTTTTTGCACCTCATCCCATTTGGCCACCAATGAAGCTCTTTGGACCTAGAAGTCTAACTTGTTAGATTACCTCCATCATTTCAGCTGATCCTTGACATAGTGAAGTTGCTTATGGAAGCTAAGCATTGTTGTCACATATTCTGGGCATCCCTCTTACCACCATTGTAGGATTTTCTTTTGAAGTTCCTCCTTTTATAACATAAATATTTCAAATATAAATAGTTTTTGGTGCTATCCCATCCTGATGCCCCTTCCAAAAAAATGGGGAAGTGATCTTAGACCAGACCCTCTAAATCTTAAATTTTAGCTTCAATTTCATAAATGCCTCAGAAACTAGAAAATGATCTATTTTCACCTTCCTGCTATGTGGCTCCCTTATCTTGTTAGTGTAAGTATAGTTGGTTCTATACCATTTAATATTCACCAAGTTTAATGCATGGGCCTATGAAATCATGAGCTAATCCATCGATTCTAAAATCATATTTCACCCTTCTTAATCTCTAGATGTTAATTTAGCATTAAAATCCCTAATGACAATCTAGTCTAGCTCCTATCTTGAGACTCTCATATTATACACTACTCTCTATTGATGAATTTTTCCATCTAGGTTTTGAACCCCATAGAAGGTTTGAGCCCTCTTGGGGGGGTTTGGGGGGTCGGAGCCCCCCAAAAATTTTCCCCTTTTTTCAGAGCAATTTACGGATTGGTTTTCGAGATTTCCATAGTTGGTGGATTTGGGTGGTTTTAGCCCATGGTATTGTACCCACAATATCCTAATACCATGTTATGGTTTAGGGTTGTAAGAGTTTCCTTTATATTGATTGTAATGTCTCATTTTGAGCAAGGAGTAAATAATAATATCAAAGGAGGTGTGGTTCTTATTTTTTTGGATTAGCCCATATTGGGTGAACCAAGGTAAATATCTTGTGTTCTATGTGCATGTTTATTGTGAGTTGTTATTTTATTATGAGTTATTTAATTATGTTTTATTATTATGGAATAAGTTTTGGTTATAAACTCTTCATCATTGCCCAATTTTTCTCCTTGGGATGCTATAAATTCCTTATTTGATTTTCTAACCGTTCATTGAGAGTTGTTATTACTCAATCTCTTCTCCACTTGGATTATCCCTAGAGTTGGATTATCTTTTTTTCTACCACACCCATGATGACAACGTTTTCTATTGGTTGTTCCTGATTATGCACTATCGATACCATTGTCATATTTGGTTGTGGTAACTCACTACAATCTATTACATGATCTAACATAGAAGTTGAAGGAAGGTCCTGAACATGAGTGTTACTATTTTTGTTATTCCCATCCACTCCTTCCATAAATTGTTCTTCTTCCTATTCTACCAATGACTTAAAGATATCATACCTATTTGAGGATTTGGGATGGATTTTCTCCTTGCATTTTTTTCTTCTAACTCCTCCTTCTCTTGGGTTGTTCAAAACCATCTCCCTTTGATTATCCTTCATGAGAAGCTTTGGTTGATCCTTTAGTAATTGTAGATTTAATCTCCTTAGGAGGATTCAAGGATCCAAAAGGGACCTCTATTTATGTGATCATAGTGTTTGGGCAGGACTGAGCCAAATGCTTATATTTGTGGTAAACTCTATACCTAAAGTGCAATACCTCATAATCCAGCTACTTAATCCAACATAGTCCTAGCCTCTATCTAAAGAGGTTGACTAAGATCCATTTCAATGTATAATCTAGCATAAATGATTGTGTTTCATTCCATTATGTCTCTAGAGACACCCAAATACCTTCCAAGGAAGTTACCTATGATTTCTAATACTTGCTCACTCCAGAACTTGGAAGTGCATACAATCAAACCCCAATTGGGATAATAGTGGGTTCAATTTAGTGATCAAATCCAACTCTTTAGGACTAAAAAAATAATTCTATTGGGCCATGGTTTCCTTTTTCTATCAAATACCTTATTTCTATTGGCTAGTGAAGAAAAATTAATAATAAAATATCCATTACTAATAAACCAAAATGAATACTCACCATGAGGTTCCTAATTCTACTAAACCCACAAATGTAATAAGTTTAGGATAGGATGAAACCCATGAATTTGTAGATCAGGTCATGATTGGGTCTATATAGGATCATTTATTCTATTGTACTCTGCTCAATGATGATCTTTGGTCTTGATTCAAACTATGGAAAATATCCATTTACTCTTTGAGATGCCTCCTTGATCATTGATTTTTTCTAGCAACCACAATGAGCATTTTCAATGTTGTTTTTGTGCTTCTTTAGTATTTATTTGAGGTTCATCCTTTAACAATTCTGCAAATAAACTCTATCTATTTGAAAGGGGATATGGAAGTGCCCCCATTAGACCCTCATGGGGTAATATTCTTGTCTAGGGTTTTTTGTTCAACCTCAAATATATCTTCAAAATTTCCAAACCTTCTAAAAGTATCAAAGGAAAAACTTATTTCAAACTTTTAAAAACTACCATGACAAACTTTTGTCCAATGTGAAGTTACAATAAGATAAAAGTTAGAATAAAATAATTTACTTTTATAAATTTTAAAGTTAAAGTAATATATATATTTTTAAATAACAAAATTTTATTGGAATGATTAATAATTTAATACAATATTAGCAAGATAAAAAAATTATTGCATTCATATATATATATATATATATAAGTAAACTTATTCCACTTTCTTGCCAATATTTGTTTTAATGTGGTTAAATTAGCAATAGTTTATTTAAATGTTTTTTCACATTATTTATACGAAGCATTTAAAAGCTGATATTGTTTTTATAACATTACTGTCTTTATTCTCTTTCTTTATGTTGTCATTTGATAACTTAATTTATATTGAACATCATTTACAAATATTTACAAATATCAGCGCTTGTTCGAGCAAACACAAGAGGAATCAACCTCACAACCACATGGATGATAATAACTAAGCAACTGCCATTAAACCAAATGCCATTCATTTGATAAATTATCAATGACCATTAATTACATTTATGTTTCTAGTTTGCCATTTTAATTAAAAATTCATTACTTTAACTACTTGTCTAATATTTTTGTTTTCAAAATTGTTCTATAGATGTAATAAAACAATATTATTATTGAAACTTTACCAAGTTATTATTTGGATTTTATTTTAGAATGAATGTCTTATATTCATATAAAAACTAATTTTTTAAGGTTTTACTTTTATCAAGTACTAGAACAACCTCCACAAGGATATTGGAAGAATAGCATTATATATCTTTATAATATCAAAATGGTATTTAATAAAAAAATCTTGAACTTCCTGAATTTTGTTAACGAGTGCTAAGATATATATAGACCATACCACGAGTTCCCACCATAGAGGATAAACAATATCATAATAATATCCATTCGGTTAGAATAAATATTTGTTTGTATTTGATATTATTTTGTGAACCATGCACAACCTTCTACCCAACATAAACTCTTTTGTTATTGTTAGTTTTCCAATATAGTTTCCATTTGGTTTCAACTGATAAATATTTTATGATTGACTCTTTAGCTAATCCATATCTTATAACAAAGTTAATTGATATTATCTAGCTATTAATATAATATGTTTTACATACATACATTTTAGTGGGTAGGTATAGCTAGCATCCTTGCTTGACATTTGTTTTATAGAAGATTTTATATGTCTATGATTGATTGGATTTTATTAATAAGTTATTATAAAGTATATATATTATTATACATAGATTAAGTAATCATATTTTTAATACATATCTCAATGTTGTTTCTTAGGTACTATAAACCATAGTTGAAAAACTAACAATTAGTGATAAAATTGATAGCTCAACTTTAGATATTTTACTGGCAACTCCAAAAAACTCAACAAAAAAAAAAAAAGCAAAGAAACTTTTTCAATTAAAAATATATTTTAAACAATTGGAGAGCAAAAAATTTGATTTGATATTATATGTTCATAAAAAGAGTACAATTATAGTTCGTGGTAATAAAATCCAACCATATACATCATAGAAATATAACATTTTAAAATATGGAGTTTTTAAACTACCTTTTGTTTCCCCTCCTCCCACTCACACTAGATGGTTGCCCTTGGCTCTATATAGGTGGTTAGAAGCTCCTCAGGTATGGTATCATAATTGTATCTCTTCTTTAATCCTCTTAAATATTTTATTTTCTCCTCAAGTGCCTTCATGTCCTTTTTAGTAAACTTGTATCCATAGGACTCTTGGCAATTCAATCACATAATGGATATAGCTCATCCAATTCAATTGCCTCATACGATTAATGAATCTCCACTTATTTGGTGCAAAGTCAAATATTATATTGTATAAATGAAAGGTCATTAAGGTGATCTTGGGTAAATCTATTTCTCTTCTTAGTGTGTATGGCCTCAAATAGAGACCAATTGTGCTTACACCAAGAAGTGTTATAAGGTTTACTCAAGATATGAAGATCCATATTCTTCAAAATAGGTGTTTTGGAATGATAATATTCCCACCATAAATCTAAAAAATATATATAGTTTTCAAAGTATTAATTTACATTCATGAACTACAATAATGTAAACTACAAGAATTAAAAAAAAGAGAGTTAAACTTTAAAATTTTAAATGCTTTAAGTAGTTGTAAGGATGACCTTGCTTATTTGAATGAGGATAAAAATAAGCTCTCTTATATGGCCTTATAAATTTGAAACTCAACAAGGATGAGGCAATGCTTAGAATGGTTATCTATCATCCTCTTTGCATAAGTATAGATCCTTGCCTAGACCTCTTCATCACTACTAAGATTTCTAATGTGAAAGAATTTGGGGTTCAAGAAGCATCCCATGACATGAATAGGTTGATGGGGTTGCCTTGTCCATATTTTATAAATGATATGCTAGATCAGTTCATACTTGCATTGGTTGTAACTATGATAGTGTTCCAACCTCTTTGTCTCTACCCTTTACCTCATATAGATAACCCATTATTAAATTTGCACCATATACAAGTAAAAGAACCCTTACCAAGGGTTTTTCCACCTAAAACTGAATTGTAAATACTAAATATTTAGAAAAAGTAATACTAATTTTTTATGTATAAAATAAAATTTAAACTCAAAAAGTAATTATCATGAGAGTTCACTGAATTCTCACCTAAAATAAATAATTAAACACTTACCTCTAGATCAACCACCCCTCATATTTTGAATAAAAGGATGAGGCATACCATTCCTATTGGAATTATGTTGAATATTTTCCATGTTATTTAGGAGGGATTGACTATGAAAGGAATTTACACTCTGTAAAAATTTCCTCATTAGGTTTAAGCTATTTTTAGACCCATATGGGTGTTTTTGGGTTAATGTAATGTCGGCCCATGGTTTTGCAACCATGGTATTGTAAAATCCCTTCTTGTGTTGTTGGTATATAAATCAACACTTGCATGTTGGTATATTATTGTATTGAAGACAAATAATTTTATATAATAAGAAAATATTCTTTATGTATTTTTTCCCGAAAGGGTTGCCCATGATAAATTCTTGTGTAATGTGTTTTTATTTTTCCTTTGATTATGTAATTACTATTTTTTAAATTTTGTTTATTACGGTATTATTTCTCTTCATTTGGTATCAAAGCTAGGTTTTAGCTTTGTTTGAGGAGTAAGGGTTTCAACCTTGGGATAAATTGATTCTTGAGTGGAAGTAGTGTATGGAAAAAATTGAGTGAACAAAAAATTATGGGAAGCACATGGGTAGAGATCAAAAACTTTAATGGACATAATTTTGAGTTATGGAAACTCAATATGGAGGATCTATTGGTGGATCAAGATCTGTAGGTCACAGTCTCAAGAGTAAAACCAATAGGAACAATAAATGAGAACTGGTTAAATATCGATATGAAGATAAGGAGCTATATCATATTGTGCTTATCTGATTTGGTATTTTTGAATGTATTGATAGAGACCACAACAAAGTTATTATGGGAAAATTTGAGAGCATTGTATCAGATAAAGTCACTAGTAAATAAAATCTTTCTCTAAAAGAAGTTTTCTCTTTGGATGAATGATGGTGACTCTATGGCTGAAAATCTGAATACTTTTAACATTGTAGTAAGTAAATTAAACTCTATAGATATAAAAATGGATGAAGAAATGTTTTTTATTACTTTACTTTTCTCATTACCTAACTCTTGGGATAACCTAGTTATGGTTATCACCAATACTACTTCTAAATTGAAAGTAGAGGATATAGTAGGAACATTGCTATCTAATGAAATGAGATGAAAATATTTTGAGTATTATCATTATAAGAATGCCTTGGTTGTGAGAGGTCATTATCAAGAAAGAAGAAAAAATAAATCAAGAGAAAGGAAATAGAAATATAGGGGAAAATATGTTGTTTTTGACAAAATAAAATGTTGGAAGTGGGGTAAAACAGGGTATTATAAAAGAGACTACAGATATAAAAATGCTAATGAAGGAACATATACAAAAATAAAGACCATAAATAAAGATTCATGGGAATTTTTCATAGCTGCAACATGCTCAAGTAAACACCATGACTCATGGTTGATTGACTCAAGTGCTTCTTTTCATATGAATCCTCATATGGAAGGTTTTTTGAATATGAAAAAATAAATGGAGGTAAAGTCTTCTTAGGAGACAATTCGACACAAAAAATAATAGGTCGAGGAAGAATCAAATTGAGGTTAAAATATGGAAGAGTTAAAATCCTTCCAACTATACTACATATTCTCAGTTTTGCAAGGAATCTGATATCCGTTAGTAAGATGAATGATATAATTGTGATTATGGAATTCAATAAGGATAGCTACAAGATGGTTCATGGATACTTAGTGTTGGCAAGGGGATTTTGTATAGGAAATTTTTTCAAACTTGAGGCTAGCACTATAAGTATTGATTGTAATAACTCTTCAGTTATAGAGGAAATTAATACGGTAGAAGAAGCTCCAAGTATTCTTGTAGCAAAGACAATGTTGTGGTATCAATGCATGGGGTACATTGGTGAGAAAGACCTTCAAACATTGAAAATGAAAGGTATGGTTGAAGGAATTTTTGATTACCCATTAGATTTTGATTTTTATAAGCACTGTATTTTGGAAAGGAAACTAGAGCTAATTTTCCAAGTAGTGCTACAATATTTGAAGGAATTTTGCATCTAGTTCGCAATGATGTGCTTGGACCTACAAAAGTAACATCATTAGGTAAATCCATCTATTTTATAACATTTATAGATAACTTCTCAAGAAATACCTGGGTATATTTTTTACAGTACAAATTTGATATTTTCAATAAATTTAAAGAGTTCAAGGCTCTTGTAGAAAATCAAATAGAGAAAAATATAAAGTTTTGGAGAAGTGATAATGTGGTGAGTATTGCTCTAATAAATTTGAATAGTTTTGCAAGGATTGTGGAATAGAAAGGCATAGAAAAAATCCATATACTCCACAATAAAATGGAGTTGTAGAATGGATGAACATAACATTTATGGATAAGGCCAGAAGCATGCTAAGTGGTGTAGGGTTAGAAAAGAAATTCTAGGTAGAATTCATGTTAACTACTTGCTACCTCATCAATAGATCTCCTACCTCAGCTTTGGTGGATAAAACTCCATAGGAAGCGTGGACTGGTAAGAAACCCTCTCTCAGTAATATAAGGTTTTTTAGTTGTAAATATTATATGTATTCTCAAAATAGAAACGGACTAAGCTAGACTATAAATATGAGAAATGCATATTTCTCGGTTATATACTAGTATGAAAGAATATAAGTTGTAGAATCCAAAAATATAGAATATTACTTACAATCGTATTGTGATATTTAGAGAAACAAAAGGGGCTCCAAAATAGAAAATGCAACCAAGCAAAGAACTAGAAATAGTTCAGGTAAAATTAGAACAAGAGGAAGAACTTGTGGTAGAAATTTAATTACAGAGAGAGTCTAAAGAAAAATATTTAGAGGAAGAAGGTAAGGAGGAAGTTGAAGATGCAGAACCTAGAAATCCAATTTTGAGGAGGTTATATCAGGTGAGAAGACTCCCAAAAGTGTATAGCCCTTTAAATTTTTGTTTTACATTTAATATATCAGTTACTAATGAAGAACCCAAGACTGTAAAGGAGGCACTTCAGTCAAGTGAGAAAAAGTCTTGGAAAAGGGTTATGTAATAAGAAATGGAATTGTTGGATAAAAATAAGATATGGGACTTGGTGAAATTACCCCTTGGTAGAAAACATGTTGGTTGTAAGTGGTTATTCAAGAAAAAGTATAATGTAGAAGGAAAGTTGAAGTACAAATCTCACTTGGTAGGAAAAGAATTTTGTCAAGTTGAGGGAATTGAATTTGGTGAGATTTTTTCTCCTATGGCTAAACTAACATCAATTAGAGTTCTGTTGGCTATTTCTATTGCTTTTTATTTTGAAATAGAATAGATGGATGTAAAGACAACTTTTCTACATGGTGAACTTGATGAAAATATGTATATGTCACAACTAGAATGCTTTAGGGTAAAAGGTGAGGAGGACTTGGTATGTAAGCTAAAGAAGTATATTTATGGGTTGAAGCAGTCTCCAAGGATGTGGAATCAAAAATTTGATAGGTTTGTTTTGACACTTGGGCTTGAAAAAATAAAGCAGATCCATGTGTATATTTAAAAAAATAAGGTTAAAATTTTATTATCATTGTATTGTATGTGGATGACATGTTGTTAATTGGTAGCAATAAGGAGATGACAAAGTTACTAAAATATCAAATATATGATGGCTTTGACATGAAGGATTTGAGTGCTACAAAATTCATTTTGGGTATGGAAATAATAAGGGAACATGCAAATAGAAAATTATGGTTAAATCAAAGGAAATATGTTGATTTGATACTACAAATATTTAGGATGCATGATTGTAAACTAGTATGTACTTCATATCCAGTTGGTCAAAAGTTATCTAATGAACAATATCATAAAATAGATGAGAAAATTGAATAAATGCATCATGTTCCTTATTCTAGTGTTTTGGGTAGTCTCATGTATGCAATGGTCTGTACTAGACCTGATATTGCACATGCAGTGGGATTAGTTAGCAAATATGTGTCTAATCCAAGAAATGAACATTGGACTACTATGAAGAGGATCTTTAGATACTCACGTGGAACTACATATTATACTATTTATTACGAAGGAAAATATAGAGATAGTGATATTGTAAATCTACAAGGGTTTGTGGATGTTGACTGGACTAGAGATCTTGAAAAGAGAAGATCCACAAGTGCTTATGTGTTTAGGCTGTTTGGAGGGGTAGTAAGTTGGATGAGTAAAAAATAATAGGTTTTTGCTTTGTCCACTACAAAAGTAGAGTAAATTATAGCAATGCATGCCTATGAAGAAGTGGTGTGGCTACAAATGTTGTATTCAATAGTTACCATTAATGAGAAGGCTATAAGAATTGATAGTAATAGTCAGAGTGCAATATTTTTAGCAAAAAATCCTAGTTTTCATTATCAATCAAAATATTTTGATATCAAGTACCATTTTGTGAGAGAGATGGTTGAAATAAACTAGGTGATATTGGAGAAATTTGATACTGAGAAGAATACTATTGATTCATTAACAAAGGCTACACCTACTCAAAAATTATCTTGGTGTAGAAGATCTATGTGCATGATTTCCCTTGTCAGTTGATAATGGCAATTATTAGCCCCTATGGAAAGTGTTCAACAAGTGGGAGAATGTTGGACTTATGTTGAATATTTTCCATGTTATTTAGGAGGGGTTAGATCTAAAAATACTTTACACTATATAAACATTTCCTCATCGAGGTTTGGGGTTGAGCCAGGATCCGAGTGGGGGTACGAGGGTGTTATCCCCTAGGGAATTTTTTTAGGGGTTTAAGCTATTTTTAGACCCATATGGGTGTTTTTGGGTTAATGTAATTTCAGCCCATGGTTTTGCATCCATGGAATTGTAAAATCCCTTCTAGCATTATTGGTATATAAAGCAACACTTGCATGAGGGTTTTGTAATGAATTTGCAAGAAATGTAATCGCAAGCAAAAAACGAGCGAAAGGATATTATTGTATTAGAGACAATACATTTTATATAATAAGGAGATATTCTTGCTAGGTTTTTTCCCGAAAGGGTTACCCAAGATAAATTCTTGTGTAAGGTGTTCTTCTTATTTGATTTTATTTGATTCTAAAATTACTATTTTTTTAGATTTTGTTTATCGAGGTATTATTTCTCTTCAATTCTTTTCTTTTAAAAATCTGCATCAAAGTGGTTGATGTATTCATAAGGCCTTACAAGGTAATTAAATTGAAGGCAAATTGAGTAATTCTTATCCCTCCCATCATTGTGTTCTCTTATCAAGTTGAATATCCATATGTGGTTATAGATAAATCATGCAATGTTCTTCACCTCTTCTATCATGATCTTCACCCATGTCATTTTGCCAATATCCTCAAGCATGAGGTCAATGCAATGTGTAACACATAGACTAAAAAAATAGAGGTATAATTCTCCTTGAGAAGTCTACATGTAGATACTTGTGCTACTACACTATCTATCACTGCTTGGACAATATTTTTCACTCCTACTTCTAACATGACCTCCTCCAAAAAATTGAATAACAATTATACATTTTTTTGACAGGTCTAATATTTCCCACTTTAATTTTCAAACCAATATTATAGGTTTAAAAGAGATATACTATGTATGAGCTAATGAAAAAAAATTATGTAGTTTGAGCATTTCTACTTTCTACAACTACAACTAAAAATCTAGGAACTAGATATTATTGAAGAAACACCTACAACTACTTCAAAAAGAAATATAACCTATTTGCAATCTAATTCCTATTTATTAGGGATAATAATTCAATATGTTAGGGTGAAGCAAGGTAGGTCCTTACCTAGACAACCTAGATCTGAATTCATCCTTCCAACTAATTATTAATTAACTACAAAACTTAATTTAGCATAATTATAGGGAATAATAATTTTAGCATAAAAATAGGAACAACAATTTCTATCAAAATAACACTTTATTTCATACCAAGATTCCTTTAGGTAAAACATTTTGGACATTTTGAGTCAAATTTGTCATTGATGTCAAGGAATAAAGTTGTCATTGATGTCAAGGAACAATGCAAAGGTTAATGGCAAAAGAGATTCATAATATTTTTAATATTATGTGGAAGCATATGAAGGCGGGTTTTTATTAAAACCATGGTGGTGGAATGATTTTTATCAAATCATTGAGAGCAAACAAAAGTTTCAATTTTACCCCCAAGGAGGCTTTAATTTTTATAAAATCCAAAGGGTTATAAATTTAATTTATAAAATTTAAATTCTTATTAGAATTTAAATATTTTATAAATTATTAAAGTTCCTATTAAAGCACCAACGTCGTATTTTATTGCACCTACCGATGTGCAAGTCAAAGGAGGGAAAATGATATTTAAACCCTTGCCAAAGAAAACATTAAGCATTCAAATTAATATCCAAAATCGGCGGAGATAGTGAAAAGTTCATGCAACAAATACAAAGGAGGGAGTGCATCGTTTGAAGAGCACATGACAAGTGAAGGGAAGATCCAAGGGCTCTAAGGTCTTAGGGAGAAGATAAATTATGAAAGGCACTTCCTTATTGCACGTGGAACCCTTGGTTCACACAGCTAGCTATCCACAACCAATGCGCTAGCAAGGGAGAAGGGCATAGGATCTAATCCCACAAATTGTAGAAGGGAACTTTTGCCAAGGTTTTTATAAATTTGATTTTTAATTTTTCAATGTGCTAAGGTTAAGGAGTAATAAGGGTGGTAAATGAAAATTTGATTATTTCCTTGCTTTTCTAAGGTTAGGGAGATATAAGGGAAAAATGGTTAGGTTATTTACCTAGGTGGTAAATGAAATATTACTAGGGTAAATATTATTTTTACCTTAGGAAATTTAAAATTGATTTGTTATATCAATTTTTGCAATATTGAGAAATAGAAGGTGTCATTTTTTAAGGGGTCATTTTATGAAATTATTATTGTTGAATATTGCTATTGAGATGGAGATATATGGTGTATTATGAAATTGAGTTATCTTTGTATCCTTGAGAGAGTTTAGTATCTTCTAAATCCTTTGAGTTTGGTAAAGAAGTGTTTGTGGTTGTGGCAGATATTTGAGGTTCCTTCATAATCAAGAAAAAGGTATGAGCACATTATTTCATAGTTGAGTTGATTGGTTGGTTTTCTAGAAAATAAGTTTGGAGTGAAAAGGACTTGATTAGGGTTTTCCTTATTAAGTGTGTTGATTTAATGCTTCAAGGTTTTCTGGAATAAAGAGTTGTTGTTTAAACCTTATCTTATAAGCATTGTTGTTGAAGCCATTGATTGTGTGAAGAAATTGAACTATGGTTTGAAAAGAACATGAGTATCATTGTTATGTGAGATTTGTTTATAAGCATTGTTGGAAACATTTTGAGTGAAGGATCATATGCTTGGACTAGGATTTGTAAGCAAGGATTGTTTCATTGAGTGATTGGTTGAGTAGAGTTGGTTGAGCCTAGTCAAGTGGTTGTGTGTGAAGTGATTTTTCAAGTTCCATAAAACAAACTATTCTATATTATGAATTAATTTGAGAAATTGATTGAGTATTGAGGTGAATTTGAAGCATATCGAGTCTCTAACAATTCTCTATATGTTTCTAAAAGAGTGATTAAAAGTGATTGAGCATTGTGATGAGTATAGAGCATATTGAGTCTCTAATAATTCTCTTTATGTTTCTATGAGATTGTACAAGTTCTATTGTGGGAACTTATTGAGCATATTGGACAAGTTCTAGAGAGGACTTGTCGACATATTTGTGTGAGCTTTTGTGGAAGCTTACAAGGCATATTTAAATAAGTATTTGAGAAGACTTGTGAGCAGAGCTGATCGATTGATTTGTTAAAACCTTGAGTTAAGGTTTGGGGCAGATCTAGTAGAGTTGATTTGGGATTGAGTCAAGATTTGAGTTAAGGATTGAAAATATATATTAAGGATAGATTTGTGCTAGACTGAAGGACTATGTTTAGTATAGATTAAAGGACAGGTTTTGGTGCATATTTGAGGATAGGTTTGTGCTAGACTAGATATAGAGATTGAGCATAAATTTGTGCTAGACCAACGAACTATGTTTAGTACATATTTCAGACAAATATTTGGATATGACAGAGTTAAGGATAGAGATATCCAGCTAGAGTAGGGAAGACAGGTATCTTCTATGGATAGAGTTTGATTTTCTAAGGGTAGTGGAGGTAGAGGTATTCTAGAGGATCACTAGCTCGAATAGGGATTAGGAGATTGGTGTCTCTTGTGGATAGATATCCATGAACTTGATTTAAGGGGATTGGTGTATCCTTTGGATAGAGATACATAAACACTATAGGGAAAGGAATCCCAAGAGAATTTATTTGGGAAAATTTTATAAGAAATATTTTCTTCGTGGAGTAGCCCACATTGGGTGAGCCACGTAAAATAATGTATCTCATGTATGTGAGGGTTTGTGTGATTTTTACTACTTTAATATTGTTGATTCTATTATTTGGATTAAAAATAATAGATTGGGTCTCTCCCCCCATCTCAGTATAAGCACATTTTCTTCAATTTGTATCAGAGAGGGTCTCTTCGTGAAAAGACTAATAGATTGGAGCAGGATCCATATGACTTCAAAAAATGAAGAAGAGACCATGTTTGATATAAAATAAAAATTCTTTGCTGCTCTCATAAAATTGGAAAATATTAGAGAAAAAAATTCAAGCTTGAAGGAACAAATTCAAGAGGAGGAAGAAATAAGGATAGAACTTCTATAAAATATCACAGAACTCAAGGTAAAGGTAGAAGAAGGAAAGAATATTGAGTAGTATATAACATATATGTTAAGAGCCAGAGAAATAGAATGTGAAATATTGGAATCATAAATTATCTACCTAAGAAATGAAGTTGAAAGGATCAAGGCACTACAATATGTAGAATATGAAAAACAGAAAGAGGAATCAAGTATTCAAAAAGTAGAAACTTCAAACAAGGATAGGCAAGAAAATGATATCAAAAAGAAAGAAAGCAAAGAAGAACCTTGGATAAGAGTTAATCCCAAGAGAAAGAATACTTCACCAAAAATTCCAAGGCATCCAAACATGTTACATAATTTCTTCCATGGTCATTGCTTTTCTTGTAATAAATATGGTCATAGAGTTGTACACTGTATTAATCATGCAAGAAACAATGTCAATAAAATTTCAATTCTTTTGCACCTACTATTGATAATGATATTATATTTTACAAATGAAATAATTTTGGACACAAGGCAAGATGGTGTAAAATGATACTTCCTGAGTCTAGAAAAACAAGTTCAGCAACTAGGAAAGATGAAAGGGAAAATTTTAAGGCTAGATCAATGTTAGTTCAAGCAAACCTTCGTGCTCAGGATAAATAATAACAATGGTATTTTGATAGTGTCTACTCTAGTCGCATGACAGGAGACAAAGACAAATTCATTTTACTAAAAGAAACCAATATAGGATCAGTAAGTTTTGGTGATAATGGATCAACAAGTATTGGTGGAAGACGAACTCTAATTTTAGACAATGGGAAAATAAAAATAGAAAATGTGTTGTATGTTAAAGGGTTAAAACATAATATGCTAAGTATAAGTTAAATTTGTGATCAAGGGTATATGGTTACTTTCCATCCAGATAGATGTGAGATAAGAAAGTCAGAAACTAGAAAAGTCATTGCCAATGCAAGAAGAACCCCAAACAACTTATATATACTTAGTGATTTCAAAGGGGAAAAGTAATTTCTATTATAATAATATGAGAGTTGGTTGTGGCATAGAATATTGGGTCACTTGAATTTTGATAACAAATTCAACATAAGAAATAAACAAGCAGTCAGAGATTTACCCAAAATAAGAAGACCTCAAAGCACAATCTATGCACCCTATCAACATGGAAAATATACTAGGACAACATTTAAATCAAAAGTATATATGTCATCTAAGCCATTGATTCTAATACATACTGATCTATGTGTTCCTATAAAAACATAAAGTATTCAGGGTGAGAGCTACTTTATACTATTTATAGATGATTATTCTTGAATGGTTTGGGTAACTTTCCTAAAAGAAAAGTCAGAGGCCTTTGAAAAATTCAAAGCATTTAAGGAATTGGTTTAAAATGAAACTAGAAAAAGGATTAAGTGACTGAGATTTTATAGAGGAGGAGAATTTACTTCAAATGAATTTGTAGAATTTTACAAACAACGTGGAATCAAAAGAGAATATTCAGCAGCAAGAACTCAACAAAATGGAGTAGTTGAAAGAAAAAATATGACTATTGAGAATATGGCTAGAGTTATGCTAAATGAGTCTAATCTCTCAAATGGATTTTGGACATAAGTAGTCAACACAATAGTATACATAATCACTAGGGCTCAAATGAGGGTAAACCATCACAAGACTCCATATGAGCTATGACAAGGAACACCTACCATAGTAAAAGACTTCAATATTTTTGGAAGCAAGTGTTACATAAGATGAGAATATCAAAACTTAGGCAAGTTTGATCCAAGATGTGATGGGGGAGTATTTCTTGGTTATTCCTCAAGAAGTAAAGCCTATAGATACTTCAACAAGAGAACGTGTACTATGGTGGAAAACATAAATATAACAATTGATGAGAAGATAGATTCAAGAGAACCAGTTCAGCAAATTATGTATCAGGAAGATGGGGGATGTCAAGAGGAGTTTTGTGAAGAATCAAAAAAATAATAAGAATAAACACAAAGACTTATTTCTAAAACTCCATCTAGATATGTATAGAAGCATCATCCAAAAGAGCAAATCATCACAAATCCAGATGAAAGATAGACAAGAAGAAGAATAATAACACCATCTCAATAAGTGAATTTCTCTTTGCTATCTAAGATTGAGCCAAAAGAATTCACTTAGGCAAGTGAGGATAAATTTTGGATTAAGGCAATGGATGAGGAATTAAATTAGATAGAGAAAAACAAAACTTGGGAACTTTTTCCATTACCAAAGGACAAAAATATGATTGGCACAAAATGGGTATTCAGAAACAAGTTAAATGAAGATGGACAGGTGGTCAGGAATAAAGCAAGGTTAGTATGCAAAGGTTATGAATCGGTAGAAGGAATTTAATTTTGTGAAAAATTTTCTCCAGTTGCATGACTTGAAGCCATAAGAATATTTTTAACCTTATCAAGTTTCAAAAACTTCAAGGTATATCATATGGATGTCAAGTCAACATTTTTAAATGGTGTTCTAGAAGAAGTTTATATTGAACAGCCAGAGGGATTCATATTAGAAGATAAACCAGATCATGTATGCAAATTAAAAAAGGCATTGTATAGTCTAAAGCAGGCTCTGAGAGCATGGTACTCCAAATTGAATATCTTCAGGAATAGGGATTCAGAAAAGGAATAGTAGACAACAATTTATACATCAAAAATGAAGGGAGTGATATATTAATTATGGTTTTTTATTTTTATGACATCATTTTTGAGGGAAACAATGATAATATGTGTAAAGAATTTTCTAAGAACATGCAAAACGAATTTGAGATGTCTATCCTTGGTGAATTGTCCTTCTTTCTTGAACTTCATATTTCACAATCAAAGAAAGAGGTATTTCTCTCACAAGCCAAGTATATAAAAGAAATGTTAAAGAAATTCATGTTAGAAGATTGTAAATTGATAAGTACCCCCATGGTCACAAGATGTAAGTTAAGTAAGGATGAAGAATCTCCCGAGGTAGATCAAATATTATACAGATCTATAATTGGTAGCTTATTGTATGTTACATCTACAAGACCATACAGTACAGTCAGTGGGATTAGTGGCAAGGTTTTAGCCAGCACCTAAGGAAACACATGTGGCAATGGTAAAAATAATTTTTAGGTATCTAAAAAGGACCATGGATTTTGGACTTTGGCATCCCAAAAGTAACAGTTTTACTTTGATAGCATATACAGATGCAGATTGGGCTGTCAACATTGATGATAGAAAAAGCACAAATGGAGGAGCATTATTTCTTAGAGCCTGTTTAGTCTCTTGGCTAAATAAGAAGTAGGTTTCAGTATCCTTATCTACAACCAAAGCAAAATATATTGCAATAGTATCTAGTTGTACACAAGTGTTATGGATGAAGCAAACTATATAAGACTTCAATATAAAACATGATCATCCTATTCCCATACTATGTGATAATACAAGTGCTATAAGTATCTAAACAAATCCAGTGTTGCACTCCAGGACAAAGCATATTTTGATTAAGTATCATTTTATGAGAGAATAGGTGATAGATAAACAAGTTAGGTTGGAATATGTTACTACAAAGGAACAGATAGCATATATTTTCACTAAGTCACTTTCAAAGGAAAATTTTTAGTATCTTCGAGGAAAATTGGGAGTAAGACTCCCATACCAAAATTAACCACCTTAAGAGGAGGTGGGGCAGGGGCTAAGCTAAGAGGCTCATTCTTAGCCTCGAGCCCCAAAGGCAACCATTTTCCATTGATGTCAAATGGGGAGATATTTGAGTAAGGGGGAGAGATTTAGTATTTGAGTAAAGAGGAGCAATGTCCCAGGGGGAGTAGAACCAAGAAAAGGTCAAGTTTCTGGTAAAAAGAATTTGGATTACCATCAATGACAAAGGGGGATATTGTTGGACATTTTGAGTCAAAGTTGTCATTGATTTCAAGGAAAAAACTTGTCATTGATGTCAAGGAATATGTCAAGGAATAATGCAAATATTAATGACAAAAGAGCTTCATAATATTTTGAATATTATAGAGAGGAGGAATTTTGAAAACTTTGGGCAGGAACAAAAAAGAAGGCACGAAGGGTTTTGGAAGGACCATTGAGATGGAATCAGGTGAGGATCCAGAGGAAGAGAGGCATTCGGCGTCAGGTGGGGTTGTCCAAAGAGGGTTCGACCCTCCTCAAAAATATTTGGACAAAGGGACCCAGATGGGCATTGCGGGTCCCAGAGGGGGCTGGTCCTTTGTGGAAACTGTTAAGGGTAGATTGAGTGATTTCCTTTCACTCCCGCCCCTCATTTCGGTGAATAATAGGATAATGGATCCTACTGCTTCGATGGGTTTTTTTTATCCATGGAAGAGTTTTCGCTAGTGGGTAAGTTTCTGGGTGGAAGGCCGGATATTGAGACTATTCAATCCTGGGCTCTATCTTAATGGAGAACGATGGGGAGTATGGAAGTTGTTGCCCTATCCAGGGGGTTTTTCATCATAATATTTAATAACAAGGAGGATGTGAACCACATTCTAACTGGAGGACCCTGGTTTTTAGGGAAACGCAACCTATTCCTCAGGAAGTGGGGGGAGGATTTCGACCTTGAAAAATAGAATATCAATACTACCCCTATTTGGGTTCATCTTCCTAACCTACCAGCTCAGTTTTTCAACGAGTATTGGTTGCAAGGCATTGCCAGAGCGATTGGAGAACTGGTTTCCATAGATCATGCAACCTTGGCTAGGACAAGGATGACACATGCAAGAATATGCGTCAACGCTAATTTAGACTCTAAGCTACCAAATTTTGTGGAGCTAGGGTATGGCAACTACCTAAGAAAATAGGCGATGGAATATGAAAATAGGACAACATTTTTCCCTAAGTGCAAAACCCAAGGCCATTTGCAAAATCAGTGCCCTAATCTTGCAGATAGCAGAGAAAACCAAAGGATGAAAGGCAAATGAGCAAATGAGAAAGGGTTTCCTAGGTACCTCCTTCAAAATGGAGGCCCCGTGGGCAAAGAAGGGTCTAGGCCATCTAAAAATAACCACATTTATTAGAAGAAGACAAAATAGGGGGCAGGGCAAGGTCAAAGCAAAGGAAAGCAACATCTCTTCGATGAACAGGAAAATAAGGTAAGCCCTAAAAGTCCAAACTCAAATAAGTTCAAAATTTTAGAGGATATAATGGGAGAAGGGGAGAGTGAGGATTTAGAAGGAGGAAAATTGCAAGGTGAAATCCCTGAATCCCTAGATTCCCCATCAAGGGCGGATCCTGCAAACCCCATATCCAAGAACCCCTCAAGCCCCCAGGGAGGGGTAAGGCAAAATCCTAGAGAATACAGAAAATGGGTGGAGGAGATTGAGTCTTCGAAAATAGACCTTCCCACCATCATAGCCAGGAGCCCGTCAAACCATCAATACAAAAATCAAGAGAATATAGGAAACAGATGGAGGAGTTAGAATCTAGGATTGAGGTGGTAGAAATGAATGATTTGGAGGAATGTGTTAGTCCGGTTCTACAAAAGAGAGTTCATCCACATTTTAGCCCCAAGCAGACCAGGAGTACTACTAAGTCACCTATTGACTATGACAGTGAGAGAAAGAAGGAGAGGATGTCAAATGCAGAGCACTACAGAATGAGGATTGACAATGAGATTTCCAGTGGCAAATAGAAAACTCTGATACAACAAGTTATCCCAGGGATTGAAGATAACAAATCAAGAAAGCCTCCTCAAGAGAGGGGGAAGGGGAAAAACTCTAAACAATCTAAATGAGGGTTCTCTCATGGAATGTGAGAGGTCTCAATGGCCAACCCACTCAAAGGGTGGTTAGTTCGTTAAGAAGGCAGTATAATCCAACAATTGTGTTGCTACAAGAAACAAAACTAGGTGAAGCCCAATAAAAATCAATAGCAAAAAAGATGTGGATTCAAGGGGACATGGTGTTCAAACCAGCTAGAGGAGCTTCTGGGGGGCTCATGGTCCTTTGGGATCCTCGGGTGGTGGAATGCAGCATTATCCAAGATGATGATAGGGTGCTGAGTGTTTTTTTCCATGATATTGGCAACAATATATCATGGATATTCTCAAATGTCTATGCTCCCAATGCTTTTCAAGGGAGATCTTCTTTGTGGGAGTACCTAGGTAAACTAGGTGATGCTTTCCATGATATCCTGTGGGTGGTGGCTGGCGACTTCAACATGCCATTATACCCCTCGGACAAAAAAGGGTGGATCAGGGCTCCCAACCAGAAGTATGGAAGACTTCAATGACTTCATAAACTCGAACCAAATGATGGATGTGAGAATAAGAGGAGCCAAGTATACTTGGAGCAATAGACGAGTAGGAAGCCAACTTATCCAAGAAATACTTGATAGGTTTTTCTTATCTAAGGAGGCAATTGCTAGGTTTGGAGACTCGACTCTGCAAACTCTTCCCAAAATTTCCTCTGATCACAATCCCATCCTTTTGGAGGTTCCAAAGTCAAACTCCTTCAAAAAACCTTTTCAATTCCAGTTAATGTGGGTCAGGCACCCGGAGTTAAAAGAAAATATTTCCATATGGTGGCAGCAACCCTTCCAGGGAAGTTCAGGTTTCAAACTTGCTCAAAAGCTAAAATTAGTAAGGATAATATTAGAACTTGGAATAAGGAGGTTTTTGGGAACCTGTTTGAGAACAAGAAACAAGTGGGAGAAAGGTTGTAGGTCATTGAAAACTCCATATAAAATGGTTTCAGTGATGAAGCTACTAGGAAGGAGGAGCAAGCCAAGCTGTCAGAATATCACAATATTTTGGCTTGTGAAGAGATTTACTGAAGACAAAAATCTAGGGCTTTATGGCTAAAGGATGGTGACTTGAACTCAAAGTTTTTTCATGTCACAACATTGAGGAACAAAAGTAATAACAAGATCAGAGAGCTGACCAAAGCTAATGGATCCAAAACCCAGGATCTGATTGAGATCAGAGAGGAAGCAATTGCTTATTTTAGCTCCCTTCTCGGGGATGAATCCCAATGTATTGAGGAAGCCAAGGAATCTCTCCTCCAGTTCATTCCTAGCTTGGTTGATGAGGCCATGAATGGTAAGCTTCTTGCTCCATTCACCGATGACGAAATAAAAAATGCTTTGTTTAGTATGGAACTTGAGAAGGCCCCTGGCCCTGATGGGTTCCCTCCTCGTTTCTTCCAATTTTTCTAGGATATTGTGGGAGAGGATGTCATTTCTACTATCAAAGAGTTTCAGGCTTCAAAACATATCCCGAGAGGGTTCAATCCAACCTTTATAGCCCTGATTTTGAAGGGCCCATCTCCTAAGACAATGGAAGATTTCAGACCGGTTAGTTTATGTAACATATCCTACAAGATCTTAACTAAAGCCATTGCTAACAGGATGAAAGAAATATTGCCCCTCATTATTAACCCTGGTCAGGGAAGCTCAGTTCAGGGGAGATCAATTATGGATGGTGCAATCACAGTCCATGAAGCTCTGTACTCTGTAAGGCAAACCAACAAGGAGGTCTTTGCTCTAAAGCTTGATATGAATAAAGCTTTTGACCGCATTAACTAGGATTTTTTGATGGCTATTATTCTAAAGTTTGGCTTTCATCCTCAGTGGGTCAGGCTGATAAAAGAGTGCATATCCAAACCTTGGTTCTCAGTATTGGTCAATGGCACGACAGCTGGGTATTTCCAGAGCCATAGGGGGCTTAGACAAGGAGATCCGATTAGCCCAATGTTGTTAATTATAGTTGCAGAGGCATTAGGTAGAACTATAAAAGTAGCTTGCACTACTGGATTAATTTTAAGGATTAAAGCCACCTCTCTCACCAACCCAGTTACTCAAAAATAATTTGTTGATGACACTTTGATGTTAACCCACTCGTCAGTGGTTGAATCCAGAAGGATTAAGCACATTCTCCAACTCTACGAGGATGCGGTAGGACAGAAGGTGAATTTCAACAAGAGTAAGCTTTACTTCCTCAACACCCCAATCCAGAGACAAGCCAAAATAGCATAGATTTTAGGATATTCGATAGCGACTCTTCCTACCTCTTATTTAGGCATTCCCCTCTTCTATGGTTCTCTGAGAGAATTGATGTGGGATAGAGTGGTAGAAAGAATCCAAAAGAAACTGGCTGGCTGGAAGGAACATCTTTTATCTCAGGCCGAGAAACTTACTCTCACTAAGGCATCCTTACAGAGCATTTTGGTTTATTTTTTTTCTATGTTTAAGGCACCAACCAGGGTATACCAAAAAATTGAACAGCTCCAAAAGAATTTTCTCTGGTCTGGGTCAGATGAAAAAAAGAGGTTTCACCTTATGGGCTGGGGCAAGGTCTGCAGGCTGAAAGAAAACGAGGGGCTAGGAATAAGAAGAGTTGCTCACCTAAACATTGCCTTGCTTGCAAAACAAGATTGGTGCATTATCAACAATGAGGAGAATGAGTGGACTACCATAATTAAAAGAAAATATCTTCAAGATACCGATTTCCTAAATGACACGGAGCACAATAGAGGTTTGACATTCTGGAAAGCAATCTTAACTAGTAGAGAATTCATAAAGAAAGGCCTAATATGGGTTCTAGGTAACGGACAGAAGATCACGTTATGGGATGACAGGTGGGCCAAGGATGAAGCTTTATCTCAAGTTCCTACCCTTGCAAGGATCAAAAGAATCACAAAGGATCTCATAGGAAGGAAAGTGGCTGATTTCATAAGACAGGACAGAGGTAGGCTTATTTGGAAACAGATAAGGATTCAAGGCTTTGAAGCTGAATCAGAAGAACTCCAAAGCATCTTGCATCAACAATTCATTTCCATGAGACCTAAGAGGGATCATGTAATATGGGTAGCTATCGAAAATGGGCAGTTCTCAATCAAATCTACATACATGCTAATGTTAGATATCGAGGACCCCACACTCCAGACACATTTGGTGTGGGTCAAAAACCTTATTCATAAAGTTGCAATGTTCTCATGGCTGGTGATCCAAGGCAGGATTCTAACGATTGATAACTTGTTAAGGAAAGGTATGATAATTGCTAATCTATGTTCTTTGTGCAGGGCCAATTGGGAGTCCACCATCCATATTTTCCTTGAATACTCGGTCTCTCTGAGTGTCCTCAATGGGTTATTTCAAGCCTTTAGCATTTGCTAGGTCAGACCAGCCACCATCATTGACCTCTTCCACCAATGGCCAAATCCCTTTGTTAGCCTTAGGCTGAGGTTTTTTTGGAATATTTGTCTCCATCATTTTCTTTGGCATGTGTGGCTAGAAAGAAACCATAGAGCTTTCCATGAGTCGATCCATGATGTTACCTCCATTACCAATAAGATTATTACCTTCACCCATGAAAATGTCAGTCTTATCCCTCATGAAGATCGAAATCCTTCCTCCTGGGAGAGGCAGCTCGCTCAATCCTTAAATGTTACTCTGGGCGAGAAACCTGTGTCTACCAAGGTCAATCCCAGATTAGATGTCAAGTGGAAACCGCCCCCGGTTGGTTGGTTCAAGATCAACTTCGATGGGGCATCTAAAGGTAACCCTGACAAAGTGAGGGCTAGAGGAGTAGTGAGAGATCATCAAGGCAAGCTGGTGATGGCCTTTTCTGAATAGCTGGGAATAAGGACTAACAATGAGGTGAAAGCAAGAGCGTTATGGAGGGGTCTTCAGTTGGCTCAGGATATTGAAGGTAAAATAATTATCGAAGGAGATTCGATGCAGGTCATAAACCTTCTCAGCAATGGGAAAAATCCTCCATGGTGGATCAAGACTATCATCAAAGAGGCTAGGATCCTTTACCATGCCAGGAATGATCGGAAGGCCCAACACGTGTTTAGGGAAGCAAATAAAATAGTTGATATCTTGGCCAATATAGGGGTGGAAGTCGTTGGGCTAGTCACTTGGGAACATGGGGTCCCAAGTGATGTGGATAAAATTATTCAAAATGATCACCAATGATGTTGAAGCTATGGGGATCAGAGAAAGGGAGAGGAGTTTCATTTTGGTTCTATCAGTATTGCTTCGGTCCTTCTTGTGATGACTTTAGTTTTCTTTGCAACGGGGGAAGGATCCAGGTGGCTTGGTGGCTTCATGTTATGGGGTTAGGGGCAATGGCAGAGGCCAAGGACCGATGTCATGATTTTGTGACTTTTTAGAGTCCAAGGAAAAGCAAATTACAACAAGAAAGAAAAAGTGGAGCGATATCGCGACATGTTGAGCAAGAAAGAAAAAGTGTCACGATATCGCGACATGTTGAGCAAGAAGGAAAAAGGGTCACGATTTCATGACATGTTGGGCAAGAAAGGAAAAGTGGTGCAATTTCGCGACATGTAGAGCAAGAAAGGAAAAGTTTCATGATGTCGCGACATGTTGAGCAAGAAAGAAAGAGTGTCACGATATCGTGACATGTTGAGCAAGAAGGAAAAAGTGTCGCGATATCAAGACATGTCGCATTTTCACGATCAAAAGAGAAGAGAAAGAGCAAGAGGGAAAAAGTGTCACAATATCGCGACATGTTGAGCAAGAAAGAAAGAGTGTTGCGATATCGCGACATGTTGAGCAAGAAAGAAAGAGTGTCACTTTTTGGCGATATGTTGAGCATGAAGGAAAATGTGTCGCGATATCGCGACATGTCGCATTTTTGTGACCAAAAGAGAAGAGAAAGAGCAAGAAGGAAAAAGTGTAGCGATATCATGACATGTCATTTTGTCGCAACCAGAAGAGAAGAGAAAGAGCAAGATAGAAAAAGTGTCGCGATTTCACGATATATTGTCTTTTCGCAACCAAAAGAGAAGAGTAAGAGCAAGAGGAAAAAGTGTCGCGATATCGCGACATGTTGCAATCTCACGACCAAAAGAGAAGTGAAAGAGAAGGAAGGAAAAAGTGTCGCGATGTCGTGACATGTTGAGCATGAAAGAAAGAGTGTCACAATTTCATGACATGTTGAGCAAGAAGGAAAAAGTGTCACAATTTCGTGACATGTCGCATTTTCGTCACCAAAAGAGAAGAGAAAGAGCAAGAAGGAAAAGTGTCATGATATCGCGACATGTTGTAATCTCGTGACCAAAAGAGAAGTGAAAGAGGAGGAAGGAAAAAGTCTCACGATGTTGTGACATGTTGAGCATGAAAGAAAGAGGGTCGCGATATCGCAACATGTTGAAAAAAGTGTCGCAATATCGCGACATGTCGCATTTTCACGACCAAAAGAGAAGAGAAAGAGCAAGAAGGAAAAAGTGTCATGATATCATGACATGTTAAGCCAGAAAGAAAGAGTGTCACGAATTCGCGACATGTTGAGCAAGAAGGAAAAAGTATCGCTTTTGGGAGATATGTTGAGTATGAATGAAAAAGTGTCACGATATCACGACATGTCACATTTTCGCGTCCAAAAGAGAAGAGAAAGAGCAAGAAGGAAAAAGTGTCACGATATCGTGACATGTCATACTTTCACGATCAAAATAGAAGAGAAAGAGCAAGAAGGAAAAAGTGTCACGATATCGTGACATGTCATACTTTCACGATCAAAAGAGAAGAGAAAGAGCAAGAAGGAAAAAGTGTCGCGATTTCACGACATGTCTTTTCGCGACCAAAAGAGAAGAGAAAGAAGAGGAAATAAAAAGTGTCATGATATCGCGACATGTTAAGAATGAAAGAAAGAGTGTAGCGATATCGCGACAGGTTGAGCAAGAAGGAAAAAGTGTCATTTTTTGGCGACATGGTGAGCAAGAAAGAAAAAGTGTCACGATTTCGCGACATGTCGCATTTTCGTGACCAAAAGTGAAGAGAATGAGCAAGAGGGAAAAAGTGTCGCGATATTGCAACATGTCATATTTTTGTGACCAAAAGAGAAGAGAAAGAGCAGGAAGGAAAAGTGTCGCGATTTCGCGACATGTCACATTTTCACGGCCAAAAGAGAAGAGAAAGAGGAGGAAGGAAAAAGTGTTGCGATATCGTGACATGTTGCATTGTCACGACCAAAAGAGAAGAGAAAGTGTTAGGAGGTGAAAGTGTCACGATATCGCGACATGTCGCATTGTCATGACCAAAATAGAAGAGAGTGTTAGGAGGCGAAAGTGTTGTGATATCACAACATGTTGGTTTTTCACGGGCAAAAGCCAAGAAAAGGAGAGTGGAGGTGAATGGGTTGCGATTTTGCGATATGTTGCTCCTTCCTATCCAAAAGCAACAAAAGAGGTCAAAGGGGCAGAAGCGCCACGATTTCGTGACATGTCATTTTATCGACACGTCGTAGTTTCATGACGATCCAGAGCAAATGAAGGAAAAGACTCAAGGACGTCACGATTTCGTGACCTGTCGATTCTTCGTGGATGGAAGTGGCAAGAGAACAAAACGGGCAACAAATGTCATGATTTTGTGACATGCCTCAGTTTCGTGATAGGCAGTAGCAAAGGAGCTGATTGAAGGTAGTGCACGATAGGTCTCTTGGTCGTGACACGTCGTAGTTTTGTGACTTCCCAGAACAAATGATGGAAAAGACATGAGGGCATCATGATTTTGTGACATGTCTCATGGGTGGACATGTCGCATTTTTGCGACATACAACGGCAAAGGAGCTGAACGAAGGTAGAATGTCGCGATTTCGACATGTCTCTTTTTTGTGACAAGTCGCATTTTCACGAATTTCCAAAGTAAAAGATGGAAACAACTTAAGGATGTCACGATTTCGTGACATGTCGTATATTCACGGCTGGAAGAAGATAGAGTGCAAATTAGGAGATGACTGCCACAATTTCGTGACATGTCTCATTTTCGTGACATGTTACCATTTCGCGACTGTTCAGAGCAAGTGAAGGTGAATACTTAAGGACGTCACAATTTCGTGACAGGTCACATTTTCATGGCTGGGGCAGCTAGAGAGCAATGCATTGGGCCACTGCCTGTGTTCTAAGGTGTTTGTAATATTGTGTAAGGGACTATGCTCTTTTTTGGCAGTGTGGCATCAGTAGGGGGCTAGTAGCAAAGGACAAACTGTCCCTATTGAAGTGTTGCTCCGCATCAGCATTGTGCTATTTTTGTAAAAGGTTTTGGGTCAACCTGTAAAACCCGACTGTAATGAAATTGTACCTTAATTACCAAAAAAATATATATTTTGAATATTATGTGGAAGAATATGAAGACGGTTTTTTATTAAAACCATGGTGGCGAAATGATTTTTATCAAATCATTGAGAGAAAACAAAAGTTTCAATTTTACCCCCAAGGAGGCTTTAATTTTTATAAAAGCCAAAGGGTTATAAATTTAATTTATAAAATTTAAATTCTTATTAGAATTTAAATATTTTATATATTATTAAATTTTATATTAAAGAGTCGATGTAATATTTTATTGCACCCGTCGACGTGCAAGTCAAAGGAGGAAAAATGGTATTTAAACCCTTGCCAAAGCAAACCTTAGGCATTTGAATTAATATCCGAAATCGGTGGAGACAATGAAAATTTCATGCAGCGAAGACAAAGGAGGGAGCACATCATTTGAAGAGCATGTGGCAAGTGAAGGGAAGAGCCAAGGGCTCTAAGGTCTTAGGGAGAAGACAAAGTGCGAAAGGCGCTTCCTTATTGCATGTGGAGCACTTGGCTTACATGGCTAGCTAGCCATGACCAAGGCACTAGCAAGGGAGAAGGGAGCAGGATCGAATCCCTCAAATTGTGGAAGGGGAATTTTGCCAACGTTTTTATAAATTTGATTTTTAATTTTTCAATGTGCTAAGGTTAATGAGTAATAAGGGTGGTAAATGAAAATTTGATTTTTTCCTTGCTTTGCTAAGGTTAGGGAGATATAAGGGGAAAACAGTTAGGTTATTTACCTAGGTGGTAAATGAAATATTACTAGGGTAAATATCCTTTTTACCTTAGAAAAATTAAAATTGATTTGTTATATCAATTTTTCCAATTTTAAGAAATAGAATTTTTGAAGGGATCATTTGATGAAATTATTATTGTTGAATATTGCTATTGAGATGGAGATATAAGGTTTATTATGAAATTGAGTTATATTTGTATATTTGAGAGAGTTTAGTATATTCTAACTCCTTTGAGCTTGGCAAATAAGTGTTTGTGGTTGTGGTAGATATTTGAGGTTCCTTCATCATCAAGAAAAAGGTATGAGCACATTATTCCATAATTGAGTTGATTGGTTGGTTTTCTGGAAAATAAGTTTGGAGTGAAAAGTACTTGATTAGGGTTTTTCTTATTAAGTGTGTTGAGTTAATGCTTCAAGGTTTTTTGGAATAAAGAGTTGTTGTTTAAATCTTGTCTTATAAACATTGTTTTTGAAACCATTGATTGTGTGAAGAACTTGAACTAGAGTTTGAAAAGAACATGAATATCATTGTCATGTGAGATTTGTTTATAAGCATTGTTGGAAACATTTTGAGTAAAGGATGATATGATTGGACTAGGGTTTGTAAGCAAGGATTGTTTCATTGAGTGATTGGTTGAGTAGAGTTGGTTGAGCCTAGTCAAGTGGTTGTGTGTTAAGTGATTGTTCAAGTTCCATAAAATAAACTATTCTATATTATGAATTAATTTTTGAAAGTGATTGAGTATTGAGGTGAATGTGAAGCATATTGAGTCTCTAAAAATTCTCTATATGTTTCTAAAAGAGTGATTAAAAGTGATTGAGCATTATGATGAGTATAGAGCATATTGAGTATCTAAAAATTCTCTTTATGTTTCTATGAGATTGGACAAGTTCTATTGTGGGAACATATTGAGTAGATTGGATAAGTTCTAGAGAGGACTTGTGGATATATTGGTGTGAGATTTTGTGGAAGCTTACAAGGAATATTTAAGACAAGTATTTGAGAAGACTTGTGACCAGAGTTGATCAATTGATTTTTTCAAACCTTGAGTTAAGGTTTGGGGCAAATCCAACAGAGTTGATTTGAGATTGAGTCAAGCTTTGAGTTAAGGATTGAGAACAGATATTAAGGATAGATTTGTGCTAGACTGAAGGACTATTTTTAGTACATATTTGAGGAAATGTTTTAGTGTATATTTGAGGATTGGTTTGTGCAGGCTAGAGACAAATATTGACAGATTTGTGCTAGATCAATGGACTGTGTTTAGTACAGATTTTAGATAGAGATTTGGAGTTGACAAAGTTGAGGACAAAGATCTCCATCTAGAGCAGGGAATACAGGTGTCTTCTATGGATAAAGTTTCATTTTCTAAGGGCAGTGGAGGTAAATGTATTCTAGAGGATCACCAACTAGAGTAGAGATTAGTAGATTGGTGTATCTTACGGATATAGATCCACGAACTTGATTTAAGGGGATTGGTGTCTCCTTTGGACAGAGATCCATAAAAATTGTAGGGAAAGGATTCCAAAGAGAATTTATTTAAGAGAAACTTATAAGAAATATTTTCTTCGTGTAGTAGCCCATGTTGGGTGAACCACGTAAAATCATGTATCTCATGTGGGTGATGCTTTGTGTGATGTTTACTGCTTTAATATTGTTGATTTTATTATTTGGATTAAAAAGCAAAAAGTTTTATCTTATACTATTCACCCCTCCCTCTCAGTATAATAACATGTTCTTCAAAAATTCCTTACAAAGTACAACATCTAAAAGTGAAAAAATCAATTCCCTATTTTTATGTTCTAGAAAAGTTTAACTCCTAACCCTTATTATAATTTGGAATGTGTAATTTTTAGATAGTCCATTATTCTTATATTTTTTAGATTCTAACAACCTATACTAAAGTAGATTACATTCTAAAAATAGACATAACAAGTTTAGCCTTGGAATAGCAGTCATCCCTATTATTTCTCAGGTGGAAAAGAGATTCTAACATCTACTTCTCTATTTGGTATAAGATATTTTTATCCTGTCTTTCCAACTTTCAGATCCTGCTTGCAAGGAATTAGGTGTGGTTGGCATCCCAAATTTTAAGCATATTGATTGGAGGTTCCAATTATTCTCTACCAACTATAAGTCCATCCATTTATAGTTTTCACTTCATCATCTACCAACTATCCTATAGGGACTGTTGGCTGGACATAATTATATTTAGTAAACTATGTCATCCTTCTGCAGTATTTTTGGATGTCTTTTTGTATTACTAAAAAACAACTTAATAAAAAAAGTAGATATTCTTAATAGGAAACAAATATCAATTTAGCATATCCTTTTTTTCATAAAACATATAATTACTCACATTAAAAAAAAATAACATCTCATTTCAATTCTTATTTAAACAACTTTATTTATCCATGCATAGGTAAAATATACTTATAAATCCATAATGGATAGAAAAAGATAACCAGTTTGGGGTTAAAATTAAACAAAAAGGATAAAAAGGATGGTTAATATTAAGTCCCATAATTTTAACCCCAAATAAACATGTTGCATGTCCCTTATGCAAAAACTAAGCAAAATTGACTGAAAGTTACTATTTGTTTATGCCAAGTCCTTTGAAATAGATCTTTTTCATATTTTTATACTTGGCCCATTTTGTTGAGTCATCAATGGATGGATGCATGACATGTTTTGATATCCCTGATCCTTTTCCTTAGGCTTTCTAGAAGTAGATGCTAGGGTAAATTGTCCTTATATCTTCTTCCCATGATTCTTAAGCGTGGCTATTAGGGCAGACTGATCCTATGTCTCTTTCTAATATTTCTTAAGGGTTTCTTCTACAACTAGTGATGGTTAATCCTGAAGCATGTAATGAAGAGTAGTAGATATCTCCAGTTCATTTAACTATTTTTTATAGTGGTCAACTCACCATATATTTGACCCATTGTGTCCTTTATTGCTTGCATTCTCTTTTTGATATTTTTCACTACTAGAGAAATCCTTAAAATAATTATGGATGAAGGACCTTAAACTCTTTTAGGTACATATTTTTCAATAGCCTTCTTTATGGCTTCTATTATTGGAGTCAGTATTTTTACAATAATAGCCTCTACAACTTCTATTGTAGGAACATGAAGGCAAGTAAGAAAACTGTCATGATTTCACGACATGTTCGGGGAGAAGGTGCAAGAAAAGAAAATTGTCGTGATTTCATGACATGTTTGGAGAGAAGGAGCAAACAAAGAAAAATGTCACGATTTCACGACATTTTTGGAGAGAAGGCGCAAGCAAATAAAACTGTCATGATTTCATGACATGTTTGGAGAGAAGGCGCAAGAAAAGAAAACTGTCGTGATTTCGTGACAATCTGTAAGAGAGGCAGTACGAACGAAAATGTGTCACAATTTCGTGACATGTTTGAGAGAAAGAGCTTGCAAGGAAAAGTGTCATGATTTCGTGACAATTTGCAAGAGGAAGCGCTAAGGAGAAAAAGTGTCACAATTTTGCGACATGTCGGGTTTTCACGATCCGATGAGAAGAAAAGCGCTAAGGAGAAAAAGTGTCACGATATCACGACATAATGTAGGAGAGAGAGTCCGAAAGAAAAAGGTGTCACGATTTCGTGACATGTTTCATTTTCATGGTTCAAAGCAAAGAGAAAGAGGAGAGAGAAAAAGGTGTCACGATTTCATGACATGTTTCATTTTCATGATTCAAAGCGAAGAGAAAGAGGAAAGAGAAGAATGTGTCACGATTTCGTGACATGTTATGTTTTCATGGGTATAAACCAAGGAGAGAAGCAAGAAAGTGGAAGTGTCATGATTTCGTGACATGTTCCATTTTCGTGGGTGCAAGCAGAGAAAGGCACAAGGCATCAAAAGTGTCGTGATTTTGCGATGTCATGTTTTTGTGGATGCATGCCGAGAAGAGTGCAAGGAAGTGAAAGGTGTCACGATTTTGTGACATGTCATGTTTTCGCTAGTGCATGCCGAGAAGAGTGCAAGGAAGCGAAAGGTGTCGCGATTTCACGACATGTCATGTTTTCGCTAGTGCAAGCCGAGAAGAGTGCAAGGAAGTGAAAAGTGTCATGATTTCGCGACATGTCATGTTTTCGCTGGTGCAAGCCAAGAAGAGTGTATGGAGGTGAAAAGTGTCGCGATATCGCGACATGTTGTGTTTTCACGGATGCAAGCTGAACTATGAAAAAAGGAGGCAAAAGTGTCACGATTTTGCGACATGTTATGTTTTCGCGGTCAACTACCAAGAAAAAATCAAAGGGGTAGAAATGTCGCGATATCGCGATATGTCATAGTTTCATGGGTAAAATCCGAGAAGCATACACAGGGACAGTTGCAGAATAAGTTCATGCAACAAAATAAGAACTGTTACAGGTGGAGTTATAGTGAGATCATGTAAGCTATAATAAGAAATGTGAAAAAGAGTGCGGCGGTTATAGAAATGCTACACAGTGAACTACAGACAGTACGATAGTAACAGAGGCAGTTACAGAAAGAATTCATGCAGCCAGAATAAGAAGAGTTAACTAGAGTAGAACAACAGTTACAGGGGCAGTTGTAGAGGAAAATCATGCAACCAAAATAAGAAGAGTTAACTGGAGTTAGTGCGATAGTTACAGGTGCAGTGACAGATAGAAATCATGCAAGCTAAAATAAGAACAAAGCATTAAAGGAAGAACAATAGTTACAGGGCACGTGTCGCAGTGAAACCATCGAGCAGTGGTTATACTGTCAGTTCGAAACAAGAGACAAATCCATTAATAGGTTGCATATAAGAATAGTGTGTTAGAAAGGAGTTACTCACAGGAGTAGCTATGAATAGGCTACATGCGGGTTAATGGCAATTACAGAAGACTTAGGGTTTCAAGATGAAAATATTGTTATAAAAGGGCAGTTGCATGCAGAAGAAAAAGTTTGGCTCAGAATTGAAAAGAGTGCCGTCGAAAAGAGTAAATGTGTCGCGAGGGCAGTTGCGTGCAGAAGTGAAAAGGTAGCTCAGAATTGAAAAGTGAGAAGATAAGATTGTTAGAGCTGTAAGCAAGCAGATAAGGCTGTCAGAGTCGTAAGCGAGCAGAGAAGGCTATCAGAGCATAGAGAAGGTTGTCAGAGCACAGAGAAGGCTATCAGAGCGTAGTAAGCAGAGCGGTAAGAGTGATCCGTTAGGTTGAGCTCTGTGTGGGTAGAGATATATGAGAAAAGCCGAAGAGAGAAAAAGAGCTGAGGGAGAGCAGCTGAGAAAGAGTGACTGAGAGAGTGCAGCAGCAAGTGCGCAGAAGGAATATGTGTTTCCTGAATTGAAAGAGAGGTTGGATGAGCAATAGACCAGTAAGGGTCTTGTAGAAGTGAAGGCATATTTATGTCAATCTAAGATTCAAAATAGAAATCCAAGTTGGTGCTTGGAATCAGGGGTTGGTGCTCCTTCTAGTTGGTGTTGGTAAATCAGGGGTTGGTGCTCCTTTCTATTGGTGAAGATAAATTAGGGGTTGGTGCTCCTTCCAGTTGGTGCTGGTAAATCAGGGGTTGGTGCTCCTTTCTATTGGTGCAGATAAATTAGGGGTTGGTGCTCCTTCCAGTGGGTGCTGGTAAATTGTTTGTAAAGTGGGTGCTTTGCAAAGGTCGGATTTGGATGGGTGTCCAAGCAGTCTATTTTTGAGGAGTAGCCAAAACTGGTGAACCTCGTTAAATCGTGTGTTGTGGAATGCTCTCTTGTTATATCTGCTTTATCTATTTTAAGTTCTCCTTGCTTCAACTTTAAGAGTTAAGTTTTTAAGTTTTAAATAGCTACACTGATTCACCCCCCCCTCTCAGTGCCATTGTAAGACTAACAATTGGTATCAGAGCCAAGTTCTCGTCTCAGGCTAAATCAGTCAGGGTTGATCTTGGATTAGTACACAATGGGTAAGAAGAATAGATCCTCCTCCAAAAAGGCATCTCAGCCAGTTTTAGTTCTTGTGGAAGAGAAAACTAAACTAGAGAAGGTAGAAGAAGTGGATTCTGAAGTATGCAATGAAAACCTAGAGATTGAAGTAGATCTAGAAGGTGAGTTGATAGCCGCACTTGAAGAGTTGAGTATACAAAAGAAAAAGAACAAAAGACTATCCAAAAAGTTGGAAGAATACGGGGATGAGATTGAAAATCTCTTCTTACAATTTCAAAAGGCCAAGAAAATAGAAGAAGCCTTGAAGACACAACTAGATGATAAGGTTGATGCATATAGCAAACGTGAAGAAGAATCTAACAAAGTTGTTAGTAATCTGAAGCTACAAGTAGAAGAGTCCAAAAGGGTTGAAGAAATCCTCAGGTCTCAGATCAATGAGAAAGAGACTGTTTGCTGCCAACAAGAAGAAGAGATTGTTTCATTGAAGAAACAACTAGAAGAGGCCAATACAAATCTCAAA
Organism: Wollemia nobilis; assembly: GCA_028583015.1. Classification (NCBI taxonomy): domain Eukaryota; kingdom Viridiplantae; phylum Streptophyta; class Pinopsida; order Araucariales; family Araucariaceae; genus Wollemia; species Wollemia nobilis. The sequence goes on from JAQPPZ010015412.1 coordinate 2,700,293, forward strand.
TTTGAGAAGAGCACAGAGTTGCTAGATAAAATGATAAAGCAACAAAGAAGCTCCACGACTAAGTCTGGTCTTGGATATGAAGCTGAACAACCGTCATCTTCCAAAAGTACAGAAAAGAAGAAGCCCACTGTTGAAGGATCGAAGCAAGAAAAGTTTGAAGCTAAATCTTCAAAAGGAAGAAAATATCAAAGAAGATCTACAGCAAAGCAACCACAACAAAAGAGGTTCTCTCACTCTCACTCTTTTAATAATAATGCTTTTAATGGCTATTGTTCTAAATGCAACTGCTATGGTCACAAGGCAATTTATTGTGGACTGAACAATAGATCAAAAAGTTATGCTGATAAAAACACATCTACTTTCCTGAGTGAACACCCTGTGCAATGTTTTAAATGTAATGGCCATGGGCACATAGCAAGGTTTTGTCCAAGCACTTTTGTATCTAATCTAAGGCAAAACCCTAGATTTCATCAGACACAAAGAGTGCAACCAGAAAGGGGACATATCATGTGCAATGTTTTAAATGTAATGGTCATGGGCACATAGCAAGGTTTTGTCCAAGCACGTCTGTATCTAATCTAAGGCAAGACCATAGATTTCATCAGATGCAAAGAATGCAACACAGGCAGGGAACATATCATGTGCATAAAAGAAAGGAAAATAATCATCCATCAAGGATGCACAAGAGACAACCACGCAAGAGAAATGTTCAAGTTCACGAAAAGGTGCAAAATAGGGATGTAGTTGAAAAACTCAAGCCCAAGTTCAAGAAAGTCTGGAGAAAGACAGAAGAAAGGGAATCGTGTCTCCTTGGATTGAAGGAGACTACTCCTCTATTGCACTAAGCCACTCCGGGTAGCACATCCTCAGGGGGAGCAATGTTAAAGTTTTATTTTAATGCTCCTATGTATTTGTGTGGTTATCTGAGGATGAAAGGAAAGTAGTCGGGGAGTTGTTGTATAGCTGTCAAAGTGTGTTTTCTGTTCATACTATTGTTTGTGGTAGTGCCGTGAAGGGTGGTGATTAAATTGAGAGTTGTCTTTATTGGTAATATTGCTATATGTCATTGTTGTACTATTGATGGTTCTCACTGCCACTGTCAAAAGTTAAGGATTATAACAGTTCAGATGATTTGGTTGGTTTTGTGGTACTGTGTTTGATGCTTGCACAGAGTTGGCAGTAAAATTGCAGTGTTGGTACAGTGTTGGACAAAAGTTGGTACAAGTGTGAGTCACTTGTCAATGTTGTTGACAGATGTGAAATCAACATTTTGAATGGGAAGATTGAAGGAGAGGTTTATAATGAGTAGCCAGATGGTTTCTAGCCTGGTGATGATTGGTTGAGTTGATTGATTGAGCCTTTGAAGAAGGCCTTTGGGAAATATTTGAGGACAATGTTGGGACAGATTTGATACATGATTTGGGCTTACTCCATTGAGATTGATTTGAGCAAGTTATTCTTTGCATTGGTGATTTATGTTGGTGGCTATTTTGTTCAAATACCTTTGGAAGGAAAAGGATGTCTACTAGTTTCCTTTTCATGTAGTGATTGGTTGAATGCTTCAAGGTTAATATTGAGTTGAATGATGTTGGTTAAACCTTGTCTATAAGCATTGTTGTTAAAACCCTAATTGGTTGAGAAAAGATATTGGTTGTGGAAAGAACATGAGTATCATTGTTATATGAGTTATTGCATGGTTGGCAATTGTTGGGTTGTGTTTCATGTTCTTGAGAAAAGCATACTACATCTATCTTATTATTTTGAGATTGAGATTGAGTTGAGATTGAGATTGAGAGTTAAGTATAGAACATATTGAGTCTCTAACAATTCTCTTTATGCTTCTATGAGGTTGATGAATCACATTGGGTCTCTAACAATTCTCTTTGTGGGTTCATGCTAAGCAAGTTTTTCTTGATGAACTTGTGAGTTGATTTGGACAAGTTCTAGTGAAGACTTGTGAGCTAAATTGGACAGGTTCTAGTGAGGACTTGTGAGCTGATTTGGACAAGTTCTATGTGAGCTTGTTAAGCAGGTTCTGTGTGAGCCTATTGACAAAGTACAAAGAACAGAGTCTCAATGGATAGAGATCCAACAGCCAACACAGTTGAAGATAGATCTGAGTAATGCCTAATATGCTTATCATGATGTTGTCAAACAGTGAAATGAAGTGGTCACATATTCCCAAGAATAGTCTAAGAATTGACTAGCTATCGGGATCAAATTCTCGGGGGAGAATTTATGATATTTAATTATATTTTGCTCATGTTTATAATTTTTGCTAACTGTAATAATTTTTTCCTACGAATGTTGTGCATGGACTCAGGGGGATTTTTGCAGCTGCCCTTTGGTATTATTGTCAAAGGGGGAGAAGATTTACAGGTAATTGCACACAATTACGTGTGTTGCCAACAATTCCAAAGGGGGAGATTGATGAGCAAGGTGCATCCAAAGTATTGTCATTGTTGTCAACATAGTCAAGTTGATTAGTTGATGCAATGGACAGGAGTTCATTGATGAGCAAGGTGCAGCCAAAGTGCAATGGACAGTATTGTCATTGTTGTCAACATAGTCAGGTTGATCAGTTGATGCAATGGACAGGAGTTCATTGATGAGCAAGGTGTAGCCAAAGTATTGTCATTGTTGTCAACACAGACAGATAGATCAATTGATGATGCAGTGGATAGGAGTTCAGAGGTCAGTCAGAGCATGTACAGTGAATTTCCAAGAAGACAGAAGTGGCCCAGATTCAAAGGATCAAAGAAAAATACAAGTAAGAAAACTATCGCGATATCGTGACATGTTTTTTATCGTGATTTCGTGACATATTGAAGGAGAGAGAAAATGCTGGCAAAAATGTCACGATATCGTGACATATCGGAGGAGAGAGAAAATGCTGGCAAAACTGTCACGATTTCGTGACATGTTTGAAGAAGAAGCGCATGCAAGAAAAATTGTTGCAATTTCACGACATGTTGGAGGCAAAGAAGTCAAGTGGAAAAACTATCACGATTTTGTGACATGTTGGCAGAGAAAAAGCCAAGTGGAAAAACTGTCACGATTTCATGACATGTTGGAAGCAAAGAAGGTAAGTAAGAAAACTGTCATGATTTCATGACATGTTCGGGGAGAAGGTGCAATCAAAGAAAACTATCACGATTTCGTGACATGTTTGGAGAGAAGGTGCAAGCAAAGAAAACTGTCATGATTTCGGGACATGTTTGGAGAGAAGGCGCAAGAAAAGAAAACTGTCGTGATTTCACGACATGTTTGGAGAGAAGGAGCAAGCAAAGAAAAGTGTCACGATTTCACGACAATCTGCAAGAGAGGCAGTACGGACAAAAATGTGTCACGATTTCACGACATGTTTGAGAGAAAGAGCTTGCAAGGAAAAGTGTCACGATTTCGTGACAATTTGCAAGAGGAAGCGCTAAGGAGAAAAAGTGTCACGATTTCATGACATGTCGGGTTTTCACGATCCGATGAGAAGAAAAGCGCTAAGGAGAAAAAGTGTCACGATATCATGACATAATGCAGGAGAGAGAGTCCGAAAGAAAGAGAAAGAGGAGAGAGAAAAAGGTGTCGTGATTTCGTGACATGTTTCATTTTCATGGTTCAAAGCGAAGAGAAAGAGGAGAGAGAAGAATGTGTCATGATTTCGTGACATGTTATGTTTTCATGGGTATAAGCCAAGGAGAGAAGCAAGAAAGTGAAAGTGTCGCAATTTTGCGACATGTTTCATTTTCACGGGTGGAAGTAGAGAAAGGCACAAGGCAACAAAAGTGTCACGATTTCATGACATGTCATGTTTTTGCTAGATGCATGCAGAGAAGAGTGCAAGGAAATGAAAGGTGTCACGATTTCGTGACATGTCATGTTTTCGCTAGTGCATGCAGAGAAGAGTGCAAGGAAGCAAAAAGTGTCATGATTTCATGACATGTCATGTTTTTGCGGGTGCAAGGCGAGAAGAGGTTAAGAAAGTGAAAAGTGTCGCGATATCGCAACATGTCATGTTTTCACTGGGGCAAGCCAAGAAGAGTGTACGAAGGTGAAATGTGTTGTGATATCGCGACATGTGTTTTCACGGATGCAAGCTGAACTATGAAACAAGGAGGCGAAAGTGTCACGATTTCGTGACATGTTATGTTTTCGTGGTCAACTGCCAAGAAAAAGTCAAAGGGGCAAAAATGTCACGATATCGCGATATGTCATAGTTTCGTGGGTAAAATCCGAGAAGCATACACAGGGACAGTTGCAGAATAAGTTCATGCAGCAAAATAAGAACTGTTACAGGTGGAGTTACAGTGAGATCATGTAAGCTATAATAAGAAATGTGAAAAAGAGTGCGGCGGTTATAGAAATGCTACACAGTGAACTGCAGACAGTACGATAGTAACAGAGGTAGTTATAGAAAGAATTCATGCAGCCAGAATAAGAAGAGTTAACTAGAGTAGAACAACAGTTACAAGGGCAGTTGCAGAGGAAAATCATGTAGCCAAAATAAGAAGAGTTAACTAGAGTTAGTGCGACAGTTACAAGTGCAGTGACAGATAGAAATCATGCAAGCTAAAATAAGAACAAAGCATTAAAGGAAGAACGATAGTTACAGGGCACGTGTCACAATGAAACCATCGAGCAGTGGTTATACTGTCAGTCCGAAACAAGAGACAAATCCATTAATAGGTTGCATATAAGAATAGTGTGTCAGAAAGGAGTTACTCACAGGAGTAGCTATGAATAGGCTGCATGCGGGTTAATGGCAGTTACAGAAGACTTAGGGTTTCAAGATGAAAATATTGTTATAAAAGGGCAGTTGCATGCAGAAGAAAAAGTTTGGCTCATAATTGAAAAGAGTGCCATCGAAAAGAGTAAATGTGCCACGAGGGCAGTTGCGTGTAGAAGTGAAAAGGTAGCTCAAAATTGAAAAGTGAGCAGATAAGGTGTCAAAGCTGTAAGCGAGCAGATAAGGCTGTAAGAGTCATAAGCGAGTAGAGAAGGCTGCCAGAGCACAGAGAAGGCTGTCAGAGTGCAGAGAAGGCTATCAGAGTGTAGTAAACAGAGCGGTAAGAGTGATCCGTTAGGTTGAGCTCTATGTGGGTAGAGATATATGAGAAAAGCTGAAGAGTGAAAAAGAGTTGAGGGAGAGCAGCTGAGAAAGAGCGACTGAAAGAGTGCAGCAGCAAGTGCACAGAAGGAATATGTGTTTCCTAAATTGAAAGAGAGGTTGGATGAGCAATAGACCAATAAGGGTCTTGTAGAAGTGAAGGCATATTTATGTCAATCTAAGATTCAAAATAGAAATCCAAGTTGGTGCTTGGAATCAGGGGTTGGTGCTCCTTCCAGTTGGTGCTGGTAAATCAGGGGTTGGTGCAGATAAATTAGGGGTTGGTGCTCCTTCCAGTTGGTGCTGGTAAATCAGGGGTTGGTGCTCCTTTCTATTGGTGCAGATAAATTAGGGGTTGGTGCTCCTTCCAGTGGGTGCTGGTAAATTGTTTGTAAAGTGGGTGCTTTGCAAAGGCTGGATTTGGATGGGTGTCCAAGCAGTCTATTTTTGAGGAGTAGCCAAAATTGGTGAACCTCATTAAATCATGTGTTGTGGAATGCTCTCTTGTTATATATGCTTTATCTGTTTTAAGTTCTCCTTGCTTCAACTTTAAGAGTTAAGTTTTTAAGTTTTAAATAGCTACACTGATTCACCCCCCCTCTCAGTGCCATTGTAAGACTAACATAAATTCCTTAGGAAGATACCTTGCAGCTTATGCAAGACTTTAAAATTATATAGATTCCTCATCCTCAATGGATAAAATTCCATTTCCTCTACTTAAAAAAAAGTGATTCTTCTTTAATTTTTTTACCATTTTTCCTTGTTGAGGCCCTAGTTAGTAGTCTAGAAATTCTAGGAGCTCTAGAATTTTGTGCAATGCTCTACCCCTTCTAATATTTTTTAGGATACGATGTTTTATTTTCGTATTAGAGGAAATTTTATTTATAGTATCTTTCCTCTTTTGGGATTTTATAGATTTATTAGGAGGGATGGATTCCTAAGAATCTGAAGAAGACCTTTTAGATTCACCTTCTAAATCATATACCTTTTTTTAATAAATTTTTTCTTTTTATGAGTTGCCCTCATATAAGTGGTCTTTCTCAAAATTATCCTTTTCTAACTCCTCTTCCTTATAGAATTCTTCCTCAGAGTATTCTTTTTCTGAGTCACCTTCATTAGAAATTTCTTCATCAGATTATTATTCCTCTAAATCACTTTCATTTTTCTCTAAATCATCCTCATTGGAAGGCATGAGGGCTGAAACAACCATATTGGCCCATGTTATTTGTGTTTGTTCTAGATATTTTAGAATTAACAAATTTATGAGGCCATGATGTTCCACTGCATTAGGATGTCCATTTTGGACTTTCTTTGTCATCATCCTCACTAGTTCCATTAGATAAAAGGGAAGGAAAATGCTATATTTTTATTTTGAGGAAATTTGATAGCTAGGAGAAACTATATGTGGCAACCATAAAAATGCATAAACTAATATTCTAAAGCAAAATAATGTAGTATTATATTAATTATTTCCAAACATATAGTATAGAATTATATAAAATGAAGAACACAAGCTTATACTGAGGGGGGGTGAAAAGTATAAGACCACTTTTTACTTTTTCCTTCAATTCAACTTTCAATTCAATATTATGTAGTGTATATATAGTAGTATCAATAGTAGTATTCAAAGCAATGCATAAAACACCATACACAATAGATACACCACAATTTATGTGGTTCACCCAATGTGGGCTACTCCACGGAGAAAATATTTTACTAAAAATTTCTCAATCAATCTCTTCGGGAATCCTTCCCAATTACAATGTTTATGGACCTCTGTACAAAGGAGATGTTGATCCCCTAATCTCAAGTTTGTGGATATATTCCACATTTAAAATATTTCCCCTTATGCTCTAGCTAGTGATCTTCTATAAGACTATGTCTCTCTACTGCTCTGACTTGTGGACCTATCTCCACTTGAAGACTCCTCAATCAGATCTATCTTCAATTATCCTAGCTACTGGATCTCTATCCACTAAGACTCTATACTCTGTACTATATCACATCCAAAGCTCTGTCAATAGGTTCACTTAGAACCTTATCAAATCTGCTCAATAGGTTCACTCATAACCTGCTCAAATCTGATCATTAGGCTCACTCAGAACCTGCTCAAATATGCTCAATAGGTTCAATCAGAACCTACTCAAATATGCTCAATAGGTTCACTCATAACCTGCTCAACTATGATCAATAGGCTCACTCAGAACCTACTCAAATATGCTCAATAGGTTCACTCAAAACCTACTCAAATCTGCTAAATTATTTACTTTCTAGGACTTGCTCAAATCTGCATAACAAGCTTTCACAAAAGCTTACTCAAAATCAGTCCACAAGCCTTCTCAAAGACTTGCCTCAAATCAGCTTAACAAGCTCACACAGAACTTGTCCAATCACATAGAATCATAAAGAGAATTGTTAGAGACTCAATATGTTCTAAACTCAATGCTCAATCAATATATCAATTCAACCTCATAGAAGCATAAAGAGAATTGTTAGAGACTCAATATGTTCTATACTCAAATCCCAATATCAACTCAAATCAACATAAACTCAACTCAAATCAATCTTATAGAAGCATAAAGAGAATTATTAGAGACTCAATATGTTCTATTCACAAACTTAATTTCTTTCTCAACTCAATATCAACGCAAATCAACTCAATTATTTCTTATAGAAGCATAAAGAGAATTTTTAGAGACTCAATATGTTCTATTCACAAACTCAATTTCTTTCTCAACTCAATCTCAACTCAAATAAGAATATAAAATAGTTTGTTTTATGGAACTTGAACAACCACTTCACACATTCACTTGACTAAGCTCAAACAACTCTACTCAACCAATCACCTCTAGGAATAACTCTTTCTCACAAACCCTAGTCCAAGCATGAATCAATCAACTCAAAATGTTTCCAACAATGCTCAACCACAAATTTCACATAACAATGATACTCATGTTCTTTTCTAACTCAAGTTCAAGTTCTTTGCTCAACCAATGGGCTTCAACAAAAATGCTTATAAAAAAAGGTTTAATCACAACACTCAAACCAAAAAACCTTGAAGCATTTAAACCAACACTTTAGAAAAGGAAACCACAATCAATCATTTTATTTCCAATGATATTTCATAGATCAACCACCATAAACAATCAATAGAAGAATGTGCCCATACCTTATTAATGCCAAGGAGTTGTACACAAAATCTACTACACTCAACACAACATTCCTTTCCAATATCAATGAGGGTTAGTGGAATTCAAATAATAATCACAAAATAAAGCTTAACTCAATTTACACCTTTTAACTCCAACTCAATAATCACATCCATGAAATATATATTCAATAACCCTCAAGAAAAATATTTTTCTCAATAATGTTTCAATAATTAAAAACACTCTCCAAATAACATCTCAACAATGTGTCAAATAAGTAATAATCCTTATTACTCCTCAAACCACTTATACCCTAAAGAAATTAAAATCTATGCCTACCTACTTATCTCTCCAAAAACAACTTTTACTATAAAATTTATGCACAAATTTTAAACTAAGTTTTAGCACCCAATAAAAAAAAAATTGTTTTAATTTTTTTTTACAACTTTAATGCATACCTTGGTATGAATTTTGGAATATCAAACACATCATATAAATCTTGCTAGCATGCTCACGAAAAACCACAACCAACGCACTATTTCCCTTTTTCACAACAAAAGGGAGTTCACAGGATTCAAACTTGAGTCCTACGGCTCCTGCATCCTAACGGTGCTTGCGCACCACATGAGCTAGTACTCCACACAAGACCAAAGGTGCCTCACTCTCATTTATGCTCCATGCAACAACCAATTTCTCCTTTCTCAAACAAAATGAAGTGCACGTGATTCAAACACTCAACCACTTGCCTCCCAATGCCTTTGCACTACTCGAGTTTCCAACAGGCCGCCCTGCCCATGATGTCTTGAAATCTGATCACACCTCGATGTATTCGTTGCCTTTACCTTTAAATATTTTTCACATGAGTTCTTTTCTCTTTTCAATAATCACATTAACCACAAGAGCAAGGATGAGGAATAATAAACCTTAGTCATCCTTTTATATAGTATTCTCCCTCATATTCGACGACGTTGGTGGATTACTTTTATTTTAATTTTAAAATTAAAATTAAAATTTTAAATAATTTAAAATTTAAACTAAATATTTAAAATTAAATATCTCCATCACCGGGGCACCTTTTTTTATGAAACAAAAATCCAACTTGGGTTTTAAGAAAAACCCATTTCAGATCTGCCATCCATAGTTTTAAATAAAACCTTTTATTTTGTTTGCCTTGGTTTTCACAAAAAGACTTTCCTTGCACTTTTCACAAAACATAGTGCATGCCATCATAGATCCTTTTGACATTAATGACAACATTTTAGCTTAGGGACTCAAAATTTCCAACATAAAATGCCCGTAATGTTACCTTTATGATCATCCATGGTGCAGGGCTCCTCAAATGTATTTGCAATCTCTTCAACCTTAAGTATTGAGGTTTTTTACCATATATTTCAAATCAAGGACAATTGGAAAAAATGCCAATGCTTATAGGAGATACTTCCATCATGATGTGCTATGGTAGGTTGGTTATCATGATCTCCAAGTCCAACCTATTTGTAAATTCAATCGTTATAACATCATTCCTTCCTTGAGACTAATTCATGGCCTAATATCACCCTACTACTCATAGTTTATTTTTGGCCTCCTTGGACAAATGTAGAGAGTTTACAATGGCTAGTTTACTATGCTTGCATGGTTCCACTATGTTTACTAAGTTTGAAATTTTGAAGCAAGAATCATGGTTGAAGAAAACAATAAAATACCCATATAAATAGGGCTTAGAGCAATGCAACATAATGATAGAATTTAGGATAAAATGCATAATGATGTTTATAGATTTGGACTAGGTAGGATTTTGTAGAGGTCAATTCACATCTTCAATAGGAAGTAGAGCATGTAGCTACTAAAAATGAGGTATGGTTGCGACGAACGTCGTGCTTCTACAACAAAAAATAAAACATGGTTGCAAATAATGAAACACAATTATAGAAAGTAGAAGCACCATGAGTGTTGAAAAATGTAAAGGAAGCTACACATCCATGGACGTGGTTGAAAATATAGCATATGACACATGCAAAGGTGTGAAAAATAGGCAGAGTGATCATTCTCATGCATTCTAGTTTAAATTAGGACACATGTCCCGTGATAACTACTTTTTCATAATATTAGTGGAGATTTTAATTTTGATTAACATACAACATATCCCATTATCTACTCAATCAATTATACCTTATTATCAACTAATTTACCCTTTTGAAATACATCTATCAATTTGAAATCAATATTTTTGTTAAATAGTGGAGCAACTATCTTACTAAATTATTTAATAAATCAATGATAATAACCAACATGACCTAAGAAACTATGTACATTTGTCAGTTTTTGTGGTGGTGGTAAGGAGGAAATGTTATTGGTTTTTTGTCAAATCTACTTTAACCCACTTGGTAGAGATATAATATCCTGAAACAACTTCCTTAGTCATCATCATAAATAATTTTTCATGATTAAGAGAGAGGTTTTTTATATGATAATATTTAAGCACTTTATGGATACTTTCTAATACATGTCCAAATGTGTCTCCATAAAAAATAAAATCATCCATGTATACTTCAACACAATCATGGTTTAGATCAATAAAAATGGATATAACAACTCTTTGAAATGTAGTTGGAGCATTGCAAAGTCAAAAAGGTAAAACATGATAAGCATATGTACCCCAAGGATAGGTAAAAGTTATTTTATCTTGATCTTCTTTAGCTACCTTAATCTAGTTATAACCACTAAATCCATCTAGAAAACAAAAGTATTATTTTCTAGCTAGAGTGTCTAGGACCTAATCTATAAAAGGCAAAGGAAAATAATCCTTTTTAGTGGATTTGTTTAATTATCTATAGTTAATGTAGACTTGGTACTTACCATTTTTCTTTGGGATAATAACTTATGGAGAAATCCATTGACTATCTAAGATAGGATAATAAATCTGATATTTAATAATTTTTGGATTTCTTCTTTAACTACCTCTTTTAGGACTGGATTGATCCTTCATTGAGGTTGTCTTATGGGATCACATTCTTCTTTGATAAAAATACGATCAGTATATATAGAGGGATGAATTCCCTTCATGTCATTGTAATTGTTAGCTTTTGATGCATTGTACAATGGGATATGACAATCACAGGATGCAAAATAATATGAAAGAAAGTAAATCTGCGAGATGATTGAAATATACTATAAATAGAAATGACAGAAATGAATACAATGTAGCTATGGAGTAAATGAACACTCCATGAATAAAGCTACTGAACTACAATGCACCCATAACCAATATATGGTGATGCACACAACACTATGCTACTACCTATGAATATGTTTTGAACTTGTAAATCCTACTTGTTATAATGAGGCCCTTTATATAGGAAGATAGGTTCCTTGGCCAAAACTCTATCTAGTTGTGCAAGGGACAACATGCACATATACAACTTACACATTGATACTTGTACATTTATTACATTGCATGAAGTAACTAGATAGATTTCCCCTAAAGTAATCTAATGTCCTAAGTATGTACCTAGGAAGTTACATTTACATGACCCAAATGATGTAATATAATATATTTCTAACACCCCCTATATTACATTATGATGCAAGAGCATCCAACGAAATTTGGGAAATTTTATTTTTTTCCTAAATTTTAGTGCATTTTGTCGGGGCCATAACTTCTCAACCGTAGCTCCGATTGACGTGAAATTTGACAGGGAGCTAGTTGGGAGAGTTCTAAACAAATATGACTCCCTAGAGTCCTATTTGCCCAAAAAATCCAGTTTTCGGGGCCAAATTCCATCATCTAGTGCCCCGAAATTAGGTTTTAAAATTACTTACCTAGTTTTTTATGCTTTTTGAGTCTGTTCGGAGGTTAATATCTCCTAATGTATTTAGAGTTAGGACTTGAAACTTTATTTTTGGCTTGTCTATTGTAAGAGGGATGCGCACCCCAATTTTGGGCCCCATCCGACTCATTTTTAGTTTTTAGGGTTTTTTGGCTATATAGCCACAGAATGAGGGTTTGTGAGGGAATCTTTCCAAGTTTTTGAATGAGAATTGGTTTGAGCAAGTTTGGCTCTCCATCAAGTGGTATCAGAGCTTAGGGTTCCTGAGTGTGTGAGCAGATCATCGAAAGTGAGGCAGTTTGCACCAGGATCTATGGAAGGGTTGTGAGAAGAGAGTGAGGAAGAATGCCTCCACGAAGAAACCGTGGTGGTGGGAGAAATGTGGTACCTGAAGGAGATTTCAGAGCTTTGCAGAGGCAAGTGCAAGCCCTGCAAGAGGAGTTGTGAAGAGGGGTTGAGCCAAGGAGAGAAGACCATAGTGAAGATGAAGCTTGGGAGGTTGATGATCCATCAGATGAAGAAGAAGCAATGGATCCTACAGAAGCTAGATTATTTAGGGCCATATCTCTGATCGGGAAGAGGCCAAAGTTTGATGTCTCCACGTATTCTGGGAATCTCAATCCAGAGGAGTTGATTGATTGGATCAATGATATGGAGGAGTATTTTGAGTATGAGGAGGTTGTAGATCCAGATCGGATCAAGTTTGCAAAAATGAAGTTGAAAGGCCATGCTAGCATATGGTGGAAAGAAGTGCAGCTAGAAAGAAATAGAAGAGGAAAGGAAAAGATAACCAGATGGGATCGAATGGTAGAGAAGTTGAAGAGGCAGTTTATTCCTGTAGATTACGAATTGGATCTATTGAGGAAAATGCAGAGTTTGAGACAATCAAGCAAATCTATCAAAGAATATACAGAGGAGTTTTACAAGATCTCAATCAGAACTGGCCATTCAGAGGCTAATAAGGAGAAAGTAGCTCATTACATAAATGGGTTAAGAATGAATATCCAAGAAGAACTCGGTTTGGTCAGGATGACCACCATTGAGGATGCATATCAATTTGCCTTGAAGGTTGAAGAGAAGCTGAACAGAAGATTTGAAAGCAAACAAAGAGGAAGAGGTCATGGTGGAAGAACTGGTGGAAGAACCAATGGAGGAAAATATGAAGATCAGAAGAAGACTGGTGAAACAAGTAATAACCAGGATCAGAAAGAGGAGAATACCTACCACCCCCATGATCATAACAATGGTTACCAAAGAGGAAGAGGTAGATCTGGACGTGGGTATGGAAGAGGAGGATTTCATGGAACCTGTTTCCATTGTGGGGAAGAGGGACATCGGGCATATGAGTGTCCCCAACACCAAGGGAGGATGAATAAGAGACCTGAGGGTCATGCCAGAGCTGCTGTAGCAGATGAAGGTGCTGAATCAGAACATTCTGAAGAAGCAGAAGGAGGAGAAGTGTTGATGACAAGAAGAGCATTGATGAAAGGAGGGAAAGATGTGGATCAGAGGAAGAGCTTATTTCGCACAAGATGCAAATGTGCAGGTAAGGTCTGTAATGTTATCATAGATAATGGTAGCACAGATAATTTAGTTTCAGGAGAAATGGTTGCTAAGTTGAAATTGGAGAAGAGGAAGCACCCGCATCCATATCGGATTGCGTGGTTGCAGAAAGATCATAGAGCATTAGTCAATGAGCAGTGTTTAGTTAAATTTCATATTGGAAATTATCAAGATGAGGTTCTGTGTGATGTTTTGCCTATGGATGCTTGCCATTTGTTGTTGGGGAGGCCATGGCAATTTGACAGACGTGCGGTGCATGATGGGCATGCGAATACTTACTCTCTGACGAAATATGGAGTGCGTCACAAGTTGAAGCCATTGAAGGAAGTGGATGAAAAGGTATGCAGTAGTGCTAGAATCTGTTTGGTAGATGGTAGAAAATTTTTGGATGGCCTCAAGAGGGATTCTATGTGTTATGCATTAATTCCTACTGTTAAGAAGGAACAATGTATGGATATTCCAGTAGAGGTTGAAAGTCTTATTAGAAGAGTTTCCTGATATTGTGTCAGATAATGTGCCTGAGGGTTTGCCACCAGTGAGAAAGATTAGCCATCAAATTGATTTGATTCCAGGAGCTAGTTTACCCAATAAGGCAGCCCATAGAATGTCTCCCGTGGAGAGTGAAGAGTTGAACAGATAGGTTCAAGAGTTGTTGAGGAAGGGGTTGATTAGAGAGAGTTTGAGTCCCTGTGCAGTACCTGTAGTACTAGCACCGAAGAAGGATGGAGAATGGAGAATGTGTACTGATTCCAGAGCCATAAATAAGATTACCATTAAGTATAGATTTCCATTACCTAGAATGGATGATATAATGGACTATTTGAGTGGAGCTAAATACTTCACAAAGATTGATTTAAAGAGTGGGTATCATCAGATTCGCATCAGAGAGGGTGATGAGTGGAAGACAACCTTCAAAACCAAAGAGGGTTTGTATGAGTGGTTGGTTATGCCGTTTGGGTTAACCAATGCACCTAGTACATTCATGAGGCTGATGAATGAGGTGTTGAGAGAATTCCTAGAGAAGTTTGTTATTGTTTATCTGGATGATATTCTGATTTTTAGTAAGACATTGGAAGAGCATTTGATGCAAGTTCGGATAGTTTTTGAAAAGCTGAGGGAGGAGCAGTTGCTGATTAATTTGAAGAAGTGCAATTTTGTGAAGAAGGAGTTGGTGTATCTGGGATTTGTCATCTCAGATGAGGGTCTAAAAATGGATCCAGAGAAGGTGAAGGCTATCATTGAGTGGCCTACTCCAAGGAACATAACGGAGGTAAGATCATTCCATGGTCTTGCAAGTTTCTACAGAAAGTTCATTAGAAACTTTAGCAGTATTTGTGCACCCCTGACATAAACCATGAGAGGGGATAAGAAGGAGTTTAAGTGGACTGCAAAGGCAGGTGCAAGTTTTGAGATGTTGAAAAATAAGGTGATAGAACAACCCATTTTGGTACTTCCGGATTTTAATAAAGTATTTCAGGTTGATTGTGATGCTAGTGGCAGTGCCATTGGAGCTGTGTTGAGTCAGGAAGGTAAACCTGTTGCATATTTTAGTGAGAAGTTAAATGATGCTAGGAAGAAATATTCTGTTTATGATCAAGAATTTTATGCTATAGTTCAGGCTCTTAAGAAATGGAGACACTATTTGTTAGCAAAAGAGTTTGTTTTATATACTGATCATCAAGCTTTGCAGTATATTAATAGTCAGGGAAAACTGAATCAGAGACATTTGAAGTGGGTTGAATTCCTACAGAGTTATACCTTTGTTTTGAAGCATAGGAGTGGGAAGTCTAATAGAGTTGCAGATGCCTTGAGTAGAAGGCAAAATTTGTTGATAGAGATGAAAGTGGAAGTCGTTGGGTTTGAAGAACTCAAGAGTTTGTATCCAGAGGATCCAGATTTTGCAGAGGCTTGGAAGGCATGTTTGTCTCCTACTACTTTGGATAGAACTAAGTGGTTGGATTTTATAATCCAAGATGGGATGCTATTCAGAAGGAACCAATTGTGCATTCCTAGAAGTTCAATGAGGGAGAATCTGATAAAGGAGAAGCATAGTGGAGGACTAGCTGGACATTTTGGTCGAGATAAGACCATTGCCCTTGTTAGTGAAAACTACCATTGGCCACAGTTGCAGCAGGATGTGAAGAAATTTGTGCAGGGTTGCAGAGTGTGTCAGATGGCTAAGGGAGTGAGACAGAATACAGGATTGTATCAGCCATTACCTGTACCGGAGAGACCATGGGAGGACATCAGTATGGATTTTGTTCTTGGCCTACCAAGGACACAACGAGGGAATGACTCCATTTTTGTTGTGGTTGACAGGTTTTCGAAGATGGCTCATTTTATTCCATGTCAAAAAATGAGTGATGCAGTTCATGTTGCAGGCTTGTTTTTCAAGGAGGTGGTACGCCTTCATGGTCTACCCAAGAGTATAGTATCTGACAGAGATACCAAATTTGTGGGTTATTTCTGGAGGACTTTGTGGAAGAAGCTGAAAATGGATTTGAAGTTCAGTTCTGCATACCACCCGCAGACTGATGGACAAACAGAGGTGGTGAACAGAAGTTTGGGTAATCTTCTAAGATGCCTGGTAGGAGATAAGCCCAAGGGATGGGATTTGATTTTGCCACAAGCAGAATTTGCTTACAACAATTCTATCAACAGAAGTACTGGTAAATCACCATTCCATATTGTGTATGGGAACAACCCAAGGAATGCTTCTGAGTTGAGAACGATGGGTAAAGGAGAAAAGAGCAGTGTTGAGGCTGAATATTTTGCAGAGCACATAAAGAGTTTACATGAAGAGGTACAACAACATATCAGTAAGATGAATACTCAGTACAAGGCCAAAATAGATCAGAAGAGGCATTTCAAGGAGTTCCAAGTGGGAGATGAGGTCATGGTTCACTTGAGAAAGGAAAGGTTTCCTAGAAAAACCTACAACAAGCTGAAGATGAAGAGGTTTGGACCATGCAGGATCATAGGTAAAAGAGATTCAGGAAATGCCTACGAAGTGGAACTGCCAAGTGAGCTGAATATATCACCTATTTTTAATATTTTAGACTTGGCAGAATACCATGAAGGAGGTAGTAGTGAGACACCAAGTACATATTTGTGGAGTATTCCAGCGTCTACTCCAGCCACAGATGAGATAGAGGAAATACTAGACACTCGAGAAGGCAGAAGTACCAGGAACAGGCAGTATTCAGAATATTTGGTCAAGTGGAAGGGCAGACCTGTAGAAGATGCAACTTGGTTGTCCAAAATAGAGGTTGACCACCTGGGTTTTCCTCTAATAGTACAGAAGTGAAGGTCACTTCTCAATCCACCCGGGTGTCTGATGCAGGAGCATCCAACGAAATTTGGAAATTTTATTTCTTTTTCCTAAATTTTAGTGCATTTTGTCGGGGCCATAACTTCTCAACCGTAGCTCCGATTGACGTGAAATTTGACAGGGAGCTAGTTGGGAGAGTTCTAAACAAATATGACTCCCTAGAGTCCTATTTGTCCAAAAAATCTAGTTTTCGGGGCCAAATTCCATCATCTAGTGCCCCGAAATTAGGTTTTAAAATTACTTACCTAGTTTTTTATGCTTTTTGAGCTGTTCGGAGGTTAATATCTCCTAATGTATTTAGAGTTAGGACTTGAAACTTTATTTTTGGCTTGTCTATTGTAAGAGGGATGCGCACCCCAATTTTGGGCCCCATCCGACTCATTTTTAGTTTTTAGGGTTTTTTGGCTATATAGCCACAAAATGAGGGTTTGTGAGGGAATCTTTTCCAAGTTTTTGAATGAGAATTGGTTTGAGCAAGTTTGGCTCTCCACCACATTATTTGGGTATTGAAGAATTTAGTATTCAATATGGATCTTCTTCTTGAGTATGGTCTTTAGCTTGATGTTCTTTAGCTTGATTTGGTCCTCTTTAAGCCTTCTTGCATTGGTTCTTCTTCTTGGAGTCAAAACTAGAACTTGTATTCTCCTTCATTGCTTATTGTAATTTGATCGAGCAAGTAGTTGGTGTCTTCATATGATGTAAAGAGAGTTGTAGCTGATGGTTCTTCAGTATTTATGTCTAGTTTGCTAAGATTTATTTGACCATGTCTTTTCTTCTTTTTCTTCTTTATTTTCTTACGATTTTGCATTGATGCTAGTGGAATTTCTTCTTCACAAGGAGTTATTATATCATCACAATAATATTTATTTGTATTTCTAGATTGCTTCTTGTGTTGAATGAGTAAAAACATAATTAATTATGGGTAAATAATCAAGCATTCCTCAGATGTGAATATAACTATATTTTGTGAACTCCACCATGCTCTGAAGAGAATTTCATGAAGATAAAAAATTAATGCTTCAAAGCTACCCTCTTTTGCTTCTATAAGAAATAAGGATAATCTCTCCTTTTTTCTAGTTGATAGATTCTCATATCCTTCAAGGGTTTATATCAAGTTTTGAAAATATAGTTCCATTACATAAAATAATTCTTTATTGATAAAGGTATTTCTTATTATTTCATCCATATTTCTTCTTGATAATTTTTGAGATAGGATTTTCTTTGTAGTCTACCTTATGACTCCCTATATTAGGATATATGATCCCTAAATGAAGTATATAAGCTTGATTTGATAAAAACTTTGTTAATCCTTAGGTTAGTAGGCTTCCTTATGTCTCCCTAGTAATGAGAGTATATAAACCTATGGAATCTTAGGGCTTGTAGAAAGCTTATATCTTCCCAATGGATTTATAACTTGATAATATTTGGTAGATGCTATTATTATCAAGTTTTGTAGAATGCCTTATGACTCCCTAGTATGTTTTGGATAAGATATAAGATGAATATAGTGCTTTTGTAAATTGTAGTTCAATTTATGGTTTATTTTGAAATTTTTTGTAAATATAAAAAATCAACTTTTCTATCACCTTATTACTTCTATTAATCTAATAAATTTTTCAATTTTGAAGAGGTTTTAATGTTGGATCTCTTTTGTACCTTTTTGTGAAATTTTGAGACAAGTAAACTACTAAATTCCAACCTTTAAAATCCTTTGATAAAACTCTTTTAATATCCCTTTAGAATTTAATTTTAGTGTATCTAATTTCTAATAACCTATTTTAGTGTTGTAACCCTTATAAATCCCACATTTGGAAAATTTGAACACAATAATATTTTTAAATATCAATGGATTAATTCCAAGTAGTATTCCTTATTTCTCCTAGGTTATGTTTTACAAATATTAAGTTACTTTGATATTTAATTTCCTTAAGTTTTTCTTTCAAATAAATATTGATTTTCTTTAATACTTCAACCTTAGAATATAACCTTATAACTCCATTTTTAATGAAAGCAAACTATATAGGGAAAATTTACCTTAATAAAGCTTTGCACCTTTATGAAATAAGTTGGCTGTAATCTATCCTTATTGTACATTGTGAGTAATGACATGTTTTTCAACATTCTCCTTGGCTTAAATGTCCTTTAATGGTTCCCTTGACCTTTTTGACCAAGATTTATTTGCTGCTTTGAGTGCTCCTGAATACTTCATTCTTCTTGTTCCAAGGCACCTTTAATAGGTGATCAATATTCTAACAAGTGACAAGTGTCTCAGAGGTTTCGTTCAATGATCCAAGGATGCTTTGGATATTCGGTGGAGTCACTAGCTCTATTGTAACACTTATTGCAAGTGTCCCCTTTGTTTGAGATGTTTTTTATTACCTCTTCATGCATTGTTCAAGTGGCTTCTCTAATTCAATGTATTTGAGACCTCTTATTGTAATGCTTCTGGCTGAAAGTAAATCCTCTTCCACATGAAATATGAGCACCAAAATAATTTTGTAAGGTGTTTCACATGTATGAAATTAAAATTTCCTTTGTGGGAAATTTTAGAGTTCTCTTGGAAAATGACAAGTGGCACCCTCTTCCCTTTGCATGTCCTTGTCTTATAAATGCCTTCTTGCAAGCCCTTCAATGTATTTTTCCATGTTGTTCTTTGTTGTGATTCATTGGTGTTGAGATATTTCCATATAAGTAGTGTGTATCATGGAGATTTGGTGAATATTTGGATGACCTTTTGTGGAGCTTCAATGGCTCTTGAATGGACTTCGAATGACAACACTTTGGTGGAGACTTCTTGATGCTCCACTAATGTTATTGAATGTTCCTTGATTGGATGTATGATTCCAATTTTTTTGCTTTGATTTTCCTTGCTCATATGCTACTATATTTGCCTCCTTTAGTGAGCAATGTGAAACCTTTCTTGTGCTTTGTAGGTTACCTATAATGGTTGTCCAACCCATGCACAATGTGAGACTTTTTTGGAGGTTTCTTTATGCTTGGAAGAATGCTAGATTTCAACCGCCATTGGATGGTTTACCTTATGAATATTATGCCTTTGAGGCACCTTAAAATCATCCCTATTTCCTATGTAGAATGATTTAGATAAGTGCAATACAATGTAATAATATTTGTAAACAAGATGCCTTTATTGCACCCTTTCTTGCACTCTTTTTTGCATGTATGATTTCTGGTTTTAATGGTAGAATTTTTGGAGACAATGCAGGGGTTTTGAGGTTGTCTCTTTTATTAGACACATTTTTTCTTGGATTATTTGATGATAAATCCAAGCTTAGATAGAAGTAGATATAAGCTTCTTATTTGATGCAATTTTTTGCACTTTTCTCCTTGCAACTTACCCTACAATTCTTTGGATTTGAGGCTCACCAAGTCTCAATCTTTGAATCTTCTATTTATGATTTTGGTTAGTTGTTTTCTTATCCAAGTTTTGAAGGATTATAACCTATTTTGGTGGTTTCAATTGGCCACAGTGTGTTTGCATATTTTTGTGCACTAATAGTATCTTTAGACACTTTGACAAATTTTGATTTTGTGCCTTTCTCAGGAACACAAAAAATAAGCTTTTTGAGAGTAATATAGTAGTGCAAATGAACCCAATTTTAATGCACTAACAAACACACATTATCACTCCAATAAAATCTAAAAATAACTTATAAGTGCACTTAATAAATCTACTACAACTAATCAAGAATAATATGAAATGAACCTTCAAGAATTATTCTACAAATTCATTACAAGCAATGTTGTAGGACTTAGTCTTCTTTTCTTTTTCCAAAGTAGATGATAGGTAGTTTATATATGTAATTATGAAATTTAATCAACTCCTAATGTGCAAATTAACCTTAAAATGATCTTTTCTTTTTTTGCACTTTTAAATACTGTAATTCAATTTTCCTCTTTTGCAACTCTAATCCAAATTAAGGTGCTTTAACAAAATTGATAAGTGATTAATGAATCTACTTGCACCAATAGTTTCTTACTTTTTTCTGATAGCTTTTGTAGAGGATGTAGCTTTTGTGGAGGATGTAGATTTTGTAGAGGATGTAGATCTTGGTGTCTAATATCACCAAGTTTCTACCTTGAGTAATATCTTACAACTCTTTGTAGACTATCCTAAACAACTCCTTCTTCACCAAAAGATGGTCTCAAACTTTCTTTCACGAGCCTAGTATTTGGTGGTTTGTTCTTCTATTATAGTCTCCTCCTTTTTGTTTTAGATATTCAACAATAATACCTTCTTTTTTTGAGAGGTAATATTCAAATATCCTCTATTTGTCAAGCTTCTTCTATATTCAAGTCTTCTTGTCAAATTTTAACTTCAAGCAGGATGTTCTTCTCAATAGTCTGAATGTCTTGAGGTCTTCTGAGAATTGGCACTCCTTGTCAAATTATTTTTCTCTTGGGCTTGTTATAGGATGACAATAATTACCCCAAGTCCTTCACTATTAGGGGCTTCTCCTTGGTAGTGGATTTCTCCAATAAGTTCTCCTTTGATGATATCTTCAGTAAGGCTCTCCAAGCCTTTTACTGGATGCTCGTTGAGACCTTTCCAAGGTATTTCGATCTTACAACTTCTTTTGATCTTCCTTGAGACCTTTTCTTCAACCTTCTACTCCTAGAAGTGTTGGTGGTGAGATCTTCATATTGATCTCTTATTATGTTGCTTCTAGATTTGAGAAAGACTCTCCTAGTCCTTATTATTCTTCCAAGATGAGAAGTTCTTCAATGAGATCTTCTCCTGATATCTTTAACTTCAAGTTTGCTTTAGCTGCTGGACTAATTCTAAAGAAGATACTCTTCCTAAATTTTTTGTAGGAAGTTTCCAAAATCATTGAATCTTCTTTTCCTGCAACAAAGTATTAGTACTAAAATCTTAATCTTCTTTTGAATTAGATACTCTCTTTTGGAGTCTTCTTCAGGATCAAGGCTTTTGTGACCTTTTTTAGTATCAAGGATTCTATGGTATTTTTATTATCAAGGATTTTGTGGCATTTTCAATATCAAGGATTCTATGGCCTTTTCAGTATTAAGGCTTTTATGGCCTTTTCAGTATGAATGCTTTTTTGGCATTTTCAATTTCGAGGCTTCTATGGCATTTTCAGTATCAATGCTTCTATGGCATTTTCTTCTAGATCAAGGCTTCTATGGCCTTTTATTCAATATCAAGGCTTCTATGGCCTTTTCTTTAATATCAAGGCTACTATGGCATTTTATTCAATATCAAATATACTATGGCATTTTCTTCTTCTATGAAGTTCTTCAATCTAGCAATGGAGATCTTAAGTCTCCTAACTTCACCATGACTCTTCTGTAGAAGTCTTCTTCTATAGTATTATTTTCTTGCACAAGGAACTGATCTCTACACTACGAAGGCACGTTGACCTTTGGGCAATGAAGTTGAAGTATCCTATATTTCTATTATAGGAGGAGTCCCAATTATCTAAGAATTAATTTTTTACAACAAAAGAAACTTTGGGCAATAGTTAACAAATTCCAGGTAGCCTGAATCATCTTCAATAGATGATTTGTCAATATAGTGGATTAATTGATGAGTCTTATTTTTTATGAGTTTTTCCTACAACTCTATGGAAAGACTAGCCAATTGTAATCTCAGTATTTTTGGAACTAAGAATTCTTTTAGTCCTTACTTGTGGCTTTCCCTAATTCTATCACCTTGACTCTTTTGAGATTTTTTTATAGTGACTGGTCTAGCAGCACGTCAGGTTGATAAAAAACTTAGGCTCAATGATAATGGTGGTTTTCCTATTGATCTACTATGACTATATCTACCGTCGCTATGACACGACTGTTAGATTTTTATGCATTGTACAATGGGATATGGAAATAACAAGATGCAAAATAATATAAAAGAAAGTAAATCTATGAGATGACTAAAATATGCTATAAATAGAAATTATGGAAACGAATACAATGTATCTATGGAGGAAATGAACACTCTATGAATCAATCTATTGAACTACATTGCACCCATCACCAATATGGTGATGCATACAACACTATGCTACTACCCATGAATATGCTCTGAGCTTGTATATCCTACTTGTTACAATAAGACCCTTTATATAGGAAGACAGGTTGTGCAAGGGACAACTTGCACATATACAACTTGCACATTGACACTTGTGCATTTATTACATTGCATGAAGTAACTAGATAACTTCCCCTAAAGTAATCTAATGTCCCAAGTATCTATCTAGGAAAGTAAATTTACATGACCCAAATGATGTAATATAATCTATTTCTAATAGTAATCCCATGCAAAAGCATCTTGTAGAGTAGTTAAGATATCAATTAACTATTTCTCTTGAAGTGGCTCTAATTCAATATTGATGTTGAGGGTTTTTTTAGGGCACACTTCAACTTGTTTGTATGCCAAGCTATTGGCATCAATTCCACATATATCATAAGTAAAATAGTTGAGTGGACATTTGTGTGGTAGCATTTAATGAAAAATAATAGAGTTCTATGAATTATTGGTATTATAGGGAATAATGGGTTTTAAAGGATAAATACACCCTTATTAATGCTTTTGAAAGAAAGAAACTTGCCATTGATCTTCAAGTTATAAGTTTAATACATATTAAAATTGACTAGAAGCATTCTGAGTACAAACTAAAGAAGAACCTATATCTTCATCTATGATGAATGTATCACAAAATTCTTCTCAATATTGTGTTCATAGGCACTAAGCATGACCAAATATTGGATGATTTATCCATCTTCTAGTTCATCAATCAATAAATGCTTAGAATATTATTTAAAATGTTTTGCAGGTGGGTAAAGTGTAAGCTTCTTAGTACTCATGTCATCTAACTTAAGAACATAAGCTTATACTGAGAGGGGGAATGAACAATATAAGATCACTTTTTACTTTTATTTCTCAATAAATATTATGCAATGTATAGATAGAAATATCAACAACAATAATCAAAGAAATGCACAAATCACCACACACAATAGAGACACCAAATTTATGTGGTTCACCCAATGTGGGCTACTCCGTAGAGAAAATATTTCACTAAAATTTTCTCAATCAATATATTGAAAAACCTTTCCCTATTACAATATTTATGGATCTCTATCTAAAGGAGACACCAATCCCCTAATCAAGTTTATAGATCTCTATCCACATAACAACTCCTTTATCCTTAGCTCTGACTGGTGATATTAAAGAAGAACTGTTGCCCCCACTGCTCTGGCTAATGGATATCTATCCATAGAAGACTCCTGTCCTCACTACCCTAGCTAATGGATATCTATCCACTGGAGACTATCATCCTCTATAATATATCACCTTCAAATCTCTATCTCAAATATACACTAAACACAGTCCTTTGGTCTAGCATAAATATATCCTCAATATCTATCCTCTGATCTGCACTAAACGCAATCCTTCGATATAGCACAAATACATCCTCAATATCTATCCTCTGATATACACTAAACATAATCCTTCAATATAACATAAATCTAAATTAAATATCTATACTCAAGCCTTAACACAAAGCTTGACTCAATCTCAAATCAACTCTACTAGATCTGCCCCAAAACATAACTCAAGGTTTGAACAAATCAATAAATCAACTATGCTCTCAAGTATTCTCAAAGACTCGTATTAAATATGCCTTGTAAGCTTTCGCAAAAGCTCACACTAATCTATCAACAAGTCCTCTCTAGATCTTGTCTAATATTCTCAATAAGTCCTCACTAGAACTTATCCAAATATGCTCAATAAGTCCTCACTAGAACTTATCCAAATCTTCTCAATAAGTCCTCACTAGAACTTATCCAAATTTTCTCAATAAGTCCTCACTAGAACTTATCCAAATATGCTCTCAATTTGTATTGTAAGCTTTCACAAAATCTCACACAAATTTGTCCACAAGTCTTCTCAAAGACTTACCTCAAATCTGCTCAACAAGTCCTCACTAGAACTTTTTCAATCTCATAGAAACATAAAGAGAATTGTTAGTCTCAATATGCTCTACATTCATCACAATACTCAATCACTTTCAATCACTCTCTTAGAAATATATAGAGAATTGTTATAGACTCAATATGCTTCACATTCACCTCAATACTCAATCACTTTCAATCACTCTCTTAGAAACATATAGAGAATTGTTAGAGACTCAATATGCTTCACATTCATCACAATGCTCAATCACTTTCAATCACTTTAGAAACATACAGATAATTGTTAGAGACTCAATATGCTTCACACTCACAAAATATCAATCAATTTCCATCACTCTCTTATCATAGAAACATATAGAGAATTGTTAGAGACTAAATATGTTTCACACTCATCAAATCTCAACCTCTTTTTCAAATCAATTTAGAATATAGAATAATTTGTTTCACAAAACTTTAACACTCACTTTAACATATTCACTTGACTAGGCTCAACCAAATCTACTCAACCAATCACTCAATGAAATAATCCTTGCTCACAAACCCTAGTCCAAGCATATAAGCACTCACTCAAAATGTTTCCAACAAATCTTATCAACCAATCTCACATAACAATGATACTCATGTTCTTTCCAAAACCCTAGTTCAAGTTATTTCATTCAATTCAATCACTTCAACAACAATGTTTATAAAACAAGGTTTTATCATCAACTCTTAATTCTAGAAAACCTTGAAGTATTAATTAAAACACACTAAAAAATGCTAACCAAACCATCCTTTTCACTCCAAATTTTCATACACAACTTTCAAAAATCACTCACTAGGAAGAATATACCCATAACTTTTTTTGGATGTAAAAGTGCCTTTGGAAAAAAATGTCTTAATCACAATTTTCTTCTTTCCAAATTCAATGGTTAAACACAACAATATCGCTTAAATAATTTCTCAAAAATATTCCCTTAGACACAAAATAATCACAACTAAATTTATGCCTTATTGCTCCCTAAAAATAACACTAATCATAACATACTTTGATACACCTTTTAAACTCCAACTTGAAATAATATCCAACACCATAAAATATCAACCAAACACCTTACAATCCTTTCAAAACCTTTGAGAAAATAACATTAAAAATTTAATTTTACAAAAACCTTATATCTCCTTTTGCAACCTTAGAACCAAATAAAAATATGCAAAAACTAATTTTTAAATGCCCAAACTATATTCCCTAAAATTTTTAGTGACCAATATCAAAGCATACCTCTTTATTCCCCAAAAGAGGATTCGACGAGATTTAATCCATAGTCTCCTCTATCCTAAGCGCCTTAGCACTTGGGAGCCCACTGCATGGGCTACTAAAGCCCACATGAAGGAAGGATGAGATCCTTCCTCTTATGCCTCCGTCGTCGTCTTTGAAATCAATGGAAAAGGGTCATCTTTGGGGCTCGGGGCTAAGAATGAGTCTCTTAGCTTAGTCCCTCCCTCACTTCTTCTTGAGGTGGTTAATTTTGGGGTGGGAGTATTTATACTCCCAACAAGCACTGGTATTTACCTTTGTCCTTTTTTCTTTTCATATGATCCTTCTGATTTCTTTGACTGTTCTTGTTCCTGTTCCTATCGATGTCCACATTCCTATTTCTATTTATATCCATATTCATATTCCTGTTCCTATTCCTATTTTTGTTCTTATCCATATTCATGTTCATATTCCTGTCCATACCCATATTCATTTTCATGTTCCTATTCTTTTTCTTGTTCATGTTTGATTCTGGAATGTCTTCTCTACACCATTTTGTTGTATGTCCATCATTATTGCACTTATAACTTAATGTTATTATTTCTTGGAGGTACAAATATCTTAGGATTTCTCCTAGTGAAGCCATATCCTATTCTGTCATGAACCCTGCAATCCATTGCCTTGTGACCAAATTGATTACATGAGTAGAAATACCCATGGAAAAGTTACCTATTTTTGAAATTACTATTTTTCTATCTTTCATGTGTCCTCCACTGTGAAGCCATGTGCCCAAACTTGTGACCTGAGAAATACCTTCCATTGAAATTTCCTTGTCTTGACCTCATTGGTCTCTTAGTTTCTCTTCACCTATTCTGATTGTTGTTCCATCTGTTTATTCTGTGTGCATTGTTCATTTCCTTGTTGAACTTTCTACTGTCCAACTCATCCTCAGATGTCTCACTTTCTATTACACTGTCTTCTTATGAAGTTTCTTCTTCTTCAAAACTTGAGGTTTACTTTTCTTCTTGTTTCTCTCGAGTCTATTAAAAACCAAGACCTATTTTTTTTGTTGACCTTCTTTGTACCTTGATCATCTTATCTAAAACCTTTGAACTCTTTTCAAACTTGTGTAGCTTATCCTTAGAGTTTTCTAAATCTTCCCTTAGTAGAGCTACTTCTTGTTCTAAACTTTCACATTCTAAGACCTTTACTTCTAACTTATCCTTGAACTTATTTGTACTAGCCATTGACTTGTTTGCATCCTCTATAAGCTTTCTTCTCTCTTCATTGCATTCTTGAAACTAAAACTCAAGTTTAGAGTTTTGCTTTCTTGCCTTCTTTACTATGTCAAGACCATAAATAAGTTATGCCTTAATATCAAATCCTTCTTTATCTGATTCTTCCTCTATTTGTTGACTTTGTCTACATATTCATTTTGTTTTGAATTATCTACTATAGGATCACCTTCATCTTCTTCTAGTTCCATTAGAATATTTTCTTCTTGTCCTTCAAGTGCATCCTCATATTCATCATCATTGAAACTATAATCATTCCTCATGCAACTATATTCAATATGTCCAAAGTTACCACATCTAAAATACTTGAGAATTATTGGTGATCTTTTATTGACTTCTTTTTATCCAATCATAAATAGAACTTCATCTCTATCATTATCTAAAAAGCTAGCATCACTATCACTTGAGTACTTACTTGTATTGTCTGCATAGTAGCTCCTATTTTGTCTTTGAAAGAAATTCTTCCCTTGTCTTCTTTGTCCATCCTTGCCTTTCTTTTGGTACTTGTATTTTTTTGATTCCCCATTCCTGTGATCCTATTTTTCTTCATCATTGTTATTTTTAGCTTCTTGAAAATCAGTTGCATAGTGACCATACTTTCCATAATTGGAATATCTAATAAATTTTACATATTTGAATCTTCTTGAATCCTTGTTCCTTCTGCCATAATTTGCTTCTTCATCACTGGATGAATCATTGTTTGATTATGACTTCTTACCCTTTGTCTTCTTAATTGCTTTGAAGGCTCCTTCCTTCTGGGCATTAGGTTATTTTATTCTTAACTCAAAAGCTGTAAGAATACCAAGCAAAATATCTCTTGTCAAAGAATCACCATCCTTTGCTTCTTCTATAGATGAAATATTTTCACTAAACCTTTTTGGAAGAGACCTTAAGATCTTATCACAAATATCTGATTCATCCACATTAAGTACAAGTCCTTGCATAGAATTAATAACCTCATCTACCTAAAGTAGATAAGAACTAATGTCTTCCTCATCCTTCATTCTTAATTCTTCAAATTGTCCTTTGAGATTTCGTATCTTTACCTTTTTGACACTTTTGTCTCCTTCATATATGTTTTACAACTTATCCCAAATTCCTTTTTCATCTATACAATGCATAAATTTTATTTATTATGTCCCATGCAATCCTCTCAAAAGCGCATTCATTGCTTTTGAATTGTAACGTTGTAGAATATTATATTTCTTATATGTAGGTGGATCAGCTGGTGGTATGTATCCATTTTCAACTACTTCCCAAATTTCATTACCAAGTGCCATCAGGTGAACCTTCATTCTCATACTCCAATATGTATAATAACTTTTAGAAAATATTGGTGTTGAATTATCTGAGGATACATTATTAGAATCCATTACGTTCTTGAAATATTTTCCTTCAAGCTTTTAAACTCTTCTGAAGTAACCCACTCTAATACCAATTGAAGAACACAAGCTTATACTGAGAGGGGGGGTGAACATTATAAGATCACTTTTTACTTTTCTTTTCCAATCAATATTATGCAATGTATAGATAGAAATATCAACAACAATAATCAAAGCAATGCACAAATAACCACACACAATAGAGACACCAAATTTACATGGTTCACCCAATGTGGGCTACTCCACGAAGAAAATATTTCACTAAAATTTTCTTAATAAATCTCTTGGGAAACATTTCCATATTACAATGGTTATGGATCTCTATCCAAAGGAGACACCAATATCCTAATCAAGTTTTTTGGATCTCTATCCATAAGAGAACTCCTTTATTCTTAGATTTGACTAGTGATCTTCTAGAAGAACTATTGTCCCCACTACTTTGGCTAATGGATCTCTAGATACAAAACACTCCTATCCTCACTATCCTAGCTAATGGATCTCTATACACTAGATACTGTCATCCACATAATCTATCATATTCAAAGCTCTATCTCAAATATGCACTAGACACAGTCCTTCGATCTATCACAAATCTATCCTCAATCTCTGTCCTCTGATATGCACTAAACACAATCATTTAGTCTAGCACAAATCTGTCCTTAATATCTATCCTTTGATCTACACTAAACATAGTCCTTTGGTCTAGCACAAATCTATCTTCAATCTCTGTCCTCAAGCCTTAATACAAAGCTTGACTCAATATCAAATCAACTCTACTAGATCTACCCCAAACCTTAACTCAAGGTTTGAACAAATCAATCAATCAACTCTACTCTTAAGTCTTCTCAAAGAATTATCTCAAATATGCCTTGTAAGCTTCCACAAAAGCTCACACTAATATGTCCACAAGTCCTCTCTAGAACTTGTTCAATCTGCTCAATAAGTCCTCACTAGAACTTATCCAAATTTACTCAATAAGTCTTCACTAGAACTTATCTAAATCTACTC
Source organism: Wollemia nobilis (assembly GCA_028583015.1). Taxonomy (NCBI): domain Eukaryota; kingdom Viridiplantae; phylum Streptophyta; class Pinopsida; order Araucariales; family Araucariaceae; genus Wollemia; species Wollemia nobilis. Next base: position 2,730,142 of record JAQPPZ010015412.1, read on the forward strand.
AATAAGTCCTTACTAGAACTTATCCAAATCTGCTCTCAATATGTATTGTAAGCTTTCACAAAAGCTCACACAAATATGTCCACAATTCTTCTCAAAGAATTACCTCAAATATGCTCAACAAGTCCTCATTAGAACTTATCCAATATCATAGAAACATAAAGAGAATTGTTAGAGACTCAATATGCTCTACATTCATCACAATGCTCAATCACTTTCAATCTCTCTTAGAAACATATAGAGAATTGTTAGAGATTCAATATGCTTCACATTCACCTCAATACTCAATCAATTTCAATCACTCTCTTAGAAACATATAGAGAATTGTTAGAGACTCAATATGCTTCAAATTCATCACAATGATCAATCACTTTCAATCACTCTTTTAGAAATATATAGAGAATTGTTAGAGACTCAATATGCTTCACACTCACAAAATCTCAATCACTTTCAATCACTCTCTTAACACATAAACACATAGAGAATTTTTAGAGACTCAATATGTTTCACACTCATCAACTCTCAACCTCTTTCTCAAATCAATTCAGAATATAGAATAATTTATTTCATAGAACTTGAACAATCACTTTAACATATTCACTTGACTAGGCTCAACCAAATCTACTCAACCAATCACTCAATGAAATAATCCTTGCTCACAAACCCTAGTCCAAGCATATAAGCACTCACTCAAAATGTTTCCAACAATGTTTATCAAGCAATCTCACATAACAATGATAGTCATGTTCTTTCCAAACCCTAGTTCAAGTTCTTCACTCAATTCAATCACTTCAACAACAATTCTTATAAAACAAGGTTTTATCAACAACTCTTAATTCCAAAAAATATTTAAGCATTAATTAAAACACACTCAACAATGCTAACCAAACAATCCTTTTCACTCCAACTTTTCATACACAACTTTCAACAATCACTCACTAGGAAGAATATGCCCATACCTTTTGTTGGATGTAAAAGTGCATTTTGAAAAACCTGTCTTTATCATAATTTCCTTCTTTTCAAATTCAATGGTTAAACACAACAATATCACTTCAATACTTTCTCAAAAATATTCCCTTAGACACAAAATAATCACAACTCAATTTATGCCTTATTGCTCCCTAAAAATAACACTCATCATAACATACATAAAAATAATTTCTTTGATACACCTTATAAAATTCAACTTGAAATAATATCCAACACCATAAAATATCAACCAAACACCTTATAATCATTTCAAAACCTTTGAGCAAATAACTTTAAAAATTTAATTTTTCAAAACCCTTATATCTCCCTTTGCAACCTTAATACCAATTAAAAATATGCAAAAATTAAATTTTAAATGCCCAAACTATATTCCCAAAATTTTTGGCAACCAATATCAAAGCATACCTCTTTATTCCCCAAAAGGATATTTTGCGAGATTCAATCCGACGTATCCTCTATCCTAAGCGGCTTAGCACTTGGGAGCCCACCGCGTGGGCTACCAAAGCCCATGTGAAGGAAGGATGAGATCCTTCCTCTTATGCCTTTGCCGTCGTCTTGTCTTTCATGAATTTTGTATGCTTTCTCTCTTCCTTGGACGCAGCGCAAATTACAAGGCTCGCAATTTATTTCAAAGGTATGGTAATGTTTGGTGAAGTGGGTGTTCCCCCTTATATACACATTTTTAAACTCCTCCTCACGTTGGTGCTTTGTCATTCGAAATCAAATTTTGAATTTTAATTTTAATAACCCACTTTAGGGTTATTTAACCTTAGCTTAAATTAATTTATAATTAATAATTAAATTAATTAATAATTAATTTAAATAACTTTATAAGTTAAGTAAATTAACTAATAAATTAATTTAAAATTAATTTTAAACTTCCTTTGTATAATATTATAAAAGAATATTATAATATTATTCACTTGGGCTTCTTTTAGCATTTTGGACCAAATATGACTTCCTAGAACCGGGTCTTGAAATTGAAACCGAATTATCCTTTTGCATTTATTGGAGAACCAAAAATTGATGCTACCAACTGAAACTGCCACTGACTGGTGTTGAAAGCTTGACATCAATGACCACTCAATTTTGATATCAATGACAACTTATCACTCAAAATGTTCAACACTGACATGGTCATGTTGCTTGACCTGCAACAGATAAAAGCATCTGCAATGGCTAACCAAGATCTACAAAGTATCAAGGGATGTCCTTCTAACTTGGTTTTATTTTTTAGGACTAAAAAACCTATGAGATATTCCCATGATGTTACAATGACTAAAATATTGTCAAACACTCTTTTGGGTTGTACAATAGACTAATCAACCAAATATTAAATAATAGGTGAGGAACATATATTTTATAAGCCTGGTGTATCCATTGTTTTCTTGGTCATTACATTTATGGCAGCTTCTAAGTCAATTAAAACATTTTACAGATTTATTTGTCCTATGTTTACAATAAATGTTGGAATTCTAGGATCCCCATATTTTGGAAGAATCATTTTTCTAGACAATAGTTTGAAATGTTTTTCTAATACTTGAATGGTCTTGGGATCATTTCTTTCCTACGTAGGATTTTGATGTACAATTTTCTAATTGTTTTTGCATAAATGGGAACTTCCTTAAGATCTTTCAACAAAGGTATCTTAACATTATATTTGTTATCACTTCTACTAAGTCAAATATAGGTTTAGGAACCTCTTTTGTTAAAGTCAATCTATGAGGGAAATGAGGTTCAAGTGCAAGTTTAGTCCCAGTGTCATATTTTTATTTAGAAATAATAGGTCTTTCTTCAATAACAACATATCTTTCTTGTGATGAAGAATAATACATTTTTGTTACTTAAATGGTTCCCTAAGGACTGGATTTTTGGAATATATAAGGGGTTCATCATTGGCTTCTTATATAATGATAGAATCATGCAATTTTTTTCCTAACTATAAATGGATTTCATTATAGGGTAGCAATTCAATAGAGTATGTTCCTTTAGCCTCATAGATCGACTATTGTGTTGGTCAATTACTTGGATTGGTTACCAGTTAGGATGGAAGAGTGGGTTGTTTTGGTGGTTGAGGATTGTTAACAAGGATAGGAAAAAATATTATTACTATTACTGGGAATTCTATCCTCTATATTGGTGCTAGTTAGACTAATTAGGTTGAAATCCTTACTATGATCATTGCTAGGCTTTCCAACCTAGGTGTGATTAGTATTGGTTGTGCCAATCTTGTTGTGACAAAGGTTTATTGTTTGGAGTCCATTGGTTTGGTTGAGACCATTGAGGTTGTTGAGACCATAGATATTGTGGAGGTATCTATCCTTGTGTGACATAAGAATAATTATTAAAAGGATTATAAGCATTAGGTATACATGGAGGATATCATCCCTATGGTGGTAATATTTGAGCAATGAAGTAAACATATTCAGTTTCCTATAGTTTAGTCTCCTTCAAAGCCAAATTTACTACAGATAAATACCAACAACTATTTATTGAGTGCTTATAGTCACAACTATTGTAGATGAGATCTTGTCCAAAGGGCATTCACAAAGCGTATGCTTTTGTTTATAGTGAGGATAGTAAACATCCAAAGGTTCATTCTATGCTATAGGTTTCATCCTTAGTGTGTCCATAGAATTGGAAAATGTTTGAATAATATTAGTTTTGAGACTATCCAACAAATCTTCCAATTCTCCTCTTGTGACTCCTTTAGAATTGCTAGTAGCTCTATGGTTGTACATTATTGAATTTATACGAGAATAATTAGTACATAGTTCCATAATTCTCTCAATTGGTAGGCTGGAAATATCTCCTCCTATTAAATTGAGGATATCAAGTGATTCTTCTCGTAGTCCTTAAAAAATATGGTTTTGAGGAGACTTTCATCCAAGTCAATATTTCCTATTTTTTGCACAAATTTAAACTGCTCGATGTAATCCTCTAATGGTTCATCTTCTTACTATGTCATTCTAAAAAGCTTGTCCTTTCAATTACATACTTTACAGTAATCCTGATATTTGTCTATAAAGATTTCTTGCATCTCCTCATTGCCATCCCATGAAGTAACAAAATATTTTGGTAAGCCCATAAACCATATCATGGCAACATCCTTGAATATGGATGGGAAAAATTTGAGATTTTGTGCATAATCATGTAATCATAAGTACAATAAAGTACTTCAACCTCAAAAATAAAAGCATTCAAATCTTTAGTTACCAATCCATGGAAGGTGAAAAGAGTTGAAGGAGAGATATTCTTCATCTACCCATTGGCATTGGCATCACCTCTTGGAAGTTAGATTGGAAAATTGAATGTGGTCCATCCTTTCCATTGTTCTTCTATTTCATCAACCATCTTACTTGCCCATAGAGTCCACCAAGATTTAAAAGGCTACATATTTTCTAATTTTAGTGTAAAAGTTAACGTAGACTCAGATTGATCTTATGGCTTTCTCTCTTTTGTTTCAGGAATAGAAATATGTCTAATTGGTTGCTATCCTTATTTAGTTTGTACTTCTTCAATATCAAGAGTAGAGGGACATACAACCCATGGGTATTCATATTTAGACTTTGGGGTAAACAAACAATGAATATGCCTAGCTGATGTAGTTGAATATATAGCTATATTATGTTGTTCTACTAAAATAATAGTTGTATCAAGTGGTTAATTTTCAACAAATATAGAAGTGGGATGTTTTTGGTCTATTTTGAAAGCAAGAATCTCCTCTTTACTATGTATCCTCTTTTTAGATTGGTTAGTACCCAATTGTTTAGGTTTGGGGTTGGAAGTTGCAGTAATGAATCTACCACAATTATCCCATTGGCGATTCATCCACTCATATTTTTTTCATCAAAAAAATTATTATTCAAAAATAAAATGCTTTAGATAAAAAACTATTGAAAATAAAACAGAATTACAAAAACAAATAACGATGTAAAATAGAAATGAAATAATGTAAACTCACAAAAACAAGCAATTACTAAAAATAAACTATTTATAGAGCTTGAATTTTGACATTGCTCCTTGACCTGAGAATTGAACAATCATTATTAGAAACCAACACTTATGTCACTAATTTATAGAACCCATTTGCCTCTCTAGGAATTTTGACCCCCAAAAGCCTCAATAAACATAATTCCTAACATTGTGACACGTCTTTCCCCTATAACAAAATTAAAAAGTGATGGGCCTAGGCTTTCCCACTTTAATTATCAAACCAAGATTACAATTTTAAAAGAGATATGCTTTGTATGAGCCAATGAAAGGAGTTTATGTAGTTGAGTGGTTCTATTTTCTACACCTACAACTAAAAATGTAAGAGCAAAATATTACTAAAGAAACACCTACAACTTCTAGAGAAATAAGCAAAACCTACCTATAGCCTAATTCCTATTTATTAGGGACATGAATTAAAGATACTAGGCTGAAACAAGGCAGGCCCTTACCTAGACAACCTAGATTTGAATTCATCCTTACAACTAATTACTAATTAACTACAAAACTTAATTTAGCATAATTATAGGAAATAATAATTTTAGCATAAAAATAGGAACAACAATTTTTATCAAAATAACACTTTATTCGTACCAAGATTCTCTTAGGGAAAAATTCCTTATAAAGGACAATGTTTAGAAGTGAATAAATCAATTCCCTATTTTTATAGTCTGGAAAAGATCAACTCCTTCTATTCCTATTATAATATGGGATGTCTAATTTATATATAGTCCCTTATTTTTGTATTTTCAGGTTCTAACAACCTATACTAAGACAAATTACATTCTAAAAACAAATCTAACAAGTTTAACCCTAGAATAGCAGTCATCCATGTTATTTCTTAGGTGGAAGAGAAATTCTAGCAACTACTTCTTTGTTTGGCATAAGATTGTTTTATCCTATGTTTCCAACTTTTAGCTCTATTTTTGCAAGGGTTTAGGTGTGATTGGCATCCCAAATTTGAGGAATCTTGACTAGAGTCTCCAAGTCTTCTTTTCCAAATATAAGTCCACCCATTTCCAATTGTCACTCCATCATCTACCAACTATCCTATAGGAACTGTTGGTTGGACACAACTTTTTTTTAGTAAATAATGTCATCCTTTTATAGTATTTCTAGAAACATATTTCTATAGTACTAGGCAATAACATAACCAAAAAAATAGATATGCTTAATTGGAAATAAATATCAATTTAGCATATCTTTTACTCATATTAAAACAAACAAATAACATCTCATTTCCATTCTTATTTAAACAACTTTATTTATCCATACATAGGTAAAATATACTTATAAATCCATAAAGGATAACAAAAGACAATAAATTTGGGATTAAAATCAAACAAAAGGGATAGAAAGGATGATTAATATTAATTCCTATTAGTTTTCACCTCTTGCGAGGCATAATACAACTTTAGGAAGACTATGGATCCACCTAAAGCCACCATGAAGTTTAGGCGCATGTGTTTTCTTACATCTATCCATCCATAAATAATAATTCTAAAATCCTTATACTCCATGTCTTCCTTTGCTCTTCTATAAGAGAACATGTTCAGATGAAACAATCCTCCAACAATGGTCCACTAAAATCTTTTGTTGAAGGTTGCTTAACTCCTTTTCCACCCTTAGCAATGCCCTCACAAGGTCTTTTCAATAGGGGCTATTTGCACAACTGAATGGAATGATGTAGTAATACCAATAATTGATTTTAGATGTCCTTACATCCTTCACCTTGTCCCTCCCTCATGTGGTATTATAAAGTGTGGTTTTTCTTGTGTTGGAGCCTCAACACTCTTCCCGCTCCCACTAATACTACATCAATGAATACGAGTGATAAGAATAAAATTTTAAAGCCACAACATCGAAATCCTCTAGTTTGATCTCATTCCTATAAAAATAGGCCCATAGCACCACTTCGTACTCCATTACACCTCTTGTCCTATTGTGCTTGATTCTTTTGACCTATGTGCTACACAACCAAACCTTCACCTCATTTCTTATCAAATCATTTTCTTTAGGGTAGGAGTTCACATCATGCTTAGGTTACCCAAGAAAATGGTATTTGACATAATGGATCTCTTTATATGTCCTTACCACAATGTTTATAAAAAACTTTATTTGACAAGTTTTCCTAACCCCATGCTTTCATATTAAGTCTCTTCTTGGGATTGAACTTGGGGTTGTAGTTGAAGGAGTTGGTTGGGTTACACTCAAAGGAGTATCATTGTTGTCTACAACATATCCAGGGTTCTCACCTAAAGAATCCATCTATTTTTCAAAAGAGAGGGGGAAAAAGTAATCAAATATCCTTAGGCCTAGCCAATGTGCTTTAAAAAAATAAACAAAAAGAAAATTAAAAAATCTAACAAAACCCTGGTTTTTGGGAGAGAAAAAACCTTAGTGTCAAATCTTTGATATGATCTTGAAAAATTGATTTAGAATCAATGTTTTCACCTCTAAGAATAATCTACACACAGACAAAGAGAAGGAACAATGAGCAAATAAGGAAAAATATCTTTTTAAAAAAAAGTTATCCTCATCCCCGTGATTTTGTGCATGTAACCAATTTTCTCTTGAAAATTAACGATTTTATATTTGTTTTTTAATGTAAAAACTCATCATGAGCTATGATTTTATTGACATTGAAAAATTAAAAAATATTACCCCTATAATTTCTCAAGAGTTTTGCAAGAAATCATATATTTTCAACTACTTTTTAAACTATAGTATAAACTATATTTTAAAACTAAAATAAAACACTAGAGTAGTTTTTTTTTAACTATATTAACGTTGGATAATATTACACATTACACTTGTACGAATAGAATTATAATTTATTGTTGAATTCCAAATTTAAAATGGTCTTTAATTTTTTTTTTGATTTGGATAGTGTGATAAACCCCTACAACCAATGCATAGGGCTAAGCAATCACCTCCCATCCATGACCCCTCTTAAAGCTAAGAGCTACTATTATCAATAGGGGATTAAAACACAACCACACATATGTGGTTTGAAACCTGCACCTCTAAAAGAAGAGGTAAACCCTGAACCCTTGCAGTGTCCCTTAAGACCTTTAAATTTTAAATTATTACCACTACATTATTTTAATAAATAAAATAAATCAAAAGTATTAAAATTTTGGATGAGAAGGAAGAAAAACATTCTTGCGTATTTTGTTTTAAAACTTTTTGTGAATGATACGGTAGTGGTATATCTTTGGATTTTTATCTAAGAAACCTAAGTTCAAACCCAGGTAGAAGGAAACCAAAACCCTTTTCAAAAACCCACACTTTACCTTAACCTTATTTTCCAGAAAATAATAGATCAGTTGGTAGCTTGTAGATTGATTGTTAGTGGGCTGTCCTAGTTCGATTCCTTAGAAGGTTAGGGGTCCTGTTGACTTCACATTTACCCAACAGACTAAAAATTATAGATGTTCATTTTTTTTTTTTTTTAAACTACTCTCAGATAAATAATGAGTAATTAGTGAAGATGTTAATTTTTTAAGGTGATGAAATATACTTAGGTGTTATAATATTACCACTAAAATGCAAAATCCAAATTTGTTGACATTGTACCAATGGTTGTGGTAATTAATTTTTTTTACTAGTGAAAATGGTTTTGAAAGGATCCCTAAACCTTTACAGAGTGAAAAAAGAGAAAAACAAATGTTCTCACCATAAGAACCACCTAATAAAGGCGAAAAAACTAGGAAAGGACAAAGAAAAAAAACCTGATACAAACCAAGCAATAGAAAAGAGGAAGCAGACCAAGACGACCAAAATAGAGAAGGGATAAAACACGACACCCAAAACGGTTAATCTCTCATTTTATTCAAGATTTATTCTCCATGATTGATAGCTTTTAAAGTCACTGGTAGTTATCACCTTGGGCACATGGATTACTTGTTGAAGGCCTACATTGGTCTTCCAATGAACTTCATAAATATTTTTCAGCATTTCAGTCAAGATTTTAGAAGGATCATGTTTGGATCTGGATATGATATTAGAATCCTTTAAGGGTTGATAAATTTTTGGATTAGTGCTATGAGTCATGGTGACAAATTTTCAAAGGGTTCCTTGTTTTTACCTAGATTTTTTTTTTGAAGCCGAGGAACTAGGAGAGCATCATCAGTTGCTAGAACTATGACTATTCCTCAACTTATCAACCCACATCTTCTTGTCTTCCTCCAAGACAAAAATAGTGTCGTTGAAAGACACATTGGATGTAACTTTCTATACCATATGCTTGTACATAATCAAGAATAGAGCTTGCTGCTTGACATGAGGATTGTACCCCTTTCAGATTTCCTCAATAGATATCTCAATAGACCTTTTGAAATACATAGGTACATTGATGTCTTTAACATCCCTAATATAATTTGGGAACACCAAGTAGAAAATTCTTAGTGGTTCGTCAATCTTATCCACTGTACAATACTGCATCATAAGAATTAAAACTTTATTCCATAGCTTCGGTAATTCCTTTCTAACAATTCCCCTTTGATCTCTGACCAATTTCTCTCCTCTATCTGTGAATTGCTTCAATTCTTCCTAGATGGTGTGGTTGTCCCTATGGAGCTTGAATTTCAGTCCTGTAATAACTACCTGCCCATCATTCCAAAGGTTGATGAAGTCTTGGGACACTTCATCATCAATATTTCAAAATTTTCTATGAAGGCCATAAAACCATGGTTCTTAAAAAATATTTCAATATTAGAATCCATGTTTAGGGTATAGGGTTCAACCAGGGCCATCTGGACAAAGGGGAAGCTTAAAAGCTTGTAGTTTATTCATTATTCATCAATATAAAGTAGAAATTTTAGATAATGATTAAAATATTCAAAAATAGGAGATGTCAAACTTGAAATTAAATTTTGGTATTAAAGTTTTCTATTAGTTATTTTTTTCAAATTATATATATATATATATATATATATATATATATATATATATATATATATAATTAATTAACTTAAAAGCTAGTAGTTTATTCATTATTCATCAATATAAAGTAGTAATTTTAGATAATGGTTATAGTCTTAAAAATATGGGATGTCAAACTGAAATTAAATGTTGGTATTAACGTTTTCTATTAGTTATTTTTTTTAAATAATAATAATAATAATAATAAAAGAGTAACCTAAAATTATTGTAGGTGTTATTTATGAGAAGTTTATTTGATAATTTTGTTTTTTAAAGATTTGACTAAGAAATAATATTATATAATATATCTTTTAATACTTTTAATATTATAGTTGTTTTATAATTATCATTATGTTAAATACAACACCAAATAATATCATTAGATATTTCAAGCAATGAATTACTCCATATCAACTTAATGTCTTAGGCATGGGATGTTATATGCTAGGATGAAAAATGTCAAGAAAGAATATAAAGTTATTTGATAAACCTTGTATGGAAATGGGGTGCATTAATGATATGCTAAGCAAATAATTTGATATGTCATTCGTAGTATGGTATCATATATATGTTCAAAACTAAAAAACATATAAGATATATGATTTAGATTAGTTAATTATTTTTGGATCCTGGAACATGTAATTTTTAGCTACAACCATCATGGATACAATGAAGGACAAAGAAATTTGAACATGTTAGTAGTTATACTTATTGATGCAAATATTCCCAAACAAGAAATTAATCAATATGAATAAATGTTGATAATTACCTAATTGATCCAAAACACTACAAGTTACGAAGACCTTCCATGGATGAAGAATTTGAAACCTTTAAGATAATTCTAAACAATTTTTTAAATACTTTATATGTTGTTAAGACTTTGGAAATCTAAATAGCAAGCCTAGTCTTATATATTGTTTTGATTTGGTAAACGTAATAAAAACTCACTTCATTTCTTTATGTTACACTATCCTAGCATGACAATGTCTTTGGGAATCCAGTTTCCTCATAGACATAACCATTTAGATTATAACCACTATGTATGTTGAATCCATGACTGCTTATGTTGAATATATTGTTGCTTGGATTAGCTTCTCCTCCTTTTCCACTTGAACAACCATCACCATCATGGGATGAATGGATTCTCAACTAAATTTAATTATCTTCTAGTAGATATAATTCTATTCTTGTTTGGTTTTCAAGGAGCATATAAATCTTCTCTCAATGACTCATGATAAAACATTGAATGTGAATTTAGAAGTTTTTAGAGCATGAATCATTTCTAAAAAGTACTATTTAGATAATTTTTGTCATTTTGAAGGATTTGATGGGTTGAATAAGCTTTGCTCTTATCTTGACAATAATTCTAAACATGAAGAAGAATAATTCATTAAACAAATATATATTTTAATTAATTTTATGAGATTGAAAGGGATCCATTTGTATTATATTATAATTTTCAAACAAAACATATATTACTAAAATTGACAATTATACATATATTATTTGGTAAAATTTAAACCTCAATTTACACATTGAAAGTAACACTTAAATAAAAATCCATGCTTTTAATTACTTAAATCCCTCCCATCTTAAGAGTCACTTATAAGAAACTCATCATTCCTCTTTGCTTAACCTAAAACCAATAGTTCAAAACAAATAATTTTTTAAAGAAATAAAATAGAATAGATAAAAATATATAACTTCTTTAAACATTAAACAAAGTTAAAACAAATCCAACTTTCTGCTCTCTTTCATAAAACCAATTCAAAATATATATAATTTGTCCACGTGAAGCAAAGCCCAACAAACATGGCAAACATACATGGTTAACCAAGCACTACCCTCCACCATCCACCCTGCTGAGACAAAGACATATAACCTCCACCTAATCAAATGTACGATTAGTTGACACATGAGGAGACATGTGTCAATGGAATCCAAGTCCCAAAGCATCTTTCCAACCAGCATCGAACGATATATCAATAAACGTGTCCCATTTACAGAGTGCAAGTCATATTGAAAGTTATAACTTAGGCGGCATCCTCATTTCTCTGCCGACAACAGCCAGCCAGTGGCAGAAAAGCTGAAAATGACCAGATAAGCATGAACAAAAGATATACTGCATCTGCAAAACTGCTTGTTTACAAGTATGTTTTTATACAGTATTGATAGGTCAATTCTAAAACGTATCACCCAATACACAAGCATGTTTTTATACAGTATTGATAGGTCAATTCTAAAACGTATCACCCAATACACATAAATCAATCATTTACCGCCACTAATACCACTGGCCATCCACCTCTGTCGTGAATGCTTATGCCATCCTGGTTGTGAAGGCTATTATTTATATAGACCATATTGTAGTTTATATCTATATTTTACGCCAGATTTGATATTGATAATAGTTATAGTATTTTAATTTGTTAAAATTGAAAGATATTTTTTGAAAAGTGTATGAGAAAATGTTTAGATTTTTCTTTTTTTTCAGTAGGATAGGATTTGTAAAAGAAAGAATATTGTAAGTATGAGGATTTGTAAGAAAAAGTATTAGAGGGTAGGTTTGTGAAATTATAAATATATAGTGTTTGGTATTAGGTGTAACTACAAAACAATTAGTTGGACAAAAATATTAGTTTAAAAATATATAAGTTTTGACAAGGACATAAAATTGTTTGAGAAATAAATTTTTATTAGGGTTTGGTAACATAGAACTTTGTATCGTAAAATTTGTAAATGAACAAGAAACATAGCAATGTGGTTTAATAAGAGTCATTTTACAACAAAGAACTTTGTATTGTAAATTTTGTAAATAATTAAGAAACATATCATTGTGGTCACTCAATAAGAATGATTTTACATATTTTGCTTTGATGCTAGGTTGGAGCCGTATCCTCTTATTTGTTTTTTTATCCAAAATAGAAATTCTTGCCATGTGCATGTTTATGTTGTATAAGCTGAAAGCCAAAAATGACATTGATGTGAGCAACATTTTCAAATAATGGATTTCTATTACTAACCTATATGAAGTAGAGGGTTTTAAACAAATAGCATATAAATCTAATTTATGCTTCAAGTTTTATATTTGCCTATAATTATTTGAAAGGGTAAGTTGGCTTGGAATATATGAAAACATTGTGGTTAGGATATAAGGATTTAGAGTAATCAAAATTTTCTAGTCCCATGTTTTTCCATTCAAACTATGTTTGGTCACATGAGAACCTCCCTAAGGTATTAACATAACTTTAATTAGCAGTCTAAAGCAAAATTCTTATATATAAAAAGAGGATATCATGGGCCTTATAGGTGTGCCTTCTATAATAAGCACTTATAAATATAAGATCTTTAATTCTTTATTGTCCCTTTGCATATACTATTTGTTGCTTGCTTAAAAAAATAGAATATATTGCATAGTTCCATTGACATTGAAATAGTTAATGAAATGTTGGATTAATTACTTCAAATATAAAGCATTGTGCTTTACCAATGAGCTTGGTTCAACTGTTGGGACAAATAGTTGATGTAGCCCACACCAAGGTTCAAATCTTGATGGCACCAAATAGCTCAATGTGAGTAAGTTGATGTAAAAGGGAAAGGACAACCCTTTAAAAACCCTACTTTAAAATAAAATAAATCATTGTGCTTTATAAGGACAATTGGTATTTTCTCTTGGATTCTATGTATATATATTTTAAAAAGATAAATCTAAAAATCATACTTTTAAGTTTGGAAGCAAATTATTGTCTGACTTTCAAAACGTTTATAGGGATGGTGTGATTGCTCATCATAGGAGGCTTCATGTGAGGAGAAAGAGGTGTTAGCCTGTTGGTTATAGTATTTGAATACACATGAAAGGTGCATATATGACAATGGAGTTGACAAAAAGGATAAGTGTCAATCTATGGTAAAACATAATATCTAGAAGTTGGGTTTAGCAATATTAATTTTGATGGCACTCCCAAAGGCGATACACAAAAATTTAGCACTCTAAGATAGTTTTTTCATATTAATGAAGGAAAAATATTTACCATTTACTCAAAATCATATGCAACTTCAATTAACAACTATATAGAGGCTAGCACACTTTTTACAAGGATGAATATTATCATTGACAAATGATGCATATGCATTTCAATTGGAAGAAGGGGTTCACAAATTATCATTAATACCTTAAAAATATGGATTCAAGGATTGGATCACCAATAACATTATTTTTAATATATATTAACCAATATTTATGGTAGGATATGGTAAATGCTAGCATATCAATAGATAAGGAAATAGGGTAGTAGATATTTTACCCAATAGTAGTCTTAATTTTCATCTTGGTGAAATTCAATTTTGAGAAGGTAATTGGCCAAGGTAGACTTTATCCCTTGTTAAAAATAGTATCAAGAAGTTGATTGTAGAAACATAACAATTTTAGAATATAAAGAATATCTTTGACATAGGGTGAATGAAGAATGTCATTGATAAAAAGGATTGGGATTAACAAGCTTATATTACCCATTTTTTTCATGGTTCCTTTCTTGTTCCATGAGAGCTTCTTGGAGTAGATGTCTCTTCTTAGGGAGGTCCACGGACTCTAGCATGCTCACCTTTGTACGATTTTTATTCATTTATTAGACTATATTGAATTTTAATTCAATAAAATTGCTCTCACTACACGTTCTTAACTTTCTATATTTTCTTGTGGCTATTACACATGCTTCTCTAGTGAGATAAGAATATTTGAGTCATTGTTCATCCTTCTTTTGTAGACTATAATTTTTTTCTCATCCTTTCTCTTCTTAGAATTATTTTCACTCTCTTGATTACCATTTTCTATTTCTAGTCCCTCTCTTTAGTCACTTGTTTCCCTTCACAACTTGTATGTTTACATGACAAGATTTAACCAAAAAAATTCTAGTATTTTTTTTACTTTTGTTGTTTTGTTATGGATACTAGTACTTTATCCTTTACATGTAGAAGTAATATTCTTGTTCTCGGCATTGTAATACCCTTGTTTGCCTCATATTATTTATAAATTGATGCCTACTCTTCTGCAACCTTCCTCTTTCCTCTAGTCTCAACTCTTTGTTGATTCATGAATACAACATTGTTCTCAAATATTTCCTCTTTGTCTCTTTTGATCACATTAAAATTTACAAATACTACATTATTGGAGTTTGGTAGAACTAAAGGGTAATCTATTGTGCTTGATCTATAGTTCCATATACTGATTGGTTTATGGAAGTTGTCTAGTAGGTAGGTTAATTAATTGTTGGTATCATTTGGCCCATGATGGCAGCTTCTTGAGTTTGACATTTTGAATAGCCACCACACAATGTGTAGGATCATACCCTAAATTTCATTGAAAACATCACAATGTGTTGGTTTTAGAATTGGAATTCACCATTTTATTCTACACATATTTGCAATCTATCTAGCATTTTGACATGGAACCTAGTATTTAGTGAAGTAAGGTATTTTTCTTGGCTTCTATTTTTTTATGGTTGATATCCACTATTTTTTTTCACTACCTCTTCTTTATGTTATTTTGGTTTACCATTATATTTACAAAATCTAACATTTATTTCATATCAAACTCATGTTTCTCCATGCATTGTATAATGGCATTAGTATTGTTGTTAGTCTATAATAGAGTGGGTAAAGCTATTTTTTAAGGATGGAAGGCAATAATTAATGATGAATTCTAGCTTGGATGTGTTATGATGTATGGAGACGGGCTCAAACTGGTAGGTGATTGAGCACATGGAAAGAGTGAGATGGAAGACATAAATGTAATATTTTAAAGGATTTTGGGTGATCTTATAAGTATAAGCTATAAGTGAGGCTAGTAGTAATATTCCTACCCTAATCAGGACATCCTTTGCATGAGTTACTCAAAAGTTATAGTTAAATTGACATGCTAAGTATTAAAAACCATTCGTACTAAATCAAATTGTAAGCCTTTGATTTAATATGGCAATGGTTGCTCTTTATTTGGTCTACTGTTGGAGGAATTAAATACAATGTTCCCATGAATATAGTACTTTAATTGTGAATTTTTTCTAAGAATGCCCTTGCATAGCATTCAACTAGAATAAAATAGAATACCCATTACCCATAAAACCAAATTTATGCATGAAAGGTTCTACAATTGATGCCCAATTAGTAACAACATTATTTGGTAGTCCTCTATACCATAAAGAAAATTTGTCATAATGAGTAAACAAACAAACATTCCATAATATCTTCTTCTTAGATATTGTGAATTGACTTAACTAGGGAGAGTTTGTTTAGATTATCTAATGCTATCTTGTTTCTTTTACCATCAAAGGTGGGTAAAGCTTTCATAGTAATAACTATGATGAGAAAACACATTCTTAGGTTTAGTGTCTATTATAGGTCTAGTCTAGAAGTTTATTTTGGGGCATAGGTGGTTGGGGTGATGTATTGCTCCATGGAGGTTAACCATATTGCATCAGATGGGCATACACCATGTAATATTGAGGTGGAGTTGTCTATGGTAGGTATGGAGAAATCTCTTGGACTTTTTATGATGGATAAATTTAAGGATATTAATACACAATATAATGTGGTGGTAGAAAATAAGGGTTTAAATTTTGATAAAGAAGTGGATTGGGATATCCTATTGTTGATTTAGGGGGGATTGCATATTTTGAAACAAAGGAAAAATTTCAAGGAGAGATTTATTAGTTTTTCAGACATAGACATTGTTGTAGGTTATATGGTTGTTGAATGGATAGAGGTGACATTGAAATAGGTGGATTTCCTACACTTCTTACATCCCATTTGTTTAGTCCACACTTATAAACTTTTTGCAATATCTTAGCTTTGGTTAGGAATAAAATTTTGGTCTATAGATCTTATGTTTGGTGACACTGATTATCCTAACAATGAATTTGCTATATTTTATGTGTTAATGTATTGACTAAGACCTAATTATACTTTGAGACAATATTGTACTTATAGAGGAATTGATTTGAGCATTAGCTGCTAGAGGTCGACACATATTTTTTGGGTTGTTGAAAGATACTATGAATTGATTGTTTGAAAGACTACTCACATTAATTAATGGTATTTTAGAAAGATGTTTAGTGTGATCTAAGGTGGGGCTTGTATTGACCTAGGTTGGATTAGAGATAGCAAAAGAGTATCTATAAGGAAAATTAGAAAATACCATTTATTGAGATGAAATATTTTGGATTAATTGGTTAGCCATTAGATCTTCTACTTTTTCTTGAGTGACATTTGACATAAGATATTCTTTGATCTTGCCTTCTTGATGCACCCATATGATAATTTACTCCTTTTTTCCCTTTTAAATTATCTCACTTGTATGTGATAAATTCCACAATTTTTGATTCTTTGCTTGATCATTGTATTTTTAAATGCATATTCATAATGCTATATTATATCATATGAATACCTATATAGATAAAATTTTGGGGTCAATTTAAAAAAAAAATCAAAAAATTGATCTATAGAGTGAATCACTTCTAGAATTTGAACATAGAAAATTTTGTAATTCAAGGACCAAACAAATTGCTCAAAGTGAATCACTAGCTTATAAGAGTGAATTCCTAGCTAGATAGGAATTTGATAAAATTTTACTCTTTTGAGCAATTGTCCTTAACTAGAGCAAATCACTCATATTTTGGCATGAATCATTTCCTAAGAGAGGAATTGACAAGATTTTCCTAAATTTGGAGCCAAAAGTAATAAAATTATTTAATCTAGTGTTGCCTTGTGAAAAATACTAATTATAAAGTTCATAACAGATTCACCATTCATAAAGTGCTTTTTTAACTCGAACATAAATAAAAAAATTTATGTAAACTTAAAGATCAATTTTGGGATGGGATTGATAGATAAAGTCCTTGGTCTTAATGAATCACTCTAGATTCAACTTGGAAAAGTTTTAATTAATTTAAAACAATTTTCTAGATTAATGGAGTGAATCATTCCTTGAATTTGACTTAAAAAGTTTTTCTTGATATTAGGCAACTAGTCTCAAGCAAAGTGAGTCACCCTAAATTTGGAGCAAATCACTACTTGAATAAGGACATGGCAAAAAAATTGTAAAATTAGACCAATTTCTATTTGCCTATGGAAAATGAAAATTTGACACCAAAATCAAGAAAATCATCCAATAAAGGACTAAAAGGACTTGAGTACCATGGGGAATGCACCATACTATGTTGAATTGTGGAAATATCTAAATTATTATACACTTGTAGTTCTAGTTTTGACAAAATTGGATGAAAGCAATAATGTCTCTTCCAATCTCTAGATTTTGGCCAATCCTCACCATCCTTGCTAAAATATAAAGTAATCTAATCTAATTGCATAAAATAAAGTGTGAAAAAAGTAAATATAAAAATTAAAATACATGAAAGAAAGTTATGAAGTTTAGGGTGTAAGAGATTGAGTGTAAGTATGGCTATAACTATAGTAAGGAGAGTGTGCAATAAATCAATGGATGGGAAACTCAAATAACAACAATATATTCCCATTCATATGAAATAAAATTATGAGAGAAATAAAAAGATGGAAAATGGATCAATGGCATAATCATCACATATTTTATAATTCAAGAGGATGATGCCACTAATAGAAAGCAAAAGACTTATTAATTTTACATTAATCTTATAAAGAAAGAGCACAATATGGATCTCACAATGTGTAGGTATAAATTCTTCAATACCAAATGATGTTAATACAAGATTCCATGGATCCTATTTATAGAAAGAATTTACCTTTGAGTTACTTTGGGTGAGAATTTCTTACTTCCAATAAAAGTAAAGATTTGAGGACATCTCTAACAATATTATGCACCTTAAAATGTTACATTCCTCTAATTATATCTCTAAAATAGTTAATAAGCCTCCAAAATGATTGGCAGTGCCATTACATGCCAAAACATTGTTTTAAAAAGATTTTCATTAGGATTAGTATTTCTCTTTTTATCCCTCTACATGCTCATGAGCAATTCACTCTAGAACATGAGCAAATTGCTCTATTCTACTAGCACTTTGATCCTACAATGCAATCACTCCACAAAGATAATGGATCACTCCTATGAGTTACTTGATCCCTATAGCGTTAATTGGTCCTTAAATCTTCATTTAATAAATTTTTGGGGTTTTAACTGATTATTCATGATTGTTTTGTAACTCTCCAAAATGGTGAAAACCCCAAGGTAATAACATGTTACCACAATAACCAACACACTTTTGTATACCAAGATTGAATATGATCAAAATTATATCTAGAAAATAACAAAGATTACTACATACAATTTTAGATGGATGAACCTTTTTTTGTAGTTTTATTCAAAGCCCATGTTTTAAAATTCAAAGGTTTAAATATTTCTAAGGAAAAGCAATATAACATAGGATAACCAAGTTACCCACGTGTTGTAGGTGATTTGGAGAGGGTAGGGAAATCTTTGAAGGGAGGTCCCTAGTTCAAATATCCACCCTATCAAATGCACATTGGATGCCCAAAATCTTGTTGATAATGCTGGTGTGATTAGAACCAAGTGCGATTCCTGGGTTAATTTGATGGTGTAGAATCCACTGGTCATGGTTTCTTAGACCAAGGTGGCCCCTCAAGGGGTTTTGCACTATATTAAAAAAAACATAGGATAACCAAGTTATAATTTGTAAAATCATCACAAAATAAGGAATTAATCCTATTATATTACTATAAGGCTGTAAGATTCAAAGACATGCATGACAAGAGAGCCCATTGTACATTTAATAATGGTAAGCGATAGCCATGCTCTTAATTTTAAGGTTTCACATGTTTATCTAAAGAGAAAGAAATAAGCCAGAATTCATTTCATTTAACCAATTCAATGGTAGAAAAAAACATCACCATATACACAACCAATCACCTTCAATAAACATAACTATTTCTTAAAGGAAGATCTAGACCCATTTAGGTATTAGGTGATCCACAAAAGGCTAGGGCATATTCTACATAGAGATAATATTAAAATAAGGAACTGAAGGATCCAATAGATATTCACCATTAATCACATCATATAACACTATCACCCAATACATAAGCAATCAAGCTCATGTAAAATTGGATTTATATTCAAAATATATGTTGATCAGATAGGGAGATTAGAATAAAAAAAAATGTATTACTAAGATCCATAAGAGGGATCAAATTGATAGGATAAGAAGTTGGAATCATAAAAAAATAATAAAAAAGAACTTCTAGAGGATGGTATGAACCAATACATAGGATATGATCATCTTCTAAGAGCACCGAAAGTGGACCAAAATGGATATGATGGAGGAACCTCATCAAATCATATGCCAAATGATGATATCTCAATTGACTTGATCATAAACATGATATGCTTTAAAATTGTCACAACATCCCACATGAACAAAATGATGATTTTTATCCTTGAGTTTGTTCCTTTTTTTAAGAATATGATCCTATGTAATAAACCCAAAGATAAAAATCTAGGAGACACAAGAATTAAATTGTGTTACTCTTTCAAGAGGTGTCATACCTTGAACTTTCTAAGTTGGTATCCTATTTATGATAATACACAACACAAGTCATAGCCTCATTATAAAACTTGGACTCCATTTTATTGGAATGATATTCATCTAGCCATATATCTTAATTATTTTTTCTTCCACTCAACAATCCCATTCTACTTGGGGATATAATGAACATCCATTGTAAATCAATACCATTAAGAACCAAAAATCAGAAAAATCATGATGAACAAATTCACCACCATCATTAGTTTGAAGACACTTGATCTTCCTCTCAAACTCATTCTTGACAACAAATTTTAAGGTCTCAAAACTTTCAAAGGATTCATCCCTGGTTTAAATGGTCTACAATATTATGCCCAAGGATAAATCATTAATTAATATGAGGAACTACTTGTCCTCCCAAAAAAATTCCAAGCCATCATCCAACATGTCATTGAATAAGTTGCAATTATTGACTAGTGTGTAACTTTCTCCTTTATAATGGGATATTAGTGGTGCTTCTCCAAAATACATCCCTCACAAATACCAATTAATAAATTAATAAAAATAATATCGTCTTCCATTTGAAGTTGAATCATATGCCTTGAGTATCCATAGTTTATTTTTTACATCTTATGATGTCAATGTCCAATAATGTTATTTTTCTTAGTCATCATAGCAACAAAATATTTCTTCTTGGAGGAAGAAGAAGTGGAAGGGAAATCGTTAAGTTTATACATCAAGCACATCATAATAGCCTAAATTCACTATTTTAAAACCATCACCAATGTCCTTAATCACCCACATATTAGGGTATAACTTAACCATTTTGTAGGTTTTAGTGATTCAATAAATAGAAAGAAGATTAGGGACCATATATAAAAGGACTTCCCCAAGTGATGAAGATCTAAGAAGTAGCTCACTAAATATAACCACATTAGATAATATTCCCATTCTAAAGTTTATAATAATAAAAAATAAAATAAAAAGAGGAAATTAAAAATTTTGATGGAAAAAAAAGCCCTTTGATAACCAAATCCATAAAAGTGTTGAATTGAGAACCCCTACATTTTCTAAATAATCTAGAAATGGTAATGATTTGTTTATACTTGTCATGTTTTTCCTTGTCCAACATTTTTTTAGAACATAAAACATCAATTCGACCTCTCTTACCTAAACAACATAAAAGTTGTTGGACTACTCTAACATATTTATCAAGTGGCTTGGATGTCTTTAATATGCACTAAATTGTATTTAAGACTTTCTTAGAAGTACGAAAAGATTTTTAAAAAATATTCAACCTCTTCTCCTCTATTTTGGATGTCATGTTGATTTTCATCTCATCTATATTACACTAACATGAAAAATTCCAAGTAGGGAGGAAATGAATTTAAAATAATTTACAAATACTAAAATTATACATGAAAAATTTCAAGACACCATTTTCAATAAAACTAGTCAATAAGTAGCACATCACAAGAAAATTCAATCACAATAAAATATTAATAAAATGAATTGAATGTTAAAGAGGATAATATAGTGAACCTATTAATGAGTATATCTCCTAATCTTATTAGCTACTATGACAACAAAATAACCTTGTGATATAAGCTCTAACTATGCTTTGAAGGTGAAAGCTTAAGAAAACTACTCGATACAAACAAAATATTCCATAAATTGCTTCAAAAAATTTCACTTTTCTTCTTAAATCATAGTAGAAGAATGTACTCTAACTTTAGAACTACCCATATGGCTTGTTATTAAAATATTAAAATAAAACCACTCATATGGTTTATTATTGAAATATTAAAATAAAACTATCCATACAAGGTGGACGATGGCCTAGGCCATAGGGCAATATATAAGTGAATACAACACAAGGTCAACTATAGCCTCAAGTGAAGAGTGATATTACATATTTTGATAAGGACTTCCTATCATACTTGTGTTTAATTCTTCTTGTTTGCTTCTTGCTAAATCTAATTATTTCCAACTTATTGAAATATCTAGAGATTATGATCTAAATGTAATCCCTCATCTTCTATGCCAAGCATATCCTAAGTGCATTAAATTCAACCTCATAATAAGAGGTTTGGGATTGATTGATCATTGGATTCAAAGAACATGTCTTACGGCTAAATGGATGACTAGAGCACTCATAGGGAATGAATCTTGGAAGGCTTCATTTAAACATTATCTTGAACATGCTTCTACTATATAGGTAAACAGGAAATGCATATTGTGATTAACTCCTTGGTCACTTATACTTTAATCTTGAGGTTTCTTTACCTCTTACACAAGTTTGGTAAGCTTCATAAACTATGATTGAAGGCATTTCATTTAATGGTTACAAGAGAGGTTTAACCTTCTCCACCTCCTTCACTTGTGGAACAAATTAATACATATAAATGAAAACTTTTTTTATATCTTGTAAATATATATATATATTTTTTTTAAATAAAATACAACAATTTATTTATCTATAACATGTTTCAACATAAGCTCGAAAGGATTTCTCTTTTATAGAAGATATACATTAATTTGTTGCAAAAGTTTTGCTTCTCAAACTTTGCATTCCTTTGAACTATAAATTTTAGAAGGTTTAGTGTTAGTCTACGTTCTTTTATGGTCAAGTACACATTTCTTTTACCTTATTACATTTATACATTCAATTAAATAAAAATGGAATTGTAAATAACAAGAGTCTTTGTAGTAAATGTTGAATCTTTCTTTAGAAATCTAATGTTGATTGTGTAGACGATATTCTTGCATCAGAAATTCTGTTAAGAGGTAGATTTGACAAAGTTGGGCATATTAAAAGTGTACCATTTATGGAAGGTTGAAAACTTTGAAACATTTTGTTATCTATCAAATTTACCTAAAAATTTATTAACATTCTGACAACAATCTAAAGTGAAAAAATATATATATCTCTTGAATTAGAGGTCAACTTCACAATACTTTGAACAAATGAGATCTTTACAATCATCCGTGAGACTAGCCTATACCTTCACAGGAAATCCTTGCCGACATTACACTTACAAAAAGTTAATGATGGTTCTGATGGTTCCTCCACACCATAAGCAATTGCCACAATGGCTTCCAGTTTGCTTTTAAGGCTCTATCAACTATTAGATATACCTGTACCAATACATTATTTCCATGTGAACCAAAACCCCTCAACATGAGAAAAATCTATGGACAGCCAACCATCATCCTCCACAGTGTCTAGACAGAGAAATGTAACCTCTTCCTAAACCAAAAAAGTACCATTTGTTTGCACGTTAGGTGACGTGCTCATAGAGTTTGGAGTCCCAAGCATCCTTCCAACAACTATCAAAAGATCTACCTAGTTTCGTGCATGTAAAACATATATCAAAACTGTCAATATAAATCTGAACCAAGGTTAAACTTCATCTGCAAAATATCTGTTTCATATATGTCAGCGTTGAAGGTTAGAAAGATAAGTTTTAACTACAATTGATGATGGTTATCTATACAGTCATTGCTGAGGACAAATTTCGTCATGCATGATATGTTTTGTTATGGCAGCTAAAGTCGTGTAAGTTTAATCTATTAATTTGAATTCCCTCGCCCCTTAATGACATTTCTCGTAAAACTGAAGTCAATAAAATTTCGACTATTTAAAACAGCTCATCCAAAAACAGTTGACAGAAATTTTTATTTGAACGCAGGAACATGAGAGAACGAAAGCTTACAATCCAACGGCATATTATGTTCTATGTGCATTTTTTTAAAGTTAAATATTAAATATACAAAAATATTATTATTGTCGTTGGATCATAAGAGTAAAGTGAGATTTTCGATATAGATGAAGTATGAGATTTTCTTTACTTTATAATATTGACCTGGAATGTCTTATCATGAATGGAAGTAATGGCCTTGACCTTATTTAAGTTATGCATGTAAATTTGTAAAATTTGACTAGTATTCAAATTTAATTAATAAAAAAATTAATTAAAAATATAAAATTTATATTTATTTTAAACATTAAATTATTAGTTTAATTGATTAGATTGTTTAATTTTTAGAGAAAATATAGGTTTAAATCTTATCAAGTGATACATGTAAGTAGTTGTACTATCATGCAGGACTCATTTCAATCACATATAACCTATTTTAAAAATATTTATTAATTTAAATAATATATCATAAAATTCTCAATGATTATATTCCTTAATTTTTAAAGAGACACTCAAAAGATATAAATATAATTAACAAATTGTTATAAAACGATCATAATGTAATATAGATGCGGCCAATTTCAATCCAGCTAAAAAAACTTTAAATGTATATTAATTTTATTCCTTTAATTTTGTAATGGATCAGCAACTTTAGGGACACAACATGGAAATTATATTTTTACTCTTATTAGCATCAAGTTACATGATTGAAACTAGCAAAGGTTTATTGGGCTTAATTCACTTTTTCATAAGTGGTCATTTAATTTGAATAGTTTTCATTCTCATATAATGTATAATTTAACTGGTTTTCATATGTTTGTTTAAAGTTCAAATCTTGTTGAGATAAGGTTGTATATTATGCTTTCGTAAGTAAAGTATATTTCAATAATTATTTATTAAATAAACAACATTTTTTTTTATGAGGATTGTCTCGTATAACCTATGACCTCACATATATTAAAAAATACTTTACCTTTAAAAAGTATACTTCAATTCATAATGTAGATAAGTAATTTCAACAATGGTAATGTTGAAAGAGAGAACAAGAACATATTTCTTTCAATATTGTAAATAATATGAATATTTGAAATTGGAAACAATATTACTATTTTTCACTAGATAGATAGGTAACTCAAAATATATTGGATTAGTTCCACGGGAGACAACACAATGGTTACGGCCTTGGCTCTTCTTCAACCAAGAGGGGGCGAGTGTGTGAGGGGGTGGATGTGTGGTGGATGTGTGTTAAATTCTCTATTGATAATTATAGCTCTCATATTTACGAGGGATCATGGTTGGGAGGAGACCTGCTTAGCCTAAATAAAATAAATAAATATATATATATTGGATTATTATATATATAAATATAAAAATAAGGTAATAGGTAACATTGAAAACCATGAACAAGAACCTATTACCTTCATTATTTTAAGTAATATGAGTATTTGAAATTGGAAACAATATTAATAATTCTTCACTTGATAGATAATAGATAAGTAACACAAAATATATTGATTATATATATATATATATATATATATATATATATATATATATATATATATATATATATATATATATATATATATTTATTTGTTTACATACTTACACCTTGTCATGTCATGGCTTGAACTTGATTCTTCTAAATGAGAGGCCAAAGACAAACCATTGTGGTATCCCAAAGGGACTTACTCAACATATATTAATAACTAGCATAAAACAAGTATCTTCAATAAAGTTAAAATTGGAAAGGAAAAGTGATATGAGAGTAATATCATCTATATTAACATTGTTTAAATTATAGTCCTGATAGGGACACCACAATGGTAAAAGTCATTGGGCTCTCTAAACAGATACCCAAGTCTCCCAAGCTCATTTCATAGGAAGGGTGGTTATGTTCTCACTTTTTAACCTAAAAAAAAATATTATTTAAATTATATGTGCACTATATGGATATTTATAACTTATAATTATTTGTAAAATATAGGAAGGGTGGTTATGTCCTCACTTTTTAACCTAAAAAAAATATATTATTTAAATTATATGTGTACTATATGGATATTTATAACTTATAATTATTTGTAAAATAAAAGATATATGTATACATACTCACACCTTGTCATGTCATGGCTTGAACTTGATTCTTCTAAATGAGAGGCCAAAGCCAAACCATTGTGGTATCCCAAAGGGACTTAACATATATTAATATGTAACATGAAAAAAGTATCTTCAATAAAGTTAAAATTGGAAAGGAAAAGTGATATGAGAGAAATATCATGTATACTAACATTGTTTAAATTATAGTCGTGGTAGGGACACCACAATGGTAAAATTCATTGGGTTCTCTTAACGAAGACCCAAGTTCATTTCATAGGAAGGGTGGTTATGTCCTCACTTTTCAACCTAAAAAAAACATTATTTAAAGTATATGTGTGCTATATGGATCTTTATAACTTATAATTATTTGTAAAATAAAATTTGTTTAAAAATTTCCCACTAAAAAAAATTAAAAATCAATAAATATATTAAAAATTGAATAATCATTTAAATAAATTATCACTCATATAAAATAATAATTAATGTTAATATTAATTTGAAAAAAATAATAAAAATGAATAATTATAATAATGCCATGGATTTGAGCTACAAGCTTACTATAATGATAAGGGCTTTGACTTCTATTTGAGAGGTCCAAGATTCAAACCCTAGACCATGAACCCTCATAAAAACATGTGTAAACTCATAAAAAAATAATGCCATCCATTTGAAGTAGATACTAGGAAGCAAGGTTTTTCACACAAGCTATGGTTTCAATCCCTTGGATAAACCATAATATTTAAAATATAATTCAATTATAGGTCTTAAGTAGTGAACAAGAGTATGTAGGGAGTGAGAATTAAATATGAGCAAAGAACACATGCAGGGAGGAAGTAAGTGAGGTTTTATTTTAAAGTTCTTATCCAAATTCTTAAATAAAAGAATGAAGGTTTCATGTGAAGAAATGTTGGATGGTAAGCCTTAACATTTAAAATATAATTCAATTTATAGGTTAGAAGTAGTGAATCAATATATGTAGGGTATGAAGTAAGTATGATCAAGGAACAAATGCAAGGAGGAAGTGAGACTTTCCTTTAAGTTCTTGATCCAAATAATTAATGAAATTTTAAGAATAAAGGTTTCTCATAAAGAAAGGATAAATACTAATAAATAAAACCTATTTAAGGAATTTGTAATTGGAAATAAGGATGTCGTATTTGAAGGAATTGATATTTTTGTAAATCAAGAATGAATAAGTCTATGGTAGTCACTATCCTATAATTAAGTAAAACTGATTACTAAGAATGATATGATTGCACATGATATACCAATTCTTTACAATAAAGGATTAGTATGTAAGTTGAATATCTATATCTCATGTTTTTAGAATATTAACAAGTGATTTAAAATTACTTAGATATTGTGTTTGAGTTATTTGATCACTCACTATTCAAAAGTATTTTTATCATAACTTAATTTTAGTTTTAACTTTGAAAATAAAATAATGTATGATGGCCAATGGTTTACATGGATTGTTTCCTTATATTAATACAAAGTAGTGATTTTTTCTAGTTTAGAGATAGAAACTCTAGAAAAGCTTCTATTGTGGATTATACATTTTGAACTTTCATTTTAACTTACCAGTAAGGAGATTTTAAAAATATTAATAAATCACGAAGGGTTTATTCAAGAGATATCAAATTATAAGAAGCAAAATATTGTATATGTATATATGTGTTGTGATGGATATTTTAAATCCTTAACTAAAAGATATTATGATTAAATATAAATCAAGGCAATGAACCAAATAAGTGGACTAAAAAAATATTGTATTCTCATGTCACATATGCCATGAGATTAAATACATAACAAAATTGAAGAAATCATGATGTAAAAAGTGTCACATCCACGCTGCTTACACTTACTTTATTTGAAAAAATATGATTCTGCGTCTATTTTTCTGTGTTGTAGGCACATGTTTCTAAGCAGGAAGCCGAAGAGAATACCCACCCACTGACTAGGTCGACTATTGGAAATGCCAGGTAAGGTGAGATATGATGTTGTGCCACTAGAACCTTGGTTTGTGGGTACATTGAAGTCCACTGTAGAAATTGCATATGCATTACATTCTGCCTATCATTGCATAATATTGAAAATTGTTTGCTATTATCTTGTTTAACGCATATCGTTGATTTAAATATCAATAGAAGAAGAAAGAAATATAAAAATATAATTATGTAAATAAATATATTGAAATAAAGTATGTATAAGTAAATATAGAATTATAGAAATAAAAATAGTAATAATAAAATAATAATTTAATAACAAAAGGATTACTTACTTTATAAAAAGAACTTAACCTTTTAAGACTGGGCTAAGCTATATAAAGGAACTCATTCCTTATAAGATTTGCCAAAGCTATGTAAAAGTTTATTACCAAAGCTATATAGAAGGCTATCACCTTGATTCATTTTTCGAACTATATGAAGATGCCTAAGATACAGGTTTGATCATAGGGCAAACATCAAGGTTATGTAATTCAAAAGAATAATTAAAAATAATAAATAATAAAAATTAAACAGTGCTGGTGAGGCATGGGAAAGACTATCTTAAAATAATTAAAATATATAACTGTCAACATCCACTCGGATGAGTGAGGTCTTTTCATCTGGACACGTCTTGAGGTCATACCGAGGTATGTTAGTTTTGAGGTGTCAATTTTTTGGCTCATAATATTATATATATAATTGGTAAGGGGAGTGGATGTTATGCGTTGTTCTATCTGGTTCGAGCGGAATAGAGAAAAAAAGCACTACCATTCTTCAACCAATTGTGACATCTTGGAAAAACAGGTCAGGCATCTGAAATTTATCTTGATGATGTGTAAAAAGTAATATGACAATACTGTTTGAATGTCTTGTTAATGGTAGATATATTATGAACTAAGAGGCTTTTTGTTTAAAAGTATTTTTTTAAGATGAAATAAATAGAGATTTTCTCATATTTTATGTGTGAGGGTATCACATTCATCTGGGTATTGAAGACGTTTAACTCTATGCATGAGAGACATATAAATTTCACATGGAATTTGGAAAGGATTCAATTTATTTTTAATTTGTGAGCAAGTGCTATTCAAAAACGATGAAACCAGAATTAAATTTCTTAAAAAAAATATTTTGCATGTGTGTGTTAAGCTTTGGAGATGCTAGATATGTTTTAGAGTATCATTTTGTCTTCTGCTATGCATGCGTCGAAATGGAGAGAGTATGGGTAATTATCTTCTTTCCTCTGTGAATAAGCTTTACTATGGCTTGGGAAAGAAGACATTGTATAATTTATTTACCCATATTTGTGTGAATGCTTTGCCATAGAAAATAGTACCTTCTATCATTTCATTCTGCATGCATTTCATTTTTGCTTGTCTTCTATGCATGATAGTGTGACATATAGATTAAAAAAGGACCAAGCTGATCCACTCATAGTTTCCATTCTATTGACCGACATCTGTGAGGGTGGGCAATCTGGTTGGTGTCAAAAATTAAAAACTACGGCTATGTGAAAGGGCTTCCAAAATTAGCAATGTCTGAAGTGAAGAGCATTTGATTTGTTTTGCTACGCCAAATATTTTATTCAATTTGAGAAAGTGTCAAATCAATTATATGTTATTCAAAAGCTTTTATTATTTCTTTTTTAAATTATATTGTTGTATAGAAACTGATGGGTACTCTGAGAATGAAATCTCATAATAATGAATGAGTGGTTATTTACTTCTGTAAAAAGCATGTCTTGACGTCTCTAAAACAAATTGTGTAAAATTGTCCTTCTATTTGTTGTACCTTGATAACGAATGAAGTAAACCTGCATTGATTCTTTATGAAGATATTATTTCCTTTTAAATGAGAAATTGTGTGAAATCCTTTCTTAATACAATAGCGTCTGCTATCATATTTCCCAAAAACAAGCAAAATAAAATACAAAATTTAGTAGATATGTATGACTGCCAGAACTTAGACAAGCAGGGAAAGCTTAGGGTGGAAACGATTGTTAGGTATATTATACATTTAAAGTTTTTAAATGCATGCAACCATAGATTCGTTTGTTGTTGTGTATGTCTTGAATGGATAATGGAGATACGTTGTATTATTCCAAAACCTTCCTAGCTTGTAGCTTGAACTATGGGAACTATAGAACAAATATAGTGGTTAAGGAAATAATACCATGATTCTTTAGAGAAAGAAGGTCAAAAAATTTTCTAAGATGCAAGTGTAGAAAATAAATTTAGTGTTGGATTATGCCTTAAATTGTCGAAGTCTTTACAATTATAATAGGACTATATGATTTATGTTTGATTGTTAGGCCTATTGCTCTTAGATTATTGAAATGAGACTAAATTTCTTTAAGTGAGCATGTATTTATATTTTTTTCATATGGAAGTTAGATATTGTAGTCAATATTCCTTACTCTTTAAAAATTATCAATATTCTTCTCAAGCTAGTTTTATGAGATCCAGAGAGCTCAACTGAGTGAGCATATGGATCAGCAATGGGCACAGATGGCCCGGCAGCAGGAATTGATCACCCAACAACAAAAAGTTATTGAAAACCTAACTCAAAAAAAGACAACTAGTAATGTTAGTCAATTTCTAGAAAGATCCTCGAGGAGGAAAGTGGGTGAAGAATTGCAAAAAGAGATAAAGAAATTGGATATCTCTAAATTTTATGGAAGTGGTGATGGTGAAACTGCTATTAACTAGTTGAGTGAGGTCGAGGGGTATTTTTCCATTCAACCCCTTTGCTCTGAGTCAAGGACCACATGGGCAGTTGCTCATTTAGAAGGTCCTACCAAGGACTGGTGGACTACATACAAGAAAACTACTCAGAAAGAGGCAACAAATATACCTTGGGAAGAATTTGAAAGAGAATTCAAAAGTCATTTCCTCACAGAGCAATTCTATATTGAGAAACACGGAGAATTTACAAATTTACGTCAAGGCAATATGACGGTAATTGAGTATTACCAAAAGTTTGTGCAATTACTTAAGTATGCCCCAGAGTTTGATGGGCAAGAGAAGTTTAAGGCACATAAATTTGTTATGGGACTACATCCAAAGTATAGTCAACCTGTAGGAAGGAAAGTACCCCAAACACTATCAGTTGCCTATGATGTCGCTCGATATGAGGAATCGAGCCAAAAAGAGGTAAAAGCTTTCTACCAACAAGAAAGAGATAATTCAAGGAAGAGAAGGTATCTTGAGCAGAATCGAGGTATGGAATAGAATAGGAAATTTAGAGATAGGGGTCGTAACAGAAATGACAATAGGAACAAGGGTAAAAACCAGGGGTACAAAGGGCAGTCAGACCGAAGGAATTTTCAAGAGAAGAAAAATAATAATAGAGAACAAGGCAAAAATGGCAACCAGAACAAGGAAAATGATAAACAAAAGAATGATGGACCAAACACCTGTTTTACATGTGGAGCACTGGACCATTTTTCCAGACAATGCCCAAAAAGAGTAGATCGTAGGAACCCCACTGAGGAAGCACCGCACAAAATTTTTGCTGCCACAGGTAACCCTAACCTTATAGGGCAAACTACTCCATTTTTAATTAAAGGAAAAATAGGCAAAAGAGATGTAAACATTTTAATTGATAGTGGTGCTACAGATAGTTTTATTTCAAATAATATTTTGAGGGATATACCTATTAAACCTAGGGTTTTGGCAAGAGGGTGGCAAGTTGAGTATGGCTCAGGTCAAACTTATCAAGTCAACCAATGTCTATTTGATCCACAGATAGAAATACCTCAGGGAAAAATCAACTGGCATTTATATGTAGCTCCTTTGCATGCATTTGACATAATTTTAGGAGTAGATTGGCTTAAGGCTCATAAAGCTTTACTAAACTTTGAAGAGAGATGGATGGATTTTACAAACAATAGCCAAAGAATCCGTATTCATTGCAATAGAACATCTCTTGAGCCCCATTTGATAACCAGTATGCAAGTCAAGAGAGCCTGGAGAAAAGGATGTAAATTGTATGTGGTTAAGATGAACAAAAAAGAGGAAACTGATTCAAGTTCAACACTATTTCAACAATACCCAGTACTAGATGAATATAGGGATGTCTTTCCTAAAGATTTGCCAGGATTACCACCTAAAAGGGAATTTGACTTTTCAATAGAACTTGTGCTAGGAGCAACTCCAATTGTTCGGACCCCATATCGTATGACACCACTTGAATTACAAGAACTTAAAACCCAACTACAAGATTTGTTGGAAAAGGGGCACATTAAACCCAGTGTGTCACCATGGGGAGCACCGATTTTATTTGTTAAAAAGAAAGATGGTTCCTTGAGATTATGCATTGATTATAGGATGCTTAACAAAATGACTGTCAAGAATAAGTATCCTTTACCCAGAATTGATGACCTGTTTGATCAGCTAAAGGGAGCCACAATCTTTTCTAAAATTGACCTTAGGTCGGGATACCACCAATTAAGAATTCAGAGAAGAAGATACTTATAAGACTACTTTTAGAACTCGATATGGACATTATGAGTTCACAGTCTTACCATTCGGTTTAACTAATGCTCCAGTTGCATTTATGAATCTAATGAACAGTGTGTTCCGAGAACAATTAGACCGGTTTGTGCTTATATTTTTAGATGATATATTGATTTACTCTCGAAATAGAGAAGAACACGATGAGCATATGAGGATAGTATTAGAAGATCCTCAAGAAAAATCAATTATATGGAAAGTTGTCCAAATGTGAATTCTATACACCACAAGTGCAATACTTGGGACACATTGTATCAGCTGAAGGAATAGTTGTAGATCCCAAGAAGATTGAGGCCATAATAGATTGGCCAACCCCAACCAATGTGTCAGAAGTAAGAAGTTTTATGGGAATGGCTGGTTACTATCGACGATTTGTGAAGGGGTTCTCAAAAATTGCATTTCCCATAACTAACCTGCAAAGGAAAGGAAAAACATTTAGATGGACAACTCAGTGTGAGGAAGCCTTTAGAACTCTTAAGGAGAAACTGACAACTGCACCTATATTGAAAATACCTGATCTAAACAAATCATTCATAGTTTGTACCGATGCCTCATTAGAGGGACTAGGTGGAGTATTGATGCAAGACGAGGTCGTAGTGGCATATGAGTCCAGAAAACTCAAGAAACATGAGATAAACTATGCTACACATGATTTAGAACTAGCAGTAGTAGTTCATGCCCTTAAAATTTGGAGGCATTATCTATTAGGGAAACCATTTGAGCTTAAAACTGATCACCAAAGTTTGAGATATATCTTTACTCAACCATTGCTAAATGCTCGACAACGTAGATGGATGGAATTTTTAGCTGAATATGACTTTGGTATCGAATATATCAAGGGAAAAGAAAATAAACTGGTAGATGCTCTCAGTAGGAGAAGGCATATAGCAGCTTTCACAAGATGTCAATATGATCTGAAGGAACAGATCATGGAGATGCAGAAGGATGATGAGTTCTGCAAATTATGTCGTAACAAGGTTGAGCAAGAACCAAATCGGCATAGAGATTACAGTATTAAGCAAAATATGGTATATTTTTGAGATAGAATAGTAGTACCCAATAATGAAGAGCTTAAAAGAACTATTCTACAGGAAGCTCATTATGCTCCCTACTCTGCTCATCCAAGGGTAGTCAAAATGAGGGAAAACTTGAAGAAAGACTATTTTTGGCCTGGAATGAAAAAATATGTAGTGCAATTTGTTGCAAGATGCCTTGAATGTCAGAAGGTCAAGGCGGAACATCAACATCCTGGTGGAAAATTGCATCTTTTTGAAGTACCAGAACAAAAGTGGCAAGTAATATCCATGGATTTCATTGTGGGTCTTCCAAAAACCCGATTTCAACATGATGCAATATTTGTAGTAGTGGATAAGTTAACCAAAGTGGCACATTTTATACCAGGAAGTGTGCGTGATGACGCTTCTGCTATAGCACAAAAATTTGCATGAGAAATTGTGAGGTTACATGGATTTCCTGAAGTAATCATTTCAGATAGGGACTCACGATTTACTTCAGAGTTTTGGTAAGCTTTGCACCGAGCCTGGGGAACTAGGCTCAATATTAGCACTACTTATCATCCAGAGATGGATGGATAGACCGAGAGGGTCAATCAAGTGCTTGAAGACATGCTACGCATGTATTGTATGGACCACCAAAGCAAATGGGAAGATTATCTTTTCCTGGTGGAATTTTCTTATAATAACAACTATCATACCACGTTGGGCATGGCCCCTTTTGAGGCCCTATATGGGCGAAGGTGTAAGACACCATTAACGTGGGATAATTTGGATGATCAAGAGGTGATCGGTCCTGAAGCTGTAAAGCGAATGGAAATCCATATTAAGGAAATTCGTCAGCGACTACATGAAGTCGCTGATCATCAAAAAAGTTATGTTGACCTTAAAAGAACACCCCATGAATTTGCCATTGGAGATAAGGTCTTCCTTAGAGTCAAGCCAACCAAAAGTTCCATTAAATCCACCAAATTGAGTCCTAGGTTTGTCGGTCCTTTTGACATAATTGCCAAAATCAGTCATGTTGCCTACAAACTCGCACTGCCACCGAACTTGTCAAAAATTCACAGTGTTTTCCATGTATCCCTCCTACGCAAATATGTAGCTGACCCATCCCACATTTTGGATGTAACTCATTTGCAGATGTCGGACCCGCAGCTCATTGAAGTTCGACCAGTAAAAATTTTGGGCTATAGAACCAAACAACTAAGGAAGAGGACTGTGGAGCAATGCAGAGTCCAGTGGGACCAATATTCTGAGAAAAATACCACTTGGGAAAATATTTCCACCATGAGAAATCAATTTCCATACTTGTTTGAAAAATGATATCAAAAGACAATTTGTTATTTTGTGATCATGATGTATATTTTCTTTATGTATGACATAATGGGACTTGTTATGCATATCAGACATGGTTCTTTGTGAGGTTGTAAAACAACAATTTATTGATAGGATTGTAATAGTTATATACAATATCCTAGGCTGACAATAGCTCTAACAGATGAGCTAAGAGCGCTAACAAATAACAATAATTAACTCTAACTATTGTATGCTAACAACTAATGTACTAACAATATAATATTTGATAAATAGAAAGATTTATCGAATATCTAATCTAGGTAGATAACTAACTACCCTAGTAACCAAATGAGGTAATAAATAGAATTACCATAGTAACTCTAACATCCCCCCTTATTACATTATTTGGGTAATAATATAACGCCCAATACAGTGAAGAAGAAGAGAAATGAAAGAATGGTGGCTCATGTTTTGTCTTTGGCTCTGGCTCGGGTTCATGGCTCTGGCTTTGGCTCTAAGCATACCTCTGGAATTGTACCTCTAGGTCTATCTTGGGATCTGCTTGTGAAACTGCCTCTGGATCATTGCCTCTGGATCTACTTGTAGATCTACCTCTGGAACTTTATCTCTGGGTCTGTCTTTAGGTCTATCTCTGGGTCATTATCTCTAGGACTGCCACTTGGTCTGTCACTGGATTTGCCTCGAGGTCTACCATAGGTTTTATCTTTTCGATAGAAGCCATACAACATTTCTTTCATCATGGTCCATTGTGTGAGATCTGTCATCCATAATCAATATGAACCTTGTTGGTCATTTTCACTTTGTACCAACATCTTGAAGAAGAGTGATTCGTACATCCACAAGAATCACAAGGATGTAATCTCCAACACTTAGCTGCAACATGTCCTGTCTTTCCACAGTGACTGCAACAATGCTTTTTAGGAGTTGTAGGAGATTTAGGTTTTACAAACATAGAATTACTGGTACTTGCATGTCTAGTATAGCCAAGGCCTTCATGCTTTGCCCTGACACTTAGCATTATTGGAGATTTAATGCCTTGTTCTTGTTTACCTAATCTCTCACCATTGAATCCCATTTTCTTCATTATTTTGGAACCAAATCCTTTGGTGTGTTTTTCAAAACACCCAATTTCATCATCTTCATCAATGCTTTTAACAACATTGTATTTATCGCTATTGATGAGATTATGGGGTTCATTTTTAGGAGGTTCAGTTTTTAAATCACTAGTGTCATAAGAAAAATCTGCTACTGTGATGAGATCACCTGTGCTACAACTGATATCTGCCATCATAGGCATGAGGTCGCTTGTATCAAAACAAGCATTGGCCATCATGGGCTCAAGGTCACATGTATCACAACAAGCATTCGCCACCATGGGCTGAAGGTCACTTGTGTCACTACAAGCATCGACCATTAGGGGTTTGACCTCTGTTTCCTCACTAAAGTCCCTTTTTTGTTGTGCTTTGTCAAGAGCATAAAATGACATGAATATGCCCATTATAGCACCAATAGGGATTAGAACACCATTTTTTTGCATGTCTCCACAAGACACAAAATCATTGATTATGGCATTTACACCACTCCTTAGTGTAAGAAATGTGCCATCTTCATAATAATCTATCCCTTCCAGGTGTGGGGAAAAATATGGGCCTTTAACTGATTTAACATCATCAGTTGGTTTTGGGATAATTTTCTTCTTTGATCTACCCATATTTTAAGGTGTCGGTCACAGCCGAGAATGCACCTTTTACAATGAATTTTGCAAAAGTAAATTTGACTAAGGTGTCGGTCACTGCCAAAAATGCACCCTTATAAGTCTTCCCCCTTTGGTTTTGCAAAATTATATCTCCCCTATACGGGGTTCCAAGGGGCAGCGCCCCTGGCGTGCCCCCCCCATCACGATACGGGGAGTCCAAAATTTTTTGGAAGCGCAAAATGGGTGCTCCAGAAGGCTTTTTTACTGGTTTGTAAAAAATTACAATATTTGCCTCTTAGGCAGATTAGCACAAAAATGTCATAAAAAAAATCCCCCTGTGTGAAGTACTTCAAACAAAAAATTGCTATTTATGAAGTCTAAAAAAAATAGTTTGGAGGTTTGATGATTTTATGCCTCTTTAATTGCTTTGATGGTGGAGAGAAAAAAATCTATCCCCCCTTGAAAATAACTCCCACCCTTTAAAATTTTCCTTTATAAAGCATTTTAAAACATTTTATATTCTAAAGTTAAAAAAATAATAATAATTATTCTTTATAGCAAAAAAATTATCTTTTAAAAAAAAAAAAATTTAAAACTATATAAAAGAAATAATTTAAAAATTTTAATTTTAACTTTTAGAAAAAAAATATT
This sequence comes from Wollemia nobilis, assembly GCA_028583015.1. Taxonomy (NCBI): domain Eukaryota; kingdom Viridiplantae; phylum Streptophyta; class Pinopsida; order Araucariales; family Araucariaceae; genus Wollemia; species Wollemia nobilis. The sequence goes on from JAQPPZ010015412.1 coordinate 2,767,548, forward strand.
AAAAAATAACTTAATTTTTTTTTTTACCGTTGTTTGGGGGAGTCGGCCGCGCCTTGTAAAAGGAATGTAGTTGACGCCGTCGGGAGTCGAACTCCCGACCCCGCGGTTGTGAGCCTTCCGACTGGCGCTCCTACCAATCGGGCTACGCTACCCGATGAGAAGGGAAGGGAAATACTTCCCTTTGATCCCTCTAGCGGTGAGAAATGCCAAAAAAAAAAGAAAATTTTTGGTTCCCGCTGGGGATCGATCCTGCGACCCCGCAGGTGTTGGCCCTAACACTGGCTTCGTTGCCAATTGGGCTACCTTGGCTGATCCGTCAGCCAAGGCGGACCTTGTGCTACTAAAGCACACTAGCGGCACAATTTTTTTTTTTTTAAATCTTGTGGGAATTATCCCACACGCAACATGATGTTGCGTTCTCCTTATTTAAAAAAGGATAATCCACCCTTTAAAAACAGATTGCCTGCAGGCAATCGTAGGCCTTCGGATGGTGTTTTGTTGTGCCAAGTGGCGCATGGCCAGTCCGCCACACGTCGCATCCGGGTGGCACATGGCCAGTCTGCCACATGTCACCGCATCGTCGGCCTCGGGTTCTGTGCCCAGGGTCCAGTTAGGTCCAATCGAGTCATCAGGGTCCAGTTAGGTCCAGTTGAGTCGCCCTTGGGATCTGTGCCTGGGGTCCAGTCTCCAGTCCAGTCAGGTCCAGTCGCCAGTCCAGTCTACCTCGAGATCCGTGCTTGATGGTTCAGTCTGATCCAACCAGCCGTGTCTCGGGATCCATGCCTGATTCGTTCTGGTCCAATCCAACAACCTCGAAAAATGAGAATTATCCTGGGTCAAGTTACATCTAGTCTGAGTCACCTTGGGAAATGTGCTGAGGTGCTCATAGGTCAGGTGCTCCTCGAGAAACATGCCAATCAACCTATGGGCCTCCTCGAACCGCCCAGGTCCTGCTCTTGGCTACGAATGAGCCCAGAGCTCTATAGCTCTGATACCATGTGAGGTTGTAAAACAATAATTTATTAATAGGATTGTAATAGTTATATACAATATCCTAGGCTGACAATAGCTCTAACAGATGAGCTAAGAGCACTAAAAAATAACAATAATTAACTCTAACTATTGTATGCTAACAACTAATGTACTAACAATATAATATTCGATAAATAGAAAGATTTATCGAATATCTAATCTAGGTAGATAACTAACTACCCTAGTAACCAAATGAGGTAATAAATAGAATTACCATAGTAACTCTAACAAGCATTCGCCACCATGGGCTGAAGGTCACTTGTGTCACTACAAGCATCAACCATTAGGGGTTTGACCTCTATTTCCTCACTAAAGTCCTTTTTTTTTGTGCTTTGTCAAGAGCATAAATGACATGAATATGCCCATTATAGCACCAATAGGGATTAGAACACCATTTTTCTGCATGTCTCCATAAGACGCAGAATCATTGATTATGGCATTTACACCACTCCTTAGTGTAAGAAATGTGCCATCTTCATAATAATCTATCCCTTCCAGGTGTGGGGAAAAATATGGGCCTTTAACTGATTTAACATCATCAGTTGGTTTTGGGATAGTTTTCTTCTTTGATCTACCCATATTTTAAGGTGTCGGTCATAATAATCTATCCCTATGTAATTATATTTTCAGTTAAATATTTTAAAAGTATGTTTACTTGTGTATATAATGTTTCTCTTAATCTAACACAAGGACTATGTTAATTCTAAGAGGGGGAGTATGTCACATCCCCACTGCTTACACTTATTTTATTTGAAAGAATATGATTCTGCATCTAGTTTTTGTGTTGCAGGCACAGGTTTCTGAGCAGGAAGCGAAAGAGAATACCCACCCCCTGACTAGGTCAACTGTTGGAAATATTAGGTAAGGTGGGATATGATGTTGTGCCACCAACACCTTGGTCCATGGGTACATGGAAGCCCACTGTAGAAATTGCATATGCATTGCATTCTGCCTGTCATTGCATAATTGCCTGATTGAAAACTGTTTGCTATTATCTTGTTTAACGCATATCATTGATTTAAATATCAATAGAAGAAGAAAGAAATATAAAAATATAATTATGTAAATAAATATATTGAAATAAAGTATGTATAAGTAAATATAGAATTATAGAAATAAAAAACTAATAATAAAATAATAATATAATAACAAAAGGATTACTTCTTAATTTATAAAAAAAAACTTAACCTTTTAAGACTGGCCTAAGCTATATAAAGGAACCCATTCCTTATAAGATTTTCCAAAGTCGTGTAAAATTTTATTACCAAAGCTATATAGAAGGCTATCAACTTGATTCATTTTTCGAACTATATGAAGATGGCTAAGCTACAGGTTTGATCATAGGGTAAACCTCAAGATTAAGCAATTCAAAAAGAATAATTAAAAATAATAAATAATAAAAATTAAACAGTGTTGGTGAGGCATGGGAAAGACTATCTTAAAATGATTAAAATATATAACTGTCAACATCCACTCGGATGAGTGAGGTCTTTTCATCTGGACACGTCTTGAGGTCATATCGGGCATGTTAGTTTTGGAGGTGCCAATTTTTTGGCTCATAATATTTGATATATAATTGGTAAGAGGAGTGGATGTTATGGGTGGTTCTATCTGGTTCGAGCAAGATAGAGGGAAAAGAACTACCATTCTTCAACCAAATGTGATGTCTTGGGAAAATAGGTCAGGCATCTAAAATTTGTCTTGTTGATGATGTGTAAAAAGTAATATGACAATACTGTTTGAATGTCTTGTTAATGGTAGATATATTATGAAATAAGAGGATTTTTGTTTAAAAGCATTTTTTTTAAGATGCAATAAATAGATATTTTCTCATATTTTTTTTTTATGAGGAACCTTTTATATACAACATATCCACAACATGTGAGGAGAGAGATTTGAACTTGGGCCTCTCGATAACTGGAGAGTTTTAACACCCCCACTTGACATTCATTTGGGTATTGAAGACGTTTAACTCTATGTATGAGAGACATAAATTTCGCCTGGAATTTGCAAAGAATTAAATTTATTTTTAATCTGTGAGCAAGTGCTATATAAAAATTATGAAACCATAATTGAATTTCTTAAAAAAATATTATGCATGTGTGTGTTAAGCTTTGGAGATGCCAGATATGTTTTAGAGTATCATTTTATCTTCTGCTATGCATGCATCGGAATGGAGAGGGTATGGGGTAATTATCTTCTTTCCTCTGTGAATAAGCTTTACTATGGCTTGGGAAAGAAGACGTATAATTTATTTACCCACCTCTATGTGAATGCTTTGCCATAGAAAATAGTACCTTCTATCATTTCATTCTGCATGCATTTCATTTTTGCTTGTCTTCTATGCATGATAGTGTGACATATAGATTAAAAAAGGACCAAGCTGATCCACTCATAGTTTCCATTCTATTGATCGATGTCTGTGAGGGTGGGCAATCCGGTTGGTGTCAAAAATTAAAGACTACGGCTGTGTGAAAGGGCTTCCAAAACCAGCGTTGTCTGAAGTGAAGAGCATTTGATTTATTCTTTGTTTGGCTACGCCAAACGTTTTGTTCAATTTGAGAAAGTGTCAAATCAATTATATGTTATCCAAAAGCTTTTATCTTTTTAAAAAAATATATTATATTGTTGTATAGAAACTGATAGGTACTCTGAGAATGAAATCTCATGAGAATGAATGAGTGGTTATTTACTTTTGTAAACAACATGTCTTGACGTCTCTAAAAAAAATTGTGTAAAATTGTCCTTCTATCTGTTGTACCTTGATAACGAATGAAGTAAACCTGCATTGATTCTTTATGAAGATATTCTTTCCTTTTAAATGAGAAATTGTGTGAAATCCTTTCTTAATACAATAGCGTCTACTGTCATATTTCCAAAAAATGAGCAAAATAAAATATAAAATTTAGTAGATATGTATGACTGCCAGAACTTAGACAAGCAGGGAAAGCTTAGGGTGGAAACGATTGTTAGGTATATTATACATTTAAAGTTTTTAAATGCATGCAACCATAGATTCATTTTCCATTGTGTATGTCTTGAATGGATAATGGAGATACACTGTATTATTCCATTCCTATCTTGTAGCTTAAACTATGGAAACTATAGAATAAATATAGTGGTTAAGGAAATAATACCATGATTCTTTAGAGAAAGAAGGTCAAAACATTTTCTAAGATACAAGTGTAGAAAATAAATTTAGTGTTGGATTATGCCTTAAATTGTCGAAGTCTTTACAATGATAATAGGACTATATGATTTATGTTTGATTGTTAGGCCTATTGCTCTTAGATTATTGAAATGAGACTAAATTACTTTAAGTAAGCATGTATTTATATTTTTTTCATATGGAAGTTGGATATTGCAGCCAAGATTCCTTATTCTTTAAAAATTATCAATATTCTTCTCAAGTTAGTTTTATGAGATATTATTTAAAAATGTTTGATTAAGTTAAGAGATGATTTTCTTAAGTTAGTTTGTTACATTGATATTAAAGAATGTTATATACTCTTAACATGTGATTTTTTATAGAATAACATTAGAATAACTTGTGTATGGTTAATAAGCACTTTTTTTAAAGATATGGCTTTATATTATTTGGTTGAGACATAAACTTTTGACCTTTAGACTAGTACTAAACTGGGTCTTGTCGAGAAAGGACTAAACTCACCCAACCACATTAAGCCACGAAGGTGACTTATGTGAGATTGTGTTGTCCATTCTCTAGCCAATAAGGAAAGTGGTCCAAGCTATTGAGAGTAAAGAGCGGTGGTATGGGACATTGCTCCAGGAAGGCAGTCAGTTAGTAAGTGTGGGTGTTCATTATTCCTCTCGGGTTGTGGAGTAGCCAACAAGGAACATGGTTAGAGAGCTAACTATGTTGTTGGAAGATCCAGTGGTAGATGGTATGGGCAGCATTACCATCAATCGGGATGGATCTTGAACACCTAGTCCATAGGCCATGCGATGGTAGACTCTAGTCAAACCTTAGCAGAGGGTCAATGATTAGCACTGGCATAATAACGTTGGTTCCAAAGCAAATGGGTTAGAGGACCAATGTAAATAAGGATTGTGAATCCTTGTGCTTTGGACAGGGGATTACAGCGTCCACCCTTTTAGGTGATATGGGCCTTGAAAGGACAACCCCACGCTAGGACCCAGACATACTTGAGTAAGGAGTTAGGATCCTATAAGGCGATATCATGCGGGATGTTGGCCAGTCCTAAGCACTTAAGACACCAGCTGCAGTGGTGACTAGTCTTGAAGTGTGAAATATTTATGCCTGAAACTAACAAAAGTTGGGTGGAGTAGCAATGTTGATGTTCAAAGCAAAAAAAATTGATAAGTGATTTTTCATTTTTGGGTCGTGACAAAAAGAGATAAATAATTTTAATAATAGGACAAATCCAAAGTTCAATCAAGAGGATCAAACTATTATAGAAGACGAACTACATAAATAATTTTCTATTCCCAAACAATTGTAAATAATATTGGACTAGGAGGGTGGGCAAGTTTTATTAATAAAAAATGATGTTCTTTATATAAAAAGGTGGATTTGGTTCACATAACTAAATACAATAAACTCACTTATATAGGTGTAATAAATAATGTGGTATTATTAAGACTAACTATTTTGGAGGTGACCTAAAATAAATCTAGGTAGTATTATCCACATTAGTAAACTATATCTATGCTAATGATGTAATAAATTCCTAACATTCCCCCTTACTACAACATATTTCAAATAGACATGGAAGACAACTTATGTAGTTTAAAATATCATGAACTAGTACACACACATTAGTCCATTATTTACATCATTGTGAGCAAGGACAAACTCAACTACTCATCTCAATAAAATTGACCACACTAGACTCATAAAGGATAGAGGCAACCACAACTACCCAATATTTTACATCATAAGTGGATAGGTATACACACACCATTCATCTACACAAATGCAAATAGGGACACAACCAATCAATCACATGTATAACACTTTTTTATGAAAAGGAAACTACACAACCACTCATAAAATCATATGCAAATAGAGACACACACTACTATCCATAGAACATAGGGTCTCAGCTTCTCTTGAATGAAGCATTATCTCCAATAAATAATGTAGTCTAATTTTATCTTCAAAGTGGATCACAATTGGGTCAACCATGTGACCCTCTCAAACTATATTTTTTTAAACATGCAGTCTTAAGAAATCCTTGGCATCTTTGTTCAATAGGACAATGGCATTGGACTTGAATAATGCTATTCAATGAGTATAAGTATAACATTTTTACACAACATGTTAGGAGGTAAAAATAATTAATTTTGTCTCTTGTCAAAGCCTTCAAATTAATAAAAGGTGATATTATATATTAAAAAATTGCTTTTATCAATTAAGTAGGATTTATCAACCTTTAAGCAAAAGGTCTTACAAAATATTAGGGCCTACACCAATCAAAGTGATCAAACATTGCATGCACAATACATGAGCACAAACACTATATCACCATTGCACACTATAAATATTCAAAATGTCTTGTATACAACTAGTTTGGGATAATAGAGGTGCTTTGTATCCAAAAAGGTTTTTAAATGTGTCATGTGCACAACATGAATACATGAATACAAATTTCAAACAATGTGAACCAATCCAAACAACACGTCCAAAATGATTTCCAACATGCCAAACAAGTGAGTCCACCATGTGATGCTAAAACTTTTTAAAATCCAAATACAATATAATTTCCAAAGATAATGTTTTCCCATTATATGCGAGATAACTGGATTAAGTGGGCTACAAAAAAATACAATATTAGCAAGTCAACTCTAGCCAAAATATTATGTTGACATTGATTTTCAATCAAACAGTTCAACTTTAAATGCAAAATGTAACATATTCTCCTATTGTTGATTAGTATAATGAAATAACTATGAATCTGCCTCATCCTTCAATGACCAATTGTAAATTTTTGTGTGTCCCTCTAAAATGGACACATCATGATAGACATTGGTGCTTAGCACTTCAACTTGAATATTTAGAGAATATTCTATCAATATTTTAGGGTAATAAAAAGTATGCCAAATCATCATGTTGAAGCATGCATCTAATAACAATAAAATTTAAAGAGTTTTTAATACTTCAAATCTTGTCATCTACATTTAATAACAATTAAAATAAACATAGCTTTGAAAAGCTTCAAATAGCCTTCCCATGAAGCATGTGGGATTTTTTATTTACTTAAATATATTGGCACCTCTTTTTTATTTTTGGATGACATGTTCTTTAAATGCAACCAATCAAACACAACACTTTCCTCTCGAAAAACTATAGGTAATAGGTATTTTTTATTTGTTATCTTTTAATGTATAGCACAAGCCTTTAGTTGATAATACTTCACTAAAAATTAGCTTTCAGGTAACCCATGTATTTATTAGATAGAAATTTTACTATTAATGACCCTCATGCATCTTTAGATAATCTTATTGCTAGATGACCCAGTTAATGAATGAGAGGGTCAAAATGCAATTCAGATGATAATATCTTGTAATGACAACTCTAAACAAGTCTTCTAGATGACAAGTTCTATGATGACACCAATGTCTTTAGACAAATGTTCTCTAGATGACATATTTAGACGATACTCTTCTCTATATGATAACTCTTATCCATACAATAGCTCTAGAAGATAACTCTTCTATAGCCAATAGCTCTTCTCTAGATGAAATATCTTCTCTAGATGACATCTCTTCTCTATATGATAAATCTTCTCTAGATAATAACTATTGATGAAAGCTCTTTCTTGAATTATCCTATTTCATGATAACAAGTTCTTTAGATAGCTATAATCATGTGTAATTAATATTACTCTACTCTTATGCATCTATGACACGAAAGGGAAACAACATACAAAGAGGATAATTATCAAAACTCTCTCTAGTGTAATGATCTAGATGGATTGTTCTTTGAATTAAATCCTTTAGACAACTCAATTGTCTCAGAAAGTCTATTACTTCCATGCAATTAGCAACTAGAACACCAAGTTCTAAAAAAATAAAAAAATATAATTAAAACAAAAAAACGCCTGCCTTCTCCTCCATGTACATTTCTTCTAGATGGAAATGGTTATCTCTACTCCTCAGTAATGCATTCCAACTAAATATGATCTTATCTTCCCCACAAGCTTAAACACTCTTTGTAAATTCTATAAATATTCTGAGCATATAAATCCTCTCATCCATATGCTTGGTAATGCTTTTTCTTTATTCAACACATTCAACTATAATGGAATTTCTATCCCTCAACCCGATATTTATGATAACTTCAATAATGAAGAGATATTTAATACCACATGTTAGACCAACAATATGCTAGACATGTTTTAGTAATAAAAAATGTTGTTTATATAACTAACTCAAATAACTAACTCACCTATTCAAATGCAACAAAAACCCATTATTATCAATAATAACATTAGTAGAGGTGACTTATAATGCATTTAGGTAGCATGCTTCACATTATTAAACTAACAAAATACTTGTTATTATCAATACTAACAACATTGGATGCATGAGAGTCCTTTGGTGCCAATTAAAAAAGTACCTTACATGTTCTTTTTTTTAATAGTTCTCTATCAATAGGGATGTGTTATTGCACTCTATGAGGTTGATGTCTTAGGTCACTACATCACCTAGTAGTTGAGTTTGGAGGGTCCATATTTTCCATTAGGATTATCATTAGTCACGAGTTTAAGGTATCATTGACCAAATCTATGGTAATATTGCATGTTTTGCAATATTATTCTTTCATGAGAACAAATAATAGACATGGCTTGGTGGTCAAAGGAGCCATTGGTTGGATACTCATGTAAGGAGATCATGTGTTCAATTTATATAAATTCTTTGTTGCTAGCAAAGGCTTTTAGAGGTATTTATTATGGGGGTGTCACCATATGAGAAACCTTTTCTAACCCTGGTTGATTGACCATGCCATGCTCGTAAAGATACTTATAGGTAGTAAATTACATGTTTAAATCCTTGATTCAAGTAATTGTTGCATATTTAGAGCAATAGATATGTTTGTTTTTCTATGCATGAGGAGAAACCGTCTCAAAGGATGCACTACTATCTTAGCTAGTAAGATGTGCTTTGGTCTCATGAGACTATGGTTTGAATCCCACATGGGACACTTTGGATTTCAAAAAAGAAGGATATATTAATTGACATGGAGGTCAATGTGGAGATTTCATGCACCACAAAGAATAGGTTTTTGCATATATATATACATATGTATATGTATATATATATGTATACATATATATGTATATATATATATATATATATATACATATATATGTATATGTATACATATACATATATATATATATATATATATATATGTATACATATATATATATATATATATATATATGTATACATATATATATATATATATATATATATGTATACATATATATATATATATATATATATATATGTATACATATATATATATATATATATATATGTATACATATATATATATATATATATATATGTATACATATATATATATATATATATATATATATATGTATACATATATATATATCTATATATATATATGTATACATATATATATGTATACATATATATATATATATATATATATGTATACATATATATATATATATATATATATATATATATATATATATGTATATACATATATATATGTATACATATATATATATATATATATATATATATATATATATATGTATACATATATATATATATATATATATATATATATATATATGCATGTGTGCATGTGTGCATGTATGCATGTATGCATATCTGCTCGACCAATGAAGTGGAGGTAAGTGGTGACGATTAGGCAAAGTAGAGGTGCTAAAGTGATGAACCAGGATTAGAGCATAACAATGAATTGAATTTCACCAAATGATGAGTTAGGATTGGCACTTGAAACCATAAGGTTTGAGCATTTAATTTTCAATATTTTGGGGTCCATAAGGGCAAAAATTCTTGAGGCCATATTTTTTGCATACAAAAGTATTTTAATCTTTATTTTTTATCAAGCTTTATGCATTGGTGGTATTAGTTCATGGACCTATTATGGTGTTACGGGTTAGATTGTGTAACATGGACCATAAAGCCCTTGTTAATTTCTATAATTGGCAAAACTATAGTGTTTGGTCAACTAAAATGATTAGCTTGTTAGAAAGTAAGTAACTGACGGAGAAGGTCGAGATTCGAAACACACCAGTCTCACAAATTGCAGTAAATTTCATTAATATGGTCTCTGTTATAGTTTTTCTCAGCACACTTCCCCCTCCAAAATCCCGAACTCACCATCCTTTTACAAGAAATTTTTTGAGTTTTTAACGAGGCCTCGATCCTCCAGGCAATCAATGCCTCCACCAAATATAATTTCAAATTCAAATTTCCCTCTTCCTAGATTTTCGAAATATCAGTCTTAAACGGCCATCTGCCCGATCTACCAAGGTACCGGCATTAATGGTCTTCCTGCACTGGCCACGTCGTTCTGACCGTCCTTGCACTGTCGGCTCCTCCATTAAACTACCAACTGTAAAATGTTACAAAGCCAGAAATGTCAAGAAGAAAAGCACGGTCGACTCCTCCCTTAACAGTTAAAGTGACCCATAAATTAGCTTGTACACACGTGGCCGGCTGCGTGTTCATCCATCCAAGCTTCTCCCCCTGTTGCCATAAATTTGATCCACGTGCCCTTCACGACCGCCACGTGTCCCCTTCACGACCGCCACGTGTCCAGCTTGGCTTTGCCCGGTCGTTCGTCATTTACCCTTGGTCTTGTTTGCCTTCTATTTTCCTTAAGTCTTGCGGTCCCTCAGCCACGTGTCGCCCCTTTACTGGCCGTGATATCGTGACAGGTCACGAAATCACGACCTATCGTGATATCGCGATCGAACTCCAACTTCACTGCTTCATTTGATAGATCATCGTGATAACGCGACGTCGTGATATCGCGACGTCACGATATCGCGACGTCTAGAGCTCCTCCTCCCCTTCTTTGTATTACCATCATGATATCACGACATTTGAAGACCCTCTCCTCTGCATCTTAAAACCGTCACGATATCATGACGATTGAAGACCCTCTCTTCTGCCGTGCAAACCAGTCACGATATCGCGACGTCGCGATATTGCGATGTCGTGATATCACGATGACTTATGCTCTCTCCCTCTACTTTGGACTACGGTCGTGATATCGCGACGTCGCGATATCACGACAAAACTGGCTCAAGCCCCGCCAAGCCTTTTGAGGTCACAATTTTGCAACATGTCACGAAATCGTGACATGTCACGATTTCGCGACCCCAACTCAATTTACGCACAAAATTTACAAACTTCCCCCTTCTGCTTCGCACAACTTCCCCTCCCGGGAATGAATTAATGTAATTCAAAATACAAGTACTTAAAGAAAATTTTGAAGGATGCGAGATTGCCCACACTGTCATCGGATGCTCCTGCATCAGATTCCCGGGGTAACAAGAGAAGTGACCTTCACTTCTAAGCCGTTCGATCTGCATCCCTTGTAATATCTCCGAACACTCAACAACCTTTACAATTCGCTCAAATCCCACTTCTGGGCAAGATTTTCTGCCCTCTACCAGACAAATTCTAGCATTGCTACACACCTTTTCATCTTCCGTCTGCAACGGCTTCAACTTGTGCCGCATTCCATCTTTCACCAAGGAATAAGTATTTGCACGACCATCATGCACTGCACTCCGATCAAACTGCCATGGCCTGCCCAATAGCAAATGGCATGCATCCATAGGGAATACATCACACAGGACTTCTTCCTGGTATCTCCCTATCTGGAACGTGACTAAACACTGTTCCCGGACCCAAGCTCTATGGTCCTTCCATAACCACGCAATCCGGTACGGGTGCGGGTGTCTCCTTCTCTCCAGCTGCAACTTAGTAACCATCTCCTCAAAAACTAAGTTGTCTGTACTTCCATTGTCGATGATCACATTGCAAACTTTGTCTGCACTCTTGCAACGGGTGCAGAACAGGCTTCTCCTTTGCTCTGACTTGTCTTCATCCACCAGCATGGTCCTTCTCACAATCATGGCTTCCCCTTTTTTAGCTTCTTCAGAATGTTCTGAGTCAGCATCCTCAACTGCCACAACTGCTCTGGCAGGACCCACTGGCCTCTTGTTTGTCCTTTCTCGGTGTTGTGGGCACTCAAATGCCCGGTGTCCTTCTCCACAATGGAAACATGTTCCACGAAATATTCCTCTTCCATACCCGCGTCCAGATCTACCTCTTCCTCTCGGGTAGTTATCATTCTGAACTTGCGGTTTTGGGTCTTCATCTTCTTCTTTCTGATCTCGGCTGCTGCTCTCCTCTTCTTTCTTCTCTTCCTTTCCTTCTTTCTTTCCACCATTCTTTCCTCCCGATCCTTTCACTTTTTGCTTGCTGTCAAACCTTCTGTTCAACTTTTATTCAACATTTAAAGCAAATTGGTAAGCATCTTCGATGGTGCTTACCCGAACCAAGCTCAACTCCTCCTGCACACTCGGTCTCAACCCATTAATGTAACGGGCCACCTTTTCTTTGCTGGCTTCTAAGTGTCCGGTTCTGATGGAAATTTTATAAAAATCCTCCGTATATTCTTGAACTGTTCTGTTCATCTGCCTCAAGCTTTGCATTTTACGTAACAGATCCAGCTCATAGTCAATAGGGATGAACTGTCTTTTTAATTTCTCCACCATTCTGTCCCACCTGGTAATCCGTTATTTTCCTCTTCGATTCCGTTTCAGCTGTACTCCCTTCCACCAGATGCTGGCATGACCCTTCAGTCGGGTCTTAGAAAATCTGACCCGGTTAGGGTCTTCAACCTCTTCGTATTCGAAGTATTCTTCTAATTCATTCACCCAGTCTATCAATTCTTCTGGGTTCAAGTTCCCGAAATACGTGGGAACCTCTAACTTTGGCCTCTTCCCGATCTGGGATATGGCCTTGTATAGCCGGGCCTGTGCCGGGTCTACATCTTCCTCCTCTTCTTCAAACTCATTCTCCTCTTCCACTTCATCCTCACTATCTGCATCCCTTCTCGGCTCACGTCCTCTGCATAGCTCTTCTTGCAGGGCCTGGACTTGCCGCTGTAATGCCCAAAAATCTTTCGTTGCCATGCCTCTTCCACCCATCGGGTTTTTTCTCAGAGGCATCTTCACCTGAACTCAAGCCCTCCCACACGTCCTGGTACAACTGCCTCTCTCTTTCGGTGGTCTGTTGTATGCTCAGGAGCTACGGGCTCTGATACCACTGACGGAGAGGTCGAGATTCAGTACACACCAGTCTCACAAATTGCAGTAAATTTCATTAATATTGTCTCTGTTACAGTTTTTCTCAGCACACTTCCCCCTCCCAAATCCCGAACTCACCATCCTTTTACAAGAAATTTTTTGAGTTTTTAACGAGGCCTCGATCCTCGAGGCAATCAATGCCTCCACAAAATATAATTTCAAATTCAAATTTCCCTCTTCCTGGATTTTTGAAATATCAGTCTTAAACGGCCATCTGCCCGATCTACCAAGGTACCGGCATTAATGGTCTTCCTGCACTGGCCGCGTCGTTCTGACCGTCCTTGCACTGTCGGCTCCTCCATTAAACTACCAACTATAAAATGTTACAAATCCAAAAATGTCGAGAAGAAAAGCACGGTCGACTCCTCCCTTAACAGTTAAAGTGACCCATAAATTAGCTTGTACACACGTGGTCGGCTGCGTGTTCATCCATCCAAGCTTCTCCCCTTGTTGCCATAAATTTGATCCACGTGCCCTTCACGACCGCCACGTGTCCCCTTCACGATCGCCATGTGTCCAGCTTGGCTTTGCCCGGTCGTTCGTCATTTACCCTTGGTCTTGTTTGCCTTCTATTTTCCTTAAGTCTTGCGGTCCCTCAGCCACGTGTCGGCCCTTTACTGGCCGCGATATCGCAACAGGTCACGAAATCATGACCTGTCATGATATCGCGACCGAACTCCAACTTCACTACTTCGTTTGATAGACCATCACGATAACGCGACGTCGCGATATCACGACGTCTAGAGCTCCTCCTCCCCTTCTTTGTATTGTCGTCGCGATATCGCAACGTCGCATATCGTGACGTTTGAAGACCCTCTCCTCTGCGTCTTAAAACCGTCGCGATATCGCGACGATTGAAGACCCTCTCTTCTGCCATGCAAACCGGTCGCGATATCACGACGTCGCGATATCGTGACGACTTACGCTCTCTCCCTCTGCTTTGGACTATGGTCGTGATATCGCGACGTCGCGATATCGCGACGTTGCGATATCACGACAAAACTGGCTCAAGCCCTGCCAAGCCTTTTGAGGTCGCGATTTCGTGACCCCAACTCAATTTACGCACAAAATTTACAAACTTCCCCCTTCTGCTTCGCACAACTTCCCCTCCCGGGAATGAATTAATGTAATTCAAAATACAAGTACTTGAAGAAAATTTTGAAGGATGCGAGATTGCCCACACTGTCACCGGATGCTCCTGCATCAGTAACTATGGTGTATATTTCAAGAGGATAAAACAACTATTATTGATGATGAAACTTGCCATCAAAAAGTAGAAGAAACTCTATGTCTATTTTCCTTGATTAGCCTAGAGTTGCTTTTCCACAATAAAGAAGTGATTTACCCTATCAAGGTATGATCAAAACTACATGAGCATTTTGGAAATGTTAATACTACTAAAGTAATTCACTTGAAATTAGAACTTTCTTCACTTAAACTAGTTGAGTTTGATGACACCTAGGACTATATTGTGAGATTCAAGGCTTTAAGGGTAGATATTGCATCTTCTTGAGGCAAAAAGAAATATGATGTAGAAAGTGTAAAAATTATCCTTATTAATCTCTCACCCTATTTTTAGATGTTGAACCTAATGATTTATATGATTTCTATGTTTTTTAAATCTTAAAAGAATCTTACTCTTGATTAGCTTTTTTCTCTCCTAGTTTAGTTCTAGGTAGCAATGCAAAATTTGTGGTGGGAATCCACAAATGCAAGCTCATATAAAGGAATTTAAATCTAAGGAGGTTAAGACCTAGGGGATCAAGGACTAGGCTAGGTATTCAAAGAAGCTAAATACCATTTGCAGATGCTATAATAGGGTAGGACATCCAACAAATAATTGCTTGCTAAAATTGTAAAATATTGAGGCTAAGTTCTTGAAGATCGATGGATGTCTTCCATATGATAAGGGATATTTTGAAGGATTTTTATAAATTGCAAAGACCCAGTAGAGCATCCATTATAAGAAAAAATATTATTATCACTAATTTCTTCTCTCCTTGGCCCCTCAACTCAAATTATCAAGATGTATTGTAATTGTAATTTACTTCATCGTCAAGGCTGATATTGTGCAATGTTTTAGATAGGCATAAGGGCATTTCACTATACAATGCATTAATTATTTGTAATATTTATTATATAATCCCTATGGCCCTATATTAATCTTGTTATAGTTAAATCCTCTTGTTATCTTGTAATTAACCTAAAGTCCTCTTGTTATGTTAGAATAAGTTAAAATTTATTATATAATACATCAATTAGAAGATCTGACATCTAGCATATGTTAGCATAAGGTTTTGGTATTGGTATAAATACACCCTTACCACTCTTTATTTTATAAATTAGTGTTTTTTTAAATATTATCTATATATAAAGAGATTATAAATGGTAACTACAAGTGCCCACCAAATCTCTCTATCATCTTTTTTTTAATTTTCGTATAGTATTTAAGTGAATGTTTTGCTTTCATTTGTTTTTAGAAAATATTGTGAATTCCAACAAAAATTAATCTTCATGAATATTGCCATATTTTCTTGCCAAAGGAACATGAATTAGACCAACCCTTCCTCAAACAAGAAGCTATGAATCCACTTTCTAGATCAAAGACATTGAGGTTCTTGTGATAAAATCTTCAACATGCAATTTGGTGACCATATTTCATATTCCAAACTCAAAATAAAATAAGTAAATCACTAGGCAACATACACCTCTCAAAAATGTCAACCCCTATTATTAGAAAGGGACCCATAAGAATAAGGTATAAATTGCATTGGTTATCCAAAACAAACTCCTCTTGTAGCATAATAAACTCTATAAAATTATAACAAGTCCTTGAATAAATATGAAATATGTGGTCCATCATGGTCCTTCAAAGTTACCAAATATTGTTGGTAAAATAGAACAAAATTATAAATTACCAAATTTTGTTAGCAGAATAGAACAAAATTACTGTAACCACTATGAAGAGCTCAAAATATTTTATGATTGAAAAATGATGCTCAAAATGCTTTCATATGCAATTTTTTTGGCCTTCAAAACTTTATCCATTTGTGCAATTACAAGTATTCCAAAAAAAATGAATTTAAAAATTTAATTTAAATCTATAACAAATTGGAGGGTACCACATGTCAAAAAATTATTATAATCAAAACTACCACTTTTTCTTCACACTTGTTTTTGATTGGGATAATGACTAGGAATAAAACTATCTTCATTTGCTGAAGGGACATGCATAGTAGGAAGCATAGAAATTTGTCAAGTCAGAGTTCACCAAAACTCTATGTATGTATTATAACATTGTTTTTTGTGGTAACCTAAGCTCCATATTGACCACCATCTCCTTAATACACATCACCATCACTAGTTATAAGGGGATTGTGATTCAATCCTACACCCTTTGATGTCAAATACCAAAAGGTAAATGGGATAGCCAATTCCTAACCTTTAGGTTAGTGATTAGCAGTTATAAAAAGGGATTAGATGCTTTCATGTAAGGATGATTCATGATTAGTAGGGATCTCACCAATGATACATACACCATTCCCTTGAGCACCATGGACTCTACCACTCTCAACTCCCTTTCATGAAAAGGAGATAGTAAAACCATGCATATCTCACCAAAAATAAAAAAAATTGTTATGTGCATAGAGCAACCCATATACTAATTTTCAACTTTAGGATGAGTCCCTTACAAAACTTATGTATTATCTTTGCACCATCACTAATCATATATAAAAGTAAAGTGCTCCAAATATTTTTCATGGGAATCACACATTGGCTTAAAAATACAACTAAAAAGTGGTATAGCTAAGTTTTGAATAGGTGACATGGGAATTTAAATATGGGTATCTTACCATTGTATCATTGCATATCAACGAGAAACAATCTTTTACTCAATATTCATATTGCCTTAAAGGTACAAAAATATCATGTATATAAAAAGAGTGGAGAGGTCATGCTAATGTGTTTCAAACATGGAACATCCCTCCTGAGGTTTAGATCCCTTACCACTCCACCATCATGCTTTTTTAACCAATAAATACCCTACAAAATCATTGAGCCCAAGCTAACAAATCCAAATTGTATATACACCTCTAACAAAGTGGCATCTATCAATATTTGAACTCAAAACCTACTAACTACAAGCCAATATATTTCCATTGCATTGGAGCTAGTGTGCAAATATGACACTTCTCCCAATGAGTCCAAAAAGTAGTCAATTACCCCTTAATA
Source organism: Wollemia nobilis (assembly GCA_028583015.1). Lineage (NCBI taxonomy): Eukaryota > Viridiplantae > Streptophyta > Pinopsida > Araucariales > Araucariaceae > Wollemia > Wollemia nobilis. The sequence continues at coordinate 2,785,196 of JAQPPZ010015412.1, forward strand.
AATTCATTTTTTTTTGTGCTTGAGGCAGAAAATTTCTCATGCATGTCTAGTGATTTTTTAGATTAAGGGATGGAATATTACACCTTCAAAAATTTAGAATTCAAAATTATGATGGAAAACAACCATTTTTTGGATGCAAAAACAAACATCAAAAAATTGAAATCATTAAAGTGTTGAACTAGGACACCTTTAAATTTTATAGAGAATCCAAAAATATTGATAATTTTTCTATATATGCTACAATTTACCCTATATGATCCTTTTTTGGAATGCAACCTATCATACAATCCTATTTTTTCAAAGTAATATAAAAGGTTGTTGGACTAATCTAGAAAATTATCAATTATATTGGAGTTCTTTACCATGCACTAAAGCCTATCAATGGCTTATATAGCAACTAAGGGTGATTTTTAAAATGTTTATACTTTTATTATCAAGTTGAAAATCCATGTAGACTCCCCTCTCATACCTTTTTCATTGATGCCAAAACAAAAATTAAACTAGACAAGGAAATAGGTTTTTTAATATATAAGAAAATAAGATTTTTGGAAATCAATTAAAAGTCAATGCATCAATTTTATGAAAAATTTCTTCTTTAAGGCCTCACTAGAATCATCAATCTAAAATAATTAATAAACAAAATAAATTGAATGTCAAAAGAGGGAAAAATTGTAGACATATTAGTGAATATTCCTACTATGCTAATCAACTACTACCACAAATGATACCATCATGGTACATCATGATCCAATCTCCCATTAGGACTTTTTAGGTGAAACCCTAAAATCTATCGAATAATATATTTTTCAAAAATACGTGAAACAAATATATCTATTTAATTTAGTAAAGACACTTCATCCATGCTCTGATACCATGTTAGATTTTAATATATTTTCTAGAAATTGTATGAAGCGAAATAAAAAGATCAAGAAGATAAAAGAATAAGGGTGGGTTGCCATAGGCATTCCACAATATAGTATCATACATAAAATAATACAATTGATCAGTGGTTTGGAGAATTTATAGTAGATACCTAATCCCCAAATTACAATTACAATTATATTAACCAAGGTTGATATAATACTAAAGGTTAAGTCATGTTACAAAACCCATCAAGGGGTTTAACTATCAAATAAGTTGTGTTATACTAAAGGTTAAGTTTAATAAATATCTAGTTAAGGTTAGCCATCAAGGGATTTTAACCAATCCCACTAGGGTAAATACATAAATATTTCTTATTGGATTACATAATATTACTTATAGCTTTACATAAAAGGTTTCTCATAGGCTTATGCCAGTAAGGTCAAATTACCATATCTTCCAATACTTACAACATTTTTACCTCATTATTTTGAAGGTATTTCTTCTAATCTCTCTCATTTATTTATCCCATTTATTTATTTTATTTTTGATATTTGAAATATAATTTTCCATTTCCATAACTTTATTTATCCTTTAATAAGTGGATATTTGATGTATTTTGATATTTAACTTCTATGATGTTTGTAAGATGTAAAAAGAATAAAAGGCATCAAACAATAAATTTGAGGTAATGTGGCCCCATTTTAATATTATTTTAACCTAGGTTTCACACACCTTTTTATCCTTTCGACCAAATGTCTTTTGTAGTCTTATAATGATATTATATATAATAATCTTAATGTCATGGTGATGGCAAGCCGGGATTCACACCAACACATTTGCAGTAATTTCATTAAAATTTCATTAAAATTAACCAATTACGGTTTACAGTAGCCACTCCAGTATACCACTTCTCCCCCAATCCCGAACTTCACCATCCCCCATCCTTACAGCATTTCGGGTTTTTAACGAGGCCCCCGATCCTCTCGGCCATCAATGCCCTGCCTAACAAATTCAAATTCTAATTTTTCCCTCCCTCGGTCGAACTCCCCAAATTTTCTCACAATAAATGGCCCCTGCCTTACCCACCATGAAACCCTCATTAAAGCTCTTCTCCGACACTGCAAACGCCGCCTTGGTCGAGATCGTCCTTCCGCGCCTCTGTTTCGCCCATAACGTCCATGCTCGTATCTTGTTGTGAAGACCATTCCCATCTTTAATACACGCGGTCGCCAATTTCAATTTCAATCTTCGTGGCAGCCCGCGCGTTTAATTAATTTCCTTTTACGCTTTGTCTTCGGCTGACCGTGTCACTTTAATACACGTGGAGGACGCGTGTCTGCGTTTAATTAATTTCCCTTTCTGCTTTGTCTTCGGCTGACCGTGTCACTTTAATACACGTGGAGGACGCGTGTCACAAGCTTGTCTTCATACTTGTCGCGATATCGCGACATGTCGCGATATCGCGACCCACTGTCCCTTCGCCTTCACCTTGGCGGAAAAAGTCGCGATATCGCGACATGTCGCGATATCGCGACCCACTGTCCCTTTGCCTTCACCTTGGCGGAAAAAGTCGCGATATCGCGACATGTCGCGATACCCCCCTTGCCTTCACCTTGGCAAAAGATCTCGCGACCCATCCACCCCCTCCTTCAACTTGCAAAAAGATGCCGCGATATCGCGACATGTCGCGATATCGCGACTCAAACTGGCCATTGCCCTTCCGAAGCCTTGGGGTCGCGATTTCGCGACCCCAACGCAACTTGTGCCTTTACTCTAAAACTTCTCCTTCTTTTTACGAAATCTCCCTCTTGGGCCAAGATTTGAAACAAACCCAACACAAATACTTAGAAAATAAAAGCAAACAATAAAATGATTTGGAGGATGCAAGATTGCTCCTTGACCACCGGATGCTCCTGCATCAGACACCCGGGGTAGAATAAAAAAAGTGACCCTCACTTTTGTTCGGCTAAGGGGAGACCCAAGCGGTCAACCTCCGCCTTCGACAACCAAGTCGCATCTTCAGTTGGTCTGCCCCTCCACTTGATCAAGTACTCAGTATACTGCCTGTTTCGGGTGCTCCGGCCTTCACGGGTATCTAATATTTCCTCGGCCTCATCTGTGCTTGGAGTAGAGGCTGGAAATTGCCATGGTTCTGGACTTTGCATGTCTGTACTTTCTCCCTCATGATATTCCACGAGATCTGAAATATTAAAAATAGGTGAAATATCAAGCCAACTCGGCAATTTCACTTCATACGCATTTCCTGACTCCCGCTTTCCCGGTATTTTGCATGGCCCAAACTTTTTCATCTTCAATTTATTGTAAGTCTTGGCGGGAAATCTCTCCTTCTCGAGATACACCATAACCTCATCTCCAATCTCGAACTCCTTGAACCGTCGCTACGGTCTGCCCTTGTCTTATATTGATTGTTCATTTTTGTAATCTGTCTTTTTACTTCCTCATGCGGACTTTTTATATGCTCTGCAAATTCTTCTACGCCTCGGCACTACATTTCTCTCTTCGTCCAACTTTCTTAGCTCAGACACATTCCTCGGGCTGTTTCCATATACTATCTGGAACGGTGATTTATTTGTGCTTTTATTAACTGAACTGTTATATGCAAACTCTGCCTGTGGTAAGACTAAATCCCATCCCTTGGGTTGATCCACTATCAAACACCGCAATAAATTGCCCAGGCTTCTATTGACCACCTCCGTCTGTCCATCTGTCTGTGGATGGTATGCTGAACTGAATTTCAAGTCTGTCTTCAATTTCTTCCACAGAGTTCTCCAGAAATACCCAACAAACTTTGTATCTCTGTCTGAAACTATACTTCTCGGCAAACCGTGAAGTCGTACCACTTCTTTGAAGAACAACCCAGCAATGTGAACTGCATCACTTGTCTTTTGGCAAGGAATAAAATGTGCCATTTTGGAGAACCGGTCCACCACCACAAATATTGAATCATTTCCTCTCTGTGTTCTCGGCAATCCAAGAACAAAATCCATGCTTATGTCCTCCCATGGTCTCTCAGGCACAGGTAATGGCTGGTACAGTCCTGTATTTTGTTTCACACCCTTTGCCATCTGGCATATTCTGCAACTTTGCACAAACTTCCGTACATCTTGCCGAAGTTGTGGCCAGTAGTAATTTTCCTCAACCAAGGCAATGGTCTTATCCCTACCAAAATGCCCAGCCAATCCTCTGCTGTGCTTTTCTTTGATTAAATTCTCCCGCATGGAACTTCTGGGAATGCACAACTTACTGCCCTTGAACAGCATCCCGTCTTGGATTAAGAAATCCAACCATTTTGTTCTATCTATGGTAAGAGGTATTGAGCAAGCCTTCCAGGCTTACGCAAAATCCGGATCTGCGGGGTATAGATCCTTCGAGTTCTTCAAACCCCACTACTTCCACTTGTCAATCCGAGTCAGTGAGTACGCATTCTGCTTAAGGCATCTGCAACCCTGTTTGACTTCCCACTTCGTGCTTTAGTACAAAGGTATAACTTTGGAGGAACTCCACCCATTTCATGTGCCTTTGGTTCAGTTTTGTCTGACTGTTAATGTATTGCAAAGCCTGATGGTCAGTAAACAACACAAACTCCTTTGGTAATAAATAATGTCTCCACTTTTTTAGGGCCTGAACTATAGCATAAAATTCTTGATCATAGACAGAATACTTCTTCCGAGCATCATTTAACTTTTCACTGAAATAAGCAACTGGCTTGCCTCCTTGACTCAGTACCGCCCCTATTGCATTGCCACTGGCATCACAGTCCACCTGAAATACCTTGTTGAAGTCTGGAAGTGCCAAAACAGGCTGTTCTGTAACTTTTCTCTTCAATGTGTCAAAGCTCCTTTCAGCCCCTGATGTCCATTTGAACTCCTTTTTATCTCCCCTCATTGTCTCGGTGAGAGGTGCACAAATACTGCTGAAGTTCTTTATGAACTTCCTATAAAAACTGGCCAGACCATGGAATGACCTCACTTCTGTTGTGCTCCTTGGAGTAGGCCATTCAATGATGGCTCTCACCTTTTCGGGGTCCATCTTCAGGCCTTCTACTGAGATTACAAACCCCAAGTATACCAATTCCTTCTTGACAAAATTACACTTTTTCAAATTTATTAATAAGCTGTTCTTCTTGCGGCTTTTCAAAGACTCTCCTGATATGCATCGGGTGTTCCTCCAGGTCCGGCTAAATATCAATATATCATCTAAATAAACAATAACAAACTTTCCCGAGAATTCTTTCGGTACTTCATTCATCGACCGCATGAAGGTACTTGGTGCATTGGACGAGTCCAAAGGGCATGACTAACCACTCAAACGAGGCCTTCTCTTGTTTTAAAGGTTGTCTTCCATTCATCCCCCTCTCGGATACGGATCTGATGATAACCACTTTTCAGGTCAATCTTTGTGAAGTACTCAGCTCCACTTAAACAGTCCATGATATCATCCATTCTTGGTAACGAGAATCTGTACTTAATAGTAATTTTGTTGATGGCCCGTGAATCTGTACACATCCTCCATTCCCCATCCTTCTTTGGCGCCAGCACTGCAGGTACTGCGCATGGACTCAAACTTTCCCGAATTAATCCCTTTTCTAACAATTCTTGGACCTGTCTATTTAACTCCTCAGTCTCTACAGGTGTCATCCTGTGTGCAGCTTTATTTGGCAGGCTTGATCCTGGTACTAAATCTATATGATGGCTAATTTTTCTCACGGGGGGTAAGCCCTCAGGCACATTGTCAGACACAATGTCTGGAAATTCCTCCAGCAGATTTAGAACTTCTGTTGGGGTATTCCGGCATTCCTTCCCCCTAACTCTAGGGATTATTGCATAACATAAATGTTCATGCTTTAACCCGTTCAGAAACTCTCTCCCCTCAACTAAACAGACTTTGGAAATATTACATACCTTTTCATCTGTATCCTTCAAGGGCTTTAGTTTATGACGTACACCATTCTTTGTCAATGAGTAGGTGTTGGCACGGCCATCATGTACTTCACTTCGGTCAAACTGCTAGGGTCTCCCCAGCAACATGTGGCAAACATCCATGGGTAAGATGTCACACAGGACCTCATCACAATACTTCCCAACGTTAAATTTAACGAGAACATTGCTCATTGACCAAAGCTCCGTGGTCCTTTTGTAACCATGCGACCCGGTATGGGTGTGGGTGTTTCTTCCTCTCTAACTGTAACTTTGTAACCATTTCCTCAGAAACCAGGTTATCCGTGCTACCATTATCAATAATGATATTGCAAACCTTGCCCGCACATTTACATCTAGTGCGGAATAAACTTTTCCTCTAGTCTGTGTCCTTCTCCTCGTTCAACAGGACTCTTCTTACAACCATTGTTTCTCCTCTCTCCGCTTCTTCGGAATGCTCAGATTCAGCATCCTCCTCTGCCACAGCAGCTCTGGCTGGGCCCTCAGGCCTCTTGTTTGTTCTTTCTCGGTGTTGTGGACATTCAAATGCCCGGTGTCCTTCTTCACCACAGTGGAAACATGTTCCACGAAATACTCCCCCTTCCAAATCCTCGTCCGAGATCCACCCCGTCCTCTTGGGTAGGCTGTTACGATCTCGGGGCTGATAAACATATTCTACTTTTTGGTCTTGGTTACTACTGGCTTCCCCAGTCTTCTTTGGATCCTTGTACTTTTCTCCACTGGTCCTCCCACCAGTCCTTCCACCTCGGCCTCTTCCTCTTTGCTTGCCTTCAAACCGCTTTTTTAGCTTTTCTTCTACCTTCAAGGCAAATTGATAAGCATCCTCAATGGTGTTTACTCGAACCAGAGCTCAGTTCTTCCTGGATACCAAGCCTCAGCCCATTAATGTAACGGGCTACCTTCTCCTTATTTGCCTCTAAATGTCCTGTCCTAATAGAAATTTTGTAAAATTCTTCAGTGTACTCTTGGACGAGTTTTGTTTGTCTATCTCAAGCTCTGCATTTTTCTTAGCAGATCCAACTCGTAGTCTGCCGGGATGAACTGTCTTTTAAGCTTCTCCACCATTCTATCCCATCTTGTTATTCTCTCTTTCCCTCTTCTGTTTCTCTCCAACTGCATTCCCTTCCACCAAATGCTGGCATGACCCTTTAACTTGGTCTTAGCAAATCGACCCGGTTAGGGTCTTCAATCTCCTCATACTCGAAATATTCCTCTAAATCGTTTATCCAGTCAATCACTTCTTCTGGATTTAGATTTCTCGAGTAGGTAGATACCTCCATTTTTGGTTGTTTTCCAATCTGAGAGATGGCCTTATACAACCGGGCCTGAGCTGGATCCACAACTTCTGCTTCTTCCTCAGATTGTTCTTCCTCTTCAACTTCATCTTCACTTTCCTCTTCCCCTCCGGGTTCGCGCCTTCTGCGTAACTCTGCTTGCAAGGCTTGAACTTGTCTTTGCAAGGCCCGGAAGTCTTCGGCCGGCACCACATTTCCTGCTCTGCCACGGTCCCTTCGTGGAGGCATGATATTTTCTCTGTATTATTTATTTTTTTTTTTTTTAGAATTCTTCCACAGATCCTGGTGCAACTGCCTCTCTCCGGTGATCTGTTACACGCTCAGGAGCTCCCGCTCTGATACCACTTGATGGCAAGCCGGGATTCACACCAACACATTTGCAGTAATTTCATTAAAATTTCATTAAAATTAACCAATTACGGTTTACAGTAGCCACTCCAGTATACCACTTCTCCCCCAATCCCGAACTTCACCATCCCCCATCCTTACAGCATTTCGGGTTTTTAACGAGGCCCCGATCCTCTCGGCCATCAATGCCCTGCCTAACAAATTCAAATTCTAATTTTTCCCTCCCTCGGTCGAACTCCCCAAATTTTCTCACAATAAATGGCCCCTGCCTTACCCACCATGAAACCCTCATTAAAGCTCTTCTCTGACCTGCAAACGCCGCCTTGGTCAGATCGTCCTTTCGCGCCTCTGTTTCGCCCATAACGTCCATGCTCTGTACTGTTGTGAAGACCATTCCCATATTTAATACACGCGGTCGCCAATTTCAATTTCAATCTTCGTGGCAGCCCGCGCGTTTAATTAATTTCCTTTTCTGCTTTGTCTTCGGCTGACCGTGTCACTTTAATACACGTGGAGGACGCGTGTCTGCGTTTAATTAATTTCCTTTTCTGCTTTGTCTTCGGCTGACCGTGTCACTTTAATACACGTGGAGGACGCGTGTCACAAGCTTGTCTTCATACTTGTCGCGATATCGCGACATGTCGCGATATCGCGACCCACTATCCCTTCGCCTTCACCTTGGCGGAAAAAGTCACGATATCGCGACATGTCGCGATATCGCGACCCACTGTCCCTTTGCCTTCACCTTGGCGGAAAAAGTCGCGATATCGCGACATGTCGCGATATCGCGACCCCCCTTGCCTTCACCTTGGCAAAAAATGTCGCGATATCGCCCCGCGATATCGTGACTCAAACTGGCCATTGCCCTTCCGAAGCCTTGGGGTCGCGATTTCGTGACCCCAACGCAACTTGTGCCTTTACTCTAAAACTTCTCCTTCTTTTTACGAAATCTCCCTCTTGGGCCAAGATTTGAAACAAACCCAACACAAATACTTAGAAAATAAAAGCAAACAATAAAATGATTTGGAGGATGCAAGATTGCTCCTTGACCACCGGATGCTCCTGCATCACATGGTTACACCACCATAGCACCAATCTAACATAACTCTAGCATAACCTTCAAAGAAAATATTTAAAAAAGGAAGCAATAATAAGTGAATAGTAGAAATGGGGAGAGGGAAGCATGTTATTTATATTAACTAAAACTAATATAGTGCTCTTTAGTATCAGAAATCTATGTTAATGCTATAAATAATACTAGTTCATATGATAATTAATTTTAATTTTGGTAATAGTAAAGTTTATATTAAAATATTAATAAGCATGAAAATAATTAGTTAATATATACTTCAAGGGGATAAGGGTTTATAAGCTATGAACATATTAATTTTAGAATAGGAGATGAGATATAATGTTAAAATATATGGTTGATGAGATTTACAACTATGATTGTATGGGTGTGTAGATATGGATCTATGTTGGGTGTTGTTATGGAGTATACAATGCAAACCTCCAAAAGTTAGGGTACACATGTCTAAAGGTGTGGGGTATATGACGTGTGAGGTTGGGAGGATATGAAGTTGATAACATGCATTTTAACAATATCTAGTTGTTAAAATACTATCATACCATATTGATGTTGGATAATATTACATTATTTGGTACATGTCAATGTACCACCTTGGTACATTAATAGATTAGGTGTGTGTTTTATATTAGAGTGTGAGTTGATATTTCATCTAATGCAATAATATGCAGAAAATGCGCAAGTGTCATGTAATTATGTGTGCAAGTGTTATAAGTGTAAATGTGCACAAGTTTCCTTAGATTAGGAAAATTCAAGTACAAGTGTGCATACAAGATAGTGTCAAGTGTATGCAAATGTTAATTATAGAAGATAGGAGTCATAATACTTGGCATATGGAAAGGAGGAGTCATGGTAACCAAAGAGTCATTCTAGAAAGGCTATATATTACTCCATAGAGAGAGAGAGAGAGGAGAGCAAGTGAGCATTCCATATATCTTAAATAGAGCTATACATATCTTCTATAGAGAAATCCATATATTCTACATAGTGATATACAATATCCATAGTGTTATCTCTGAGAGATATTTGTAACAGAAAGAGGAGAAATACAACTTTACATGCATTTGAGCAACTAGTATTGTAAGTGATATTATTGTGTATATTTCAGGCTTTACATTCATATCTGATCATATTATTGAATGTTATTTGGTATATTATTAAGCCTTGATAATACATATTAGTTGTCTCATTTATATCTATTACATTATCTTTACTGGTTCATTATATTACAACTTTATTATATTTGATCTTGTGATTATTTTCTTGTGAATTTCATATTAAGTATAAGGCTTCAAAAGCCATAAATTGATGCACCTTATGTATTAGCCAATTTATCATTAATGTATAGTACATGTACTTAAGGACATGATGTATCAAGATTTTTGATATTGCACTATAATTGCATTAAAACTACATCCAAAAATTTAACTTTCATTGATGCAAAGGGTATTACAAAAAAAATATTTGTTAAATCATGCAATGTAGTGGTAATTGATTGAGAATTTAGATTTAAATTTCTTAGTTTACTTCCTGTCATTACAATCAATGCTTATTATTAGTCTAAAATTGAATGAATGATTAATATTAACATATTAAATTCTGTCTTGCATTGTAAACACTATGGATGCATAATTGTTTTAACAAGCATCCTCTCTTTAGTGGGCCATCTATACTATTCATTGGGACAATATGTTATTTCATATGAGTTCCCACCATTATTTTAGGTGGTATATATTGATATAATGACTATTTCAATTCATCACTACTAATTTCAATTTGGCAAGTCTTGTCATGTGGTGAATCCCTACTAAGATGATCATTATTTATCTAACCATATTGCAATAAGCCTTGAAACAAGTGATTTCCATTTATTTGGATATTTCACCTCTTAATTCAAATTTCATAACATTGTTATAGTCAATTGCTAATTAAAGCGTAGATTTGGTATACCAAATGTTGGAATTATACTTGACATGGTTTTTATAAAAAAAGACTCAATTACTTCTTGAATGACCAAAAATAAGAGATTTATTTTCATAGAAACTAGTTGACACTCTACAACTATTTTTCTTTGTCAAAGGTCCTTTTCCTTCTTCTCATTAGATTAATCCACAACTAACTCATGCTTAAATGTAATTGGGATACTCAAAATTGAACATATATTGATATTTATAGTTCAAGATCAAGTAAAAACATTGATTAGAATTTTTATTCAATGAATCTATGTTGGCATTGAACTTAATATATTTAAACATTTTACCATGTCAGCATGGTGGTTAATTTTTTTCCTCTAGTCTTTTCATATTAAAATAACCACCTTTAGTGCAATTAAAATAATCAGATAATATAATCTCCATAGGTCATGGATTTAAAAATATATATAAAATACCTATATCATATAGAGTTGACTTTCTTTCTTTCATTTTGGGAGGATTTGTCAAATAATATATTACATCAAATATAGATTTTTATCACTTATTTCACTTTCCCTTACTATTGCTTAAGGAAATTGAATGAGATGACTTGCATCATTGTTTTGCATCAATTTTAGGATTCAAATAGACAAGGATGTGTTCTTAATTGACACCTCATTATTGCAATTTTTTCAAGAATAAATAGATCCACCAATAAAAATTATCATTTCACTAAATATTTTACACCATAAGACCTAGTTTAAATTAAAATATGCTCTTCTTTATTGGTCTTAACACGTAATCAATATTTCACATTCTATTGAATCACCCATCACCTATAAATAATGTTCTTTATAAATTTGTTAATATGAAATAAAAATCAAAAGCCAAACATATATCATCCACCACTAGAAAAAAAGTATTCATATTTCTTTGTTGATAAAAGAATGACATGGTGGTGTAAGAGACATGAACATTAAATTCTCTTTGACATGTGGTATATTAAATGGCACACATCACCATTTCTTCTTAGTCTATTATATTTTCTTTTAATTTTTCTACTTATTCTTGATGCAAGGGCCATTGCATTATTATTTCATAGCATGACACATATAAGTTGTTATTTGAACCAATTGTTAATAACTTTTCTTTTGTATCATAATATTATGTGTCTTGTAATGATTCCATTATGATTATAAGTCTATAAAACTTGTAGCAATTGATCATTTATCAAAATATTCTATGGTAAATGGGACCCAAAAAGTAATAAAATAAACCAAACTATAAATGTTGTATGTTGGCCACCTATTTAGGCATTGATCTTATGGTCTTGGCTCATCAGTTTACACTACAATGATAAAAATTCATGAATTGTGTTACCACTTGATCCATGGTGGGTATAATTATTATTATGACCTATATGTACTCACTACATGTGATGTTCCATTTGTATACAATGCTTACTCATTATTACACTTCATCCTTTTTTTCCATTTCAAGATAATTTGAATTTGATATTGCTAAAAAAAAGTGATCTACCTAAATATTTTTCAATCACTTCGCTGGTGTGATAGACTTAATACCATGTTGAAATATAAATGGCCCTAGAAGCACTAAATGTGGCATTTAGTTTGTTGAATCTCATAATCAATGTACTATAAGAATTGGCTCTAGTGTAATAATATTGTTATTGATGTCATTGATATTAGTTATAGAGCCACTAAAAACATCAATATTCATTTTGAAGGCATTGAAGTTAGTGCTAAAGGTATCTATGGTGGTGTTGTAGGGTTGAATATGATGTTAGTATAATAGGTGCAACACTAGGGATTCCAAAGATGATTCATGGTATTAGAATATCTCCTATAAAATTTTTATGAAAATAATAGGTATTGAAGATAAGAAATGTAAAGTAAAAATCCTTGTTTGGCATATGTATTGTTATGTATATATATAGCTTAATCATTAGAATATGTTGATTAAAATATCATACTCTTTTCACAAAGTATTTTACATTTATATAAATTCATTATGTTAAGCATTTAATTCAGTCAATTTTAAAAAATAGAATATTTAAAGTTATGAAAAATTATTGGAATCCTAATATAAGTAGGTGCATCCAATTCCCAAGCTACAAACAAAAGTGAAAAATGGTGTGAATTCTTGAATATATTAATGAAGTAATTTATTACATATAAGCCTAGGTTGATGATCCAAGTCTAGGAGCCACACACTCGAAAAAAAATGGTTAAGTATATGTCCTAGGTGAATTTGAAAAAATAGATACTTCATGATTGTAGAAGATTCCATGAAGATATTCCTATCTATAAAAGAAACATGGTGCATATACATTTCATATTCTTTATTGTATTTTAAGATATGTATGAAATATGTTTTAATCTGTGTAAAAGGTACAAATTAAATGGGAAGGGAAAATAATGTTTTTAATATAAAGGTGAATTTTGATACAATATTCATAAGAGGGTAGTGTGAAAAAAAAAAACCACCATTTCATGTGTTTTGCAATGAATTTACAAGGTGTACCCTCTATTGGTGAGGTAGAATCCCCATTATATATCAAAAATTATACACAACTAAATTGTACTTTCAAAATGATGAAAAATATTATAGATATATGAATACAATATTTGGACATGTATAAAGAATATACACTAAAATATTGATACATGTTAGAATTGCTAGAATCATACAAGTAAATTTTTTTTGGATAAGTTATAAAGTACTATTACAATAAATAAAAGATGATATTGCCATAGATAAACTAAATAAAAATCTATAATATTAGAATAACAATATTTGTCGTCAATTGTTTAACCTAATTTTTACACATCAATAAAGCTAATATTAAATATTAAAATGAATATTGTGACAACTATATTTAGAAATCTTTCACATGGCCTATCTAGTGAATTAGGTGAATCCAAAAATAAGAGTATTCCTTAAAGACAAATAATGGAATAAAAGATGATATTTTTTTAATGTGATATATATATATAGTTTTTAATTGATTATAAAGGATTAATATGGGCCTCACTTGATAGTAGTATTAAAATATCATAACAATTCTGTCAAACCAAGATTTCAACCTAGATTTCCTTCTTAAATGTCAAGGAAATTAACCAATTAAACTCATCTCATTTGATCTTTATCTTAAATATTTTATAAAGTTATAGTTTTAAATTTAAATGCTCCAAAATTTGTATAACTAATTTATATATAAAATTAAGATAATCAAACTTTATATAAAAATTAATAAAATCTTAAAATTAACCAAACTAATTTAGAATTAAATAATTACATTTACATTTAATAAAAAATAAAAACATTAAAATTATAAAAATTAGTTGCATTATATATTTATAATACTATTATTTTTTAATAATTTTATATCTTAAAATAATACATTTCATTGTAATTGGTTAAAGAAAAGAATTAAATTTGACTCCATTTGAAAATTATTATTATTATTTATTTGGTTAGAGTGAAAAACCCCTAGTACAGGGGCTAGGCATTCTCATTCCATTTATGATCCCTGGAAGACTTAGAGCTAAAATTATCAATAGAGGATTAACACACAACCACACACTCCCCCATTTGAAGAGCCAACCACACATAGTTGCAAAGAAGAACCAAACCCCAAATAGTTGTCTTGTAACTTCATTTTAAAATTATAAAAAACACAAAATGATAAATAAAAATGTTAGCTGTGAAAAGATTAAGTATTCCAATCTCAAACACTATTCTAGGAAAGGGGTTTCATATAAAAGATTTTTTTGTTGTCACTTAGGAAACTTTTATAAATTTTGGTTGATTGGATAAAGAAGAAGTATTTTGCCTGTATAAGATATTAAAGTGAGACAGTCCACCTAAAAATACTGGATTATTACCAACTAACTTGTCTTTTTCGAATATTATTTTTAATAATTTGATACAAACTTTTAGTTTCCAGTTAATTTGAGTTTCTTGTGCAATCAGAAAAAACAGCCAGCTTATTACTTGTTCAGTGTAAGGAAGTCTATTGAGTTACTGGTATATAGATTATGCTGTGAAAATGTTTTAAAACATCAAGCAACACAATTTGCAACACCTACTATTCCACAAAACGAGGGAAGATAACAACTTCTAACCAAATAAAGACCAACCACCTTCTATTGAAATTATCGTCATCCTATTAAAAACGAGATGCAAAGAATGGGTGACCATGGAAGAACCAAAGTTGGGATTCCTAATGGTAATAGTCAAAGGAGAATTTATAAATGAATAATAATTCATCTTCTTCTTATCTATTTTAGTTGGTAAGTAGCGGATGATTGTTAGTCGGTTGATGTAAGATTTAATTGACTTTGTTTTTATTTAACAGGTTAAGGTTTATAAAGGTTTTAAGACTGTTGGTCTATGTAAAGGTTTTAAGACTGTTGGTCTATGTAAGATCTAGTTGGCTTCATTTTACTTAAAAGATAAAATTTATAAAAATCTTAAATAACATTGAACCACTACCAGTCAACCAACCTATTGATCTGTTCTATAAAGATAGAAAAAACACGTCTCCCAATATGAATGAGTGCCACAGTTGTTTTCCATGACTTGGTTTAGAAGCGTCCTAAAGTTCATGGATTTTAAGGGTCCTTGGTTTTACGTTGAACTGGTATTTTTTTGAAGTGTGAATTTTCGTTGCAGCAGATTGCAGTGTAAAAGCAGAAAATGCCACCTCATGCCAGTGGAAGTTTGATGCATTTGTTTCACAGCAGTTGGAGGAACAAAAAGCTGTTTTGCATGATCCCCATTCATACAAATCAAGTTGTTATTGACGTTAACAAGTTGGTCTTATCACTGTCACTGCTCGCGTCTTCGTAACTTTTCGTTTCATTTAATCAAAGATTTTTGTTGAAAATATGGTTGTCGGCCATCATTTTCCACGTCAGCTATTAATCAAAGATTTTGTTGACTTCCCACTTGACCATTACTATTAGCAGGTGATACCACTTATACCACTTTAAAGGGTAAAGTAATTTTATGGTTATCTAACGGTGTACAATCTTATCGTCTCTTTGTCAAAGCTGACAATCTTACCATCTTTAATATTTTAACTTTAAAATTTTATTTAAAATTTTATTTAAGAGTTTAAAGTTTTTATAATTTGATTAAATTAAGTTGTTAAATATTTTTTTAATTAATATTATAAGGAAAGTGTAATAGTTTGAGTTTTGGTCCTTTTACAAAGGTTTAAAGTTCAAACCAAATAGGATGGATGGTAGTACCCGAGTGTTTCGTCGACTTACTATTCCAGTTCAATGCCCTGGAGGGTAGGGGTCTTGTTGATTTGGTCTAACCCAACAAGCCAGTATTCCCTTTGGTAGCAGCCAAGTGTTTGAGTAGCTGCCCCATGAGTGTTTGGGGTCTTGTTGACTTTGTTTAATCTAATGGACTAAAATTTATAGTTTTTTTTGGGGGGATTTTGTTGACTTTGTCTAACTGAGTGGGCTAGGATTTATAGTTGCCCCATGAGTGTTTGGAGCTCTTGTTTACAATTAATTATTCATGTTAGGAAACCAAAGTTTATATATCTTTAAGTTCTTATTAAAGAGACTAAAGTTTAAATTACAATAAGGATGACACTAGTTATGCCCCTTATACTTCATATCTTGCTTTAAAAAAAAAAAAATTATGGGTATACTTAAATTTTTTTGTTCTTAAATTTGATGTTGAGGGATGCCCAATAGTGAATGATGTGTGTAGGGGTTTCTTACACTAACCTAATCAAAAAGAAAAAAAATTGATGCATGGTTCGGGCTTTGGCTCTTCTTGAGGGGGTGAGTGTGTGTTAGGCTATCGAGGGCTAGGTGGATTGTTAAGTGCTTGTTTGGCCAGACATTTACCAAGAAGACATCTAGGTTCAAACCTCATGGGCAGTCTATTGACAAAGGAAGTAGTCTGATTTAAATTCTCTAAATGCATGTTAGACCAACAATGACAGTATTGCCCCAAGTTACTAAAAGTAGTGTGGTTGTGACCAACTCTCCTATGTAACCAAAAAAATATATAAACTCATCTCTTACCCTTATAATGACAGTATTACCCCTATTTACTAAAAGTAGTGTGGTTGTGACCAACTCTAATATGTAACAAAAAAAAATATAAGATCATCTCTTCCCCTTATGAGAGGTCATGGTAGGATGGGGATGCCCAGCCATGAGCATCAATAGTAGGGGATTCTCACACTATCCTAATTTAAAAAATAAAAAGTAAAAAACATTGTAAGTTGTTTAAAATTAAATCATTTATTTTATTTTATTATTATTTTTTAATATACATTTAAATTTAAATTTTGTATATTAATAAAAAATTAAATAATATATAAATATATATATATATAAAAGAATTAAAATTAGAAAAAAAATTAATAAGAAAAAGATTGAATTGTTTATATTAGTAAAATTAGAAAGTAAAATTTAAAATTATATAACCCAAGTGTTGTAGGTGAGTTGGAGAGGGTAGGACAATCCTTCAAGGAGTCCTTGGTTCGAATCTCCACCCTACCAAATGTACATTGAGTAAAGTCCAATTGATACTACCGGTATGATCAGGGGACTCCGGTGTTGTAGGTGAGTTGGAGAGGGTAGGGCAATCCTCCAAGGAGTCCTTGGTTCGAATCTCCACCCTACCAAATACACATTGGGTAAAGTCCAATTAATACTACTGGTACGATCAGGGCCGGGTGCGATTTCTTAGTGATTTTGATGGTGTAGAACCTCCTGGTCATGGTTTCTCAGACCAAGGCGGCCCCGCAAGGGGTTTTTCTCTGTAAATTAAAAATAAAAATAAAATTATATATATTGTTTTAGTTTTACTTCAATCAACTCTTAGATAAGTCTAACAAATAACATTCATAAATATTTTACTTTTTTTTATTTGTGGAAAACATCCCAAAAGGGATGCCACTTTCGGGTAAGACCCAAGGAGGCAAGGGTATCCATTCCGCCAAAAACGCCCAGGACTCGGACCTGGCCTACCACCTTTGACATACTCAAGGAGCAAACAAACACACAAAACCAAATTAAAAAAAGTAAATAACAACAAAAATAATAAAATAAAATAAAAAACATGCTCCTTGAGTGTGTCAAAACCAAAAGCACAACCAAACACGCACAATAAGATAAAAGAAACCACAACACAAACCACATAGAAAAACACAAGAACCACATAACAAAACACAAACAAGACAAAAACAACGAGAACACTACAAAGACATAACCCAAAAAAACATGAAAAATAAACACAACCAAAACCTAAAAAATAAAATAAATAAAATAAAAATAAAAACAACCAACAACGAGACAATAAACAAAAACAAAAAACATAGAAAACACTCACACATAAAAAAATGAAATAACACAAACAAAGAGAAACCCAAGAACAAGAACAGAAAAAAACACAAGAACAATAACAAAAAACATAAAAAAAAAAACAAAACAACAAAAACACAAGAACAACAAAAAACAACACAAAGAACACAAAAACAAAACAAAACAAAAGAACCCACCCACCTTAAAAAACTAAACAAAAAAACAAAGAAGACAAAAGAAAAAAAAATGAACAAAACAATGACCTATCTAGACCGAGAAGACTATTAATGCAAGAATCAACAGAGGAAACAAAATAAAGAATAGAATGAGCTAGGGAACTAAAAAAACTGAATGAACCAAAGAGAAACAAAAAAAAAAACAAGAAGAAACTAGGTACCTTCAGAGCTGGAGCCATCCAAAGAAATGATAGAAAGAAGAGCTTCCCTAATTTGAGAAGCCCACCATATAGGAGGGTGGCCATAACAAGTAAGATCACCTTTGTCCAAAGCCCAATTAGCTAAAGCATCAGCACTCTTGTTTTGATCTCCGACCACATGATTGTAATCAACTTTCAAAAATCCCATCTGGATTAACTGAATCTTCTCAATAATTCTTTTTATTCTCCAATCCACCTTATGATTCTTAGAAGGAGTCTTCAAGAGATTAATCATAAGTTGAGAGTCGGACTCAACTAACACCTTTTCCCATCCAACCTTAGTAGCCTCCTGAAGGCCTCTAAGGATACCATACCCCTCGGCAAGGTTATTGGAAAGAATACCCAAATTCTCGGCAAAAGTAAAAACCAGGGAGCCATCCGAAAGTCTACCAATTCCTCCCACATCTGGCTTTTCCGGGGTTCCCTCTAGAGGCTCCATCGGTATTGACTTTTCCAAAATCCTTAGGAGGAGGTTGCCAATTTCTAGTCCTATCCATCTTACTAATACTCACATTCCCTTTAAGTTGGTTGCCCTTAGAAGGTTTAATCTTCAATCTTTGCATCACTTGATCCCATCTTTGGTGGGAGTTTTGGGGGTGATTAAGGAGTTGATGGACTGATTCAACTAAGTTGGCTATGGTCTTTTGCCAAATATAGTGAATATCCTTCCTATCTTGATTAAAAATTTGGTTGTTCCTTTCATTCCAAATATTCCAAAGAAGAATGGTAGAACCCATCCAAACTAGCTGCCTAATAAAATGATCAACACCCTCTTGATTAGGCCAATCCCTCCAAAGCTGTTCAAAAGTGAAAAAATTGGACCACTTTAAGCCAAGTAAAGTTGCCATTCTCCTCCATAGCTCAGAGGCTAAAGTACACTCAATAAAAATATGGTTGATATTTTCTACATTCTCTTCACACATTTCACATCTAAAAGGGCCATGAAAACCACGCTTCATAAGTTGCTCACCGGTAAGCACCCTACGATGCAATAAAAGCCAATTAAAGAACCTCACCTTAGGCCAGAGCTTTTGAGCCCACAATTGAGAAAATATGTCGAAAGAATGGTTGGGATTATTATGGCATAAGGTCAAATAACCTTGAGCAACTGAATACTCACCCTTAGTAGTGTTGTTCCATCCAAAACAATCTTTTTCATGGGACCAAGAGAGGGATCTCATATGAAGGATGCCTTGGATATCTTGTCTTTGCCTTTCTAGGATTTGAATAGGCCAGTCCTCAATAGGGATCCAATATCTACCAACCTTTGAATTACCGGTATGGTACCGATAGTAATTAGCCACCTTTATCCAATTAGCTCGGTGAAGCTCCTCCATCCAAGGCCTCCAATCGGGAAGCCGAGTTATCAAAGGCTTGTGACCATCCCAAGAATCTGTCCAAAAATTTGCATGTTGACCATTATGAATGATCCAAAATAATTTTTTCTTTATCAAATCCTCACCAGTCTTAAGAACTGCTAAAATGGGAGAACCTTTGGTAGGAAGTTGATAGCGAACAAGGTCTTCAGGACTTTTGTTCTCGGCATATTTAGCATGGAGATTATTGGCCCAAAGAGCATTGGGGTTATGCAACATCCTCCAATATAATTTAGCAGCTAAAGCTTTGTTGTTATTAATTGAAGACCGGAATCCTAACCCCCCTTCACTCTTAGGAAGACATAAAGTATCCCATTTCACCAAGGCCCATTTTCTTTTCTCCTTAGTACCACTCCAAAGGAAACGATGACTGATTTGATCCAATTCTCGAAGAACAGCCTTTGGGATATTCAAAATGGAAGAAACATAAATAGGAATAGCTTGAAGGACTGATTTTACCAAGGTGATTCTACCCCCAGAAGAAAGCCACTTGTTGGTCCACTTTCCAATTTTCTTCTTGACTTTGTCCAACAACCAATTCCAATATTTATTTTTCTGCCTTTGAATATTTATGGGAATACCTAAATAAGTGATTGGAAGAGAGGTCTTCTTATATCTTAATTTATCCAAGACCATGGATTCCTGTCTAGCGAGCGAGTGAAAGAAAATAACTTTAGATTTGTCTTCATTGATCAAGCGCCTGATAGCCTTAGAAAAATAGCTAATGATTTGCTTAATATTAGAAGCTTCCTTAAGCGTAGCTTTACCTAAAAGGGTAGAGTCATCCACAAATTGAAGATGAGAGATAGGTCTAGCTCCATGAGCAATGGTAACTCCCTCAAGGGTTTTGTTTTCCCTCTTTTTGGTTATAGTCCTACCCAAGCATTCAACAAGAATGATGAATAAATAAGGGGATAGCGGGTCACCTTGCCTAATACCTCTGGAAGCTGGGAAAGACTGAGAAGGCCTGCCATTGATAAGAACTAAGTAGGAAACTGAAGAGATACATCCCATAATCCAATCCATCCAATCCTTAGAGAAACCAAATTGCCTCAAAACTTTGATAAGGAAGTGCCAATCCACTCTGTCATAAGCTTTGGATAAGTCTAACCGGATGAACATAGAAGGAGAATTTTGCATATCCATGGAATGGATGGCTTCCTGAGCAAGAACTATCTCATCTACTATTTGACGTCCTTCCACATATCCCCCTTGCTCTGGGGAAATAATCTTATGCAAAAGAGGCTTCAACCTTTACTGCCATGATTTTAGTAATAATTTTGAGAAGAACATTACATAAAGCAATAGGTCTAAAAGCTGAGATATGATCAACCTCTTGAGCTTTTGGAACAAGAGTAATATAAGTTTTATTGATAACCTTCAAAATTTCTTTGGATTTCCTGGCTTCTTCCACCACCTCTAATAAATCAACATGAAGGATATCCCAGAACTCTTGGTAGAACTCAATAGGAAAACCATCAGGACCTGGGGTTTTCCCTTTTTGCATTTTAAAAACTACTTGTTGAAGCTCATTGATAGTAACAGGAGCAGTCAAAATAGAGTTCTCCTCAGAAGTGATAAGAGAAGGGATTGCTTGAAGAACATTTTGTTGTGAAGCTGAGTCAAGAGGAGTAGCGGCAAAAATATTGGAAAAGTAATCAACAACAATAGAGTTCATGCCATCCCAAGTATAAACAACATCTCCAGAATCTGATTTTAAGGAAGAAATAAAGTTGTGAGATCTTCGAGCTAGAAGAGATTTGTGGAAGAAATTTGTGTTTCGATCTCCTTCTTTGAGCCATTGAATTCTAGATTTTTGCTTCCATAAGATTTCTTCTCTTTTTTCCCATTCCTCTAACTGAGTTGTGAGTTTAATTTCATCTGCACTTCTCTTCTCTGTGAGGCCATCTAAACGGATTTTCTTATTCAAATTTTCAAGATGAGCAATAACTTCATGTTTTTTTTATGAACATCCCCAAACTCTTTCCAGTTCCAAGTCTTGATTTTGGATTTAATGTATTGCAGTCTTTTGGCAAAATAGAACATCTTAGTCCCATGCCTAGGTTTACCTTCCTTCCACCATTGTTGCACACGAGGTCTGAAGGAAATGTCTCTAAGCCACATTAATTGAAAATGAAAAGGAGAGAAACTCACATTGGTTTTCCACATTTCCACCATGGCTGGCCAATGATCCGAACCAGCATTATTAAGAGTCTTCACTTTAGGAATGTGACCATGGATTAAGAAATTTTCAGAGAGCAAAAACCTATCCAATCTCTCCATTATACAAGCTAAGCCTTGCCTTATGTTAGACCAAGTCATAAGGCCATTATCCAGTTGGATATCCACAAGATGGAGGTTTGCAATATATTCGCTCATGAGGTCAGTACTTTTGTCCAAATTTCTATTTCCCCCCCTTTTCTCATCCAGAGAGAGGATGGTATTGAAATCTCCTCCGATCAAGATCCAAGCTTTAGGAAAATGAGAGATAATATGAGTAATATCCTTCCATTGTCTTCTTTTTTCCTCCAAAGAAGTCGGGGCATAAACGTAATGTCAGAGCATAATCTGGTTGGAATGTCTACTTTGAATAGCTATAGCCAACAAACCCCAACTGCCAACCATATGGTGAATAACTACCTCTTTTGGGTCCCAAAGACAAGCAATGCCACCCGAAGTCCCTTGGGAGCTGAGGGAAACCACTTTTCCAGCTGGCCAAATTTCTATGGCAATTAAGTCCATATCCTCCATTGACATCTTTGTTTCTTGAAGGAAAACAAGATGTGGATGATTTATCTGAATCATTCTTCTAATTTCATTTTGTTTTGAAAGACTCCCTTTGAGTCCTCTAATATTCCAAGTGATGATCTTCATTAATACCAGGGCTAAAAATGTTGGGAAGGGCATTAATCTTACCTTCCTCTACAAGCTTTTCACCTTCTTTTACCATATGATATTGATTGGTCTTGCGACCTACTTTTTGATTAGAATCCATCTTCAATTTTTTTTCCCTATTTCTTGACTTATTCCAATTGAATCTGAGATGGCTTCTAACCTTGAAGAATGCTCATACATAGCCAAAATTTTACTAGATGGTTCAATGGAGTCTATATTGGGACCTGCATTATTTGAAGTTTTGACATTTGAAATATTGTTTTTCTTGTGTAAATTTTCTCCTTTTTTTCTGTTGAAAACCTTTGATTTGTTGGTTTGTCTCCGAGTTCTTTCCTTCATATTTAAATTGTGTTTCTAAGATTTTAGTTTCCATTATTTCCTCTTCCTCACTTGGGACATCATTTGTGGAAAGGATTTCAAACATATTAGCAAATGACTTTGATTGATCCTTCATTACTGGTTTTTTTTAGTGTTCTTCTTCTTAGGTATTTGGAAACCTGCTGAGTTTATATCTTCTTTCTTTTGATCAGGAATTTTATTTGGGCAAGCACTGGCCAAATGACCATATTCATGGCAAATTCTACAATGAAAAGGAATGTTCTCATAGTCCACTACTTGCTCCCAAGTGTCTTCCCCAAATTGTAATGTGATATTTTTAGGTAGGGGTTTGTCAAAATCCATTAAAACACAAATTCGAGCATAAATAATATGTTCAAAATTTTGAGTACAATCAGCGAGTCATCATAAAAGTTCCTAAAGAGTTTCCAATTGAAGAAAAAATAGTAGGATTCCAAAATTCAATAGGGAGGCCAAAGAGTCTAACCCACACGGGAGCTATAGAAGGCATCTCTTCTTCGGCTTTAAATTTAGTATGCCGGGGCTTCATGAAAAGCCCTGCCCTTCCAAAAAACCAAGGACCCCCTTGAAAAGTTTTCTCTCTATCTTCATTATTAGCAAATAAAACAAGAAAATAACCATTTGGATAAGTAGAGATTTGTAACTCACCTTTAGTTTTCCGACTTTTTGCAGCCCGGACTTTGAAAGCGAGATAGACTCGGACGAAAACCCACGAACCGACAAATTAGTCCTCTTTTTTCCAAATCTTCAATGCCGAGTCTGAATGTTACCCATATCAAGCTTAACAATAGGAGTTCCATCAGCTGCTTTAAGACATCCTGACTCCGTTTTCCTGGGATCAATCTTAGGCATTCTTAGAGGTTTATGAGAAGCCCTAATATTGATATTAGCATTGGGATGAGGCTGTCCACCATGAAGGGCATCCCTAAAATTCATTTTTGGGACTGAGTCTTCAAAATTCTTACCCTTGATAGGGGTTTTCACGGTAGAATTATTTTGTGGGTGCACCTTAGCACCAGATTCACTTGAGATATGAGCCATTTTTTGATCAACTGCTTGAAACTTATTTCGTGGTCTCTTTAATCCTTGCCCTAGACGCCGTGGAAAGGTATGGTTTTCACTTTTCTTTTGTGCAGCAAATTGGAAGCCGTTGTCACTCAAGTTCACGGTATGATCTGTTGAAAGACAAATTTCTAACCCATCTTGTATCCCCTGCAACATTTCCTGCTAAAATATTGAGCATAAACCACAAAAATATTGGCCGCTAGGGCCCGAAGGCCCTAAAAACCAACCTCTGGAGCTGCTTGCACTCAACCGAGATGAAACCCTCGCATAGCCGCTTGCCAAATATATCGTTCACACATAGGGATGCGCTAGGATCTGTGTTGCTCCAAATGATATGAAAATTGGTGGAGACGTTCTAGGGTTTTTCAGGCATCTACCCTCAAAATTTCAGCTCAATCCGAGTTCGGATGAGTGAGATATGGCCAAAACGAGTTCGGCAGTTTGGGCAGTCCTGCGAAAAACGTCTCATAAATATTTTATTTTGAAGAGATGTTTTATGATGTATTTTTTTCTTAATACACACTAGCATCTCCATGGTTTGAATTTGTGTCTTCTAGATGAGAGACTAAAGTTCCACCATTGAGATGTCCTACACAAACTTTATGTTATATTTAAACACTTAATTTTCACTAATTTAAAAAAAAAAAAGTGTATTATGTATATTAGTAAAATTATAAGGTAAAAATTAAAATTATATATACATATTATTGTCTACTTAATTTTTTTTTATATAATACTTCGTATACACATCCACCATGAGAATTGAACCCAGGTCACATCACCGATAATGCTAGTGGCATCCTTGTATGATCAAAGGTCGAGCGCGACTTTCTTAGTGATTTTGACGATGTAGAACATCCTAATCGTGGTTTCTCATACCAAAGCGGCCCCCAAGGGGTTTTTCTCTCTAAATTAAAAATAAAAAAATTAAAATTATACATACTACTTTAGTTTTACTTCAATCAACTCTTAGATAAGTCTAACAAATAACATTCATAAATATTTTACTTTGAAGAGACGTTTATGATGTATTTTTTTCTTAATACACACTAGCATCTCCATGGTTTGAATTTGGGTCTTCTAGATGAGAGACTAAAGTTGCACCATTGAGATGTCCTACAAAGACTTTATGTTATATTTAAACACTTAATTTTTCACTAATTTTAAATAAAGGTTGTATCATGTATATTAGTAAAATTATAAGGTAAAAATTAAAATTAAAATTATATATATATATATATATATATATATATATATAGTCTACATAATTGTTTTTTATAATACTTCTTATACACATCACCATGGGAATTGAAACCGGGTCACATCACCAATAATGCTAGTGGTGTCCTTGCGATAGATCCCACACACGAGGATTCTACTTTAATTTTACTTTAATTAACTCTTAGATAAGTCCAAAAATTATCAATTATAAAGATATAATTTTTAAGGTATATTTTATGTTGTATTTTTAATACACATTTGCATTTCCATTATTTGAATTTAAGTCTTCTAGATGAGAGGTTAAAGTTGTACCACTGGGAAGTCCCGCAAAAACTTTATGTTATATTTAAACATTTAATTTTCACACTAATTTTATATAGATTGTTCATATTATAATAGATGAGGCAAATAATACTAAATATGTATATGTTTTGTCCTTTAAGTTTTATATATAAAAGAGAGGCAATTAATTTAAAGATATGCATCTCAAAATAAAAATAAAAATTTCATCTATGTTCTGAGAGAAAAAATGATCGACTATTTAACCTTCATTTATTTTTATTTTAAGAAAAAGTTATATTATATTAATTCATTAACCGAAATATTACAATATTTTGGTGCTAGCGTTGTCCACCATCTAAAAACAAATTGAGATGGATTAGAAGTAAAGCATCCATAACTTAATATACATAAGAATAGAATCTAATATCAACAAAAAAGACTATAGCTATATCTTGCTATGCAATACACCAGATATCAACATTCATATGTGGGAGAGTCGGTTATAAGAATAAATTTTGGGCATGTCTTCCATGATTTCTTCTAAAGTCTTCAAAGAAGAAAAATAAATAATCAAAACATGAACCTACTTATCATTGTTAATTACCTTCTTCTTAGTTTTTTGTTGGACCTTCTGAAGATCTTGAATTATATGAGAAAGTTGATGAAGTCCGTCAATAACATCTCGAGGTTGGAAGGTCCATAGACTTGGGAATAAATGCATCCCACATGTAATAAGAGATCAAAGGTCAAGTTTGCCAAAACTATATCCCATGGAGGAGCATATCCAGTAAACACATTTTTGCATCTATACTTCCAAATGTGCTTGAGAAGGATGTGTCTAAAAACATCCTAGAGTTTTGGGCACTGATCCAACTGAGAAAAACAAAGCAGAGAATGATTCCAAGATCTAGTGAAATAGGGAAAAATAAAAGAGTAGAAGACATCCCAAAACTGCTTAGCCATGCCACAAAACCAAAACAAGTGAATAAGAGTTTCTAAAGCATTACAAAAATTGCATTGAGGGGGAATATGTAAAATCGCAGCCAAAATTTCAAAAGTTGGACATTTTTTATGCAAAATTTGCCATCCAAGAAGTTGAGTTTTTGATTCAATAGGAGATTTCCAAATTTGAGTAGCAAGAAACTACCATTGGGCATTGGTAAAATTCACTTGCCACTTGACATTGAGCTTAGAGTCTAAATAAGGGGGACACATAAGATTTTTGTATAACCAACTAGAAGTAATGGAAGATATTCTATGACCATTAAGCCATCTCTAGTCATTCCAAATATTATGGGTAGTTGTTCCCAAATTCATAAGGACCTCACAAGGGATGGAAGCCACAATTAAACCATAAGACTATTTGAACCTAGAGGGAAGGGAGCAATAGTTGCATATTTGGTTCCAAGTAAGAATTGAGCAGCGACTCGGATCCCAGATATCTCTAATTCTATTATTTCTTTTCTTCAAAAAAGCTAGACCATGAATAGCATTGCTTAAAGCTAAAGGTTTATCATTATGGAGGATACGTTTATTCCACCAAAGATTATTTAGACCAATGCTCAGACCATGTCTCAAGGAGTTATACTTTCAAGCCAATAAATGAGAAACTGGTTGCCAAGCTTTCCAGTTTTGGATAACTGAAATAGATCCTTTAACTGTAAAATAAGGCACATTAAGGACCTTATCCTCCCAAGGGGTTTCTTTCCATTTATCTTTGTGAGTAGCTAGAGATATTCTATAACAAAATAGGTATTTTCAATTTTCATCACCAATAATGGCTCTAGCAACCCATTTTGTAGCCAAAATTTTACTTTGGGTAAGAGGATCAATGATGTCTAGACCTCCTAAAGCCTTAGGTTGAGTACAAATTTTTCAAGATATGGGTGTCATACCCACCTCCCCATCCCATTTAGTCCATAAAAATTTATGAATGGCCTGAGTTAATTTATTATAGGCTACCTTGGGGGCCATCCAAAAATAGGAGTAATAAACATGAGAGGTTGCCATAATTTTATTTGCAACTTGAATTCTTCCTACTAAGGAAAGAAATCGCACTGGACAAGCATTAAGTTTTTTTTTTTTGAAGTCTTTCCATAACCCAATTCCACATATCCTTAGGAGATATATTAATCCCAAAGGGAATTCCCAAATAAAGCATAATCATACCATGAGGGATGATCTTCCACTCAATTAAGGAGTTGCATCCACGAGGAGAGGAAGAGGTATAAAGGAATTTAGTTTTAGAATCATTAATATGAGAACCAAAAACATCACAAAATGATTGAACAATATCTTTAGCCGTTTCCACCTCTTGATGGGTATTTTGAAGAAAAATAAGGGAATCATCAGCAAAAAGAGAGTTAAGATCATGCTTATCTCCAGGCTGCTTAATACCTTGAATGAGGCCAACAAAATGAGCCTTATGAAGAAGATAACCAAGAGCATCGACAACCAAAACATACAAAAAAGGAGCAAGGAGGAAACCTTATCTGATAGACTGTTAAAGAGGGAAGGATGGGGAAAGAGCCCCATTCACCTGAACACAAGTTGAAGCATCACCAAAGAGCATACCAATTTGATTACAAAATTTTGGACCGAAACCAAGCCAAGAAAGCATACTAAGAATAAAATCCCATATGATTCTATCATAAGCTTTGTCAAAATCTAACTTAACCAAGAGGGCATCTTGATTAGAATCGACAACCCATTGTGAAGTTTCGTAGGCCTTCATAAGATTATCTAGAATATAACGACCTTTAAGAAAAGAAGATTGTTCAGGGTGAACAATCACTTTAGAAAGATTTTTTATTTTTAAATCTATAACTTTAGCTATGATCTTGTAATAAATATTAAGGAGGGTAATAGGTCTCCAATTGGAGATTTGGTTACGATCTATACTTTTAGGAATAAGCTTGATAAGCCTTGTATTGATATAATCTCCAAGGTAATTGTTATTAAGAGTTTCCAGATAAACGTGATGAAGATCAGAGGAAATAATATGCCATTTTTTTTTATAAAACTCCACTGGAAGCCCATACAAGCTAGGAGCTTTGTCATTCTTCATGGAAAAAAGAGTAGTTTGTAGATCATTCACAGAGAGAGGATATTCAATTTGATCCCAAATAATGGGGTCTACTAGGATGGTAATATGATCTTGCATGTATTCCATTAAGATACATTAGATTTCATCCCATGGGTGGTAAAAATTTGAAAGAAATGAGCTACAAAAAGATTCATGATCTCTTTAGAGTCAGAAATAAAATGACCTGAAGGGTCATCCAACATAGTGATCCTTTTTTAAATATTTTTATGTCTGAGGTAGTAAAAAAAATTAGTTCCCTTGTCTCCTTGGGAGATCCAATTGAGGCAAGACTTAACATTTGCCTCTCTAGCACGGTAAGACTCATAAAATCTAGCCTAATTTTTAACATTATCTAGATTGCATTGAATAACAGTGTTAGTAGGGTCTTTATAAGCATGAAACGAAGATGAGAGATATCCTTATGAAGGCAAATCTATTGAATCTTCTTCCTCATAGCAATAGAGCACCTATACATCTAAGGGAAGAAATTGTATTGGAAATCGCTATTTCAAACCATTTGATACAACCAGTATTACCAGTTGGTCTAGGAAATCTATTCTAGACATGCTCTACAAGGTGACAACAGGTATGATTTTCAAGGTGGGATACATTTAATTTAAAATGAAGTGACATGGAATTAAGAGAGATAGAGTAAGTTTGGATAGAATACAATATGGGGAGGTTATAAGGAAAAATAGTGTGAGAAAATATGCGAACTTGCTCGTGGATGGATAATTTATCTAGGAAATAATTACTGAAATAAAATCTATCCAGACAAACAAGCTTCCTAGTAGAACCTTGACGATAGTTGGACCACGTAAACTAGTTATCTCTATGAGAGGAGGCTTTACCAAAAAGAGGGTCATGCACACTTATATGATTACGACAAAACAACCAACTACCAAATTCATCATTAGAAAGGGGTCTACTACCAGTCCAACTTTTATCACTAGGATTCTCAATCATATTAAAGTCACCTCCAAGGATTCATTTTACAAGAGAGATATAAACAACTAACCATACCCAAAGGGTTATATGACTAGGAGGGTCTTTAGAAGCATAGATAGAACAAAATCCAATAACTGGAGAGTTAAGAGCCAATCTAACCCACACACAATGATGACCAGGGGTATCACCATGGTCTAGAATAGCATAACAAAGAGACTTGGCTATGGAAAGGGCAGCACCTCATTTACCATTAACATGATAATTAGTAAAGGTAGATGCATATGCACCACCAATGATATCCAAACAATGGGTAATAGTGTGACCAGTGACTTTCAGTTCTTGAAGGAAAAAAACAAAAATATGATTTTCAACAACTTTTCGTACTTGAAACTTACGGTATGGGAGGGAGATCTCCCTAACATTCTAGGATAGAAGATTTAAATTCATGAGGGGTGATCTAGAGGCTGCTCAACCTCATGAATTAGAGCTTGGAAAATGTTTTCACTAACACTAGGTGGTACATTAAGTTAGAATAACTTTTATCTATGTAAGGTATGGGCATAAGTAGCTGCTTGGTGTCTTATTTGGGACAAATGATATTTATTTTTCAATAAGTTTACCTTTTATTTAAGGTTAATTTTTTAGATTAAATAAGGGTTTATAAGTGAAGGAGATAAGTATTGCACAATAATTATAATATTAATCTATTAGAATTAATTAGATTTTAATAAAAATAATACGTGTATTATTTGAAAAAAGAAATTGTCTCGTATATGGCTTTGTTAAAAAAATTGTGCATTATTTTTGTTTCTAGTGAATATTTTTTATAAATAAATATTATTATAATAAAGTTTAAAAAAAAAAAAAATTATTAAGTGTGATTTTTATTTTAGGTTTAATTTATTTTTCTTATGTTATTTTACATAATTTAATTTTATGGTCTATACATATTTATTATATGGACACTTTATCAATATGTATCATCCATTTTTATAATTGCTTTTATTTTTTCCCTTCGTTTCTTTCGTAATTATTTTTTTGGAAATCCACATTGTGGTGGAAATTAAAAGAAGAAAAACATTTTCCTTGAACATTTGAAACTTTTATTTAGTATATATAATTCATATGTTTTGAATTAATTTTGCTTCTTTAAGTTTCATAGAGATTAAGATATTAGTTATACTAAATCCTTTTACAAAATATAATAATATTTACACCTTTTTATTTTTCTTTTTAATAAAGGGATAAAAATTTATTGATAAAAAGTCTGGATTACAGAGTACAACTGAGCTTCCAACCAGGACTCAAATAAACAGCCAAACAGGCTAAAAAAACTAGACTAGAATGACACCTGGAAAAGACAACAAGAATAAACCACATTAAGTTTGTACATCCTTGTGGATCAACTCCCATAGGCATTGAGAGTCCCCAGATGGGAGAATCTCCCAATTATCGATACTCCAGGGATCCAGCAGCTCAGAAGCCCTTTTGGCCAAGTAATCAGCAACCACATTCCATTCCCTTGGAATGTGTACAAAGGATATAAATTCGAACTCTTCACTCATTCTGAGAATATGAACGGCTACAAAGGCCAAATTCCAATTAACTTCCTCCACCCTTTTACTGTTTAAAATATTAACCACAATTTGAGAGTCAGAATCATAGATAATCCTATGCTAGCCAAGATAAAACCCCCTCCGCAAGGCCTTAAGAATTGCAAGATCTTCCATAAAATTGTTGGAGTGAACACCTTTATAAATGGAAAAGAAAAAACTGACACCACCAGTAGAATCTCTCCTAACACCGCCAATGCCAACATGTCCAAGATTACCCCTGGACGATCCATCAGTATTAATTTTTAAAACTCCTCTAGGGGGTGGCCTCCACCTACCATATCTCCTAACCTTCTTGCTGAGTTGAGGAACCCTACTAGGGTAGAAGATTTCACACCATCCCCAAAGAGACCAAGGGCTTGATGTACCTTCTCCTCCCTAGAATCCAAAAGAGGGTCCACATCACATTTGCTATGGATGGTTTCCTAAACCATATATAGGATCCTTTTCCAGATCTATTGAACAGCCAAATAACTGCCCTGAAATATCCGCTGGTTCCATTTGAGCCAAATTTACCAGATGATGCAAGAAGGGCCCAAATTCCAAGCCACCCGAAGGAAGGGGTTCTTTGCCGGAGGTCTACCCAGACTACTCCAAAACTCCACTAGGGAAAGCACATGAAAACATGGATGGTTATAGGTGCTCCACCAATGGTGCCAAATGTCTCTTACAAAGGAGCATTGGAAAAATAAATGATAAGAGTCATCCTCATTCTTACTGCAAAGGACACAAAAAGAGGGACCCTAAAATTCTCTCTTCCTCACATTATTCCAAGTGAGGCATTTATTACGAGTGAACCATTATACAACAACCTTTTCAATCAAATTTATCCTGCTTTCAACTTCTAGCAATGGCCATCGCTTCCACCCCTACTCCAAAGTTCATGAACCTTTATTGCACTTTAATTTTAGATTTGTTAACAACCCCAGGTTTAGAATTTTCATGGTTAGATGATGTAGGTTTGAAAAAATTTGTTTCAAAACCACTTTTCAAAATTGATAAAGTCCTCCTACAACATATGATAGTCAGTTATGACCATGACAAGGCCACAGTAGAAATGAAAATACATAATAGAAATATGTTGTTCACCATCACGCCTATCGACATTAAGAGATTGATATATCTTCCTTTTTGTGATTGTCCTCTAGTGTCAATGAAGTTTTAGTTGTCTCTAGATGATAAAGGATACCTCAATAGAACGTACAATCTCGAATCAAAATATTTGGTAGGTATAATTCTTGTTACTTAGATTCTATTAATATTCAAAATTTCAAATTTGGAAATTGCTATTTTTTTTGCAGCTTCCACCACCAAGATAAAAAGAGGGTTAACAATCATCGATGTTAACCATACAACTCTGAAGATCATTATTGAGTTCTTCTAGGAAATACTGATTCTGCTTAGAAGATAAAAAATCGTGTATTGGGCACTAGCCTATGTTGCTCATTGTGAGAAGCATGAGAGGTTCGATTGGTGCACATATATTTCAGATTTGATTAAGGCTGAGTTGCATGGCATGCAATTACAAACTAGTAATACACATCCCATTGTGGGCACCATTAATTAAATTTTAGCACTTTATTATGAATTTTTTCATAATTTGCAAAATATTCCTATACCAATTGTAGTTCATGCAACACTACAAGCCATTGCCATGACACTAGAGGAATTGAAGGTAATAAGTGCATCTTTGGCCATGAAATAGTATTTTATATTTTAGAATATTTTACTTTTTTAATTTTTATTTTCATCTAAATGTAGGGTAGGGTTGCCACAACAAGGAATATACAAGATGCTACCATGAGGGAATACATACCAGAACAAATTGGTCATTTTGAAGATATTGGATCAGAAGTATCACCATTGTAGAGGTTGCTTAAAAATTTAAGACAAGATACTTCTCCAGGGGGTTCTCATACACCTATGTTTACACAAAATGAGAAGGATGAATCTAGTGCGGTTATCCCCTCCCCCATAGACACCCAAATTCAACACATTTTATCATATTCAGGTAATCAATGTGTATTTACTTTGAATTAAGATTTTTTTCTATTTTATTTTGTGAATAATTCTAACAAAAAAAATTGATTGTTTTTAGTCACCTCTCAAAAACAACCTATAAAAATGAGAGGTCATTTACCTCCACCGCTTCCACCACAACCACCACTTCCACCATATCCATTGCTTCCACCGAGAGGTCATATGCGGGTTGGAGGTGGAAAACAAATTTTTCACAGAGATCACGGGGGTAGCACCCAGTTTTGGGCATGGGTTCTCACAGATATCATAGGTTTCAACGCCAATTTCTAGGTATGGGTGGTCATATTTTTCATTTAACACAACTTCACAAGCACCATAAGTTTCAACTATGAGATTGGATAATATCCCACTCGATGATGAGTTTTTGTTGTAGGGAAACATTTTAGACTTCAAGGCAATGAATGTGCTTCATGATCCACAAGGTGAAGCAAAACAAACAAAATACCCTATAGCTAAGCATACATCATTACCATATCCTTAAGGAAATGATCCTCATCCTCAAACTGAGGATGACATTGTAAATGTTGATAAGATGTTTTAATGATTGAAAATACTGAAGCAATCATAAAAAAGGTTGTTCTTAGATATTTGCAAGTGATAAAGGATTGGGAATATCAGGCCAAGGTCCTTATAAAGAAAATTAATGCCTGGTATAGAAATTTTACAAAAAGAGATTCAATTTATTCTTTGGTTCAGTATGAACCAGAAAAACTTGGTGGCCTGCTACATTAGACCGCATAAGGATTAGTGAAGTTAGATGTTGTTTATTATGATGATGTTTTAAATATTATGGTTAGTAGATTAGAGAATATTAATGCTGAAGCCCAAGCTTTTTATAACCAATGGGTTTTCGATAAGAAAAAAGTTGTAGTTGCTAAAGTTGCAAGGGATGTGAATGAGGTAGGAAAATGTTTTTTATGTTTCAATTTTCTTTTGCAATTAAATTTTTATATTTCATTAAAACAAGTAATAATTTTTCATATAAATCTTGAATTATGTTTTCGTTTTCTTTTTGTAGTCAAATTTTGATAACTTAAAAAGACAATTTAAGAGCATGGACATCAATATCAATAGGGTGAGGACATTTCTACATAATGCAATGGAAATTAAGAAGAAAATATAGGCAAAAATATCAAATAATAATCATTTAAGAAAATATATCAGTGAAATAAATGCTTCCAACAGTACTCGAAGATCCAAACAAAGAATAATTTACATTGATGGGGATATTTGTGAAAGTACATGAAAACCTAGTCAAAGTTGGAGCACTGCTAGAAGAGGGTGTCACGGAAGGACATAAAGGAAAAGAAATTTCAACTCCAAGAAAAATTGAGGTAGCAAACCCCCAATCAGATATTTAACAGTGTAAAATGCTTTCAAGTTAACTGCAATCAAAAATTTTGTATGATGTAATATATTTCTATTCGAATTAATGAAAAAGACATTTACTAATTTTTTGTCTTCCATAATTCAAAGGTTGGTTGCATTTATAATTTTTGTGTTGCTTTTTGTGTCTCTAACAAAAAATAAATATTATTGTTGGTTAATTTTCATACATTAAAAATACAAAACCAATACTATGATTTAAAACATAAAACATAACGATTTATCAATGAAGGTAGTTGAGACACTATGATATAAAAAAATACAATTTTTAAAATAACAATGTGATATAAAACATACAATTTATAAAATAATAGTGTGATATAAAAGATAGAATTTATGAATAAACAATTTTTTTGAAATCTTATAAATCTTGTGAAATATGCTATCAAATGAATTCATGTTTATCAATGTCCATGAAATCATTGAAAATTTACAATTTAAGTAGCTGAAACAAACACATATCAACTTGTCTAGAATCATTATTAAGTATAGCAGATATTTGTGTCTCCACCATATGATCATTGAAGGCATCATTATCATCCTTATCGATTGTATTTGTTGTACCCTTATGCCTTCAAGGGAATTCTAGTATGCCAATGCTCTGTCATACGAAAATTTGTCCAACTGATATGATGACACATAAATTCTTAAACAATTTTCTACATTTTTGTCAAGCCTATTGTGTAGCTTAGATTTAACAAAATATAGTGCACCAAAAACCCTCTCATCTTACACAGATCCCAAAATCATTATTTCATATAATTCATATAAACAAAAGTATTCACTAATTGTATCTTGTAAGACACTACTTGGATACAATTTTTGTCTCAAACGTGTAGTGGAACCAGTCTCATGGATGTTACTCAAAAGTGAAAATTTCCCAACCAATGTTCTTCCAAAATGCGATGACTGTTGTTTTAAAAGATCTTTGTTGAGTATACCTTTGATTTCAACACCATTGACTTTCACACTTTTACTAAAATTCTTAATAAGGATACCCATATATTTAATAAAAAAACTCATGTGTAGAATTGTAATCAATACAAGGACCCCAAAACAAAGGGTTAACCACACCCATGTCCTCAAGCAACTCATCTCTTTGAAATCGATCTCTTATTTCACTTGTCAATGATTATGCTATTTTCAACAATTTCTTCTTAGTATTGTGTAAAACAACTTCAAATCTATTATGTGTTACATGAACTTGTTCAACATCATTCATAACTATACTTGATTGCCTTTCATAACAATATAGAGTTATCATCTTTCCATGAACATTAATACAAAGATGATCATTGATGTCAAACTTCAAAAAGTTATTTGGATTGTTTACGTTTGTCAATATATTCCAACTATCAAACAAGGAATCTATAAAATATAGTTTGGACACATATAACCTATCAATAATCATACATATTTGCTTTCTCATCCTCATGAAATCAATGATACATATGGATCTCTCTTGTGCAATTTTAATCAATATGTTCATTTCTTGTAATTTTGGAATAATACCACATAAGGTTAAAATGATTTCCAAGTCAGTCAAACAAAATAATAAATATTTTACCTTATCAACTACCTTATGATTTACGTGCATGAACCCCATTAATGATTGATATTCTGTAAAAACTCTATGTGTAGGTTGATATAATGAAATCCACCTTATATCCACATCTTTTAACATTGTTTTTCCTTCTGTAACTCCTAGTGCAAACTATTGAAACTCTGCAAACCTTTTTCAACTGCAAGAAAAATAAGAATGTATTTAACAAATGAGGTCCTCCACTCTAGCAACATTTTCAAAAGTGGTCATAATTTTATGGGCAAGATTCACTCTATGAGACATGCAATGAATGAGTATCATATATGGGGTAACTAAGGTTTGGAGTCAAAAACAAAGACCATTCTTGTGCCCTTGCATAATTGTAGTACCATCAGATCCAATGTAAATTAAATTTATGGCTATGTCTATATCATTCATTCCCATAATATCCTTTAAACTAGTCACAACAACATTATAGATGTTTTGTGCATTTTAAATTTCCACCATCTTATGTAATCCTAGTAAAATATGCCTCCTTACATGATTTTAAAATGTGTACACATGCATGCAAATATAGGATGTGTTGTCCACAACCATCACCTCATCAATATAAAGTGAAATGAATTTGGTAAGTTTTACTTGCTCTCTCAGGTATTGCTTATCAACTAATGATAGATATTTTATCATTTACCAACCACTTTGATCTGACCAATGGGAACTAGAAAGGTTTTTCACATCAACTAGTTGAAACATGTGCTTATAATCAATAAAATTGGACATGGGTCTACCCTTTTTGAGAATACTATATACAACAACAAACTGCAAACTTTTTGAAGCTAAAATGGTCTTATAAATTTTATGAATTGGGCTTCAATCGTTCCACATTTCTCAACAAGATATTGTTGTTGCTTTAAGTGATTATCATATTCTATTGCATATCTAGCATGCATACATTCTGATGCATCCTTCGACCTAAATTCTTTATTAATTTTATGATCACTTTCTATAACTTTTACATAAGCTTTGCTAGCATGTTTTTCTATTGTATCTATCTTATTTTGTAGCCTATGATCCTTACCAAGTTTCCAACTACAAATTTTGCATCTACATAATTTTTTATTGACTTGGTTGTCCTCAGTCAGTACAGGCTCAATCCAGGGAATTTTTTCTACCCATTCATTCTTAAATGCCCTTCTAATATCCCAATTAGATGTCTTTCTCTTTTTATATTTTTTTCTTGAAGATTCATAAGAATTTTGTAATGTATTTGATTTATCACTTTCATTTTCAACTGCCATATCATTTTAAGGAATATCTTCAAGTGTTTGTTGGATGTCATTGTCAAGAGAATTTTCATTAGAAGGCATCTCTTGGTAGGAAATATCTTCAAGTTGAGGTATATTAGGATTGACATGGTATTCTGCATAGTAGCATACCATAATATTTTTTTATCATTTTTGGATTAAAAAAACAAACTTATATACAAAAAAGGATTCATATCGTCATGCACATACTGAGAACTAACTGTTTGAGGAAGAAAGCAATATTTAAAATAATTATATAATATACAACTAACTATTTAGAAGTCAAAAATCATTTGTACCTTGAATTTGCATGGATGTTGATGGCTCATTGTATTTCAACATATGGTTAAAATATTTGAGGATACTCTTCTTAGAAGAATATTTGGCCCCCTTCTTTCCATCGCTAGTAGGTGACATTTTACTTGTAAAGAAAATGTTTTTCATTTTATAAAAGTAATAAAATGTTGAAGAGGTCTTACTTCTATTAGGCCTCAATATAATATTGTAACTAGAATAAACAGATGGTTGGTTGGTAGAAAATACATACTTGTTTCCTACCATTATTTATTGTGATTTTGTCAGTTTATGCCACTACTCCATTTTTTGGTGATAGCACTTGTAACAGATAAGAGCAAAAAAATAATTGATATATAAATTCAAATCAATTTAAGAAAAAAACTTGTGTATGCAAAAAAATAAATTAAAATATACATATGTCAAAAAATATCATATTATAGTAAAAATTAACTAGAAACAGAGATACACAATATCTTCAAAGAAACATAGCATCACAATGTCTTTAGAGAACCAAAGTGTTTACTTATTTATAATCTTATAACATAGAAGCATATTTGAGTAGAAACAGAGAATCAAAGAGTTTTAATAGAAAGATAGAAAATAGGGGACAACATGTAGAATAGGACAAAATAGAGAAAAACATGGGAATAGAGCAATGACCATCTGGATGCAGAATAGGGTCTAGATATCGATCTGGTGCAAAATAAGGTTGACAAATGATTAGAGATACATATGTCAAAAAATATCAAATTATAGTACAAAATGGACTAGAAACAGAGAATCACAATATCTTCAAATAAATAGAGCATCATAATATATTTAGAGAAACGAAACATTTACCTATTTATAATCTTATAACTGAAAAGTAGATCTAAATAGAAACAAAGAATCAAAGAGTTTTAACAGAAAGAGAGTAAATAGGGGACAACATGTAGAAAAAGATCAAATAGAGAAAAACATGGGAAACAGAGTAGTGACCTATTTTCAATAAATGATAAAAAAAATAGCAAAAGAAAAACTTGCAATTAGCTAACAAAAAAAAATCTTTTTACTACAACTAATTCAACTTATATTCAAAATATCTTAAGAGAAATAGAGAACCTAGTGTAGAACGCGGTTCGACGGTCTATTCTTGTGTAGAATAGGGTTTGGATATCAGTTTGGTACAAAACAAGGTTTAGTAGTTCGTTCAAAAGCAGAATAAGATCCAAAAATCAGTTTGGTGTAGAATAGGGTCCAAAAATAAGCTTGGTGGAGAATATGGTTCGATCTGGTGTAGAACAAGATCCGATCTTGTTTGGTGCATAACATGGTCCAAAAATTAGCCTGGTGGATAAGAGGGTTCGGTATGGTGTAGAACAAGATCCTATCTTTTCTGGTGCATAACAGGATCTGGTGTGGTGCAAAATAGGGTTTGGATATCAACATGGTGCAAAACAGGGCCCAAAAATTAGCCTAGTGCAAAAAAGAGTTCAAAAATTGACCTAGTGAAAAATAGGATCCAAAATTCAGATTGGTGTAGAACAGGGTCCAAATATTGGTCTTGAGCAGAACAGGGTCCGAATATCGGTCTTGTGCATAATAGGGTCTGGTATTGTCTGGTGTATAACATGGTCTGGTCTAATGCATAATAGGGTCCAAATATCCGTCTGGTGTAGAACATGGTCCAAATATCTATTTGGTGTAGAACAGGGTCTGAAAATCAATCTAGTACAGAACATAGTCTGATTTGGGTTCGAGTAGAGTTTTATTGTGGATCAACTGATTTTTGAACATGAATGAAGTTCAGTGGAATTCTCTATTCTCTAATAGTTTGAATGTTTTAAATGAAAAGTATCGCTGGTGTGTTAATTATATATAGTGGTATACTTGGTGAATTTGGCGGGATAATTTAGAAATTTTAAAATTTTATGGTGAAAAGTGTCCTCTATTTAAGCGGGATTGTTGGTGACGCATGGAGAATTGATACCTAAAATTTTTTTGTCCCAAAAATTTCAAGTGAAAGGGCCAACATCGATGGTCCCCCAAATTTGCCAATTTGCATTTTTGAAAATGCAAATATTTGCCCAATTTGCGAATATTCACCATTGTGCATAACCTTATCCTCAAGATAATTCTATAATTGTATTAGATATTTGTGTTCTTAATGTACACAATAAAACTATGCATTTGTCAATATTAGGTCATGTGGTTGAGTGACTTATAGATTGAGTAATGTGTTCTTGCATAAAAATAAACTATAGTAAAGAAAATATGAAAAGTGCTTAGGAGTTGTACATACACAAGCTAAATGCTTATTATAGAATGTATTGTGTCACATGTAGTCCTTGAGATTTCATGTACAAAAAGTTATCCACTTCTTTATGGAGATATTTTTTACTCCATAATTTTTAAACATTGATAGTATTTTGCTATTTGTATAGGTATTGAAACGAGTAACATATTTCACCATCCTTTTTATTTTGTATGTTATGTAGAACTTATTGCTTTTCAATTTTGGAATCTTGGATAAAATTTCAACATGCTATGATATTATGAGAATTATTTCTCATAGTTTTTGGCATGGATTATACTTTAAAATAAATAATGATGATCCAAAATTTATATGGTATTCACTAAGTAGTCACTAAGGCAAAAATTTATCCAAAAAGTATAATTTATAAGCTAAAGTTGGAGCCTTAAATGTGACTTCAAGGCTACAATATTTTTAGGTAATTGAATGTTTGGGACATCACTCATTGGATTCTACAATAGAGTGTGTTGATGTGATTAATCTAAAACAATGATATTTTTAAAGGATAGTGTCATTCAATGTTTGGACGATACAGTATTCATGTATGACCTAAAATTTATATTAATAACTAACTAGAATCTCTAGTAAATTAATTAAAATGTACTATCACCTAGATACCAAAATAGCCAAAAGTGATATCATTACATTTAAATAAAATCGATAGCTTTTATGTTTCAATAAGTATGCAAATACAATATCATATTGAAAATATCACATGAAATAACTCAACATTTTTTCATTTTTAGTTAGAAGAATATCATATTTTGTTTTTGTCCAATTGTAAAGTAAGTGGAAAAAACTTGATGGAATTACTCTATGTATATTTCACCTTATATCATGTTAATTTTTCTATTTTTCTTTACAATGTGTATGATATAGTATTTACTTTTCTTGATAATGTTGTTAGTCCAATATTGGAATATAAATTATAGCTTTACATTTCAAAATTTGTTTTAATATATCATTTTAATTCATTATTATTTTAAATTATTTTTGAGGTTTTTAATTTTGTATTATAATTATATTTTAACGGTAGTGAAACACATGTGATAAAAGTATTTGGATTATCTTATGTGATGCAAAGAAAAATACATGAAGAGCCACTTTTCAATAACTTTAATACTTTTTTTATCAAATTAAAGACTATTTTAGTCCAAGATAAATAATTTATAATATTTTTATAAAATATAAGGACTTGCATACGCCTTCAAAAACTTGTGATGTTAAAAATAATATTTTTAAATAATTTAAACTTTTGTACTCCATATGTAATAGTTGGCATTTGACATGCATAAAAGTGGATCATATATATATTA
Organism: Wollemia nobilis; assembly: GCA_028583015.1. NCBI lineage: Eukaryota > Viridiplantae > Streptophyta > Pinopsida > Araucariales > Araucariaceae > Wollemia > Wollemia nobilis. Next base: position 2,826,482 of record JAQPPZ010015412.1, read on the forward strand.
ACAATTGACTAAATCATTCGCCCACAACCTTGAAACAACAAAGTGCATATATGGTAACTATGTAAACTATAAAATCAATATGATGATACAATCATTTAACTTATCTAACATAGTGGTCCAATGATATACATCAATTTATAAATGCACAAGTAGTACATCAATACATAATGACGTATAAGTATATTATACCATACATAATGCCTTGTACAACTTATGCATCTTATTAAGAGATATAAATAAAAATGTACAATATGCCATTATAGGTTGATATGTTCAATATCATAGGTATATTATATTTGATGCTTGTTTCCAACATCATTTAACTATTCATTTGCAAAATAGACAACACACAAATATATAAAATACCACCATCTAAGTCTACCATTTAACCCTATCATGATAGAAAATTTCATTTTACGTTATTATGCATCAATTCTATCTAGGTCAACAAACATATTCATGGTTTATAGGATTAATATTGATTTTTATGAAGGATCATAATAAATTTATACACTACCTTTGTTATATTTCTTGATTCTTCAGAAAATAGACTTTTTTTCTAAAATATTTTGTAATCCTAATTGAGAAACAACATCCTCAATATTTCTTAGCTTGAAAGATGGTATAGTCAATCCATTCATAGTTTTCATATGGTAAAGTGCAATATCATTGACATGATGGGATCATACACCATGGTTCTACTTTCATAATATTCCTATTATGATTTGCCACCATGAAATTTACCAATACATGGTGACCATTCACAAGTCTAGGCAAAAATAAGCTCTCACTAACTATCTCTTAGAAATCAATATTGGGACCCAAATAGTAGTTTTCAAATTTTCTTCTTTTTTAGTCTTCAAGGTATAATATGGTCAAAAATATTTCCATTTCATGGTCTATTAAAAACTAATTTTCTCAAATAAATAGATAAAATCAATCCAAAATTTTCTACTAAGACTAAGACTCAATTAATTAATGCAAATGATACTACTTGTTGAGTAAGTATGGTAATGTTTGAATATAATATTCTATCTCATTTAAGAGGTTTCATGTAAAAATATTATTCAATGTATGAACACCCAAAAATAAATCTATAAGTTTCCCTATCAAGTATATACATAAATAACTCATTGACATTGTTACAAAAAAAAAAGGATGATAAATCCCCCTCATTGACATTGTTACATAATTATCTCATTAATCATACCATTACGTCCTGTAGAGACAAGAAGGGTCACGACCTCCCCCATCATCAGGGTATGTTCAAAGTTATCTACACTTACTTTTTGGCCAACAAACCTAAACCTAACCCTATCACTTCCAGTTCTGCTAAATCCCCCTCGGCTTGACCTCCTCTTGTTGAGAGGAAGAAAAAGGTCATGGAAGACGTTGCCAAATTGAGGACAAGGAAGAGCATAAGTTTCGACAGTGTAGATGAGCCAGTGAGGAAGTCGGCTAGGCTTCAAAACCTAGCCACCAAGCGCAACATCATCGAAATAAATAATTATGAAGAAGAAATGCATGATGAAAACAAAAAACTCAAGGATTTCATCATTTCCTCCACCATGGAAATGATGAATTCGATGGTTAATTACATCATGGACATCAAGGAAGGACTACAAAAGCTATTCTATACTGGCCAAACTAGTCAAGAAGTTGATGGAGGCTCTAAAGCAGATAAAGTCACAATGAAGATTGAACCCAAGGAAGATGAGCCTGAGGATATCGAGAAGAATGACACTAAGGAAGAGGAGAAAACCTCGACTGAGGATTGATTTCCTCACATCTTGTTTTGTTGTTCCTTCGACTGCCATGCATGGAACCTAGTTTGTTTCGGCTAATATGAGTTTTTTTGGTTTCTTGTCTTCCCTACGTGGAAGCCTTCACATCCTTAGTTGTAGTTTTTTGTTTCAAGGTTTTATCTATTTTGGTAGTGTCCTCAAGTCTGAGGCTGTGCCCTCATTCTTTAGTTACTGTTACAATTTTTGGATTTTCAAGCCTGAGGTTGCATCCTCGTATTTGGCTCATGTTAGTAAATGCATTGCTAAGGACTTTTAGCTTATCCTTTATCATGATATAGCCATAATGGCTATTTTTATAATTAGGTTAAGGGACCCTTAAAAACCCTATCAACAATATAAAGCTTCTTATTTAACAAAAAAAAAAGATGATAAACATATCATATGAATTCATACAACATAAATAAACAATAGAATGTTAATATCCAAATTTGTATTGCCAAAGAATTCATATCTCTTAATGCATTGTAGTCATACTGCACATAAAAAAATCCTTTATCACCAATAATGCACACACAATATGGTGTTCTAGATTGAATTCTAATTACACATAATAAAGTTAGAAAATGGTCCTCCAATGAATAAAAATTTTGAAAATCAAAATTATTCATTGCTTTCCATCAAGTCATATGACAACCTCACCTCAGGTATTGCTAAAACTATTGTTATTATATAAATAAAATAACTTTAAGTTTCATAACTTTATATTATTTGATATTCAATCTAGATTACATGCTTAGTTATCAAGTTCAAGTTCGTGTTCAAATTCGACACTCTTGAAATTCAAAATAAATTTGACATGTTCAAAAATTTGGAATAAAATTTGATATATTATAAATGTACATATATCCTATTTTTTTTGTAGTTGGATTTAAATTAATGTGCCAAGAGGTCATTGATGCGGTATCAATTTATAGGGACACATGTAATTCTTGTCACAACCATAATCAATGTCTAATTAGTGTCATTCGGTTAGTTACAACACCCAATTAGTTTGGGTTGTTACTCTATCAATCCAATTACCCGAAGTTATATTCATTTACTAATTTAGTGTAACAAGAATCGATATAAGTCTGTGATTGATATGTTTCTTTACTAATTGTGGCATTTACTTGTTTAGGTTTGCATCAATCATAATCTTTTCAAACCTAGGTGCTACAGGCTTGAAGTTTTATGTCACTAGATTTGTGGGACCTTAATCTCATTTTATTTTTAAAAGGTAATTACGATTTAGTCTTGGGTATCCAAAAACTTGTTTAAATTTTTTAATTAATATTAAATATTATTTGTACATTGGGGATTTGAGGTCTTGCATTCTGAATCATTTGCAGTTAATAAAGTATACAGTGACAAATGTGACGGGTTGTTTTAACGAGCGATTCATGAAATACATTGTTTGACCCGTATTACATACAAATTTTCATTCCAACAAATTAAGATTCTCCACACCACACTTTGAGCAACAGTTCGTGATAGTAAATTCATATGGCTCTTTTTTTTGCCTTTGTAATGTCGATGTCGATCCACTTGCACCTTTCTTGCATCATCATGTTGTACTTATGTTTGACAGTGTTTACACTGCCTTGCAACTTCAAACATCCACCATTAAAACAATTTTAAAAACTAAGTTTTAAAAACTAACAGGTCGACTTAGAATAAATAAATAAAATGACTTACCCTATGCCAATTATAAAGTGAATATGGATGCATGTAAAAGTAGAAATAGGAGAATTTATAAATATCTAACTTGTTTTCTACCAATTTTTTTTCCATGCCAAATTTAACATATGTTTGGCGAATTTATTCGCCAAAGTTTAAAATTCGTCGAATTTCAAAATTTATGTCAAAAATTCGATGAATTTGATAACTAAGATTACATGCATATTATCATGAATGCATAAAATGAGGTATTTTTATACAATAGAATAGAATATTAATAACATGTAAGACAAACTAGAATTTCCTTATCATCAATGTCCCAAATAGATTTCACTTGATTCATATAATAGGATTGAAAAAATATGAATTAGGGTATCTTTAGAATATTATCAAGGATCTTGTCATATTTCCCATCAATATTATGATAGAAAATAGAGAAAAATGCATTTAAGTAATGTGAAGATGCCTATGAAAAGACAACCATAATGTATGGCTAGTTTTTCATAGGAACGCATGATAGTTTCACCAGTTCACATAATAGACAACATCATAGTGGACCATAAAATGTCACAACCATATCCAAATAATATTTCAAATCTAATACTAAAGAACACAAGATTATACTGAGATGGGGGTGAACAATATAAGCTAAAAAACTTATCTTTTATTTCCAAAGCAATAACTCCAAATAATATCACTACAATAATGAAATAATGCACAAATCACCATACACATAAGAGACAAATATTTTATGTGGAAATACCCTCTCAGGAGAAAACCATGGCAAAATATTGCTTATAAATTTCTTCAATAAATTTCTTGGGCACCAACCCAAAGGAGACACCAATTCCATATACAAGTTCGTGGAAACCAATCCACATGAAACACTAATCCCCTATACAAGTTCATGGACACCAATCCACAGGAGACACCAATCCCCTATACAAGTTCGTGGACACCAATCCACAAGAGACACCAATCCCCTCTCAATTTTGTGGATACCAATCCATAGGAGACACCAATCCCCTCTCAAGTTTGTGGATACCAATACATAGGATACACCAATCCCCTCTCAATTTTGTGCTCACAAAACCTACTCAAATCTGCTTCAAAACCTGCTTACAAATACTACTCAAATCTGCTACAAAATATTATAAATTTTGATTTTTAATTATTTCATGCACCTTTGCTTCTTCTTGTGGATAGCTGAAATGTCCTTCTTTTCAATTTGATGCTTGGAGGAAGATATGCATTAATCTTGTTACTCTATCCTTCCACTATGTGACACCTTGACTTCAAATCTGCCTCATCAACAATGATAATATTTCTTTTGTATGAGCCCTCCAAATCTACTATATAATTTTATTTTTGCTTCTTTATTTAAACTTCAAATCAAACACTCTTATCACTCTAATAATATACCTTACAAAATATAACTTTATTAAAGGCAAAATGACTCCTTATATCTCCTTAATACTTCAATCAAATTTAGACACTTTACCTTCTCTTTTGAATTCCTGCATACCTTTTGGTCACACTCTTATTTTGTTGCTTTGAAAAATGATTTCCAGTCACTCCCTTTGGCCCATATTGAAAACTTGATGTGTGGCTCCTGTGCTTTCACTATTTTGAATGACTATGGTTGTTTCTTGGAAAAATCGGTGCTCAGTGGCAGCCAAGTGAATCCCTGGTAGTGTTCTCCTTAGTCATGGTGGGTGTGTTGTGCTCCATCCCTTGAAACACAATCCATGCAAACTCTTCAAATTATCTACACCATGTCTTAAAGGTATCAGAGGCTCTTTGTCTATTCGAAAGTAGTGGTAAGCTTTAGAACTTCATCAATTATCCTCAGTTTCAATGCACCGCTTCTCCGAAGCTTTGAATATCTTCTTCACACAACTTTAGAACTATTTCACTAAGCTTCTAAAAATAGCAGAGGCTCTCTTGTTTGATCGAATAGAAAATTGAAAAGAGTTTCTATCTTTGAACATCTCAAATATTGTGCCCTTGATTTGTGTTGTGCCACATGGATGCTTGAAATGCTCAATGCTTTCACCCGAGAAGATCCACCATTTCTCACTATCTGCTCATGTATTATGGAGATAAAAAATAATATTATTCAAAATGAAACATAGATTACCTCAAGAATGTATCTCCTAGAATACACGTTCGGAGAGGCACATCAAATCTTCTACAACACATGCAAATTTCAACCAAGTTAAAGCGAGGAAAGATGAGTCAAAAGCATTAATATCAGTCATTGTGAATGTAAGTTTTATTTTTTATCCTTGTAGGAAACTTCTCTGGTTTTTATAATAGATACAACGATATTTGTGCTCTCCTCTTGTAAGCAATATTTTGATCTTCCTTTTAGATGATGCTGACGGTTCCTAAGGTGACTATTGCCTATCTTATTTGTTGATGATATTTGTATCTTCTTCACCATAAATTGCTAAAACCCTAACACCTTAACCATGAGTCTCTATGTGCTCATTCTCCTTATAGTAGCAATATAATCTTCACACTTCTCCTTCAAAATGTGCTATGAATTTTGCTTTCTTTTGATCGCCAAAACTCTGATCCAATAAGATCGCTCAAACCAGTGTTGCCATTTGACTTAAAATTCTTTGAATGTATTTGTCCAAGGAATTTTTCTCTAGTGCCCGACTATCACCTTGCACCCCTGTTCTCCTATCATCGTGTTTCACTTCTAAAAAATGGTCTCTTCTCCTCTCACAAAGATATTCAATTATGCCCACTTCAATTGAATTTTCAACATTGATATATATATATATATGCAAACTTGTTTAGTATTTGGCACCATTCACCCATATGTTTTCATTTAGTATTGCTTGGCGTCCAAGAGGTCGAAACTCTCACAATTTCAAACTTCAACTCCATATGAATATTTAAACCATTAGTTTATAATATTTAAATATTATTGTAGCACCTTAAATTTGACCCATTTGCATGAGAACATAAATTGTAAAAACATCATGTTTGCATTAATTACCTCAAAATTTATGTATATTTGATGAGATCGTACTACGACCCTCGAAATTTAACATAATTTCAGTCTTACGATCCTCGCAATCGGTGTACGATAATGCTAATCGTAATACGATCTTGCCCAAAAACAAAAAATTCAAAAATGGAAAACAACAAAAAGCAGTTGAATGGTTTTTGTCCCCACCTATGTAACTGTGCGGGAAATGCAAGATCGTATTTGTTTGGTCTCACCCAACTTAGAAGAAATTATAACAACTCAACCTCCTGCCTATTTTGGACATTCCTCCCTTATTATTTAACCAGACCCCTCCCTCTAAAATTCCCCTGACTCCTCGCATTTTAGAATTATTTTGCTTGATTATGTAGTTTAGATATTTAGCAGTTGCATACAAGATCGGAGGACATTGTTGTAGATCGGAAGATACAATATCACTATTATCATACGAACAGGTGATTTCAGCATACGATCTTGTCCTACAAGTTACGATATTGTATGAAACTCACTTGGGGGTAACCCCAAGCTATGGTTTGCATATTTTAATTCTATTTCATTAGGATTAATCTTTTATTTATCATCATTTATTTCATAGAATACTAGATTTATGCATCTGCATTCCTGGAGTTCACCTAATTTCATATAATTGCATGTTTTTGTAAGTTTTGAACATTAATTTGTCAATTGATGTTATTACAATTATCTAATAGCCGACATTAGATCTTAATTCTTCTCATAAGAATCAATACAACTCTTTATTTTTCTATTTTTTGTTTCTACCTATGTTTTGTTGACCCTTGGCAAAATTGGAATAGTCTGTCTTTGTTTGTAATACGATCTTACAAAATTGAAGTATGATATTGACCTATTGCGTACGATTTGGATGACACTCAAAAAAATTTCAAATACAGTTAAGGTTTAAAATCACTTTCTAGCATTGCATTTGTCTTTTTGAATTTTTTTTTGCTGCTTGCATTTAAATAAAAATAGCATATAGGATAAAATAGTTGCATTTTGACCAAACTAGGTATATTTGTGATTTGAATCAAAATAAACACATCAAAACAAATCCCAAACCTAGGCTCGGAAACTACCACAAAATATTTCTTGGTGAACCCAAACCAATTCATCAAAAAATCACCACTTAGAAGGTATGATTAAGTACCTCTCTTTTGAGGTGTAGACCATTCATTCTTCCATTCCCCTCTAAGGCACGGATCCATCAGCCTTGAGGAAAGAAGTGTGAGAATTTTTGGGCTACATTCTTTGGTGAACCCTCTAAGGCGTAGATCAACTTTCAAAAATCCCATCTAGATTAACTGAATCTTCTCAATAATTCTTTTTATTCTCCAATCCACCTTATGATTCTTAGAAGGAGTCTTCAAGAGATTAATCATAAGTTGAGAGTCAGACTCAACTAACACCTTTTCCCATCCAACCTTAGTAGCCTCCTAAAGGCCTCTAAGGATACCATACCCCTCAACAAGGTTATTGGAAAGAATACCCAAATTCTTAGCAAAATTAAAAACCAGGGAGCCATCTGAAAGTCTACCAATTCCTCCCACACTGGCTTTTCCAGGGTTCCCTCTAGAGGATCCATCAGTATTGACTTTTCCAAAATCCTTAGGAGGAGGTTGCCAATTTATAGTCCTATCCATCTTACTAATACTCACATTCCCTTTAAGTTGGTTGCCCTTAGAAGGTTTAATCTTCAATATTTACATCACTTGATCCCATATTTGGTGGGAGTTTTGGGGGTGATTAAGGATTTGATGGACTAATTCAACTAAGTTGGCTATGGTATTTTTCCAAATATAGTGAATATCCTTCCTATCTTGATTAAAAATTTTGTTGTTCCTTTCATTCCAAATATTCCAAAGAAGAATGGTAGAACCCATCCAAACTAATTGCCTAATAAAATGATCAACACCCTCTTGATTAGGCCAATCCCTCCAAAGTTGTTCAAAAGTGAAAAAATTGGACCACTATAAGCCAAGTAAAGTTGCCATTCTCCTCCATAGCTCAGAGGCTAAAGTACACTCAATAAAAATATGGTTGATATTTTCTACATTCTCTTCACACATTTCACATCTAAAAGGGCCATGAAAACCACGCTTCATAAGTTGCTCACTAGTAAGCACCCTACGATGCAATAAAATCCAATTAAAGAACCTCACCTTAGGCCAGAGCTTTTGAGCCCACAATTGAGAAAATATGTCAGAAGAATGGTTGGGATTATTATGGCATAAGGTCAAATAACATTGAGCAACTGAATACTCACCCTTAGTAGTGTTGTTCCATCCAAAACAATCTTTTTCATGGGACCAAGAGAGGGATCTCATATGAAGGATACCTTGGATATCTTGTCTTTACCTTCTGGGATTTGAATAGGCCAATCCTCAATAGGGATCCAATATCTACCAACCTTTGAATTACCAATATGGTACCGACAGTAATTAGCCACCTTTATCCAATTAGCTCGGTGAAGCTCCTCCATCCAAGGCCTCCAATCGGTAAACTGAGTTATCAAAGGCTTGTGACCATCCCAAGAATCTGTCCAAAAATTTGCATGTTGACCATTATGAATGATCCAAAATAATTTTTTCTTTATCAAATCCTCACTAGTCTTAAGAACTTCTAAAATGGGAGAACCTTTGGTAGGAAGTTGATAGCAAACAAGGTCTTCAGGACTTTTTTTCTCAGCATATTTAGCACACAGATTATTGGCCCAAAGAGCATTAGGGTTATGCAACATCCTCCAATATAATTTAGTAGCTAAAGTTTTGTTGTTATTAATTGAAGACCATAATCCTAACCCCCCTTCACTCTTAAGAAGACATAAAGTATCCCATTTCACCAAGGCCCATTTTCTTTTCTCCTTAGTACCACTCCAAAGGAAACGATGACTGATTTGATCCAATTCTTGAAGAATAGCCTTTGGGATATTCAAAATGGAAGAAAAATAAATAGGAATAGCTTGAAGGACTGATTTTACCAAGGTGATTCTACCCCAGAAGAAAGCCACTTGTTGGTCCACTTTCCAATTTTCTTCTTGACTTTGTCCAACAACCAATTCCAATATTTATTTTTCTGCCTTTGAATATTTATGGGAATACCTAAATAAGTGATTGGAAGAGAGGTATTCTTATATCTTAATTTATCCAATACCATGGATTCCTGTCTAGCAGAGCAGTGAAAGAAAATAACTTTAGATTTGTCTTCATTGATCAACTGCCCAATAGCATTAGAAAAATAGCTAATGATTTGCTTAATATTAGAAGCTTCCTTAATTGTAGCTTTACCTAAAAGGGTAGAGTCATCCACAAATTGAAGATGAGAGATAGGTCTAGCTCCATGAGCAATGGTAACTCCCTCAAGGGTTTTGTTTTCCCTCTTTTTGGTTATAGTCCTACCCAAGCATTTAGCAAGAATGATGAATAAATAAGGGGATAGTGGGTCACCTTGCCTAATACCTCTGGAAGCTTGGAAATACTGAGAAGGCCTGCCATTGATAAGAACTAAGTAGGAAACTGAAGAGATACATCCCATAATCCAATCCATCCAATCCTTAGAGAAACAAAATTGCCTCAAAACTTTGATAAGGAAGTGCCAATCCACTCTGTCATAAGCTTTGGATAAGTCTAACCGGATGAACATAGAAGGAGAATTTTGCATATCCATGGAATGGATGGCTTCCTGAGCAAGAACTATCTCATCTACTATTTGACGTCCTTCCACATATCCCCCTTGCTCTGGGAAATAATCTTATGCAAAAGAGGCTTCAACCTTTCTGCCATGATTTTAGTAATAATTTTGAGAAGAACATTACATAAAGCAATAGGTCTAAAAGCTGAGATATGATCAACCTCTTGAGATTTTGTAACAAGAGTAATATAAGTTTTATTGATAAACTTCAAAATTTCTTTGGATTTCCTGGCTTCTTCCACCACCTCTAATAAATCAACATGAAGGATATCCCAGAACTCTTGGTAGAACTCAATAGGAAAACCATCAGGACTTGGGGTTTTCCCTTTTTGCATTTTAAAAACTACTTGTTGAAGCTCATTGATAGTAACAGGAGCAGTAAAAATAGAGTTCTCCTCAGAAGTGATAAGAGAAGGGATTGCTTGAAGAACATTTTGTTGTGAAGCTGAGTCAAGAGGAGTAGCAACAAAAATATTGGAAAAGTAATCAACAACAATAGAGTTCATGCCATCCCAAGTATAAAAAACATCTCCAGAATCTGATTTTAAGGAAGAAATAAAGTTGTGAGATCTTCGAGCTAGAAGATATTTGTGGAAGAAATTTGTGTTTCGATCTCCTTCTTTGAGCCATTGAATTCTAGATTTTTGCTTCCATAAGATTTCTTCTCTTTTTTCCCATTCCTCTAACCGAGTTGTGAGTTTAATTTCATCTACACTTCTCATCTCTGTGAGGCCATCTAAATGGATTTTCTTATTCAAATTTTCAAGATGAGCAATAACTTCATGTTTTTTTTATGAACATCCCCAAACTCTTTCCAGTTCCAAGTCTTGATTTTGGATTTAATGTATTGCAGTCTTTTGGCAAAATAGAACATCTTAGTCCCATGCCTAGGTTTACCTTCCTTCCACCATTGTTGCACACGAGGTCTGAAGGAAATGTCTCTAAGCCACATTAATTGAAAACGAAAAGGAGAGAAACTCACATTGGTTTTCCACATTTCCACCATGATCGGCCAATGATCCGAACCAACATTATTAAGAGTCTTCACTTTAGGAATGTGACCATGGATTAAGAAATTTTTAGAGAGCAAAAACCTATCCAATCTCTCCATTATACAAGCTAAGCCTTACCTTTTGTTAGACCAAGTCATAAGGCCATTATTTGGTTGGATATCCACAAGATGGAGGTTTGCAATATATTCGCTCATGAGGTCAGTACTTTTGTCCAAATTTCTATTTCCCCTCCTTTTCTCATCCAGAGAGAGGATGGTATTGAAATCTCCTCCGATCAAGATCCAATATTTAGGAAAATGAGAGATAATATGAGTAATATCCTTCCACTGTCTTATTTTTTCCTCCAAAGAAGTCGGGGCATAAAAAGTAATGTAGAGCATAATCTTGTTGGAATGTCTACTTTGAATAGCTATAGCCAACAAACCCCAACTACCAACCATATGGTGAATAACTACCTCTTTTGGGTTCCAAAGACAAACAATGCCACCCGAAGTCCCTTGGGAACTGAGGGAAACCACTTTTCCAGCTGGCCAAATTTTATCGGAAATTAAGTCCATATCCTCCATTGACATCTTTGTTTATTGAAGGAAAACAAGATGTGGATGATTTATCTGAATCATTCTTCTAATTTCATTTTGTTTTGAAAGACTCCCTTTGAGTCCTCTAATATTCCAAGTGATGATCTTCATTAATACCAAGGCTAAAAATGTTGGGAAGGGCATTAATATTACCTTCCTCTACAAGCTTTTCACCTTCTTTTACCATATGATATTGATTGGTCTTGCGACCTACTTTTTGATTAGAATCCATCTTCAATTTTTTTTCCTTGTTTCTTGACTTATTCCAATTGAATCTGAGATGGCTTCTAACCTTGAATAATGCTCATACATAGCCAAAATTTTACTAGATGGTTCAATTGAGTCTATATTGGGACCTGCATTATTTGAAGTTTTGACATTTGAAATATTGTTTTTCTTGTGTAAATTTTCTCCTTTTTTTTTTTGTTGAAAACCTTTGATTTGTTGGTTTGTCTCTGAGTTCTTTCCTTCATATTTAAATTGTGTTTCTAAGATTTCAATTTCCATTATTTCCTCTTCCTCACTTGGGACATCATTTGTGGAAAGGATTTCAAACATATTAGCAAATGACTTTGATTGATCCTTCATTACTGGTTTTTTTGAGTGTTCTTCTTCTTAGGTATTTGGAAACCTGTTGAGTTTATATCTTCTTTCTTTTGATCAGGAATTTTATTTGGGCAAGCACTAGCCAAATGACCATATTCATGGCAAATTCTACAATGAAAAGGAATGTTCTCATAGTCCACTACTTCTTCCCAAGTGTCTTCCCCAAATTGTAATGTGATCTTTTTAGGTAGGGGTTTGTCAAAATCCATTAAAACACAAATTTGAGCATAAATAATATGTTCAAAATTTTGAGTACAATCAGCAATCATCATAAAAGTTCCTAAAGAGTTTCCAATTGAAGAAAAAATAGTAGGATTCCAAAATTCAATAGGGAGGCCAAAGAGTCTAACCCACACGGGAGCTATAGAAGGCATCTCTTCTTCGGCTTTAAATTTAGTATGCCAGGGCTTCATGAAAAGCCCTGCCCTTCCAAAAAACCAAGGACCCCCTTGAAAAGTTTTCTCTCTATCTTCATTATTAGAAAATAAAACAAGAAAATAACCATTTGGATAAATAGATATTTGTAACTCACCTTTAGTTTTCCAGCTTTTTGCAGCCTAGACTTTGAAAGTAGATAGACTCGGATGAAAACCCACGAACCGACAAATTAGTCCTCTTTTTTCCAAATCTTCAATGCCAGTCTGAATGTTACCCATATCAAGCTTAACAATAGGAGTTCCATCAACTAGTTTAAGACATCATGACTCTATTTTCTTGGGATAAATATTAGGCATTCTTAGAGGTTTATGAGAAGCCCTAATATTGATATTAGCATTGGGCTAAGGCTATCCACCATGAAGGGCATCCCTAAAATTCATTTTTGGGACCGAGTCTTCAAAATTCTTACCCTTGATAGGGGTTTTCATAGTAGAATTATTTTGTGGGTGCACCTTAGCACCAGATTCACTTGAGATATGAGCCATTTTTTGATCAACTACTTGAAACTTATTTCGTGGTCTCTTTAATCCTTGCCCTAGATGTCGTGGAAAGGTATGGTTTTCACTTTTCTTTTGTGCAGCAAATTGGAAGCCATTGTCACTCAAGTTCATAGTATGATCTATTGAAAGACAAATTTCTAACCCATCTTGTATCCCCTGCAACATTTCCTACTAAACTATTGAGCATAAACCACAAAAATATTGGTCGCTAGGGCCCGAAGGCCTTAAAAACCAACCTCTAGAGCTACTTGCACTCAACCCAGATGAAACCCTCGCATAGCCACTTGCCAAATATATCATTCACACATAGGGATGCACTAGGATCTATGTTTCTCCAAATGATATGAAAAATTGTGGAGATGTTCTAGGGTTTTTCAGGCATCTACCCTCAAAATTTTAGCTCAATCCGAGTTCGGATGAGTGAGATATGGCCGAAACGAGTTCGACAGTTTGGGCAGTCCTCAAGAAGAATGCTATATGACACCTGATGAGTTGGAACCTATTAATGATATGATATTCATAAACTTTTTCAAGAAAATTAATATATAATATCTACACTATAATATTTTCTATTATGTTTTTCTTCATTCTCTGCAATTTAAAACTACAAAAACCCAAAAATAATATCATATTAATTAGGTATATATATAAAATATATACCCCCAAAATTTGAATGCATATATATATATATATATATATATATATATATATATATATATTTATATTTATATATATATATATATATATATATATATATATATAACATATATATTTGCAAAAACCTAATCTATAAAAATACCTAGAATTTTAAGGAATGGTAAACAAATAGAAGATGAGTTTATGCAAGAATCACCTCAGGAAGAGCCCACTCAAGATGATCCTGATAAATCAATTGTTGAATATTATGTAACTTCAGAATCAGATGATGAAGACATAAATAAAGAAGAAGAAGGAAAATACAATATTCAACCTCAAACGGATGAGGAAGGTAATCTCATATTTAAATCTACACAACATTTTACCGAATTCATAAAAGATAACATAGAAGTCATTAATCAAGTAATAGAAACAGAAGGTCAACTTCCCCATAGAGATTACTCTATGAAGGTTGCTTTAGAAGATGCTCTTCGATTGTATGGAAGACCGATGCCATGCATAAAATATAATCAAGTTGGCCCATATCAAAAGGTGAATCAAACTCCAACTCAAAACATCGATCAATCAACACCTACAAAAAATCCAAATCCTCAACAAAAATTACAAGCTTTTGCTACAAACCAAAAGACTTCTATACCAAGACAGGTTAGAAAAATACCAAATCCTAACAAGAATCAAAAAGAGATTCAACATAACATAGTTCCATCCTATAACACCATTCCTACAAGCAATATACATAATAGTGTTTCAATTGGAAATCCTTATGTAACACAATCTTATATTCAAAGACCTAATAATATGATGCAACAAAATCAACTTATTGGACAACCACATGGTCTTGAAGCTATGGTTAAACAATTAGCTTCTCGCCTAGATCAGATAGATTCCTATCATCCCTCATACAATTATCAAGAGATGTGTAGCCAATCCTTGGATCCTATGGTGGTTGCCCAACCATACCCTAAGCACTTCCCTATGCTTGTTCTCCCGATATATAGAGGAACTGAAGATCCTATTGAGCATCTTCATATTTTTAGGATAGCTTGTCATGATATCTCATATGATAACTTGTTGCTACTAAAGATGTTCCCGAAAAGTCTCAAAGGCATGGCATTAGAGTGGTACTATTAGTTGTCTACAAATTATTTGAGAAACTTTTAAGAGATAGCTGAAATGCTCATCCATAAATTTAGTATCTACATAGAGAGGCACATGACCATTAAGGATTTATACAACCTAAAACAGGGCAAATATGAGAGCTATGCTGAATTCTTGACTAAGTGGAGATAATTGCTAGTAAAATTGCATTTTGCATTACCCAATCATGAGATGTTAGGCATTTTTATCAGTAATTTGCAAGAGAAATTGTCTTATGAACTTTTTATAGCCACAATAACCACCTTTGATCAAGCTATAGATTTATCAAGGAGATTTGAAGATTCTCTCATTAGAAGAGGTCAGTTTAAGAAGAAAGATGAAGATAAATCTTCTAAAAATCAATACAAGAATAAACAAGTGGTAGGTAATGGAGTCACTGATAGTAGAAATACCGCACTTGTCAATACTACAAAAGCAATGAATAAATTTGTATTAAAAATTCCAGATAAACCTCCAAGAGAGTTTAAAAATTTAAATCAACCTTTAACCATAATTTTACCTCAAATGTTGGAATGAGGTTTAATTTAGTTGCCCAACATACAACAACCAGATACAGGTTGAAACATTGCAATTTCCATAGAGTGGATGGAAACTCAACTAATTCTTGTAAGCGGTTGAAACATATGATAAAATATTTGATTGATAATAACAAAATATCGGTGGAAAGTTTCCCACAAAAATAGAATGTTCAAAATAATGCTCAGAATAATACACAATAAAATCAAACTCAGAATGCAAATCAAACCTTGGATATTTTCCAACATCATTTACCTAAGCATGGTAAAGAAGTGGTAATTCAGGCAGAACATCATAATGTTCCTCCTCCAACTAGGTATGTGGGAACCATTAGTGGTTTTGTACCTAATCAAGATTTAGAAACATCATTTGGAACTACATTATTTATGGTCACAAGTATACCTATGTATAACATACAAATTCTGTATCTATATGATACAGAGAGAGACAAAAATTGATTTGGATATCACATCCAACAATTCGAATAGCTCTTAAGATGAATCAGAGGCTATTCTTTCTATCACAAACTTGATGGTCCCTGAAGAACCATTTCCTAGGAGGGTCACAACACAACCTTCATCACAACAATTAATCTCTAATGATAAATCATTGAATGCTATACCTCAACCCATTTATTATGGACATAATAATGTTACAGGTACCATCGAAGTTGTTACTAGACAATAAGCATAGAATTCTCAAACACAAGATCAACATCAAAATGATAAATCAGATCCATTCATATTAAAAGCTCCTACAAAAGGGAATAATAAATCAAGTATACAACCAAAACCTCCTTATGATATTAATGAGTGGCTTGCTAACATTACAAGGATTTCTCTCTTGGATATTTTAAGGACTTCTTCCATACATAGAGAAGAATTAATGCGTACATTGAGTACAATGATGGTACCACAAGATATACAACTTGAGGCTATTATAAATATTGTTATGCCTTGAGAAATATATTGCATTGATTTTCGAGACAGAGATATTCCTCTTCATAGTATGCATAAATATAATCCTCTATATATTACAACATTGATTGGAGATATAGTAGTCAAAAGAGTTCTAATTGATAATGGTTCATCCCTAAATATTTGCACTTTTGATTTTTGCCAAAGATTTGGATTTAGAAGTGATGAAATGAAGAGAATTGATATGATCATAAAATCCTTTAATGATAAGATGCAGGAAACATGTGGAGTTATATCAATTCCATTGTAGGTTGGTCCAAGAACTTTGGATACGATTGTGTTTGTTGTACATTGCCTTGCATCGTACAACATACTCTTAGGTCATCCTTGGATCAACACAATGAGAGTTGTACCATCAAAATTGCACCAATGTGTTAAATTTGAATTTAAAAATCAATTGGTTACCATTCACGGTGACCCTAGACCATTTGACATGTGCACTTTGGCAGAACTAATTGGGGTTTAGTTTTACCCCGCTTTGTCTATCACTCACCCTAATTCAGTTGCATATTCTAAATGCACAAAAATCTCACCTAAACCATCATCATATTCACCTTCATTAATTATATATCCATATTTACCATATACATCTTTAACAACTCCATATTCTACACTTCCTACACCTCCATCTAGTTCTACATCCACATATTCTGAACCTACATCTTATTCATCAACATCAATATCTCTTCCATATACATCCACACAATTTATATTTATAGCATCTAAAACTGTAGAAGATATTCCTTCTACTTGATATTCTCTTTCAGATGAATATCTACCTGATTTATCCACAATTCTTACAACATCAAAAGAAGAAAAGTTCTCCACATAATATTCTCTTACCTTAACCCAATTACCACCATATCCTTAGACATTGGGATTTCCACAACCTATGGGAAGCATATATCATGTTGGGAGTTGTGCATTTATTTATAAGGGATATGATTGGGGTAGAATAAGACCCATTACTACCACAATCGATCATGATGGATTTGCTAGGTGTTATTTTTCTAATAAATATGAAAAATCAAAACCTATGATGCTTAAATTATGATATAAAGGTAAATGTTTAGGACCTTTCCAAAATGGTATAAAGGAACCCTTAGAAGTTGAAGTATGGCCTGCCAGATCTAGATTAGGTCCTTTTCCTAGGAAGTGTCAACCATTCCCATTTGAGGATGACAATAATCTAATATCATATCAAGATTACCTAGATAAAAAAGAATGCCTTAAGTCCATGGGTAGGATGTTCTCTTGTAATATGTTATCCATAGCTTATCTAGAAATGATTGTTGAACCAGATGAACAATTGGAAGGAGACATCTTCCATGACATTTCTATTGAATAAATCTTACATAATGGGTTTTATTTTGATGGATATATACCACGTATAGCCCATCTTGATGCTATAACCCCTTAAGAAGAATTAGCCATGTTAACCTTGGAAGAATTACAAGAAATAGGTGTTTCACCCACTCCACCTAATTTTGAAAGAGATCTAAATATTGAAGTGGAAAATGTTTTGGAAGTTAATACTGGTACGGAAGAAAACCCTCGCATAGTCAATATTGGATTAGAATTAAATGAAGAAAAAAAATAATATATTGCATTTCTCATAGAAAATAAGGATGTATTTTCTTGGACATATGCAAATATGCCTTGTTTAGATCCTTCTGTGGTTATGCACCATATAGTAGTGCATCCGGATGCCAAACCGGTTAAACAAAAGCTTAGAAAGATGCATCCTAAAGTTGCTCTACTAGTCAAAAGTGAGTTGCAAAAAATCTTAGATGTCACTTTTATCCAAGCCATTGATTATGCTGATTGGATTTCTAATGTTGTCCCAATAACTAAGAAAGAAGCTACTAATATTAGGGTTTGCATGTATTTTAGAGACATAAATGTTGCATGCCCTAAAGATGATTTTTCTCTTCCTAATTGGATCAAATCTTTGATTTTACAGCTAGAAGTGGAATGTTATCCCTTATGGATGGATTTTTAAGATACAATCAAATTAGAATAGCTCTTGAAGATCAAGCTAAAATAACTTTCATCACCCCTTGGGGGACATTTTGTTGGAAGGTAATGCCATTTGGTTTAAAGAACGTAGGCACAACATATCAGAGAGCTATGGCATACATCTTTCATGATATGATGTATAATATTCTACATGATTATGTAGATGATATCATAGCTCACTCAGCTGAAGATGATGATCACCTAAATGATTTAAGAAAAGTATTTGATTGGTTAAGATAATACCTTATCTGTTTAAACCCAGCTAAATGTGTATTTGGAGTTAAATCAAGTAAATTATTGGGGGTTATTGTTTCTTTGTGCGACATAGAAATTGATCCCATCAAAATTAAGGCTATCTGTGATATTCCACCTCCTAAAAACATATCATAATTAAGAAGCTTACAAAGAAAATTACAAGCTATTCGTCGCTTCATTGATAAATTGGTAGATAGAACTGAACCTTTTCTTAAATTACTCAAGAAAAATATTTATTTTCAATGGGATCAGGAATGTCAAGAAGCTTTTGATAGCATTAAACAATATCTTCTCAACCCTCCTGTGTTGGTTCCTCCTAAGCCTAATTGTTCATTTATTTTATATATTTCTACTTTGGAACTTGTACTTGGGGCTATGTTAGCTCAAATTGATGATGAAAAGAAAGAATGAGCGACTTATTATATTAGAAGAAAATTAATAAGTTATGAAACTCGTTATACTTCATTAAAGAAACTCTATTTAGCAGTTGTCTTTTCTATGCAAAAATTGTGTCATTATATGCTTAGTAAGAAAACTTATGTCATTGCTAAATCTGATCCATTAAGGTACTTGACAAGTCGATATTATCTATCAGGTCGCACAGCTAAGTGGGTCCTTGCTCTAAGTGAGTTTGAAATCATGTTCATAGGTAAAAAATCTATTAAAGGTCAAATTATAGCTGATCAATTAGCTACTGCACCTTTAGAATCTACTCATCCCCTCACCATTGAGTTTCCTGATGAATGCCTCAATCTAGAGGAAGATCATTCTCAAACATGGTCTTTATATTTTGATGGAGCTCTATGCATGAGTGGTTCCATTGTAGATATTATTTTAATATCTCCTCAAAAGCACCTCATACCTTTATATTTTAAACTGCAATTTTCTTGCACTAATAATACTGCTGAATATGAGTCTCTAATTCTTGTATTACGAATTGCCCTAGCATGAAAAAAAAAAGATTGATTAGTTTTTTGTGATTTTTAGCTTGTGATAAATCAAATCAATGATGTTTATCAGACACGAGATGAGAAAATTTGCCCTTATAAAGCTTATGTTCTACAATTAATATCATTTTTTTGAAAAATTCAATTTAGAAGCTATTCCTAGAACTAGTAATCGTGATGTCGATGCTATGGCTACATCTTATTCCCTATTGCATTTAGATCTGGATGATAAATATGCTACTATCATCACTCATAGACTCTAAGAACCTACTTTTGCTAAGTCATTTTTAGAGCCATTAGATGTGTTCCTAATCAGTGAAACTACTCCTGAATCTTGGTATATGGATATCTTCAATTTCGTCCAGAAGGGCACTTTCCTTGAAGGTCTTGATAGAAATCAACGTATATTGTTACATAAGTGAGTTTTTCGCTATGTAATTATCTGTAATACATTGTATAGGAGGTCTTTTAAAGGTATTTTACTAAGGTGTTTAAATTCATAAGAGTCTAATAAATCCTTGAGTGAAGCTCATGACGGATCTTGTGGGGGTAACTTTAGTGGTAGTGCCATTGCTAAAAAGATCCTTAGGATAGGATATTTTGGGCCTACCATGGAAAAGGATGCACATGATTATGTGTGTCATTGCGACAAGTTTCAAAAACATGTTGACCTTGTCCACGCTCCTACTCAAGAACTCCAAGATATATCCTCCCCTTGGCCCTTTTCTAAATGGGGTCTAGACATCATTGGTAAAATAAATCCTGTTTCATCTGATGGCCATAAATTCATAATAACTACAACTGAGTATTTTATGAAGTGGGTAGAAGCTATGCCTTTAGCTTCTTGCACAAGAGCTCAAGTTTCTAAATTCATCCTTAATCAAATCATTTGTAGATTTGGAATTCCTTCAAATATCATTTCAGATAATGGAACTTGTTTTAAGAACAAATATGTTAAGAAACTATGTCAAAAATATAAAATCCAACATCATTGGTCTACTCCCTATTATCCACAGGGTAATGGCCAAGCTAAAGCATCAAATAAAACTCTAATTAAAATCCTTAAAATATTGGTTAATAAATCAGGCCGTGACTGGCATGTACAATTGTATACTACCATGATTTTTAGCTTGTGATAAATCAAATCAATGATGTTTATCAGACACGAGATGAGAAAATTTGCCCTTATAAAGCTTATGTTCTACAATTAATATCATTTTTTTGAAAAATTCAATTTAGAAGCTATTCCTAGAACTAGTAATCGTGATGTCGATGCTATGGCTACATCTTATTCCTTATTGCATTTAGATCTGGATGATAAATATGCTACTATCATCACTCATCGACTCTAAGAACCTGCTTTTGCTAAGTCATTTTTAGAGCCATTAGATGTGTTCCTAATCAGTGAAACTACTCCTGAATCTTGGTATATGGATATCTTCAACTTCGTCCAGAAGGGCACTTTCCTTGAAGGTCTTGATAGAAATCAACGTATATTGTTACATAAGTGAGTTGTTCGCTATGTAATTATCTGTAATACCTTGTATAGGATGTCTTTTGAAGGTATTTTACTAAGGTGTTTAAATTCATAAGAGTCTAATAAATCCTTGATTGAAGCTCATGACGGATCTTGTGGGGGTCACTTTAGTGGTAGTGCCATTGCTAAAAAGCTCCTTAGGATAGGATATTTTGGGCCTACCATGGAAAAGGATGCACATGATTATGTGTGTCATTGCGACAAGTGTCAAAAACATGTTGACCTTGTCTACGCTCCTACTCAAGAACTCCAAGATATATCCTCCCCTTGGCCCTTTTCTAAATGGGGTCTAGACATCATTGGTAAAATAAATCCTGTTTCATCTGATGGCCATAAATTCATAATAACTATGATTGAGTATTTTATGAAGTGGGTAGAAGCTATGCCTTTAGCTTCTTGCATGGGAGCTCAAGTTTCTAAATTCATCCTTAATCAAATCATTTGTAGATTTGGAATTCCTTCAAATATCATTTCGGACAATGGAACTTGTTTTAAGAACAAATATGTTAAGAAACTATGTCAAAAATATAAAATCCAACATCATTGGTCTACTCCCTATTATCCACAGGGTAATGGCCAAGCTAAAGCATCAAATAAAACTCTAATTAAAATCCTTAAAATATTGGTTAATAAATCAGGCCGTGATCGGCATGTACAATTGTATACTACCATGATTTTTAGCTTGTGATAAATCAAATCAATGATGTTTATCAGACACGAGATGAGAAAATTTGCCCTTATAAAGCTTATGTTCTACAATTAATATCATTTTTTTGAAAAATTCAATTTAGAAGCTATTCCTAGAACTAGTAATCGTGATGTCGATGCTATGGCTACATCTTATTCCTTATTGCATTTAGATCTGGATGATAAATATGCTACTATCATCACTCATCGACTCTAAGAACCTGCTTTTGCTAAGTCATTTTTAGAGCCATTAGATGTGTTCCTAATCAGTGAAACTACTCCTGAATCTTGGTATATGGATATCTTCAACTTCGTCCAGAAGGGCACTTTCCTTGAAGGTCTTGATAGAAATCAACGTATATTGTTACATAAGTGAGTTGTTCGCTATGTAATTATCTGTAATACCTTGTATAGGAGGTCTTTTGAAGGTATTTTACTAAGGTGTTTAAATTCATAAGAGTCTAATAAATCCTTGAGTGAAGCTCATGACGGATCTTGTGGGGGTCACTTTAGTGGTAGTGCCATTGCTAAAAAGCTCCTTAGGATAGGATATTTTTGGCCTACCATGGAAAAGGATGCACATGATTATGTGTGTCATTGTGACAAGTGTCAAAAACATGTTGACCTTGTCCACGCTCCTACTCAAGAACTCCAAGATATATCCTCCCCTTGGCCCTTTTCTAAATGGGGTCTAGACATAATTGGTAAAATAAATCCTGTTTCATCTGATGGCCATAAATTCATAATAACTACAACTGAGTATTTTATGAAGTGGGTAGAAGCTATGCCTAAAGCTTCTTTCACAAGAGCTCAAATTTCTAAATTCATCCTTAATCAAATCATTTGTAGATTTGGAATTCCTTCAAATATCATTTCAGATAATGGAACTTGTTTTAAGAACAAATATGTTAAGAAACTATGTCAAAAATATAAAATCCAACATCATTGGTCTACTCCCTATTATCCACAGGGTAATGGCCAAGCTGAAGCATCAAATAAAACTCTAATTAAAATCCTTAAAATATTGGTTAATAAATCAGTCGTGGATCGGCATGTACAATTGTATACTACCGTGATTTTTAGCTTGTGATAAATCAAATCAATGATGTTTATCAGACACGAGATGAGAAAATTTGCCCTTATAAAGCTTATGTTCTACAATTAATATCATTTTTTTGAAAAATTCAATTTAGAAGCTATTCCTAGAACTAGTAATCGTGATGTCGATGCTATGGCTACATCTTATTCCCTATTGCATTTAGATCTGGATGATAAATATGCTACTATCATCACTCATCGACTCTAAGAACCTGCTTTTGCTAAGTCATTTTTAGAGCCATTATATGTGTTCCTAATCAGTGAAACTACTCCTGAATCTTGGTATATGGATATCTTCAACTTCGTCCAAAAGGGCACTTTCCTTGAAGGTCTTGATAGAAATCAACGTATATTGTTACATAAGTGAGTTTTTCGCTATGTAATTATCTGTAATACCTTGTATAGGATGTCTTTTCAAGGTATTTTACTAAGGTGTTTAAATTCATAAGAGTCTAATAAATCCTTGAGTGAAGCTCATGACGGATCTTGTGGGGGTTACTTTAGTGGTAGTGCCATTGCTAAAAAGCTCCTTAGGATAGGATATTTTGGGCCTACCATGGAAAACGATGCACATGATTATGTGTGTCATTGCGACAAGTGTCAAAAACATGTTGACCTTGTCCACGCTCCTACTCAAGAACTCCAAGATATATCCTCCCCTTGGCCCTTTTCTAAATGGGGTCTAGACATCATTGGTAAAATAAATCCTGTTTCATCTGATGGCCATAAATTCATAATAACTACAACTGAGTATTTTATGAAGTGGGTAGAAGCTATGCCTTTAGCTTCTTTCACAAGAGCTCAAATTTCTAAATTCATCCTTAATCAAATCATTTGTAGATTTGGAATTCCTTCAAATATCATTTCAGATAATGGAACTTGTTTTAAGAACAAATATGTTAAGAAACTATGTCAAAAATATAAAATCCAACATCATTGGTCTACTCCCTATTATCCAAAGTGTATTGGCCAAGCTAAAGCATCAAATAAAACTCTAATTAAAATCCTTAAAATATTGGTTAATAAATCAGGTCGTGACTGGCATGTATAATTGTATACTACCTTGTGGGCTTATCGAAATAGTATTCGTACTTCCACTGGTGCTACACCTTTTGTCTTGGTTTATGGTGCTAAAGCTATTTTTCCATTCGAGCTATAAGTTCATTCTTTAGCTCTTCTGTTAGCGTACTTAACTCCTTTTATCTGTATTACGCTATTTAGCTATTAGTTAGCTATTAGTATAGCTATCTGTTGTACTGTTACAACTACGTAACAGAGTGCAGTTGCCTGTGTGCTATTCACGGCACTGTCACATGTATTTAAACTCTGCAGCAATATACAATTCCTGTTCGTTGAATCTAACATGGTACCAGAGCCAGGGGCGAGGTGAGGAGCAGAGCGCGATTTTTTGATCCGGACGAGTTTTTTTTTTTTCTCGCAGTCCGTGCGTTTTTTTAAAAAAAAAAGGGGACGTCCAGGACCTCGCGAAGAGCGGGGAGGAGCCGAACGCGCGTCCAGTTCGTGACGATCGAGCACTGGACGCACGACAGAGGAGCCGAGCGCGGCAGTCGAGGAGGGGAGAACCCCCCGCGCAGCGCAAACGTTGCGTTGGAGGGAGGTCGCGCCACGCGTCAACAGACGCGCGCGCCCCCCGAGGTGGCCCCGCCCCCCCCTCCCCACCAGCCCGACCCCCCCCGGGAATTTAAAATTCCCGCCCGCGCGGGAACCCCGAGGAGGCGCCCCCTCCCCTCCCCCCGGCCCGCCTCCCCACCGGCCCCGCCCCCACCCACGCGCGACGCGCAATTTGCGCGCGCGCGCTCCCCGAGGAGGCGCCCCCCCGCCCCCGGCCCGCGGAGCGGGATTTCAAATCCCCGCCCGCGCGGGAACCCCGAGGAGGCGCCCCCCCCTCCCCCGGCCCGCCCGCGGAGCGGGAATTCAAATTCCCGCCCGCGCGGGAAATCGGAGGGGGTATAAACCCCCCCGCGGGACTGCGTCCGCGAGACGCCCCCCCTCCCCACCGCGGGACTGCGTCCGCGAGACGCAGTGTTTGCGCCCGTCCGCGCAAACCCCGGGAGACGCAGTGTCTGCGCAAACCCCCCGGTGATTGCGCAGAGAAGCCGAGGGCCCTCTAGCGCGCGGGGCTGGCCCTGGAATTTTTTTTGAAAAAAAAAAAAAAAAAAAAAAACCCCTGTTCGGAACGCAGGGAGGGACGCGGACGGGAAACAGAAGCAGGCAACGGGAGACAGAAGCCTGCGGAGGACGGGAAACAGAGGCGAGCAGCAACGCGAAGAGCTCGACGGAGCAAGCATACCGGAACTTGCGAGAGGAGGTGGCGAGAGGGCTTGGGCAGACCGAGAAGGGACAAAGGAGAGGTGCTCCATTGTTTCTTCCGGATCAGCCCGCTGGCTCACGTGGTCGTGAGCCGTGCGGTAAGGCTCAGGGAGCCTACAGGTCGGGGGTTCGAATCCCGCCGACTCCCCCAAGGTATATTTTTTTTTTAAAGTTATTTTTTTATTATTATTATTTTTAATTAAAATTTTTAATTTTAATTTTTTTTAATATAGTTTTTAAACTTTAATAAATTAAATTTAATTTTAATTTATTTTTTCTAAAAGTTTAAAACTATAGAAATTAAAATTTTTTATTTTAATTTTAAAATTGATAATAATTATAAAAATGCTTTGTTAAAGAAAGCCTTTTAAGGGGGGATTTTTTTTCAAAAAAAATCAAAGGGGGATTGAGAGTAATTTTTTATGAAAAATAGCAATTTGGCATTGTAAAAGGTGCATTTTCGGCTGTGACCGACACCTAGTGGGTTATTCTAGTGGGCATTTTTTTTGTTGTATGTTGCATATTTCATTTTTGCACTATAACATTAAAAATTAAAATCAAACACTCCTTAAAGTCCCCGGAATATAAAACCCATCTGTGCAATTTATTTGCACTGCAGCGTTCGGTATTTGCGATACCTCTGGCCAGCACTTACAGGTAAAGCTGTCGTGATTTGGCTACTGTATCCGCCGCCTAATATAGCTGCTATAACGACGTCTGAGCTTGTTCTCTATAAATCGTCGGGGAGGAATAAGTACGCCATTTTTTTGCATTTTTTACTCCATCCACTACCCTTTATCGCACTTGTGTTTAGGCGTAAATCCTGACGAAGTATTCTTCATAGTGTTTAGGGGAAGTTACGCCCCACGCATGAGAAGAATCTTCTATGGTAGGTGCCATCAACAAGGCGATTCCCTTTCTGTACCGCTTATGTTCCACGTATCGTATGATCTCTAAAATTCACCTATAGTCTCCCTCACGTAAGGGCGGGTGATTTTTGTTGATCTTTCTAAATACCTATAGTTTCCCTCACGTAAGGGCGGGTATTTTGTACGGTATATTGGCCTAGCAAAAGGTATATCGAAAGGGGGACCAATTTGGTGATATAAGGAACCTTCACTATGGCCGTCGTTGCAAAATTGATGACTGATCCGCATCAGTTATTGAAAGGTCCAAATTATACACCATGGAAACATAAGATGAAGGCTATTCTCCAAATGGAAGATTTGTGGGATATTGTTACTGGAGTAGCAACAAGGCCTTCACCAACAAGCAGGATCCACAAGTCCTTCAACAGATCAGATTGCTTTTGACAAGAAAGACAAGTAGAGCAAAGGTGCTCATTTTGTTTGCTGTTTCAGATGAAGTGCAACCTCATATAGCTGATAAAGCAAGTGGTAAAGAGGCATGGGATGCCCTTAGAACCATCTATGAGGGGAAGAATGAATCCACCATTCTTCATCTTCAACAACAACTTCATACCCTGAGTTTGAGACAGGGTGAAACAGTTGAACTCTTTCTGTGCAGAGTGTCTGAGTTGAAAGAGAAATTGAGTTCTCTAGGAGATACTGTGGATGAAAAGCTTCTCATTTCACTTGTGATGAGAGCTTTACCTTCTTCATTTGACATGTTGATAACCTCCATCCAGGTGTCCCAACGACAAATTACCTACATCGAGTTGGTCAATCTGCTTCAACAACAAGAGGCACGCCAACTTCACAAGGATGATTCTTCCAATACAGACCCTATACACCAACAGCGGTGGTTCTAGGAAGAAAGGTAATGGGCAAAAAGGAGGCAACTTTCGGAAAGGAGGAAATTCTCAACAGGATACGAAAGGAAAAGGCAAGCAACCTCAACAGAAGAAGAGGTGGTGCAAGATCTGTGAGAAAGACAACCATGACACCAACAAGTGTTGGCATAAGAACAAGCAAAAAGGCCAAAACAAACCACAAAATAAAAACAAGCAACCCCAGGCGAATGTTGTTGTTGAAGAATCTGACTCAGATTCTGAATGGGCACACAAGGTGCTCATGACTACCACAGATTCCACTCGGAGGGATCCTATTTGGTATGTCGATTCTGGAGCTAGTAAACATATGACTCGGCGACGGATCGTGGTTTGAATCATTTGTGGCCAAGGAGGGCAAACCTCGTCACCATTGCCGATGATAAAACCTACAGGGGTTCAGGGGAGAGGGTACGGTTTCGATCACTCTTCCCGATGGCAAGTGTCGATTGACAAGGTCCTCTATGTTCCGGGATTGGCCAACAATTTGTTGTCGATGACACAAATCCCGGACAGAAATATGGTTGTCAACTTTCGTGTTGAGAATGGAAAGAAGTGTTGTACAATTACCGGGAAGGGTAAGCAGATTGCAATGGCTTCATATAAGCATGGCTTATTTGCACTAGATGCTATCTCTATTCCACATGTTGCCATGACTGTCTCTACCAAGGAGGCAACTTCCCTATGGCACAAGAGATATGGGCATCTTAGTTCGGGCTACTTACTTGAGCTCAGCAAGTATGAGATGGTAAAGGGTCTTCCTTCCCTTTTTGCCACATTGCCAGTGTGCTCCGATCGCTTGGCAGGAAAGCAAAGATAGAGTACCATTTGAGAAGAGCTCTACAAGAGCACGAAAACCTCTGGAGCTAATTCACACCGATCTATGCGGTCCTTTCACACCCAACAGTGTTGGAGGGAAGAGGTACTTTCAGTTATTCGTAGATGACTACTCACGAAAGATGTGGGTTTTCTTTCTCAAACTGAAATCTGAAGCTTTCGCATTCTTCCAACAGTTCAAGAAATCCGTTGAGAAGGAGTCAGGGGCTTCTATTAAAACCCTCCGCTCAGATCGAGGGGGAGAGTTTACCTCTAATGAATTTTCTGCATTCCTAGATAAACATGGGATCAAGAGACAGTTAACAACTGCCTATACTCCTCAAGCAGAATGGAGTTGCTGAGAGAAGGAACCGTTCTATCATGGAAATGGTTCGTTGTATGCTCACGAGTGCAACTCTTGGGCAACAATATTGGGCAGAAGCCGTCACCACCTGCAGGTGTATCTTTTGAATAGGGCACCCACAAAGGCCCTAAAAGGAATGACTCCACAAGAAGCATGGAGTGGTCGAAAACCCTCTATATCTCATCTACGTATTTTCGGGTGTCAAGCTTTCATGCACATACCGAAAGAAAAAAGGAAGAAGCTAGATGAGAAAACACTCAGATGTATTTTTCTTGGATATTCTCGAGCACTCTAAAGGATATCGGTTGATAGATCCTTTGACCAAGAAAATTCATATCAGCAGAGATGTTGTCTTTGATGAAGCTTTCACATCACAGAGCACATCTACAAGACACCGAGATATTGTGGAACCAAAGGAAGAGGAGATTCCTTCGTCAACACAGACAGGAGGTCCTTCTACATCTTCTTCACCACCACCGAAGCGGAATCCTAAATGGTGTACAAATACAATCGGAGATGCAAATTTATCCACTCCTCCCAATTTGAATTTGGATAGACCTCGTACACGCAGTATGGCTCAACAGGAAAGAGAAGCCAGAGAAACTGGTGAGGTTGATGATCTTTGTCAATCTTTTGAGGAACTTTCTGTGACTCCAAGTAGAGAAGTTGAGGATATGGATATTGATGATGACAGGGCATTCATGTCTACCATAGATAGTCTTGGACCTGCATCAGTGCAAGATGCTCTTAGTGAGCCTCAGTGGAAGGCCGCTATGGATACAGAGTATGAGTCTCTGATGAAGAATAAAACTTGGAAGCTTGTTGATCTGCCGCATGGAAAGAAACCTATTGGCTGCAAATGGGTATACAAAGTCAAGTACAAGGCAGATGGAACAATTGATAAGCATAAAGCCCGTCTTGTTGCAAAGGGCTATGCTCAAAAGGAAGGCATCGACTATGAAGAAACTTTTGCACCTACAGCTCGGATGACCACAATTCGGGTTATGTGTGCTATGGCAGCACAATATGGGTGGAAAGTTCACCAAATGGATGTCAAAAGTGCCTTTCTTAATGGTGATCTCCAAGAAGAAGTCTATATGACTCAGCCTCGAAGGATTTGAAGTGGAAGGCCAACAAGCAGAAAGTTTGCAAATTGGTTAAATCCTTGTATGGTCCGAAACAAGCTCCTCGAGCTTGGTATATAAAAATGGACAATCACCTAATGCAAGCATGGATTTAAGAGATGTCCGTCGGATGCAAACCTCTATTTCAAGAAACAGGGGTTCCGAGATAGTGTTGCTTGTACTCTATGTGGATGATCTCGCTCATTACAGGGAGTTCGAAGATTTGATCTCTACTCGTCAAAAGAAACTTGTGCAAATCTTTTGAGATGACAGATCTTGGACTTCTCCATTACCTGTCTTGGTCTGGAATTCAGCCAGAAGGAGCACACCATCAAAGTGTCTCGAAAAAAGTATGCCAAGACATTGCTCGATAAATATCGCATGACTGACTGCAAGCCAATGGCAACTCCTATGGAGAATGGACTTCAGTTATCGCGACATGATGACTCACCCTAGGTAGATGGCACTCTCTATCGACAGTTGATTGGGAGTCTCATATATCTGACCAATACTAGGCCAGATCTCGTATTTGCTGTAAACTATCTTTCGAGGTTCATGCAGGAGCCTAAGATTACTCATTGGAAAGCAAGCAAAACGTGTTCTTCACTATGTCCGTGGTACTATAGAATATGGCCTAGAATACAAGAGGAACAACAAATTCTTCTTGCAAGGATACACGGACTCCGACTATGCCGGATCATTTGATGATCGCAAGTCAACTTCCCGGATACATTTTTCATCTGGGATCCGGTCCTGTCTCTTGGCACAGCAAGAAGCAACAGGTGGTTGCTATTTCTTCAACAGAGGCAGAATATCGCGCCGCACGTGAAGCTGTGTGCGAAGTGATATGGTTACGTCGCATTCTAACAAGTATGGGCCATCCATCAAAATCTCCAATACACTTGTTTTGCGACAATCGGGGTGTTCCGAACCTCGTCAAGAATCCAGTCCATCATGAAAAAACAAAGCACATTGACACACAATGTCATTTCATTCGAGAGGAAGTTCCAAAGCACCGAATTCAGCTTCAAAGACATTCCCACCGATGCTCAAGTTGCAGACATTTTCACTAAGGCACTTGGGCGTGTCAAATTTGAATTGTTTCGCAGCTCACTTTGTATTGCAAAATAATGTAAGGGGATGTTAGTATAGCTATTAATTATTACATTACCCAAATAATGTAATAAAGGGGGATGTTAGCGTACTTAACTCCTTTTATCTGTATTACGCTATTTAGCTATTAGTTAGCTATTAGTATAGCTATCTGTTGTACTGTTACAACTACGTAACAGAGTGCAGTTTCCTGTGTGCTATTCACGGCACTGTCACATGTATTTAAACTCTGCAGCAATATACAATTCCTGTTATGGACTTAGTCAAAAATGTTGAATTAGGAGATGAATATCGTGTTGGCAGACTTAGTCAGTTGGAACTTCTAGATGAAAAACACATTCATGCTTATCTAGGAATATCCCATTTGCATGAGAACATTAGGAGATGAATATTCGTTCACACCTAATGAGAACATTGGGATCAAGACTTAGGAGATGACCTAATGAATTTTCTATTAAATTTGACTAAGTTTGACTAATTCAACATTTTGACATAGTTTGACCTTAAATTTTGTGAATATTCGTCAAATATGCACCTTAAATTTGACCCATTTGCATGAGAACATAAATTGTAAAAACATCATGTTTGCATTAATTACCTCAAAATTTGTGCATATTTGACGAGATCGTAATACGACCCCCGAAATCATAGTACGACCTCAAAAATTGTAACACAATTTCAGTATTATGATCTTAGCGATCAGTGTACGATAACACCGATCGTAATATGATCTTGCCCAAAAATAGAAAATTCAAAAATGGAAAACAACAAAAAGTAGTTGAACAATATTTGTCCCCACCTATGTAACTGTGTGGGAAATGTGAGATCAGAT
This sequence comes from Wollemia nobilis, assembly GCA_028583015.1. NCBI lineage: Eukaryota > Viridiplantae > Streptophyta > Pinopsida > Araucariales > Araucariaceae > Wollemia > Wollemia nobilis. The sequence continues at coordinate 2,858,007 of JAQPPZ010015412.1, forward strand.
TTGTTCGACCTCGCCCAACTTAGAAGAAGTTGTAACAACTCAACCTCCTCCCTATTCTCGACATTCCTCCCTACTTATTTAACTAGAACCCTCCCTCTAAAATTCTCGTGACTCCACATATTTTAGAATTCTTTCGCTTGATTATGCAGTTTAGATATTTAGCAGTTGTGCAAGATCAAAGGACATTGTTGTAGATCGAAAGATACGATATCGTTATTGTCGTATGACCAGGCGAGTTCAGTGTATGATCCTGTCTTGCAGGCTACAATATTATCTACAACTCACTTGGGGGCAACCCCAAGCTATGGTTTACATATTTTAATTTTGTTTCATTAGGATTAATATTTCATTTATCATCCTTTATTTCATAGAATACTATATTTATGCATCTGCATTCCTAGAGTTCACCTAATTTCATATAATTGCATGTTTATGTAAGTTTTGAACATTTATTCGTCAATTCATGTTATTACAATTATCTAATAGCTAACATTAGATCTTAATTCTTCTTATAAGCATCAATACAACTCTCTATTTTTTTGTTTTCTATTTCTACCTATGTTTTGTTGATCTTTGGAAAAATCAAAACAGTCTATCTCTGTTCGTAATACAATATTGCAAAATTATAGTATGATATTGACCTGTTGCATACGATTTGGACTGCACTATAAAAAATTAGAAACTTCAACAAACTTCCGGATATACGTGATGTTTGAAATCACTTTCTAGCATTGCATTTGTCTTTCTTAATTTTGTTTTGATGCTTGCATTTAAATCAAAATAGCATATAGGATAGAATAGTTGCATTTTGGCCAAACTAGGTATATTTGCAATTTGAATCAAAATAAACACATCAAAACAAATCCCAAACCTAGGCTCTAAAACTACCACAAAATTTTTCCTAGTGAACCCAAACCAATTCGTTGAAAATTCACCACTTAGAAGGTACAATTAAGTACCTCTCTTTTGAGTTGTAGACCATTCATTCTTCCATTGCCCTCTAGGGTGCGGATCCATCAACCTTGAGGAAAGGAGTGCGAGAATTTTTGGGCTACAATTATAAGGTTTAACTTTATAATGTTTATATAACTTTAAAATTAAAATTTAAATATTAAAACATATACTTGTAATTCAAATCATCCTTGAATATATTTATGCCTTTAACATCAATGACAATTCAACATTTCATCCTTAAATATATTTATACCTTTGACATCAATGACAACTCAATAGTGACATTAAAATAATTAATTAATGTCTCTCTCTCACACACACCCACAAACAAATTATTATAAATATTAAATTACAATAGAATAGTACAAATGATATCACAAAAGACTATTTAAAACATCACAAGTTGTCATTAAATCCTATTACTTTGATCTAAAATATCACTAGCAAGTTCCACCTCTAAGTATTGCTACTAAGTAGGATGGCATGTATATTTTAGCTAATGTGATTACCAACATGACATCTTTGCATGCCACCAAACTACCTTTTTACCTATTTATACCATATTAACCAGTAAGATTTAGATTTATGTTGAAACCCCATTGGTTATTTGTGTATAGTGGTGAATGGAAAATAGAATATTGCTGAAAATGTAATCTAATTTAAGGCTAAGGTTGACCTTGTATGATATAATAATGTATAGGCCTCTGTATATGAATTGTACAATTGTACTTAATTTATTATATAATCCCTATGCAATGCAATTAATCTTGTTATGTTAAACCGATATTATAACTTGTAATAAACCTTAAGCCCTGTTGTTATCATTTCTTAGTTTAAACTCATTTATATAATTAGGATTTTGGTATTCCATTTTATTTGAGTGTTGTTATTCTTATCTATGGATAATATAGTGATATTATGGTGTCTATTGGTGCCCACTATATCATTCTATTTTATCCTTTGTTACACAATTTGTATAATATTTGAGTGAATAGATTATTTCTAATCATTTCTAGAAATAGGAATGAATTCCAACATGGTATCAAAGTAGGTAATGGGCATCATTGCTTGGTCACATAGAAAGTTAATCTGAAGCCTTTGATCTCTATTCTAGTTTTCAATATGATTTACTTTTCAAAACTTCATAAGTGTTTTTGGCATAAGAAGTAGAGAGGATATTTTTTTTCATATTTTTTTATTTGTTTTGTAGAAAATTTTGTGCCTACTTTGAGTCATTTTTGAGCTTCTACATGCATTTTCAAATTTTATTTGGTGATATTATGTTTTCTTTATAATTATTCATATTATCTATGGCATTTTGGTTGCTAATAAAGAAGATAAAAGTCTTTTGAAAATTTAAATTTTGAAACAAAGTGCCATAATATTCCCATGCATTTGTTTTGTTTTTCAATGATTTTACATAGGTCTTTCCATACACTTTGTTTTCATGCACATGCTTCCACCTATTTGTTTTGTTGATCCACACATTCATATTTATTTTTATAAAGTAAAGGTGCACGTTGGGTAGCATTGAAGTGATGCTAAGATGACTAGCAAGAGTGTTGGGCCACTCATAATAGAAGGTCATGGGTTTGATATTGCATCTCCTATTTATTTTTCTTGTTAAGATAGGAAATTGTTGAACCAAGTCAAAGGGACTTCAAAGTGATCCTAGCATGATTATACAACAACATGGATAATTGACTGTAATTTTAAGCATTGGATGTGAGAGGTTTGAGGTTTGAATAAGAGTTTTGCATGGACCCACAAGCATTGAGGGGTTTTAGAGGTGTTATTCATGGATGCATCATCTATTTTTGAACCAAAATATGAACTAATTAGATGATTATAGAAGCTTTGTTGAGATTTTTATGAAGTCCATGACCCTCTTAATCATAACAATAAGTCTTTATTTGATTATTCTCATATTTATTGGTGTGAGAAGGGGCCTTTTTGAAGGTTTTGTCCTACCTTCTAGCCTCAATGACATGTTGTGCACCTTGATTAAGTAAAAGTATCCAAACCACATGAGACCCAAGTTTGACTCCCATTTTTGGAACTTTCAAATTATTTGAATAGATGATGATTTTTTCCAGTTAGCTTGGCAATCATATACATTATTGAAGATAATTTCATCTATTTATGTCTTCAAAAAAGATGATGTATACTATAAATAGAAATACTATGTCTTCAATTCATATTTTATGTGACTATAAAATATTGAAGTAGCTTTTCTTTATAGGTTGTGGTAATACTAACTTATCTTCCTCATATGGGTCCTTAGTAGAAGTGTTCATTGGATGTGTGTGGAAATATCTAATACTAAAGGTGATTACTATGGTATAGCCTAAGAAGATTCTTGATCAAGAGATATTTTTGTAGGAACATATTTTAGATGATTAGGGGGATTCAAATAAGTCTACCTAAGTGTGAAGGCTCATTAAGACATCCATTATTGAGGGAAGATATTATTATCATTGATATCTTCTCTCTTTAGCCCCTCAATTTTGATTATGAGGGGTTTTGAAAGTGGAATCTGACTTACAAAAAAGGCTGACATTGTATGATGTAATAATGTGTGATGGTTTTTGAAGCCTTAATACTACCATAAAATATCAAAGGTTATATCTCACAAGATCTAAATATAATATAACCATAATATAATAAGGTCAAGATAATAAAATGTATAGAATAATATGAGAAAATTAATATGTATACAAGGCTTATAATAACTCAAATAACATTCAATAATATGTAGAAATATAAATGTAAATACCCTTGATCATTCATGTACTATGCATGAAATATAACTTACAATATTAATTGCTCAAAAATATATACAAGATTTATTGCTTCACTTTCTCTTACAAATATGATCATTCTTGTTATCCTTGTATTCAATTCTACCCACTATCTTATGAAACATTATCTCCATAATATAGCTATAGTAGTATGACTCTTTTGATACTTGACTATAGCTATCTATATGCCAAGTCTCATGACTCTTGGCTTGACTACTTGCTACTTGCATACTTGAAGAACACTTGACATTATAACATATGCACACCTATACATGAATCTTTCACTTCTATTACTTGCACACTCTAATTTAATACACTTGTACACATATTTACATTGCATATTTGTTCTCATACATATAAGAAACTTGTGCACATAGACTCAAATTACACTTGCACTCTAACTCACATGACATTTGTGCATTTCTTGCACATTACAACTTTACATGACACTTGTGCATTTCTTACACATTCATACTTAAATAAAAGGGAAATATAAATCACACTCTAAACTATGAATAAACACTAATCTATTTTTTACAGATGTACCATGAAGATACCATGGGGGTACATTAGCATGCACAAAATAATGTAATATACTCCAACAATGTGTAGGTCTTTGGGAAAGCATTGTACAACTAAATTTTATATTTATTGTACTATTTTATTATATAAATCCTATGGGTTGTGGCTAACCATGTTAAGGTTAAACCTACCTTATAACTTGTAATTAAACTTAAGCATTCTTATTATGTCAACTTAGATTAAACTCATTTATGTAATTGGATTTTGGTGTTCGTATAAATACTCCCACCATTCCATCCACTATATTGGAGTGTTGTGATTCTTATCTACACATAATATATGATGATTATTTATTTATTTTTGATTGATTTAAAGGGTTTTTAAAGGAGCCCTAAAACTTTTACAAATCAAGAATGATGTAAATCCAACTGCAAGAGGTCAGAACAAGAACCTCCAATCACATAAAACTGTGACAAAAAGAAAACAAAGCAAAGAAATTCCAAATCACATAAAAACCACAATAGATGGAAATAATCCAAAAAATGTTTTATTCTCTCATTATTGTATTTCACACCCTTTTACAATGTGATACCAAGAGAATATATATATCCCAAAAGAAACCCTAAATATTAAAACCCTAAAGATAATAAATTACAATATTTTATTTATTTATTTATTTATTTGTCTATTTTGTCTTTTAGTGCCAGCCAAAACAATATTGGATAGCCCTCTAAATTAATACACATTATTGGTTTTCCCATATTAAGCCTCCTAGAAAATCTCAACACCTACACATACCTAAATAAGAAGTTATCCCAAATATGCTCCCTTCCAAATTTTCAAAAAAACACTAAATCTGATTTTTGGGGCACTAGATGAAAGAATTAGGACCCGATAACACATTGAAGAATCTTCAAGGATTTTAGCCGTGACATTGTCCACCTAATTATCCATCTCCCCATAAAATTTCAAATTAATCCAATGATCAGATCAAAAGTTATGCCCTTTGGAATATAGGCTCCTACATCATTCTCCTCTGGTTGAAAAGAACTCAGCTTCTGTGAGTTCCTTTGATAAAACTCCTACAACTTTATACTATCATTTTTTTTAGTTCCCACTCTAAAATCCAAGTATTATCTTCCTATTGTAAACCTTCCCATTTTACCAAGTATTTACTGTAGCTTCCCTTCCTGGTACTGATTTATCTTCTTATCAAGTACTTGCATATTTTTTTCTTTCTTCTTCTTAGGTATCTATTGCTCCTAGTTTATGTCCTATTCTAATTCAACTTAATTTTCATCTCCATGAAATTCATACAAATTTGTAACATTAAAAAATAGTGAAATATCAAAATCAGTAGGCAACTCCACTTTATAGGCATTATCATTAATCTTCTTCAAAATTCTGCATGGTCCAATCTTTTTATACTTCAATTTGTTATATGTACCCTTGGGAAACCTCTCATTCCCAAGGTGAACCATCACCATGTCTACCACCATAATATAAATTGTCGACATCGACTGTGAGTTCTGACGCAGTGATAGTGCAATAAGCGGACATAAACTCTAATATTTTTTTTTATAGCGAACGAACAGGCTGTCATAGTCTCTTCGACGTCTACCTCACCAAAAGGATGAAATAGTAACCCAATCCGGCAGAAAAGAAAAGTGAGAAGTTATAAAAAATTTGGAAGTATGGCTGTTGAAGACTAGCAGAGTGATTCGACCAAGCGCAGATTAAAAAAAATACATCAAATCTGAAGAAATCATGAAAAAATTGGTCGCTTGCAGAGTTTTTTGACAAAGATAGGTTAACGGTGGAATCGTATAAAATTAGAGTATAAACTTAAGGTTTAAAATAAATTTTACCCACCGGCGGCTACGGTTCATGTCACTGGAAAACTTTGGCATCGAAGAAAGGACGAAGGTCACAAGAAGTGGCAAAGGATATTGCAAAAGAGGTCTCGAAAGAGGTTTCAAAAGAAATGAAAGAAGTGATGCAAGAAATGGCCGATGGAAGAATATATCACGATCCCAACCTACTTTTGTTAATTAATCTTGCCCACCTACATCAAATCACATCAGTGAGGGTATATAAAATTTAGTTCCAGGATATCGCCAATCGCATCATAGGGTTGGACGAATTAGTCCTCATAAGTGGGTTCATCAATGGATTGAAAGAAGAAATTAGAGTGAATATCATGATGTACACTCCTTGCACCCTAAAGGAAGCCATTGGATTAGCCTTGTTAGTTGATGATACATTCAATGTTCAACGTCAACATGGGGAGCAACCTATTGATAAATCAACATTCATGCACACTATTCCAAAACACAAACCCTTGCCAGTTAAGTACCTTAGCCTACAAGAAATGGAGGAGCGACGAGCGAACGACCTCTGCTATACTTGTGATGAGAAATTTGGGCCCCTTCATTGTTGTGCTACACAAATATTGTATTTATTGAATATAGTTTATCCCTGTCACTCCATAGAGGAAGAAGGTGAGGAAGATGTGCACGACATGACCAAAGCACCTGATCATAACAATGAAGGAAATGAGGTCGATGTGCAAGAAGTGCTCAATGCACCATGAAAAGATGAGGTAGACATCCATGCAGTAAACAATGAAGGCAAGACATACACTCTCAAATAACTACACACAAGTTCATCACCAATAGTGAGTTCTCATCATATAGGCAGCCTAATTCAGAAAGGAGGCAAAAGAGTGAGTGCACCTTTATTTTCTATTCATTCTACACAGGAAGAATCGGCTAAAGTGAAAGCCTACCGTCATCACAATTCTCCTAAGGAAGATTCTACTATTCTTTCTAGAAACCCCCCACTAATGCTTCGACCTTCAATATATCCTTACCTTTGAAAAAGTGACATTAAAATAGTACAAGAACTTGCACAAATTAAACTGGGAAAAAACAAGCAACGAAGCTCCTTACTTTGAGCTTTGAGGACAAAGCTCTTTTTAAGGAAGGTGGCATGTTAGGATTATACTCCTAACCACCATACTAATCACATTATTAGTTAATTATTTAATCACTCTCTCTTTCACAAAGGTTGTGACCTTTGATCACACCTTCACACTCGTAGAAATAGGCATTTCATTTGGTATAGTTGAGGCATCAAAGAATATAATTATTAATTAATTGTTGGGTTCCCCATACAATACAACAACGATTCCTTAATAAAAGCAATTCCTTTTATTATTCTAGCATTATAATCAATATTTCTCTATTGGGTTCACTACAGTACCCCCTCCGAGTTTTTACCCAAATCGAACGTTTGAGGTAAAAGCACGGAAAAGCAAAAATTAAAAAAAATGTCATTTTGAATAAAAATAAGAAAAATAGGGTAAAACCCTAATTCATATTTACTGTTCACTTTCACTATTTCAGAGCTCTACAGGCGAAATAGTGGAAACGGTGCATAGATCGACAGAGATCTGGTGCGGGTTGCGAGTAAGGATCTAAACCTAGTTTACTGTGTTTTTAACTTGATTTACTTGATTTTTGACTTGAATTTTAAGTTTTTTTGGGTGTCGCTACCATTTTTAGGCCACTAAAAAAATCGTCTCTATATTACCAATTTTGTCTAGGGACGAAATCAGAGAAATAGGGGTGATCCCGTCCAATAAGGGGTGATCCCCAAATTGAAGAATGAAGATGGATTTATCTAAATTTGGTATGATATCGTCTAATAATGGGCGATATCAATTTTTATGGGATGATTTGATTATAATTGATTTATTTTTTTTAATGATTATGTACTAATGATTTTTGTTGTTTTATTGCTTATTTTGCAGAGGGGATTGCTAAAGATTCGGGAGTGGAAATACAAAGGTCTAAGAGATGATTTGGCCATGCTCAATCAGGTCGAGCGAGATAGATTGGCAGAGGTAGGACTATAGCATGTGGCAGAGATGCCACAAATTCCTACAGACATAGGGCTACTGACAGCCCTAGTAGAGAGATGGTATCTGGAGTTGTCCTACTTCTAGCTACAGACACAAGAGGTGACTCCCACTCTAGAGGATATATGGAGGATCTCAAGGATCCCCATACATGGTTGATTCATGACCCCTTCGACCAATCAGGGCCACGCTATGATGAGATTGTGCAAATACCTAAGCTTCATCCTAGAGAAGGGCGGAGTGAACATCAAGGCTTTGAGGTGGATGCCTAGGGCATCTTGATTGACCCAAGTTTTGGTAGGGGTGATGGGTGGTATGCCACCAGAGCAGATGCAGATTACCGTAGCTACTTTCAGATGTGGTCTATGACATGAGATACCACGGATACAGGTTTGCTTAGGGTAGCTTTGTACTGTGCTGCTTGTATAGGATCCTTTATGGGGTCGTATACAAGAGGGGTCAATGTCTGGTGCTAACATAACTTCTACAGGTTTGGTGCTAGGAGCACATTGCAATGCAAATGTTGGTAGGGCTTCCATTGATAGGAGTTTATCGGGAGAGACCCCGGGTTTTCTATTGGTGGCTCTAGAGAGGGTCACAACGGTGGATAGATCTGTCGATATCCTGGAGGTTGCTAGATGACCTCACCCCTGATCAGATCACCTGGAGACCATAGAAAGAGCATCAAGGGTGGGTATAGGATGAACAAGAGTTGGATCATATCAGGCAAGTCATATGGTTGAGGATAGAGTGGGGAGAGGTAGAGCTCCACCGCTACAACCAATTTTTGAGGTAGTTCGATCTACAGCAGGGGATCCCTACTCTTAGGGATTATGAGTACTCCCGAACTATGTGGGATAGTACCACATTAAGTGGGGCTCCAGACATGCAATGGTTCTAGATTTAGGATGTTGATGATGCTCCCATTTAGCCAGTGGATGAGGATGATACAGGGATAGCAGACGGATATGATGCCTGGTATGCAAGAATCTGCTCTCCTTGGATGATGATGGCATAGGGTCTGATGCATGCTATAGTGCAATGGATGGAGAGGTGACACCAAGTTGCCATTGATGCAATGAGGGGTCATGGAGGGAGTCATCAACGATGGCCTCCTTAGGAGAGATGCTAGAGAGTACCACAGGCTTCGGAGAGACAGCAGTAGCCAAAGAGGAGGGAGGAGAGGAGAGAGGAGAGGAGAGAAAGACTCCCTCATCAGTAGAGGGATAGGCCACCATCGATCGATAGGGGCAAGGGTGTCGAGGTGGGGGAGAGCAATGATATGGTAGCTCTTCGGGTGCTAAATGCTCGCCTACGAGCTCAGGTGAAGACTCTACAGGATGAGGCTACACGGTTTAGGGCTTGAAGTGGAGGGGTGAGCATTATAGAGCTATTGCGGTCGATTGATCAAACCATGTTCTATCATGGAGTGTACTACCAGCTGGTTCCAGAGTTCCAGAGGATACAATTGCAAGTCGGCATCACAGAGCTGATCAGGATGGGGTCATCGAGGACGTCATCACAATCAATGTCGAGGACCCATGATACAATATGGGCTTCTATGGGACCACCTCCTCCACCTCAGGGCAAGAGAGGAGATGAGGCTGACAGCTCAAGGTCTTCTCGAGACTAGATGCACATTGTACATAGACTATTTTTGAGATGATTGAGTATGCCAGGGTATAGATTGTGGCATACCAATCCATTTTGATATGATGTATATACTTCTTGATATATATATGATGTTCTTTTTGTGATATGACTTGTGCATATGTTTTATGATGCTTTAATATTTTAATTGTTGATTGACTATTCATGTAATTATGTCGTTGAAAATATTATAATTTTATGTCATGCTATAAAATTAAATGAAATAATCTGATGTAAACAAACTGGTTGTTGTGGTGTGTTTTGATGAAAATAAAGTGACTTCTAACAATAATTTCAAAGGACATTGTCGTTGTTACATGACCATTTCATGGAGTTGCCGCTCGCTAGGTCATCAAGCTAATATCGTATGAGAGAAATATTGCTAAAAGGAAAAGGGTGCTTAAGAGACTTTCTTAAGACTTTGTGTTGTGATGATGAAAAATGATGATAGTGATGATTTGTTTTCATATTTCCATAAAAATATTATGCATGAAATATTAAAAATATGATTTTTTCTAGGCATAAAATTCCTAAGTATGATAGAAATTTGAACAATTCCCTAGGAATTATACCATCATCGCAAAAAAAAATGAATGTTGACATAATGAAATGAAATAGGAAAGTTTTCGTTCTTTTTAAAGCACAATTGTGTAACATATGATTTAAGCCATATGCTTTTATGGATTAAATAAATGGGAAATAAAATTAGAACGATGGTTTGCGCTAGGCATAGAATTTTAGGTATAGACTTATACCATCATCGCGAAATCCAAAGAAGAAATTGATATAATAGTTTTATTGCATAGTTGATTTTTGATTTTGAGATAAACAGAAAATATAAAAATGAGGACTTGCACTAGACATAAAATTTCAATTTAGGTTTAGAAACTATACCATCGTCGCGAAAGTCGAAAATATATAAATGTGACTTTATTGCTAGATTTTTGAACATGTTTTGCAAGAAAATTTTGGATTTTTGGAAAAAATGTATTTAATTGATTTTACGCTAAGCAGATATTCTCAAGTAAGAAATTCAAATTATTCCACAAGATTTGAATAAATATTTTAAATTATCTCAAAGACAAAATTTAGATTTATAAGGAACCCCGTGTGCATATGTGAATTCATTGCCAATCTTGATCTATCATAATGATGCAAAATCTCTCAAACACAAATATGTGTGCAATTGTAATGTTCATTTACCGATTTTGAGCAAGATAATTTGATACAAGTAATTTAAATTAACCAAATGAGTGTTTGTTGACCATGATTTATATGCATGTAACCGTACCAGACTACTATGTAAGTCGGGTCATCAACAGCTAGCTGATCCATAAGCGGACATAGGTCTGTACAAAATAAGTTCACTAATGTGACAGACATATCACCACGCTAGGAGTTACCCAATGTCAAGAAAGTTGGGCACAAATCACCTGTTATGGGGTTTACCTCATAGTTTTTGAATAATTGAGAATTCCAAGGATTCAAGCTTCACACTTCCTTCTTTCAAAGGGGGGGGATTTATTGCTTTTTGCTTTTTCTTTTATTTTATTTTTCTATTTTTTATTTTTTTTTGCTTGACACTGAGATAATGCTGAAATATTGCTGAGATGGTACAAAATGATACTGAAATAATGCTTCTGAATAATTTCTCTTTTTCTCATGATTTTTCTTGATTTTCTTTTTCTTTTTCTTGTTCTTCCTATACTAGGGATACTTGCTCGGATTGGTCGTAGAGCAAGGGATTTTTATTCGAGGCGAGGGGTGAGCTTGTCCTTTTGTCAATTCTCAAAGATTCTAGACCATGTGCATGATAGGATAGCAGGGGAAACTTTTCGCTCAAGAGACCACTTCTACTCGTGTAGCATCGTTTTGAACTTGCAATGAAATCATTTTAATGTGAAAAGGTGTACTTGGTTCAAGTAAATAACAAGATCAGTTCTCTATGCCCAAAACTTTATTTAATTCAACTGTGGACTTCAATATAAGAGAGATTAATAATCATACCAAATAAGATCAAGATATTTATTCATGTGAGTGTGAAAGTGAGGGATTCCGGATAAATGCTAATTTATCCAAAATAACTGAAAATATAACTGCAACAGGTGCAAAATAGAAGATGTTTTTGAGGATTTTGATGATTTTGATTTTTTTATATTTTGATTTTAATTTATGAATTGAGAGAATACATAATATTACTATTTTTAAAAATTTTATATGAATTACTAATATGAGACAATATGTATAATATATAGTGGCAAAATTACCATATTTATGCATAATAGCGCTTAAGATGCATAATGTTCATAGGTTCTTTAAGATCTTTGCCATCTAAGGTAGCTAATATGTATGCTCCCGATCCAAATTTAGCAATGATAATATATGGTCCAAGCCAGTTAGGCTCGAATTTTCCTTTAATGTCTTTAGTTGCATTAGTATTTTTTTGATTTTCTTTTAAGACGAGGTTGCCAATCTCAAAGGATCGATTATGAACTTTATTGAGATATGTTCGTTTGAGTTTGTTCTGGTAGGCATGAAGATGCTCCAAAGCATTAATGCACTTCTCATCTAGGAGTTCCAGCTAACTAAATGTGCCAGCATGATATTCATCTCCTACTTCAGTATCTTGAAGTAGCAGAGCCAAAGAAGGAACTTCTAGTTCAAATGGAAAAATAGCTTCAGTGCCATAAACCAAAACAAAAGGTGAAGTGCCCGTGGGAGTATGAATGCTAGTTTGATAAGCCCACAAAGCAGGATATAATTGAATGTGCCAATCACGACCAGATTTATTGACTAGTCTCTTGAGGATTTTAATTAATTTTTTATTAGATGCTTTTGCTTGGCCATTACCCTGAGGATAATAGGGAGTGGACCAACGATGTTGAATTTTATATTTTTGACATAGTTTCTTTACATATTTGTTTTTTAAACAAGTTCCATTATCCGAGATGAGATTTGCAAGAATTCTGAACCTACAAATAATTTGATTAAGAATAAACTTGGAAACTTGCATTCTAGTGCAAGAAGCTAAGGGCATAGCTTCGACCCACTTCGTAAAATACTCGATGGTGGTTATGATGAATTTGTGTCCATCAGATGACATAGGATTGATTTTTTCGATGATGTCTAAGCCCCATTTTGAAAATGGACAAGGAGATGAAATAGCCTACAGTTCTTGTGTAGGCACATGGACAAGGTCAGCATGTTTTTGGCACTTGTCACAATGGTGCACGTAATCATGTGCATCATTCTCCATGGTAGGCCAAAAATATCCTATCCTAAGGAGTTTCTTACCAATGGCGCTGCCACTAAAGTGTCCCCCACAAGATCCATCATGGGCTTCACTCAAAGCTGATCTAGACTCTTCTAGATTCAAACATCTCAATAGGATACCTTCAAAATATCTCCTATATAACGTATTGTCAATTATTATGAAGCGACTTGCTCGTCTACGTAATAACCAGCACTGGTTTCGATTAAAACCTTCAGGGAAGGTCCCATTTTGAAGAAAATTGAGGATGTCAGTGTACCAAAGTTTAGGAATAGTTTTGTTGATTAGAAACACGTCCAAAGGTTCCAAGCATGATTTAGTTGAAGCGGGTTCTTGGAGTTGATGAATAATGATGGTAGCATATTCGTCATCTAACTCCAAGGGTAAAAGAGATGCAATTGCAGCCATAGCATCAGCCACACGATTGCTAGTTCTAGGAATAGCTTCTAAGGTAACTTGATCAAATAAAGATATTAATTGTAATACATATGATTTATATGGGAACAATTTATCATCTCTGGTCTGATAAAAATCGTTAATTTTATTTATAACAAGTTGAGCATCACTAAAAACTAATAGATTTTTAATTTTTAGTTCCAGGGTAGCTTGTAATCCAAGGATTAGAGCCTCATATTCAACAGTGTTATTAGTATAGGCAAATGTTAATTTATAGGATAGAGGTATGAGATGTTTCTGTGGAGATATCAAAATAATACCTACACCAACCCCACTCATGCATCGGGCTCCATCAAATTATAGGGACAATTGCTCTGAATGATCCGCCTCTAGGTTAAGGCATTCATCAGGAAACTCAATGACGAGGGGATGGGTGGACTCTAAGGGTGCATCAGCTACTTGATCTGTTATTATTTGACCCTTAACAGACTTCTATCCTATAAACGTGAGTTCAAACTCGCTTAGAGAAATAACCCACTTCATTGTGTGACCAGATAAATAAGGTCAACTCATGAGATACCGTAAGGGATCGGATTTAGCAATAATGTATGTTTTATGAATAAGCATATAATGGCATAGTTTTTGTATAGAAAATATGACTGCTAGACATAACTTCTCTAATGTTGTGTAGTGGGTTTCATAACTAATTAATGTTCTGCTAATATAATAATTAGCATGCTCTCTTTTCTCATCATCAAGTTGAACTAACATAGCTCCTAAAGCAAAATCTGAAGCAAAAATATACAAGATAAATGGGCGATCAGGTTTAGGTGGTGAAAGTACAAGTGGGTTAAGAAGATATTGTTTGAGGATTTCAAATGCTTCGTTACATTTGTCATCCCAATGGAAAGAGACATCCTTCTTAAGAAGCTTAAGAAAGGGTCCAGTTTTATCCGCCAACTTATCGATGAAGCGACGGATAGCTTGAAGCTTACCTTGTAGACTTCGTAATTTAGATATATTTGTATGTGTGGGAATATCAGTGATAGCCGTAAACTTGAGAGGGTCAATTTCGATGCCACATAAAGAAATTATAACCCCTAATAATTTACCTGACTTAACTCTGAATATACATTTGGCTGGATTCAATCGGATAAGATATTCCCTTAACCGATCAAATACTTTTCTCAAGTCATCTAAATGGTCATCTTCTTTAATGAGAACAAGCTATAATTTCATCTACATAATCATGTAGTATATCATACATCATATCATGAAAGATATAAGTCATGGCTCATTGATAGGTTGCACCTGCATTCTTCAAAGCGAATGGCATCACTTTCCAATAGAAAGTCCCCCAAGGGGTAATAAAGGTTGTTTTAGCCTGATCTTCAAGAGCTATCCTAATCTGATTATAACCATAAAATCCATCCATTAAGGATCATTCCACTCCTAGAAGTAAAATCAATGATCTGATCCATATTGGTAAGGGGAAAATCGTCTTTAGGGCATGCAACATTAATATCTCTAAAGTCTGTACAAACCCTAATCTTAGTAGTTTCTTTCTTAGTTACTGGAACTACATTCGATATCCATTCAGCATAATCAATGGCTTGTATAAAAATAACATTTAGGAGTTTTTCTAACTCCCCTTTGACTAGTAAGGCCACTTTAGGATGCATTTTTCTAAGCTTCTACTTAATAGGTTTAGCATTCGGATGCACTACTAGGTGATGCATAACTACAGAAGGGTCTAAACCTGGCATATCTTCATATGTCCAAGCAAAGACATCTTCATATTCTTTAAGAAATACAATATATTTATCCTTTTTTTCTTGACTCAATTCTGATCCAATGTTGATTATGTGAGGGTTATCGTCGGTTCCAATGTTAATTTTCATGACATTTTCTACTTCCATGTGTAGATCTCTCTCAAAATTAGGTGGGGTGGGTGAAATGCCCAATTCTTGTAATTCTTCCAAGGTTAGATTGTATAATTCGTCTTGAGGATTCGTGGCCTCAAGCTGGGCTATACTAGGTATAGAGCCATAAAAATAAAATCCATTATGTAATAATTCCTCAATGGAGACATCGTGAAAGATATCTCCCTCCAACTCATCGTCGAATTCAATGATCATCTTAAGATAAGCTATAGATAGCATATTACATGTGAATGTCTTATTCGTTAAACGTAAAGCATCGCATTCATCTAAATAATCTTGGTAACATATAATATGGTCATCATCCTCAAATGGGAATGGCTGACCCTTACTAGAAAATAGGCCCACACCACATCGGGCGGGCCACACTTCTACCTCAAAAGGTTCTTTCATACCATTCTGGAAAGGTCCCAAACCTTTCCCTTTATATCCCAATTTAAGCATTATAGGTTTGGATTTAATACACTCATTAGTAAAATAACATCGAGCATATCCATCATAATGAGTTCTGATGTTTCTGGGTATTCTACCCTAGTCATATCCCTTATAAATAAAGGCACAGTTCCCAACTTGGTAAGTACTTCCCATAGGCTGTGGGAGGCCCAACGTACGAGGAGATGGTGGCAAATTATTTAAAATAAGGGAATCTTGCATAGAAGCATTCGTTTCTTTTGATATAAGAATTTTAGATAGATCGGGTAAGAGCTCGTCAGTAAGAGCATAAGAGGTAGAAGGAAAATTCCCTACATCTTTCGATGTAGAAAATATGAATTTGGTGGATGTAGATGGTGTAGAGGTGTCGATAGATGGGTCTATTACAGGTATGGAAGTTATAGGAGTAGAACAAGAGACATTGGTTGTGGGATTAGGATATTTCTTAGGTCCTAATGCGGTTTGTTCAGAATATGGTTGAGCTATATGTGGAGGTGCAACTAATGGAGAAGAAGTAGATGATGTTGTGGGTGTGATTTTCACACGTTTATATGGATAATGAGAATTAGGATGTGTGGATGACAGAGCGGGGTAAAATTGAACTCCAATAGGTTTTGCCAAAGCACACATATCAAAGGGTCTTGGATCACCATGAATGGTAACCAACTGATTCTTAAATTTCAACTTAAAACATTGATGTAAAGTTGAGGGAACATCTCACGTCACGTTGATCCAAGGACGACCCAAGAGTATATTGTACAATGCAGGGCAATGTACAATAAACACAAAGGTTCTTGGACCAACCTGTAATGGAATGGTAATAACTCCACACTTTTCTTGTGTTTCGTCATTGAAAGCTTTTATGATCATATCAATTCTTTTCATTTCATCACTTCTAAACCCAAATATTTGGTAGAAGTCAAAAGTGCAGATATTTAAAGATGAACCATTATCAATAAAAAATCATTTTATTGCTACATCTCCAATTAATGCGGTAATATACAAGGGGTTATCTTTATGTAAACTATGTTGGGGTGTGTCTCTATCCTGGAAGTCAATACAATCAACTTCACGAGTTATTATAGTATTGGCCATGGCTTCAGGTTGAATGTCTCGTGGTACCATCATCTGGCTTAATGTGAGCATTAATTCATCTCTATGTGTAGGAGAAGATCTTAAAATGTCCAAGAGAGAAATTCTAGCTGTAATATTTGATAATTGTTCATTAATATTATAAGGAGGTTTAGGTTGAAAATTAGGTGAAGTATTCCCTTTATTAGGAACCTTCAAAACAAATGGAGCTGATCCACCATTCTGAATTTGATCTTGTTGAGAATTTTGAGCCTATTGTCTAGTAACAGCTCCGATGGTACCCACAATATTATTCTACGAATGATGAATGGGCCTTGGTGTAGCATTTATAGCTAACTCATTAGAAAGTAATTGGTGAGATGATGGTCTAGTAGTGACTCTTCTTGGAAGTGGCTCTTCTAGAACCATATAACTTGTGATAGGGTGAATAGGATCTGATTCATCTTTAGAACTATTCAATTGATTTGATGTGATTTCCATATCACTCTCACTCTCGTATTCTATATCACTAAGATCAAGTATCCGAATATTATATAGAGGCCTGGTTGTAACCACGGATAAATTTGTGTCAAATATTTCCAGATCATGAACAGGTAAATGCCCACTAATAGTTCCTACATATCAGGCAGGAGGAGGGACTTTATGATGTTCAACCTGATTAGCCACCTCCTTACCATGTTTTGTTAAGAGATGTTGAAAGATGTCCAATGACTGATTGGCATTTTGATTCTGGTTTTGTGGGATGTTCTTTTGAACATTATTATGAGGATTTTTCTTAGGTTGAAATGCTTGCACCTCCATCTCATTGTTATCAATCAAGTCCTGTATTTTATGTTTTAATATTTTACAAGAGTTGGTAGTGTGTCCAAGTCCTCTATGGAAGTCACAGTGTAAATATGCTCTGTATCCGGGTATAGTTGGATCAAGTTCCCGAATATTTGGTAATTGAATCAAACCTCATTCTAATAATTGTGGTAGAATAGTTGATAAAGGTTGATTTAACCTAGTAAATTCTCGAGGAGGTCTATCAGGAGGTTTCAATACAAAATTCTCTATTGTCTTCATAGCATTAACATTAGCAATATTTCTGCTATCGATGACTCCATCACCCACAACTTGTTTATTCTTATATTTATTTTTGGATGTTTTCTCATCGTCTCTCTTTTTAAGCTAGCCTCTCCTAATGAGAGCATCTTCCACTCTTCGAGCTAAGTCTATAGCCTGATCGAAGGTGGTCAAGGTAGTAGTTGATAATTTGTAAGATAGTTGCTCTTGCAAATTATTAATAAAGATGTCCAACCTCTCCCTATAAGGTAACACAAAGTGAAATTTTACTATCAACTGTCTCCACCTAGCTAGGAAATCAGCAAAGCATTCATATTTGCTCTGTTTTAAGTTATACAAATATTTAATGGTCACATATATTTAGATGTAGGCACTAAATTGATGAACAAAAGACTCAACAGTTTCTTTGAAATTCCTCAAAGAATTAGTGGGTAATTGATAATACCACTCTAATGCCATTCCTCCCAAGATTTTCAGGAACATTTTTAGTAATAACAAGTCATCATGTGATATATCATGACATGTTATCCTAAACATATGAAGATGCTCTATGGGATATTCGGTTCCTTTATATATGGGAAGAACAGGCATAGGAAAATGTTTAGGATACGACTGTGCTATGACTATAGGATCTAAATGCTGACTACACATCTCTCGATAATTGTACGAGGGACGGTAGGGATCTATCTGGTCCATGCAAAAAACTAACTGTTTCACCACGACTTCAAGATTGCTAGTTTGTCCACCATATTGGTTTGGTGGCACATAGGTATAGGATCTATGAGTGTATGATGGTGTGACATAAATATTAGATGTTATATTGCTATTATGCAAAGTGTTGGTAGGAAGAATATTATGAAGGGGATTTGTAATAGTATTATGTTGTTCCTTAGATTGTTGGTAATTGGTGTTTGGATTTGTTTTGGGTTTTTGTTGATTTGAGGTATGTTGATCAAGAGCTTGGCAAAATAGAGCAATAAATGATGGTTTATTTTGTGCGGGAATGACCCTAGGCTTGTTAACAGGCACTTTAGATTGTTGGGTAACCTGCTATTGTTGGATGCTCTAGATCGTAGCTACTATATCCAAATTGGATGGTCCAACTTGATCACTATCTTGTTCAATAAAGGACAAGGGATTAGTTTATATTTGAAATACTTCTTCTAGAGTTGCTTGAGTGTCACTAATTTGATCCTTGTCCATATGGACTACTCTATTAAAACACCAATATTAGTGTTAATGAACTTCCAGAATTGTTCCATGTTCTCAAAAGTGATAGCTCCTCCTGGAGACATTTTAGGGGATGAGGATCCTTCCTATCTAATAGTTTCTTCTTGTTCATTTCCTACAACAAGCTCTTCTTCTTGCTGGTCTAGGGTTTCTTCTTCCTGAACTTGGTCCTCAGGAGGGACATTTTGGTCAGTTAATGGTCTTCCTAACCAATCTTCATATTCTTCGATTTGTTTTCCATTCTTAATTCTAGGCATTGTGCTAAACTTAGGTTTTAGCAAATATATATATATATATATATATATATATATATATATATATATATATATATATATATATATATATATATATATATATATGTGATAGGGTTGAGAGGTATATATTTAACTATATACCTACTATAATACTTTAAAAGGAAATGTTTTGTTGTTTTTTTTTTGTGTGATTTTATTATATTATTAGTTTGCGAGAAAAAATAACAAACAACATTCTAGTTGTAAGAAACAATAGTAGAAATAATCACTTAGCTTTCTATGAATAGTTTATGGATATCATTGATAGGGTCAAGTTCATCAGGAGTCATGAAATGATCCTCTTCAAATTGGAAGTTGTTTTTCAAGAACTTGACAAAGTGTGCTATGGTAATATGATCTATTTCAGACTCTAACATGTAAAAATAAAGTTTATGGTAATACTCTCGATACAAAACAACTCTAGGAACTCTATTCCATATCTTTCTATCTATAATAATGACTTCTTGATCCTCTACATGAGATAGAAATTTATGTACTACAACTGCATTCTCAAGGTATTCCTCAAAGGTGTATAATTCAGAAGACACAAGTGCTCTTTTATCGGCTAACCACCTATGGAAAGCTCTCCGAAGTTCATGATACAAAGTCACCTGATCAGGATCCAGGATTCTATCTAGGACAAACCTCTTAATTTGCCTAAGTTATGCAGATCTAGATTCAATAATACCCAATCTCCTATCAAGTTCATCCCACAAAGGTTGGGCTCTATATGTTTGAGGTACTCTAAGCACATAAGTAATCTCTATGGCCATTAATTTATTTTCAACATTTATGGAGACAACTCGTCTTCTATTATAATCTACCATCTAAGTATGATATGCAAATTTAACAGTTTTCTAATAATTCTAGATGTTCTTAATAATGTGTTTTTTTTTGGATTGTTTTCAAAAGGTGTTTTTAGTTTCACGTTGGGTTCACCAAAATGTATCGCCCAATTTTTTCACACCCTTACCTTCAGGCTAAAGGATCCATACCTGGAAGGGGGTGAGAAAAGGATGGAACAATACCTCGAACGGAGAGGCCCTTTGAAGGTTGAGCCTCTCGGGGGAGGGGTATAAAGGTGAATTTTTGACGGATGGTGGGGTTCACCAGGAAACTTTAACTAGTAGTTTCCATGACTAGGTTGAGAGTGGGTTTGATTTGTTCATTTTATGTTCAGTCATTCAGATTCCTAGATTGGCCAAAATGAAGCTGAGCTATTCTATATGAATATTCTAATTTATATGAAGACAAAATACATAAATGAATCCTAATGCGATTGAATACAAAGAATATATAAAATGGAGAAGAGTACACCTGATTTCTAATGTCTGATGAATATTCTAAAGCTTGTAAGAGTCCAGATCGTCCCAGATATGATAGGATCATATGTAATTGTACAAAATAATCCCAAATCATAGGAGATCATCCGAGATCACCCAAGATCGTCAGTGACTTGACGAATTCCTCAGGTGAATTTGTCAGAAAACTGCAATCAAGAAAATAGACACCAAAACCCAAAAATACAATTGCAAGAATGATGCAAAATGATATAAATAAGAGTATAGATGTTTGAATGATAAATCCAGATAACAAATTAAATGAGATGCACTATTTTGGAAACTTATTTTGAATTTTATCATGCAATTATGCTAAATGAGATGAACTCCAAGATGCAAAATAGAACTAAATTAATCTAATGCACCAATAAATAAGGAAAATGAGATAGAGAATGCAAACTCAGGGCTCTAATTGCCCCCAAGCTGAATTGCAGACAAGATCGTCTATAATCGTACAAGATCATCGTCGATCTTGAAAGGATCATCTAAAATTGTAGTTGAATCGCCTGCGACAATCCAAGCTACCTCCGGCTAAAACACAGTAAAATCCTGCAACAAAACTTGAAAACACAAGTGCAAATGATGGGAAATCACAGCAAAAACTAAAATTGCAAGGAAATAATCATCCAAGCAGCCAAGTAGGGAGTCAGGGGGATAAACTGGGAAAATCCCAATTTATATAGGATTAGGGGGAGGTTAGGAGGTTGGGGATCATCCCAATCTGGGAGATCCCCAATGTGGGAATCTCCAACCGCATAGACACGCTTCTGCCCAAGTTGGAGAGGTCGTTGGAACATAAGCTAATTATGAAAATTTGGTTTTGGGATGAAATCGTCTGGATGTTCTATTCCAAACGAATTCATCTAATTTGGGACGATATCTTCAGATCGACGATGATATCATTAGATCAACGATGATATCATCCAATGGTCACAAAAACATCTAAAAATGGTGCAAAAAATGAGGTGAGTGGTTAACTGGCAGTTTCAGGGTTAAAATTCAAATTTCTACTTTTTACTAATGGTTTAACTAGAGGAAGGGACAGGATAGTGATAGGGTGGTCAAGGGGTAGACTACAAGTCAGAGATAGTTGATCTTGGACCCCAAATTTTGAACTGTAACTCCAAATAAGAAACCAACAACACCAATAGACTCATCAAAACAATAATATATATAATATTTGGGATACCTGAAATCAGTGTTGTTGGTGTAGCATCCTAAAATTCGAGCAGTAAACCTTATAAAATAATTAAAATTACTTTAGTAATAATTCAAATTCAAATTCTAACCTCGAACCACCTATCAAACTGCTTTCCTCGTTTTTCATGCCATTTTTAGATTTTTTTTTTACCGTTGGATGATATCGTCACCGAAAAGACGATATCGCCTCAGATCAGAAAAATTCGTCTAGAGCAGAACGTCCAGACGATTTCATCCCAAATTGATTTTTCATAATTAGCTTCTATTTCAACGACATCTCTAACCAGGGCAAAAGCGTGTCTGCACCATTAGAGACCTCCCCCGTTGGAGATCTTCTAGATTAAGATGATCTCCAACCTACCAACCTCCTTCCTATGCCTATTTAATATTAGGCCCTCCCCTTGACATTCCCCTGGCTGAAATTTCTTGTAACACGAGTTCTACATGCATTAGACCATCTTAAATCACCATTTTCCTTCGTATTTTTCCAAGTTTGTTTGCAAGAACTTCATTGTTTTTCAGCCGAAGCAAGCTCAGATCGTCGCAGACGATCTTGTACAATTCGAGACGATTTCGCACTCTGCAGATGATTTCGACTGCAGTCAACATTGGGGGCAATTAGTGCCCAGAGTTTGCACTTTTCTCTTTTTGTTTGCTATTTCATTCTACATTTAGATCAGTTTATTGTTATTTTCTATTATTCTACATTTTGGAGTTCACCCATATAGCTTAAGTGCATGATAAGATCATAATTTGTCATTAGAATACTGTAATTTACTTGCATTGCTATTTGTAATTATCATCTTAACATCTTTATCACCATTTTACACCATTTCCCTCTGTCATCATAGCTGCATTTTCTATATTTTGTGTCTATTTCTCTGATTGTAGCTCTCTGACGAATTCGCAAGATCTCAGACAATCTTGTCAGATCAGAGACGATCTTGTCAAATTTCAGGTGATCTAGACTGCTTCAAAAATTAGAACCTTCATTAGACATCCGGATCAGGTATGGTTTTTTTCATCTATCTTGTTCTCTATATTTTCTGTTTAAATCTATTTTATGTATTCATTTAAACCTACATTTCATATAGAACAGTTTAGATTCATTTGGCCAAACCTAGGAATTGAATGATCAAGCATAAAAATGAACACATCAAACACATTCCCAACCTAGGCGTGGAGACTGCCACTAAACGTTTCCTGGTGAACCCCACCATCCATCAAAAAATCACCTTAATACTCCTCCCTTGAGAGGCGAGACCTTCAAAGGGCCTCTTAGTCCAAGGTGTTGTCCCATCCTTTTCACATCCCCCTTCCGGGCACGGATCCTATAGCCTGAAGGTAAGGGTGCAAAAATTTTGGAGCGATACATTTTGGTGAACCCGACGTGAAACTAAAACCTTTTGAAAAAAAAAAAAAAAACATAGATGCATTTAAAATTGTTAAGTTGCATATCATGTTTAGATGGTAGCTCCTAAGAAAAGACTAGCTGTCACCATAAATGTTGAAAACCAATTAGCAGCCATAGAAATTAATTCTATGCTTAGTGTGCCTAAAACAGATAGAAACCAACTCTTGTGGGACGAACTTAATAGGAGATTGGGTATCATTTCATCTAGATCAACCGAACTTAGGCAAATTAAGAGGTTTGCCCTAGATAGAATCCTGGATCCTCATCAACTCATTTTGTATCATGAACTTTAGAGGGCTTGCTATAGGTGGTTAACTTATAAAAGAACCCTTGAGTCTTCTGAGTTATATACCTTTGAGGATTTTCTCCAGACCGCAGCTATAGTACACCAATTCTTAGCTCATATAGAGGATCAAGAAGCTGACTTTACGGATAGAAAGAGGTGGAGGAGAGTTCCTAGAGCTGTGTTATATCGAGAGTATTGCCATGAACTTTATTTCTACCAACCAGAGTCTGAGACAGATAATATCACTATAGCACTTTTTGTCAAATTCTTGAAAGAAATTTTTCAATTTGAAGGAGAACATTTCATGACTCCTGAAGAACTTGAGCCCGTTAATGATATTTATAAATTGTTTAAAGAAAACTAGATCATTGCTTTCATTATTATTATTTCTTGCATTTAGTGTGTTGTTTGTTATCTTTATAATATTGTTATAAAAAAACACAAGAAAAACCAAAAACATAACAAAACCAAAACATTTTATTTTAAATACTATAGTAGGTATATAATTAAAATATATACCTCTTAAGCTTGTTGCATATATATATATATATATATATATATATATATATATATATATATATATATATATATATATATTTGCTGAAATCTAAGTTTAAACACAATGACTAGACTTAGGAATGGTAAACAAACTGAAGAAGAAGAAGAAGATTGGTTAGGAAAGAAAACAAAAAAATCAAATGCCCTTCCTGAGGATCCAATTCCGGAAGGAGAAACTCTAGAACAACCAGAAGATGAGCTTGTTGTAGATGAACAAGAAGAAAATGTTAGAGAGGAAGGATCCTCATCCCCTAGAATGGCTCCAGACGGAACTGTTGCTTTTGATAACTTAGAACATTTAAGGAGATTTTTTAGTAATAACATTTGTGCTCTTAATATGGCAGTTCATATTGATAGAGGACAAATTAGTGACACTCAAGTAGCCATGGAACATATGTTTAACATGCACACTAATCCTTTGTCTTTTATCGATCAAGAAAGTGATAAAGCTGGACCATCCAATATAGATATGGTCACTATGATTTAGAACATGCAAAAACAACAGGTTACCCAACCCCCTAAGGAACCTGTTATTGAGCCTAAAATCATTCCCACACAAAAGAGACCTTCATTCACTGCTTTATTTTGCCAAACTATTGATCAATATGCTTCAAATTGACAAAAACCTAAAATGAAGCCAAACACCAATTTTCAACAATCTGGGATACAACATAATACAACTTCAAAACTTCTTCATAACACCCTTCCTACCAACAATTTACACAATAGAAATATAGCATCTAATCTTCATGTCCCTCCACCATATGCTCACAAATCCCATATTAATACCCTACCAAACCAATATGGTGGGCAAACCAGTAATCTAGAAGCCATGGTGAAACAGTTAGCTTCCCGCATGGACCAGATAGATCCCTACCGTCCCTTGTATAATTATCGAGAGATGTGTAGTCAGCCTTTGGATCCCATAGTTGTAGCACAACCATACCCTAAGCATTTTCCCATGCCCGTCTTGCCTATATATAAAGGAACTGAAGATCCCATAGAACATATTCACATGTTTAGGATAGCATGTCATGATATATCACATGATGACTTGCTATTACTAAAAATGTTCCCAAAAAGTCTAGGAGGAATGGCATTAGAGTGGTACTATCAATTGCCCACTCATTCTTTAAGAAATTTTGAAGAGACCGCTGAGTCTTTTGTGCATCAATTTAGTGCCTATATTGAAAGGCATGTAACCATTAAATATTTGTACAACCTAAAACAAGACAAAGATGAATATTTTTCTGATTTCTTAGCTAGATGGAGGCAGTTGATAGGAAAACTGCACTTTGTGCTACCTTATAGGGAAATGTTGGATATTTTTATTAATAATTTGCAAGAACAAATATCCTATGAATTATCAACTGCTACCTTGACCACCTTTGATCAAGATATAGACTTAGCTCGAAGGGTGGAAGATGCTCTCATTAGAAGAGGTCAACTAAAAAGAAAGATGATGAGAAAACATCCAAAAATCAGTATAAAAACAAACAAGTTGTAGGTGACAGAGTCACTAATAGTAGAAACATTGCTAATGTTAATACTACGAAAACAACAGAGAAGTTTATATTAAAACCTCCTGATAAACCACCTTGAGAGTTTACTAGATTGAATCAACCATTATCAACTATTCTACCCCAATTACTCGAAAGAGGTTTGATTCAATTACCAGTTATCCAGGAACCTGATCCAACTATACCTGGATACAGAGCTGATTTACATTGTGATTTTCATAGAGGACCTGGACATGCTACAAAATCTTGCAAAAGATTAAAACATAAAATACAAGACTTGATTGATAATAATGAAATGGAGGTGCAAGCCTTTCAACCTAAACAAAATCCTCCTAATAATACTCAAAAGAACATTCCCCAAAATCAGAATCAAAATGTTAATCAATCATTAGATATATTTCAACATCCTTTACCAAAACATGGTAAAGAGGTGGCCAATCAAATTGAGCATCATAATGTCCCTCCTCCTACCCGATATGTAGGGACTATTAGCGGACAATTATCTGTTCAGGATCCTCAAATATTTGGCACAACTTTCTCCATGGTTACGTCCAGACCCCTATATAATACTCAAACACCGGATCCTAGTGATGTAGAATCGGATACTCAAAGTGAAATAGACATCACCTCAAATCAATCGAATAGTTCTAAAAATGAATCAGATCCTATTCAACCTATCACAGATGCTATGGTTTCGAAAGAACCATTTCCTAGAAGAGTTACTACTTGACCCTCTTCTAATCAGTTCCTTCCTAATGAACAAGCCATAAACACTAGACCGAGACCAATTCAACGTCTTCAATATAACATTGTAGGTACCATTGAAGTCGTTACCAGACAACAGGCTCAAAATTCTCAATAGGATCAAACTAAGAATGATGGATCAGCTCCATTTATTTTGAAAAATCCCAATAAAGGGAATCATATGTCTAATGTTCAACCAAAACTTCCTTACAATATTAATGAACAATTATCCAATACTACAGCCAGAATTTCCCTTTTGGACTTGTTAAGATCTTCTCCTACCCATAGGGATGAATTAATGCTCACATTAAGCCGAATGATGGTACCTCAAAATATTCAACCTGAAGCCATGTATAATACTATCATCACTCGAGAAGTCGATTGTATTGACTTTCGAGATAAAGATATCCCACAACATAGTTTACATAAGGATAACCCCTTATATATTATTGCCCTAATAGGAGATGTAGCAGTTAAAAGGGTCTTGATTGATAATGGTTCATCTCTAAACATTTGCACTTTTGACTTATACCAAATATTTGGGTTTAGAAGTGACAAAATAAAGAAAACTGACATGATCATAAAAGCTTTCAATGACAAAACACAAGAAACGTGTGGAGTTATCACCATCCCATTGCAAGTTGGTCGGAGAACTTTAGATATGATCATGTTTATTGTACATTGCCCCGCATCATACAATATACTCTTGGGTCATCCTTGGATCAATGCAATGTGGGCTATCCCATCAACTTTACACCAATGTGTTAAATTCAAATTTAAAAATTAGTTGGTCACTATCCATGGTGATCCTAGACCCTTTGATATGTGTGCTTTGGCAGAACCTATTGGAGTTCAATTCTGCCCTCCTCTGTCATCCACACATCCTAATTCTTATTTTTCATCTAAACGTGTGAAACACACACCCATAACTTCATCTATTTCTCCTCCATTAATTTCACCCTCATATATAGCTCAACAATCTTCTAAACAAACCACACTAGAACCTCAAAAATATCTTAAATCCACAACCAATCCTTCATGTTCCATCCCTATAATTTCAAAACCTATAGACCACATTATCTACATCCATCATACCTTCCACATCTAAAGATATAGGGAATGATTCTTCTACCTCTTATGCTCTTTCTGATGAACTCTTACCTGATTTATCTAAAATTCTTATATCAAAAAAAATAAATGCTTCTATGCAAGATTCCATTATCTTAAGTAATTTGCCACCTTCTCCTCATACCTTGGGCCTCCCAAAAACTATGGGAAGTATCTACCCAGTCGGGAGTTGTGCTTTTATTTATAAATGATATGATTGGGGAAGAATACCCCGAAACATCAAGACGCATTGTGATGGATATGCTCGATGCTATTTTGCTAATGAATATATTAAAGCTAAACCCATAATGCTTAAATTGGGCTATAAATGGAAATGCTTGGGACCTTTCCAAAATGGTATGAAAGAACCCTTTGAGGTAGAACCATGGCCTGCCCGATGTGATGTGGGCCTATTTCCTAGTAAGGGTCAACCCTTCCCTTTTTAAGATGATGATAAACTCATATGTTATCAAGATTATCTAGATAAACAAGATTCTTTGTATCCCAAGAATAATTCTTCTACCTGCAATATGCTATCCATAGCCTATCCTGAAATGATTGCTGAATCCGACGATGAGTTGGAAGGAGATATTTTCCATGATGTCTCCATTGAGGAATTGTTATATAATGAATTTTATTTTGATGGTTCTATACCTACTATAGCCCAGCTTGAGGCCACGACTCCTCAAGATGAATTATCCAAGTTAACCTTAAAGGAATTACAATAATTGGGCGTTTCACCCGCCCCACCTAATTTTGAAAGAGATCTACACATGGAAGTAGAAAACGTCATTAAGGTTAACATTGGCACTGAGGATAATCCTCACATCATTAGTATTGGATCAGAATTAAGTCAAGAAAAACAAGAGCAATACATTGCTTTCCTTAAAGAATATGAATATGTCTTCGCTTGGACATATGAAGATATGCCAGGTTTAGACCCTTCTGTAGTCATGCATCATCTAGTAGTCCATCCAGATGCTAAACCTGTTAAACTAAAACTCAGAAAAATGCATCCCAAAGTGGCCTTGCTAGTCAAAGGGGAGTTAGAAAAACTCCCGAATGTTGTTTTTATACAAGCTATTGATTATGCTGAATGGATCTCGAATGTAGTTCCAGTCACCAAGAAAGAAGCCACTAAAGTTAGGGTTTGCACCGATTTTAGAGACATTAACGCTGCATGCCCTAAAGATGATTTTCCTCTTCCCAACATGGATCAAATCATTGATTTTACTACGAGGAGTGGAATGATGTCCCTAATGGATGGATTTTCCGATTATAATAAGATCAGGATAGCTCCTGAAGATCAGGCTAAAACAACCTTTATTACCCCCTGGGGTACCTTTTGTTGGAAAGTGATGCCATTTGGTTTAAAGAATGCGAGTGCAACATATCAACGAGCCATGACTTATATATTTCATGATATGATGCATGATATCCTACATGATTATGTAGATGATATTATAGCTCGCTCTATTAATGAAGATGATCATTTAGGTGATTTGAGAAAAGTATTTAATCGGTTAAGAGAATATCTTATTTGATTAAATCTAGCCAAATGTATATTCAGGGTCAATTCCGATAAATTATTACCCCCCTGGGGTACCTTTTGTTGATAAGTGATGCCATTTGGTTTAAAGAATGTAGGTGCAACATATCAACGAGCCATGACTTATATCTTTCATGATATGATGCATGATATCATACATGATTATGTAGATGATATTATAGCTCGCTCTATTAATGAAGATGATCATTTAGGTGATTTGAGAAAAGTATTTAATCGGTTAAGAGAATATCTTATTCAACTAAATCTGGCCAAATGTATATTCAGGTTCAATTTTGATAAATTATTAGGGGTTTTAGTTTCTTTACGTGGTATCAAAATCGATCCTCTAAAGATTGTGGCTATCACTAATATGCCCACACCTACCAATATATCTGAGTTACGAAGTTTACAAGGTAAGCTTCAAGCTATCCGTTGCTTCATCGATAAGCTGACGGACAAAACCAGTCCCTTTCTTAAGCTTCTTAAGAAGGATGTCCATTTTAATTGGGACGACGAATGTAAGGAAGCTTTTGAACTTCTCAAACAATACCTCCTTAACCCACCTGTGCTTTCACCACCTAGATCTGATCGTCCTTTTATCTTGTACATTTTTGCTTCTGATTCTTCTTTAGGAGCTATATTAGCTTAACTGGATGATGAGAAGAAAGAACGTGCTAATTATTACATTAGAAGAACCCTCATCAGTTATGAAACCCATTATACCATATTAGAGAAATTATGTCTAGCAGTCATATTTTCTACATAGAAACTATGACATTATGTGCTCAGTCAGAAAACCTATGTTATTGCCAAATTCGACCCTTTGCAATATCTCATGAGTCGACCGTATTTATCTAGTCGCACAGCTAAGTGGGTTTTGGCGCTAAGTGAATTTGAACTCACCTTCATAGGAAAAAAGTTTGTTAAATGTCAAATCATAGCTGATCAATTAGCTGCTACACCCTTAGAATCTACTCATCCCCTCATCATTGAGTTTCCTAATGAATGCCTTCAATTAGAGGTAGACCATTCAGAGCAATGGTCCTTATACTTTGACGAAGCCCAATGCATGAGTGGGGCTGGTGCGGGTATTATTTTAATATCTCCACAAAAACATCTTATACCTCTGTCCTTCAAATTAACATTTGCTTGCACCAATAACACTATCGAATATGAAGCTCTTATCCTTGGATTACGAGATGCTTTAGCATTAAAAATCAAAAGTTTATTGGTTTTCGATGACTCACAACTTGTCATAAATCAAATCAAGGATGTCTATCAATCCAGAGATGATAAATTATGCCCATATAAAGCATATGTTTTATAATTAATATCTCTATTTGATAAAGTTACCTTGGAAGCTATTCCTCGAACTAGCAACCATGCGGCTGACGCTATGGCCGTAGCTGCATCTCTTCTGCCCTTGGAGTTAGATGATGAATATGCCACCATCATTATTCGTCGACTCCAGGAACCCGCTTCAAATAAGTCATGCTTAGAACCTTTGGATGTGTTTCTAATCAATGAAACTACTCCTGAACCTTGGTATATGGATATATTTGATTTTCTTCATAATGGGACTTTCCTTGCCAGTTCTAATAGGAACCAGTGTCGGTTATTACGTAGAAGAGCAAGTTGATTTGTAATAATTGGCAATACTTTATATAGGAGATCTTTTGAAGGTATCCTATTGAGATGTTTGAATCTAGAAGAATCCAAATTAGCTTTGAGTGAAGCCCACGATGGATCTTGTGGAGGACACTTCAGTGGTAGTGTCATTGCTAAAAAGCTCCTTAGGATAGGCTACTTTTGGCCTACCATGGAAACTGATGCACATGATTATGTGTGCCATTGCGAAAAGTGCCAAAAACATGCTAACCTTGTCCATGCCCCTGCACAAGAACTCGCGAGCTATTTCATCTCCTTGGCCCTTTTCAAAATGGGGCTTAGACATTATTGGCAAAATTAATCCTATGTCATCTGATGGACACAAATTCATCATAACCGCCACTGAGTATTTTACGAAGTGGGTTGAAGCTATGCCTTTAGCTTCCTACACTGGAACACAAGTCTCTAAATTTATTTTTAATCAAATCATTTGTAGGTTCGGAATTCTTGCAAATCTCATCTCGGACAATGGAACTTGTTTCAAAAATAAAGATGTTAAGAAATTATGCCAAAAATATAAGATTCAACATCGTTGGTCCACTCCCTATTATCCTCAGGGTAATGGCCAAGCAGAAGCATCTAATAAAACCTTAATCAAAATCCTCAAAATATTGGTCAATAAATCTGGCCGTGACTGGCACATTCAATTATATCCAGCTTTGTGGGCATATCGCACTAGTGTTCGTACTCCCACAGGTACTTCACCTTTTGTTTTGGTTTATGGCGCATAAGCTATTTTTCCCTTTGAATTAGAAGTTCCTTCTTTGGCTCTACTACTCCAAGATACCAAAGTAGGAGATGAATATTGAGTTGGCAGACTCAGTCAGCTGGAACTCCTATATGAAAAGCGCATCAATGCTTTGGAGCATCTTCATGCCTACCAAAACAAGCTTAAAAGATCATATGCTAAGAAAGTTCGTCATCGATCCTTTGAGGTCGGCGACCTTGTTTTAAAAGAAAATCAAAAAAATATTAATGCAAATAAAGACCTTAAAGGTAAATTTGAACCCAACTGGATTGGACCATATATTACCACTGCTAAATTTGAATCGGGAGCATACAAATTAGCTACCTTAGATGGTAAATATTTAAAAGAACCTATGAATATTATGCATCTTAAGTGATATTACGCATAAAATTTGGTCATTCCATCATTGTATATATATTTTTTGTATATTATTTCCTTTTTAGTCTCTTATATAAAAAGTTTCAAAAAAAATAACATTGTATTTCTTTTAATTCATCAATTAAGATCAAAATACAAAAACATCAAAATGATCAAAATCCTCAAAAACATCTTTTATTTCATACCTATCAATTCTTGAAGTGTTGCAGTTATATTTTTAAATTATTTTGGATAAATTAGAATTTATTTGGAATCTCTCACTTTTGCAAACACAAAAATTAATATCTTGATTTTATCTGGCATGATTACTAATCTCTCTTATATCAAAGTCCACAAAATTCAATTAAATAAAGTTTGAGCACAAAAAATTGATCTTGTTATTTACTTAAACCAAACATATCCTTTCACAATAAAATGATTATATTTGTAATGTCCATGTTATGCTACATAGTAGAAGTGGTTTCTTGAGTGAAAAGTTTCCCCTGCTATCCTATCATGCACATGGTCTAGGATCTTTGAGAATTGACAAAAGCACAAGCTCACCCCTACCCAGAATAAAAATCCCTTGCTCTACAGCTAATCCGAGCAAGTATCCCTAGAATAGGAAGCAAAAGAAAAAGAAAAGTCAAGAAAAATCATGAGAAAAAAAAAGAAGCATTATCTCAGAATCATTTTGTACTCTCTTAGCACTATTTCAGCATTATCTCAAATATCAAAGCAAAAGATACGAAAAAGAAAAATACAAAAAAAAAAAGAGAAAGCAAAACAAGCAAAAGCAAAAGCAATAAAATCCCTTTCCCTACCCATTGAAAAGAAAAGAAGGGTTGATGATCTTGAATCCCTGGAATTTTCAATTATTCGAAAACTATGAGGTAAGCCCCATAATAGGTGGTTTGTGCCCAACCCGCTTGGCCTTGGGTAACTCCTAGCATGGTGATATGTCTATCACATTAGTGACCTTCTTTTGTACAGACCTATATCTGCTTATGGATTAGCTAGCTCTTGATAACCCAACTTACATAGTAGTCTAGTACGGTTATATGCATCTAAATCATGGTTAATGAACACTTATTTGGTTAATTCAAATCACTTGTATCAAATTATCTTGCTCAAAACTGGTAAATGCACAAAGCAATTGCACACACATTTGTATTTGAGAGATTTTGTGTATCATTATGATAAATCAAGATCAGAAATGAACTCACATACGCACATGGGATTCCTTATAAATCTAAATTTTGTCTTTAAGATACTTTGAAATATTTTTGCAAATTGTTTGGAATAATTTCATTTTCTTATTTGAGAACAGTTGTTTAGTATAAAGACAACTACATGCATTATCAAAAAAATCAAAATAATTTAAAAAAAAACATGCAATAAAGTTACATTTATATATAACTTTTTAACTTTCGCGATGATGGTATAGTTCCAAAACCAAAATTGGAATTTTATGCCTAGCGCAAGCCCTCATATTTATACTTTCTGTTTATTTTCACAAAATAAAAATCAACCATGCAATAAAACTATTATTTTCTTCTTTGGATTTCGTGATGATGGTATAAGTTTATACCTAAATATTCTATGCCTAGCGCAAACCATTGTGCTAATTTTATTTCCCATTTATTTAAAATCATAAACACATATGACTTACATCATTATGTTACACAATTATGCTTTAAAACAATGCACATTATTACTATTTCATGTCATTATGTCAAACTTCAATTTTGCAATGATGGTATAATTCCTAGGGAATTATTCAAAAATTTTATCACACTTAGGAATTTATGCCTAGCAAAAAATTATTTTAAAATATATATATATATATATATATATATATATATATATATATATTTCATGCATAATATTTTCATGGAAATCTGAAAACAAATCACCATCATCATCATCATTTGCATCATCACAACAAAGTCTTAAGATAGTCTCTTAAGCACTCTTTTAATTTTTAACAATATTTCTATACTGGGATTAGCTTGACGACCGAGTGAGCGATGACTCCATGAAATGGTCTATAATAGCAACAATGTTCTTTGAAATTATTGTTAGAAGTCCCTTTTATTTTTTATCAAATTATCCCACAACCACCAATTGTTTACATCAGATTTTTTCATTTAAAATCTTACAGCATGACATCAAAATTATAATATTTCAAAATGACATAATTACATGAATCCTCAATCCAATAAGCAAACAATTCAAAACATTAAAGCATCATAAAACATATACACAAGTCATATCATCAAAAATATCATCAGAGAAAATGAATAGTAAAAATGAATTAGGGTTTTTCCCTATTTTTCTTAATTTTATTCAAAAACAATTAAAAACATTTTAAATTTTTTTTTGCTTTTCTGCATTTTTACCTCAAACGTTCGATTTGGGTAAAAACATGGAGGGGGCACCATAGTAAGCTGTCGTACGATTCGACCTAGAATCATCGCCTAAAAATAGGAATAAATTTTTGCTTTCTCGTGATCGAGAAGAACTCATATTTAACGTATTTTCTTTGGAAAATTCGCTAAAGAGGGGGCAAAATGTAGCATCCTAAAATTGGCACAGTAAACCTTAGCAAATAATTAAAATTACTTTGGTAATAATTCAAATTCAAATTTTAACCCCTAACCGCCTGTCAAACCACTTTCCTTGTTTTTCATGCCATTTTTAGAGTTTGTTTTGATCGCTGGACGATATCGTCGCCCATCAGACGATATCGCCTTAGATCGGATGAATTCGTCTGGAGCAGAATGTCCAGACGATTTCATCCCAAACTGATTTTTCATAATTAGCTTCTGTTTCAACGGTGTCTCTAACCGGGGCAAAAGCGTGTCTACATTGTTAGAGACCTCCCCCGTTGGAGATCTTCCAGATTAAGATGATCTCCAACCTCCCAACCTCCTTCATATGCCTATTTAATATTAGGCCCTCCCCTTGACATTCCCCTGGCTGAAATTTCTTGTAACATGAGTTCTACATGCATTAGACCATCTTAAATCACCATTTGCCTTCGTATTTTTCCAAGTTTGTTTACAGGAACTTCATTTTTTTTCAGAGAGAGCAAGCTCAGATCGTCGCAGACGATCTTGTACAATTCGAGACGATTTCGCACTCTACAGACGATTTTGACTACAGCCAACATTGGGGGCAATTAGTGCCCAGAGTTTGCACTTTTCTCTTTTTGTCTATTGTTTCATTCTACATTTAGATTAGTTTATTGTTATTTTCTATTATTCTACATTTTGGAGTTCACCCATATATCTTAAGTGCATGATAGGATCATAATTTGTCATTAGAATACTATAATTTACTTGCATTTCTATTTGCAATTATCATCTTAACATCTTTATCACCATTTTACACCATTTCCCTCTGTCATCATAGATGCATTTTCTGTATTCTATGTCTATTTCTATGATTGCAGGTCTCTGACGAATTCGTCTGATGAATTTTCCAGATCTCAGACGATCCTGTCAGATCGGAGACGATCCTGTCAAATTCTAGGCGATCTAGACTGCTTCAAAAATCAGAACTTCCATCAGACATCTAGATCATGTATGGTTTTTCTCATCTAACTTGTTCTTTGTATTTTCTGTTTAAATATGTTTTTTGTATTCATTTAAACCTGCATTCCATATAGAATAGTTTAGATTCATTTGGCCAAACCTAGGAATTGAGTGATCAAGCATAAAAATGAACACATCAAACACATTCCCAACCTAGGCGTGGAGACTACCACTAAATGTTTCCTGGTGAACCCCACCATCCGTCAAAAAATCACCTTAATACTCCTCCCCCGAGAGGCGGTAATTTCAAAGGGCCTCTTAGTCCAAGGTATTGTCCCATCCTTTTCACATCCCCCTTCCGAGCACGGATCCTATAGCCTAAAGGTAAGGGTGCAAAATTTTTGGAGCGATACAGTGGGGTATAGCTCATTGTGCCTATTTTTTTGAGCTTATTCTTTTTATATACCACATCGAAGCACTTTTCTGGATGCCTTACTAAAAATAGTAACTCGTAAAACCCCACATCTATTTTTAGTAACTTAGTAAAAGAGGGTCCACAATGACGGGGGACACTCATGGACAACACAAGGAGTTAGAACTTACCACAATATTGGCCGACATGCAAAAATCCCTTGATTACTTGACCAATACAAACCTCACCATAAGAGAAGAGATTCAAGAGCTTTGAACGGATCATGATGCCACTAGAATCTACTTTGTAGAACAACTTATAGAGGTGGAAACAAAATTGCAAGGTACTCTCACATCTAAACACCAAGCTAAAAATTCTGAACAAGGTCACAAAAGGGAAATAGAAGACTAAAGAAGTAAAATAGAAACCACTCACTATGATCATGATCTGACCTTCAAAATGCCTAAATTAGACTTCCCTAAGTTCAATGGAAAGGATGTTGATGGGTGGTTATGTTGGGTTGATCAATTCTTTAGACTCCATAATGTCCTTGTATATCATTGGGTTCAAATGGCTTTCTTCAACTTAGAATCTGATGCCTTACACTAGTTCTAATGGCTACGAGCCACTACCCCTAATATATCTTGGGAGAAATTTGAGTTCCAATTACTCACTTGATTTGGTCCCAGTGACTACGAAGACTTTACGGGAGCATTGACAAAGTTAAAACAAACAGCCACAGTTCACAATTACTAGACACAATTTAAGAAGTTGGAAAATAAAACCAAGGGCTTAAATGAGGGATTTTTTATGAGTTGTTTCATGAGTGGGTTGAAATATGATCTCTAGGATAAATTCATTATGTTTAAACCACAAACCATTAAGGAGGCTATCAGTTTATCCTGATTGGCCAAATATATACTCTCAGCTCAATGGTGGACATCATGATTTTCTCAAGCTTGACCTCCCTTTCCTCATCGATTCTAAAATAATATTGATAATGAACCTCCTGCTCCTAAGCGACTGACTACAGATGAAATGGATGTGCGTCGTGCCCAAGAGTTATGTTATAATTGTGATGAAAATTTTGTGAAGGGGCATAGATGTGCAAATAAGAGATTATTCTCAATAGATGCAGAGGAACGTGATAGTAGTGACCATAGTGGTGAGGAGAGTGACACAACTTAAGCACCAACTCAAAAGGAAGAGGAAACCCAAGAATCTCAAGCAAAAATTTCCATCCATGCTCTTTTCGGGATTACCACTCCACAAACCATAAAATTTGTGGATTTTTTCAAAGGCCAACACCTTAGTATCTTATTGATTTAGGTAGTACACACAACTTTATTGATCCTCAAGTTTCTAAGCAAGCCAATTGCTATATACACACATGCAATTCATTTGAAGTCATGGTGGCAAATAGAGGTACTTTACCTTGTAAAAGTAAATATCATAATATTAAAATAAATATGGGGTATTATGAACTCAAGCAAGACATGTTTACCCTCCAATTGGGAGGATGTGACATGGTGGCACTATCTCCTAGAAATTTGTAGAACTATGAATGTAGTTTTCACAACATGGACAAACACACACCCTCCATGGTGCCAAAATAGGCCCTTCCTAAACTATTAGTTCCAATCATATGGAGAAATTGTTGAAAAAGTCATCTCGTGGGGTCATTGCACAAATATTTTCAATTCAACCAAGCACTTCCATAGTGGATAAAATTCTATCATATTTGCAACTTGTTTTGACCAAGCATGATGGCATTTTTTTAGAACCAACTACCCTACCACCTCATCGCTCACATGACCATGCTATTCCACTACTAGCAGGTAATGAACCACCCAACATTAGACCGTATCGGCTCCTCATCATCTCAATTCTGAAATCGATAAGATGGTATAAAAAATGCTCAATGTTGGTGTCATTCGACCTAGTACCAACCCTTACTCTTCTCCAATTTTACTAGTTCGTAAGAAATATAGCTCATGTTGATTATGTATAGACTACCATGAGCTCAAAAAAATTACCATCAAGGATAAATTACCCATTCTGGTAGTGGATGAATTGATGTATGAATTACATGGAGCCATGTACTTCTCCAAGTTAGACCTTTGTTTTGGATACCATCAAATCAGGATCAAGGACGAGGATATTCCCAAAACTACATTTTGTACTCATGAAGGTCACTATGAGTTCTTGGTAATACCATTTGGTCTGACAAATGCTCCTTCCACATTTTAGATCCTTATGAACAATGCATTTCACCCTCTCCTACGAAAGTTCATCCTGGTTGTCTTTTATGATATCTTGGTTTATAGCCACTCATGGGAAGAATTACAATTGTTCGCACAACATCAATTTTTTTCTAAGCAGTCGAAGTGTTCCTTTGTTTTAATTGAAGTGGAGTATCTAGGACACTTTATCTCCAAAGATGGCATCAAGGTCCATCCCAAGAAGATGCAGGCAGTTTAAGACTGGCAAAAACCTCACACTTTCAAGGGACTTCAGGGATTATTAAGGCTTATAGGTTACCACCACAAATTTATTCATAATTATGGTAAAATAGAAGCCCCCTCACATCCATGTTAAAGAATGACTCTTTTACTTGGATGGGGCCTGCTGACCAAGACTTCCTTAAATTGAAGCATGCTATGACCACAACACCAGTTTTAGTCATGCAAAATTTTTCCAAGCCTTTTGTCATTGAAAGTGATGCTTCCAATCATGGCATCGAGATAGTGTTGATATAGAAAGGGATACCCTTGGATTTCACTAGTAAGGCACTCTCTAATCGTAGCTTGGGAAAATATACATATGCCAAGGAGATGTTGGTAATCTTACATGATGTAACCCATTTGTGACCATATCTCATTGGGTGCCATTTCTCCATTGAAATAGACCATCAGAGTCTCAAATACTTCTTGGAACAATGAGTTGCTACCCCAAAATAACAAAAATAGATTTCTAAACTCATGGGATATGATTATGATATCACCTATAAGAAGGGCAAAGATAATATTGTGGTTGATTCTCTCTCTCTCCAATTTGAGGCCCTCAGTATGTTATGTGCCATTTCCTTACCTGTTCCTCAATGGATAGATTCCTTACGATAGGAGGTACTTCAGGATGTAGACTTGCAAGCTTTGGTGGCCTCGCTCCGTGATGATCCTACTTCATTACTAGGCTAAAATTGGATGGCCATGACTTGTGTTATTGCTAACACATTTTTATTCCTTACACATCCCCACTCCATGATATTTTCATGAAGGAACTACATACTTGCTCCCTTTGTAGGCCATTCAGGATTTCTTAAAACATATGAACGCCTCAAGAACACATTCTTTTGGAAAGGTATGAAACAAGACATCCATGATTTTGTAGCAGCTTGTGATACCTATCAATGGATGAAAGGTGAAATGATACGTTCTCCAAGTACTCTTAAACCCTTGCCCATTCTAGATCAAGTTTTGACTGATATTTTTATGGATTTTATAGAAGGGTTACCTAAATATGGCAGTAATTTTGTTATTCTTGTGGTAGTGGATCACCTTTTGAAGTATGTTCATTTTTGTTCCCTTGGCCATCCTTACACAACATCCACCATTGTCCAAATATTTCTTGATTCTATTTTTCATCTTCATGGTATGCCCACATCCATTGTGTCCGATCAAGACCCAACCTTCATTAGTTATTTATAGCAATAATTGTTTAATTTGTAGGGAACTCAGCTCAAAATGAGTTCAACCTATCATCTACAAATATATGGTCAAATAGATATTATCAAAAAGTGTTTGGAGACCTATCTTTGTTGCTTTGCATCATATCATCCTACTTAATGGAAAAAGTGGATTCCTTTGGCCGAATTGTGGTACAACACTTCCTATCATAAAACAACCAAAATCACCCCTTTTGAGGCCATTTATGGGCATCCTCCACTCACACCTTCTTCATACATCCTAGGTAGCTCCAAGGTCTAGGTAGTCGACACTACTCTTAGCCAACATACCGATGTTCTCTATCAGCTAAAGTAGAATTTGGACATGGCCCAAAATTAGATGCAATAATAAGCTCACCAACATCATTCTAAGTGTAGCTTTGATGTGGGTGATATGGTATTCCTTCACTTGCAGTCGTACAAAAAATCATCTCTACAACTCCACCAGTGCTAGAAACTTGCTACAAAATACTATGGATCCTACCAAGTTCTTCAACGAATTGGTTCTACTACTTACAAATTGGCTCTTCCACCCACCTTCAAGCTCCATAATGTTTTCCATATTTCCTCTCTCAAAAAAATTATGTGCACATAGGTACAGGTTCAATCATCATTACAAGAGTTGGATGAGGAAGAGTCCATATTACTCGAACCTGAACAATTATCGGCTCGTCAGACCCGCACTCTCCACAACCGTACCATCACAAAATTTCTTGTTTAGTGGTGTGGGATCCAGCCAGAAGATGCTACATGGGAGTCTCTCCATCAGCTCCAACACCAGTTCCCTCATTTTCAGCTTTGAGGACAAAGCTTTTCTAACGGGAAGGACATGTTAGGATCCTATCCTAACACCATTTTGTAATTCTCATTTACTTATGTAATGACCCAATCCCAACATGGGGGATCCCATTATAATATTATTTTGTAATACTTTGTAATGTATGTTGCAAGTATGGTGCTTAGGTAAGTGGTACCATCTCATGTAACAATTTTTATCAGTATTGTAACCAATGGTATGTAGGAGATTCTAGCTCGAGTGGCATTTTGCATGTAAGCCAACTCTTGAGCCTTTATGTAGGGTTGCATGAAGTTTTTCTTTACAAGATATGAATCCATGTACGAATCCATTTTCTTTTGCAAGCTAATGAAATATTGAAGGAGGTTGCCTCCTCGAAGAGGCCTATGATTCTATGTTATTGTGAGGTTGTTCCATTTCTGCATTTAATTTCTGCATAGTGTTATTGAGTTATTTAATGTATTCAAGTTATTTTTCAGTATTTTTTGTGAGTGTGATTATTTTTAATAGTGATATCCTAACATCTTCATTCCTACTAAATATTAGAATGTCATCAAAATACACAACTACAAACTTACCAATATATTCCTGTAATACTTTATTCACTATCCTCATAAATATACTGGGTGAATTGGATAATCTAAATGACATCACCATCCATTCGTACAACCCATATCTTGTCTTGAAATCAATC
This sequence comes from Wollemia nobilis, assembly GCA_028583015.1. Lineage (NCBI taxonomy): Eukaryota > Viridiplantae > Streptophyta > Pinopsida > Araucariales > Araucariaceae > Wollemia > Wollemia nobilis. The sequence goes on from JAQPPZ010015412.1 coordinate 2,899,231, forward strand.
TTCCATTCATCTCCTTCCTATATTTGAATATGATAATATCTACTATGTAGGTCAATTTTGCTAAAGCACCATGATCTGGCTAGTACATCCATCATATCATCCAATATTGGAATTAGGAATCGATACTTGATTGTAATTTTATTGATTGCCCTAATATCCACACATATCCACCAAGTATCATATTTATTTTGTGTCTATAGTGCAATAGTTGCACATGGACTCATACTTTCTCTAAAAACTCCCTTCTTTAACAATTATATCACTTGTCTATTCAACTCTTCATTCTACATAGGACTCATCCTATAGGCTACCTGATTTGGAAGAGTTGATCCTAGAATTAGATCAATATGATGTTGAATATATATTTTTGGAGGTAATCCATTTGGTAACTCCTTTAGTATGACATATGCATACTCTTTCAATAAATTTGTTATTGTATATGGTGTAGCAACATCCTCAGTATCCACTTTCTTTTATGTTAGCACATAACAAACCCTAGATTATTTCATCACTATGACAAATTCCTTCGCTTCTAATAGGCTTTCACTCTACCCTTCTTCCTTATGTGGTAATAAGGCCACTTTTAATCCATCCTTCAAAAATTTGTAAGTATTCCTTCCCACATCATTGGTAGCCTTACTATCATATTGCCAAGGCCTCCCCAATAGTAAGTGATATGCATCCATTGGAATTACATCAGACCACACTTCATAATTGTAGGTGTTCCCAATTAAAAAATTAACCAGATACCTCTTATCTATAGTTACCTCATTTCCTTTCTTGAACCATGATATGCGATAGGGATACAAGTTCTTCTCACACTTTAAGTTAAGCTTCTCAACCATTTTAGTGGAAACCATATTTTCACAATTACCACTATCAATAATCATCTTACATACCTTTCCTCCAAATGTGCATATTGTTCAAAATATCATTGTACATAACCATGAATTACCACCATCATTATCTTGTGCTTTCTCCTTCCTTAGTATGATCATTATCCTTCTTAGTATGAGGTTTCCCCCATGTATGTCATAACTTCTACCTCATATTGCTCTTCAACCTCAACCAGATTGACTCTAGCTTGTTCTCCTTGTCTACTTTCTTGTGTAGGATAGTACGAACACTCAAAAGCTTTGTGCTCTTCCTTATTACATCTATAATAGGTATATTGCCTTTGTGGCCATCCCAATTTCATCCTCCACCATAGCCTCTTACTCTTTGAGATCGTCCACCTCTGTGGTGGTTATCTTATCGTTGCCTAGGATTTTATTATTTCTTTGTACTTGAATATTATCCCTTTGAGAGATACCCTCTAACTGAAGGTGATGATGGTCCTTTATTCACTCCTTTTCTAAAACTACTCCTCTTATGTTTCTCTTCTACTTTTAATGCTAATTGATAGGCATCCTCTACACTATGGGTCTAAAGTATACTCAATTCATATTGTATGGTGTAGCTTAATCCATTCACATACCTTGCAACCTTCTGTTATTATGAATCTTCAAGACCCACCCGAATTGATAACTTGTAGAATTCATTGGTGTAGTCCTCGATGCTTTGATCCTTTTGTTTGAGGTTCTGAAGTTTATGAAACAATATTTGGGCAATAATTTTTCCTTCAATTTTTTTTCCATTTTACACCAGACCCTAATATTTTCCTTTCTTTTTATTTACCTCTATTTTTGTATATGATTCCACCAAATCAATGCATGCCCTTTCAACTTCATGTATGCAAGATTCACTTTATTTTCCTTTGAAAGGTTTTTCCACTCAAAGAACTTATCCATACTATTCAATCAATCTATCAACTCCTCTGGTTTCAATTATCCTGCATACATAGGGAAATCTTGATCCCATATTTATTTCCTTCCAAGGCCCTAATTATCCTATTCTCAAATTGATACTCCTCTTGCTTATCCTTAGGTTCTTCCTCATCATGAACCTCTGGCTTTTTGTCTCCTTCCACAGTTTCACTATAAAAATCTAGATCTATAATTTTTGAGGTATATCTTTCCCTCATATGGGCCATCATTCTAGTCAACTAAGCAACTTGTACCTGTAGTTCCTATATATTTCCAATGAGTTGGGAATAACCTCCTCTTCCTCTCCTCATGCTAATATGATTTGTGTTATCCCAAACAAAAAAAAAAGAATAACAAAATAATTGTAATCAATAAGATTACATTCTCTTAATATGGACCAGGGGAACCCGCTGGAAACACCAGGAAGAGCTATCCCACCCAAGGAGGGTTGGGATAAATGTGAGGATACAGGAAAAATGGGATCCCACATAGAGAAACTAGAAACCACTCCAAGAGAGTGAGAACTACCAAAAGTTGAGGAAGAAACCAAGATACCACCAAGGGACATCTCCGAAAGGTAGTCCAGGAAGCAGCATCCCGCATAGAGCCTGGAAAATGGAACAACAAATCTGAGGATCTCCACATGCCAAAAAATCCCCTTGCACACAAGGTTGAACTATGAGGAAGCTATAATAACCAAAGGATGCAACATAAGAATAACTGCAAGCCACGAAAATGGGGGCAATAATATCCCAAGGAACCCAAACTGAAGGAGCCATAGGGTTAACAAGCTATAGGTAAAAAATACAAGTCCCATCCCAAGACCAAAATATGCAACAGAAAACCCTAGAAAACCTCCAAATCAACCACTGAATGAATTATAGGAATAAGAATAGGAAAATTGATGGGGTATCAGTAGAAAGCAAAGCAGAGACCCCTTCCCAAGCTAAAATGATGTTGAGAAGCCACCAAGTAGACCAAATTCAGGAAACCCAAAGATAATATTCACTAAAAAATAAAGGCACGTGGTCCCCCCAGACAATAAGGATATAGTGAAAGCCTCTTAATATGCACAATGGTGGAGCTAAGCCCTTCTCCCAAAGCCATGATGCACCAAAACTGAAGAACCACTAGAAACTAGAACCAAGTAGAAAACCTGCAACAACACTAGGAAACCTAAGAGTAGTAGGGAAAAGGATCCCTAAAGCACAACAAGAAACCCAAGGAGGGTTCCATGGACATCCTAGGATAGAGGCACAGGATGTAAACCCTCAATCAGGTTGGGAAAGGGTAGACAAGTGGAAAAGTGACCTCCCATCCCAAGGAGATCATCTACAACCACAGTAAGCCAAGAGAGAAGGATCTGGGAAGTACTAAGGAAATAGGAAAAAACTAAGAGAGGGGGAAGTAGGGAAGTAGATTAGGACATCCCACGGGATTTCCCCTATAGTTCCCTAGGTCAAGGGATTATATTATTTTTTTGGGTTGTTTCATCTTTTAGTGCTAGCCAAAAAAATCTTGGATAGCCCTCTAAATTAATACACATGATTAGGTTTTCCATATTAAGCCTCCTAGAAAATATCAACACCTAAACATGCCTAAATAATAAGTTATCCCAAATATGCTCCCTTCCAGATTTTCAAAAAAATACTAAATCCTATTTTTGAGGCACTAGATGAAAGAATTAGGGCCCAATAACACACTAAAAAATCTTCAAGGCTTCCAAAAAATACTTGCCATGATATTTTCCACCTCATTATCGAGCTCCCCATAAAATTTCAAATTGATCCAATGGTCGGTTCAAAAGTTATGCCCTTCAGAAGATAGGCTCCTACATCAGATAAGGGTTAAAACCCAACTAGGTTCACCTTTTAAAACAAACAAAAAGGAGAAGCAAAGAAGTAGGATCATCCCAAACTAGAAAAATGAAAAAGAAAATCATACAAACCAAAATAAACTAACAGGATATGAAGAAACAGTGAGAGAAACTCCTAGCACCAGCAACCCACAAAAACAAGCAGTTATTCCACCATCTTCTTCTCAATGTCTTTTTTAAGGGTGGTCTTAATTACCTTAGTAATTTTGCTTTGGTTGGAATTGATTGCTTTGTCCATATGAATCACATGCTATAGAATAGTCTAGGTTTTGCAGAAGGTCGAGTAAGTATTTTTGAGTATTTCTGTCAAAATGACTCAAGGATCATGCTTGGCCTTTGAAAAATGCTCTACATCCTTTAGAGAATTAGAGAGATCAACTTCCTTTATCATGCAATTTGTCTTGATAGGATAATCATCTAAGGATTATTGATCACTGGCTAAAATTTTTTGTTTTGCTATCATGGTTCTGGATGAGCAATGTCTAGGTTCACGATTAACCAAACTTAGAGTGCATATTTCCACTGCCTTCTTTTTGGATTTATTATTATCAATAAGCATCTTATCCTAATCCTAACTTTTAGCAATTCTGTGAGGACTACCTTGTATGGACCTCGATCCTAAGTTGTCTATGGTGGTGATGGATGCTTTCTTAGATTCTTTCTATAACACATGTTTGAACATGATCAAATGGAGGACCTGGTTCTTTGCATGAGATGATGTGTCCTTCCTAATTCCATCCATTGAAATATCCATTGATCTCACAAAATAGTCAAGCATAATAACTTCTTTTACATCCCTTAAGTGGTTCAGGAAAATGAGATGGAAGATTCTCACCGGTTCATGAATCTTGTCCACTATGAAGTATTGCACGATGGGGATTAAAACTTTGTTCCAAGGCTATAGAAGACCTTTCCTGACAATTTTCCCTTAATATTTTTTTGATTTCGTCCCTTTGTCAAAAAAATGCTTGTGTTCTTCCACTGTGGAATTTTGTCCCAATGAATTATATCTCCATCAATAGGGAGCTCTGTAATCTCAGCAAGAAGACACACACTTACCTTAAATTTCAGCCCTTTGAGTACTACATGATCGTTTTCCCAAGAATTGATAAAATCTTGAAAATTTTCATTATCACTGAAACTAAATTTTCTTAGAAAAACCATGAAACCATGGTTCTTAATAATCACTTCCACATCAGGTCCGAGTTTCAAGTTATCAGGTTCAATCAGGGTCATCTCAACATTGGGGAAATTGGCAAAGGATAACTGATAATTTCCACTTGTACTCGAGTTTAAATTGAAATAATTTTGGAATATCATAGAAGCAGGGACAATCCAGTTGATCATATCATCATTGGCATGACTCATATTACTCCAAAATGTGTTATGATGCCAAGGGGTAGCCATGTGAGTATATTGATGATTCTCTTGCTTCTCGGTATGATAATTTAAGTTATCAAATCTAGAATTGGCATAATCATTGAAGTTGGCATGTTTGAAAATACCTATAGGAAAACTTGCGAGGATAATTGATATGCCAATATGGAGACCCTTGTTGACACGAACATCATCCAAGGGAGTTTGACATATGAGTTTCCAAGGTGGGAATTTTGGCTTTCACATATGATTACTAGGCCACTTGAAATCCCCAACACTACCACAATTATTTGAATTGGGATATCTCATATGAGCCTAGGTACTTGGACTGAATTGATTTGGAAATGTGCCTCCTTCAACACTTTGGAATTGAATGCTAAAACCACTTTATGATGCCTATGGGTGTCCCACCATATCTTTCTCTTTGATCCATTTGTATGCTTTCTATATGTATTTGATTGGATGGATTGATTTTATTTATTTCTAGAAATATATGTAAATTCCAACAAATAAATTAGCAACCATCAGTAAATTAGTAGACTCCAATAGTATATGTAGGTCAAATACAACAATTCTAAGGTTTGATTGGTTAGTTTTTTTTTATTTTTAGAATTATTAGAAAAAATATTTGGAGGCCATAATGTTTGCAGATAAAAGACATTTTTTTTTTTGCAAATTGATAGTATGTTATGTAATTAGAATATTTGATCTATATTTGTAGGAGATATAGTTGGATGTGTGACATTTGTAACATTTATTGAGTGTTTTGGATGCATACATAAAAATAATTCAAAATATGCTCTAATCAAATTTTCTTCTTCATTTGGGTTATTGATTCATTTAATGCATAAAACTTTAATCCTTCATGATCTATTATTTATTCTATTCTTTGTCTAGTTGCTCTTCAAATTTTGTAATGGCTCTTCTTATAAACAGGTTTGTGAAAAGCCTCTTTTGGTGATAAAAATCATGTAGCCCAAAGGGCAAGTCAAAGTTTACAAATAAGATGATGTATGATGTAAAAGGTATGTTCAAATTCATAATATTTTCTAAAAATATTCTAAATCGTGCATTCACCACAATAATATTTAGAAAATAAGAAGAAACAATTAAAAGATAAAAATAGTAAATAAAATAAGAAAATGAAAGGAGACGATAAGGAAGTAGAATGTGGGTGCTTGTGGGCATCCTAATATATCATATTTTTTTTATTATTAAAAAAAATGTTTTAAAAGGGTCCCTCACCCTTTTACATGAAAAGCAAGCTAGAAACCAAAGGGATCTCAGGGTAGTAAAAACCACTAAAGGTAAAAAAAATTATAGTCTGATCGAGCTTGTACCTAGCCTATGCATATATGGTTGAAAATTAGGCTTTAGTTTTGTGCATGGAGCTCGAAGAGGATGCCTTGAGGAGCTATAGATAGGTGTCCCTAGTATATGCATGTTTTTTCTAGGGTGATTGTATGATTTCCTTGTTGGGATTGGTTTGAACAAACATCCAAGTAGACCTTATGTGGGAGAGAGTTTGGTAAAACATCACCAATATCATTCCAATCTAAAATCCATTGGGAGTCCTTGGATATAGAAGCTTAGATTTTTGAACTCATTAGTTTCTATTGTGGATTCATATGGGTTAATTTTATTCCTTTTATGTTCCAAACTAGTCTAGAAGCTTGGTTGTAAGAAGATAATCTAGTGTTGGTTTTGGCTCAAAATTGATCTCCACTATTGATTTATATTTATCTGTTTGGGCATAACTAGTTTATATAGACTAACTTGAAGCTGATTGAAAATAGCCTAAGAGCTACTTAATTTTCCTTTGAAGATCCTATTATTTCTCTCCTTCCAGATACACCAAAGTAATGTTAGGATTGTTAGGCTCCATATTAGTTTATTTTCCTTGCAAGGAGGGTTCCATTGACACTACCAGTTGGGGATTTCCTTGGGCATGACCCAAGATACCTCTCTAGTCTTCATCTATTAATTCCACATAGCTTGAGGAAATGAAAATTTCATGAATAGGTGATTTATTATATCTTCATTTCTTTTTTATAGGTGGCATCTACTAGGGCATAGAAAACCTCTTTTGACTAGGTTGTCCCAAGTTAGTATTTTATTTTGGAGAACCAACCATGTAAAGACTTTCATATTTGGAATAATTTATTTCCCCATAAGTTTTTCCAAGATGCTTTTTGATGAGGTAGATCTAGACTTCCATTGTATCCACTTTTAACTATATAGTTTCTTGTTTTCGATCTAGTCCACTCTAACTAGTTAGGTTCCTCTAAGTATGGGTTAAGATAGTCTTCTAGTTCTATGTGGAGGACCTCAATATCTTGCCTTAAAATTCTATTCCTAATGTTTGTTCTCTAGGTGTTTGTGACATATCCCTATTTGACTATGTAAGGTCTAAAATAGGTGCCCAATTCCTATTTGAGGGTCTTTTTAAATTTTGCTAGGTTTGGATCTCATCCTAAATGTCTTGAATCTTACCACTTATCTTCCAAAAAATCCACATTTATTCCTTTACCAATATTCCACCGATACCTATGTCTATGATGCTTATTCCTTCATAAATATGATTTCATATGACTAAACCTCACATTATCTGGTTTCTTTTCAGTATTGTTATTGGCTTATTATACTAGAGATATTTGGTCCTCGTTATATTAGTTCATGATAGGTATATTATTTTATCAGCCTCCAAACTAGTTTTTCTGCTAATGCTCTATTCAAAGTTTTCATGTTTCTTAGACCCAAGAATCCATAGGGTTTTGGGAATCATATCTTCTCCCACTTCACTATATGCTTTTACAATTTTTAAAAGCATTTTTAAAATTGACATCATGTAGATTAATAGGCTTTGGAGGGTGGATTGGATCAACTGGATCATTTTGGCTTGGCTAAGGAGGTTTCCTTTCCATCCAACAAGATTTTTATTGAGCCTATCAATGACTAATATATCATATTTTATTCACACTTATGATTTGAATATATCCTAATTAAGGGGTATTTATAGTGATACCAAGTCTCCAATATGTTGGCTTTTTAAGCCTTACTACCACACAATATCATAGGTCCTAATATAAAATAACCACAATATAAAAGGTCAGAATAATAGTATTGAGTTGTATAATATATGAGAAAATTAATATGTATATCAAGGCTTATATAATAAATCAAATAACATTCATTTATATAATCAAATATGAATTTAAATGGCCTAAGTCATTCATGAACTATGCATGAAGAAAACTTACAATATTAATTGCTCAAAATCTATATACAAGCTTTATTCCTTTCCTTCCTATTACAACTCTCTAATATGAAATTCATATTACCTTCTCATGGGGTAATGTCTCCACGATATAGCCATAGTAATGTGATTATTCACATACTTGAATATTGCTCTTTATATGATAAGTCCCATGACCTTTGGTTTATTATATTAGCACTTGCATACTAGACTCTTCACATTCTTCTTACATGCACACTTGACAATAAGACGCTTGCACACATATACATGACTCTTACACTTCTACATGCAATGCTAATCTAAGACACATGTGCATTTACTCACATTAAATTTTTGTACATTTATATACATGACACTTGTGCACATTCTCTCAATCTACACTTGTACTCTAACTTACATGACACTTACGCATTTCCTACACATTGCACTCTTACATGACACTTGTGCATTTCCTGCACATTGACACTTATATAAAAGGGGAAATATAAATCATACATATAAACTATAGACTCAACCCTAATCTATTACATATTTATAATTGTACCATGAAGGTACCATAAGGGTACATTAGCATGTACCAAATAATGTGATATACCTCAACACAATGAGAGATTAATCTTGGGATGAATTTAAATTGACCTTGAGGTTAACCTTAGAATAAAATAATAATAAATTTCCCTTTAAGCAAGGTTATCCATAAATGTGGATTAACCAATACCACTAAGGATGAAATATGAAAGGTTCCCTTAGGCTTCATTGAACATGTTTATAGGCTACATTCATAGTGCTCATAAACACTTCTTCATGCTTTTAGCCTTGGCCTAAATAATATTAGACTACACATATTTTAACACCTGCTATAATTTGATTTGATAAGGCCAAGGAGAGAATGCATTTGAGGTAATACATCTACCATAGTATATACTCTAGTGGGCTTCACTATTCCATATTCATTCTCATATTCATCATTAGAAAGATTGTATCTAGCTCTTACAAATTTCATCTCAATCTTCTTCAACCTTGTAATGGAATGTCCTTCCTTTTTATAATACTCACAAATATTTAAATTTTTTGAAACCTTAGACTTGCCCATGTGAAACTAATTCTTAAATTCCATTGATTTGAATTATTTTGAATGGGCTTGTGTATGAGAAATATATCCACAATTATTCATTGCCACTTCATAATATATTACAAGATTGAAAAGTTCTTCAAGAGATATGGGTTGTGGCTCTTTGATAGTCATATCATTAACATAAATAACCAAGCCAACTATATTAAAATAAGGAGAAATATTGGAAGTAATAGATTTGATATACTCTTCACTACTATTTACTTTAACTCTTACCATAACTAGTTCAATGTTTAAATATTTAAAGTAAGATATATAGTCTTCAATATTATTGAACCATAAAAGTTTGAGATTGGAGGGCTCTATCTCTATTTTGTTAACTTCACTAGCACTTAATTTTTTATAGATATCTTTCAAAGTAGACCATACCTCAAATAGGATATTTTTTCTCTCTAATGTAGAAAAGTACATCTAGTTCCACTAACATAAAGAAGAGTCCAAGATATCTCTCTATTTCTCTTACCAGGTTTATGATCACTGAGACCTTATTATTATTTGTTAAATATAAACCAAATATTATTACCTCTAAGTAATCCTACCATTTACCAAGTGCTATAATTTCATCCATTGAGATGAGTAATATACCATAAGTAATCCACTTTGTACAAAAAGCCTAAATAGATTTGTAATAGATCTATAAATTGATATCACCATTGTGTTGAGCCTTAAAAATTGTGTACTTTACAACAAAAATGGACTCAAAACACTTATGCATATAAAAATTATGGCCTCCAAAATATTTAGTATATTAGCATTTAAATAAAAAAAATCAAATGCAAAAGCTTAGATGTTTTTATTGATTTAATAGTTACCACTTGGTGTGACTGGATTGGATGGTGTTCTATCAACTAATAAATGTAAGTTTGATAAGTGACTTGATGTGATTGGCTATAATACTCATACATATATTAAAAAATATTTTTAATGGGTTTAAAGCAACTGGGCTTGAACCTGATATATCCCATGTGTAAGCAATACTATGGATTGATATGTCATACATGTTGGCTAAGGCCAAAGAAGACTAAGATTGAATTGAAAGTGCCCTGAGATATAGTTTCCTTGCAACAAAAAAGAACCACCTACACAAAGTCTTAATCTCAATATATCTCCTCTACAATCAAGCTATCTAACCATTGTTCCATGTAGTGGGTTGGGTTCAAAAATCAAAATCCTCCATATGGCACATATGCCATCAATCAAAATGAAAAATAACCTCTTTAAAAATATTGTGAGGGATTGAACCACTGACCTAATTTATACAAGGATGCAACACAACCATTATACCATGGATGTTGATATTATTGAGATAGGGGAACTTGTCGAAGACAAGTGAGCAATGCCTATGTATACTAAATTTTTATCTTCAATATTTGAACCGGTAACCTTCTAGCCATAGGAAAATTACCTCACCATTATGCCATTCCATTCTAGTGCAACCAAGATGTGGAGTGGTTTTCCTAATCAAGTATGCTAAGAATGACTAAAAAACCTTGGATTCAAACACATGATCTCCTAACTACATATGTGTAGCCTTACCATCACACCATCTAAATTGATGTGATACTTTTGAACTAGAATTTATGGATGTGCCACAACTGGTCATGCAAATGGTGCACAAATGAAAAGGGTCCATTTTTGTGCCATTTTCTTTGGTGCCAAAAATTCAAATTTGAATTCTTAAAAAGATAAAAAAAATAACAACCTATTTTGATAATTGTTGATAGATTTGCAAATTTCTCCTCCACTAGATGAGTGATATTGCTTTGGACCTTGCTCTAATACGATGTTCAAATTCATAATATTTTCTAGAAATATTTTTAATCATGCATTCAATATAATTGCAAGTAAAATAGAAGAAGCAATTAAAATATAGCAAAAATAAATGACATAAAGAGACAAATGGATATGATAAGAAGTAGAAGGTAGGTGCCTATGGGTATACCAATATATCACATTTTATTCATACTTATGATCAAAATGGATCCTCATTGAGGGGTATTTATTTTTATAAAAAATCCCCAATGAGAGGTTAACCTCAGGCCAACATTTTTTTGGTAAAAAGGAATTTATATTATAGAATTCAAATAGAAGAGATACATTACCTATATTTCCATGTACATAGGATTCTAATCCAAGATTTTGCAGATTATGTAGTGTTGCATTCTATCAATTGATCTACTATAGTAATCCATGTGTAATAGAAACAACTTAATATAGTTAATTACAAAACTAAATACATCTAATATTGCTACCATGAAGGGATAGGATAGAAAGAATATCTTCCCTAGTCCATGTTTCCCACCATCTAGGGGGATAGATATAACAAGTAAGGTTGCCTTTGTCTAAAGCCCAGTTGGCCATCACATCTATAACTCTATTCCATTCTCTAGGGATGTGATTGTATTCCATAGATAGAAATATTACCTGTACAATATGGATCTTCTCTATGATTCTACTTAGTCTCCAATAAAGCTTCCTATTCTCTATTGGATTCTTCAAATTGTTGATCATGAATTACAAGTCATATTCTATCTGGAAGTTCTTCCAACCTACCTTAACTACCTCTTGGAGCCCTCTAAGGATGCTACAACTCTCTTCTATGTTATTGGAAAGAATGTCGAGATTCTCTACCAAGGTAAGAATCGAGGTTCCATTTAACTAGCTTTCTATGCCTCCCATACTAGCTCTTCCTAGATTCCCTCATGATGCTCCATCAATATTAATTTTTCCCCAATCCTTTGGGGGGATACCACATTTCATTTCTAACTACTTTTATGTACCTTATGGTTGCCATTTTTTGATCATCAATATTAAGAATAATTTTTAGTCTTCTCATGATTTGTTTCAATTTTTGGTGGAGTTCCTAGGGATATTTTAGTGTATGTTGCACTATATTTTCTATGTTGGCTATGGTATTTTATCAAATATAGTGGATGTCCAAAGAATCTTGTTTTAATATGTGGTTGATCCTTTCCTTCCATATGTACCAAAGTAGGATAAAATTTCCTACCCAAACTATTTGCCTAACATACTAATGTACTCCATCATTTCTAGTCCATTCCCTCCACATATGCTCTAGGGTGGTAAAGCCAAATTGGTTAATACCATGTAATATAGCCATCATATTCCACAACTTCGAGGCTACAAGAAACTCAAGAAATAAGTGGTATAGTGTTTCGAGGTTCTCCCCACACATTCACACTTGAATGAACCATGATATCCTATTTTCATAAGTTGCTCCCATGTCTGTTCCTTTTATGTAGAAGAATCCAAATGAAGAATCCCAACTAATACCATAACTTCTACGCCCATATTTGTTTGAAAAAGTCTTGAATCAGGTTAGGAGTACATTAGCATAGAACTGTATATCCACTTGCTATCGTATACTCCCCCTGACTCATGCTGCTCCATCCTATGGAATCCCCCACTTGAGACCAAGAAAGTGATCTCAATTGTAGATTTTATTGGTTATCAATATTCTGCCTCTCTAGAATTTGAATTGGCTATTTGGTTGTGGGGACCTAGATTCTCCAAAATTCTAAATTTCTAATTTCGTACCTAAAATTTTTTTCTACTATTATCCAATTTGCTCTATGTAGCTACTCCATGAAATGTCTCCACTCCAGAAATTGAGCCACCAAAGGTTGGTACCCATCCCAAGATTCTATCCAAAAATTTACATGGTGACCATTGTGAATTATCCAAAAGAGTCCCTTCTTTATCAACTCCTCTCCTATCCTCAAAACTGCTAATATGAGGGACCCTTTGCTAAGAAGTTAGTGGTAAATAATATCCATTGAAATTATATTTGTTGCATATTTAGCTCTCAAATTTTGGGTCCATAGTGCATTGGTGTTGTTCAAAATCCTCCAATATAACTTAGATGGTAGTGCCTTAATGTTATTGAGCATCGATTTGAATCCTAGTCCTCATTCATTTTTATGAAGGCATAAAGTTTTCTAACACACCAATGCCCTTTTCCTTTCTTCCATAGTCCCCCTCTACAGGAATCGATGATATATTTGATATAGCTTTCTCAATACTACCTTAGGAATGTCTAAAATGGTGGAGACATAAATAGGTATATATTGAAGGATTTCTTTAACTAGGGTTATTATTTCCCTTGATGATAGCATCGATTAGTCCATTTTTTTATTTTCATTTTTACTCTATCCACTAGATAGGCCCAATCCTCCTTTTGTCTCCCTATTTTGAGAGGAATGCCTAGTGATGGGGAGGTAGATATTCTAGTATTATAGTTTGTAAAGAACCATAATCTCTTGTCTAGGTGAGCAATGAAAGAAAATAACTTTGGACTTTTCTCATTGATGTGTTTCCCCATGGATATTGAGAAACAACTTATAGTATGTTTGATTCTTGAGTCTTCCTTAGAGTAAAAGTCATCAACAAATTAGAGGTGATTGATTGGTTTGAATCCATTTGCAATAGTGATTTTTGTTAATGTTTTATTTTCCCTATATTTGGCCACTGTCATTCCCAAACATTCAACCAGAATGATGAATAAATATGTGGATAGGGGATATCCCTATCTAATACATTTGGATGTAGTGAAAAATTATGAAGGGTAACCATTGATAAAAACTAAATAGGACACTACCCAGGTGTTGTAGGTGAGTTGGAGAGGAGAGGGCAATCCTCTAAGGGAGGTCCCATGTTCAAATATCCACCCTACCAAAAAGCTGAATTGGGTATCCAAAATCCAATTGATAATGTTGGTGCGGCTAGGGTCGGGTGCGACTCTCGGGTGACTTTGATGGTGTAGAACCCCCTGTTCATGGTATCTCAGACCAAGGCAGCCCCGTAAGGGGTTTTTTGCTTTAAAAAAAAAACTAAATAGGAAACTAATGAAATACGTCCATTGATCCAATTTATCTATTACTATGAGAAGATAAATTAAACCATTACTTTGAGGAGGAAAGCCCAGTCCACCATATCATATGATTTGGATAAGTCTAATCTAATGAACATGGATGGGGATTTTTGTGCTTCCATGGAGTGAATAGCCTCTTGATCCAAAACTATCTCATCCACTATCTATCTGCCTTCCACAAAACCACCTTTTTCTAGTGAGATAATCTTATGAATAAGCAATTTGATCCTATCTGCCATTACCTTGGTGATTATTTTGAGTAAGACATTGCAAAAAGCTATTGGTTTAAATTTGGTAATATGCTCTACATATTGTGCCTTCGGGATCAATTCTTATACATTTTGGTGGTTTCCTTTAGCACATATTTATCTTTCCTAGCTTCCTCAACCACATCCAAAAATTCTTCATACAAGATATCCCAAAAGTATTGGTGGAATTAAATGGGGAATCCATTCAAACTAGGAGTCTTGCCCTTTTGCATTTTGAAAATAACTTATTGTAAATCTTTGGTAGTTATTGGTGTATTCAAAACTAAATTTTCCTCCTCTATTATTAGTGCAAGTATCTCTTGTAACACTTCCCATTAGGCTTCCATATCCAAAGGTTCTACTATGAATAGACTTGCAAAATAGTTTACTACAATATACATCATATCTTCCCATGTGTGGATACTATCTCTTGCTTTTGTTCTTAATGAGGGTATGAAGTTATGTGATCTATGGGCTAGAAGATATTTATGGAAGAATCCTATGTTTTGGTCCCCCTTCTAGAACCATTGGATTCTAGATTTTTGGTTCCATAACAACTCTTTCCTTTTTTTCATTCCTCTACCTAGGATGTAAGTTTGATTGTACTCAAACTCTTTGTAAGACCACCTATGTGGATATGTTCATTCAAATATTTGAGTTGGGATATCACTTCCAAATTTTTCTTCTTGACATATTTAAACTCTTCCCATTTCTAGGTCCTTATCTTGGATTAGATGTACTAAAGCCTCCTTACAAAGTAGTACATCTTGGTTCCATGTTGAGGTTTGCCTTCCTTCTACCATTGTTACACTCTAGGCATAAAAGAGATGTCTATGAACCACATCAGTTGGAATCTAAATGGTGAGTTTCTGGCCTTGGATTGCCATAGTTCTATCATGATCGACCAATGATCTAAGATTGCATTATTTAGGATATTCATCCTAGGAATGTGTTCATGAATTAAAAAATTATCTGATAGCAGGAATCTATATAATATTTTTAGAATGTAGGTAGATACTTACCTCCTATTAGAATAGGTCATTAGAGCATTGTTTGGCATGACATCCACATGATGGAGGTTTTTGACATATTTATTCATGAGGTCTATGTTTTTGTCTAGTTTCCCCATAGGTTCTCTTCTAAGAATAGGATGGTATTAAAATATCCTCCTATTAGGGCCCATGCTTAAGGGAATTAGGTAATAAAATCATTTATGTTCTTCCACTATATTTTTTTCTACTCCAAGCTAGTAGGTGCATAAACATTCATGCAAAGCATAACATGGTATAAGTTGTTTCCTCTTTTTGTTGATATGGGATATTATGTGTGTAGTCTCTTGCTAAATGGCCATATTAATGGTATATTCTACAATGAAAAGGTATGTTCTCATAATCCACCTCTTGCTCCCATGTTTTCTCCTCAAATACAAAGTGATATTTTTTGGGAGAGGTTTGCTAAAATATATTAGGACACATATTTGAGCATAAATTATTTGCTCAACTTTATATATACTATCAACCATCATGAGTGTTCTTAGGGAATTCCCAATTACCAAAAAAATTGTCAAATTCTAAAATTCTACTTGCAGGCCAAACAACCTCATCCAAACTGGTGTTATGGAAGGCATCTCTTCCTTTTCTTTGAATTTAGTATGCCAAGGTTTCATAAAGAGGTCTATACTTCCAAAAAGCCATGGTCCCATTGGAATATTTTTTTCCTATCTTATTTGGAATGAAAAACAAGAAAATAACCATTGAGGTATGCAAATATTTGGAATTCACCTTTGTTCAACATTGTTCAGTAGCCCATAATTTAAAATGCTAAAAGTATTGGTATGAACCCCATAAATTGACATATCATCCTTCTTATCTTGATGTATTCTATTATGTTCTAAATATCCTCCATATCCACCTTCGCTATTGGGGAAACATCTATCACCTTTAAACACCTTATCATAATTTTCCTACAATCTATCTTAGGTTTTATCAAATATCTTTGTGGTGCCCTTAGGTTATTGGTCACATTTGGCCAACGTTGTTCCACATGAAGGGCATCTCTAAAATTCTTCTTTTTGGTAGCTCCCTTGACTCCTTCCCCATATTGGATGTTGGTACAATCAACACCTTTTGATAGTTTACCCTTGAAATAATATTGCTCATGTTCTAGACCATTTCCATGGCTTCAGCTTCTTTAATCTGGTTTGCATATTGATTTTTGTTTTTGGTTCTCTTCAACCCTTGTCCTCATTTGTGTGGTAGATTGTGATATCCCATCTCTTTTTCACTATGAACTAGAAGTGTTTGTGTCTTTTTCCTTCACTCTATGTGGCTTGTAGAAATTGGTTATCTATTGTATTTTGAATCGATTGAATTTCCTTGAACTACACCTTTCCTTACTGTAATCATACTTATTGAAACATTCATATTGGACACTAGGGCTAACAGACCTTATCCTCTATATTTTATCTACAAATTTGTTTGAAGACATTCAAAACCATCGCCCCAAATTTCTCAAATTTTTAGCAACAATAGACATGCCACCTCAGGCCAACATTAACTTAACCTTGAGGTTAACATTATAATAGGGTAATAATAAATTACCCTTTAGGCAAGGTTATAAAGGTGGATTAACCAATGCCACTAAGGGTCAAATATGAAAGAGGCCCTTAGGCTTATGTGGACATGACCAAAAGCTTACATAAATGATGAATTCCCATAGGCTTACATAATCACATACCCATTATCTATATTAATAGTGCTCTTGATTTCCCACAATCTACATAATGACATGTCCATTATCTATATTAATAGTGCTCTTAAGCTAGAAATTTTGGCCTTGGCCTAAATAAGATTAGATTATATAAATTCCAATAAGAGAAAGTTATGCTTCCAATCCTTCCCTTATGTGACTATAGAAGATTGAAGTAGATGTTTAGAGGAAGTACTCTTAACTTATTTTCTTCATATGGATTCATAGTGGAGGTTTTATTTGGATATGTGTTAGAGTATCTAATATTGGTAGTGGAGTCTATGGTCCAACCTAAGGAGATTCTTGTGTAGAGGTATCCTAGTAGATTTCCATATGATGAGGGAGTTTGGTTAATACTTCCTCAATTATAGAGGCCCACTAGAGCATCCATTATGGGGGGAAGATATTATTGTCACTAATTTTCCCTTTGGCCCCTTAGTTTAGATTATGAGAGAGTGTTGGAAGTGTATTGTCTTATGGCCAAGGCTGACATTGTATGATGTAATCTTGTATAGACCTACAAACAATCATTCCCAAAAACTATTATTATTGGGGAAGAAGGGACATGTATTCTTTATGTTTGCTAGTTTAATTTTAAATTGGATGTGAGATTTAGTCATTATAATCTTGAAATGTAGGGTCCCTTTAAGTTTTATCTCATGGCTCACATTACTGATGTATGAAATTGATTGTGATCTAGTGGTTATTATGATTACTATACTAGGAGAATCATATTTTTATATTTTGGAGTGTGTGTTCATATATATGGATAGATAGATAGATGGAGAAATAGTATATATCTATGTGTAACAATTGATCAAAATTATACTCGATGAATATACTCTTGTTTTATCTTATCATGTTAAACCATAAAAAATTTTGATTAGAAGAAAATATAGCTTTGAATAATTTAACAAAACCATGATATGGAACAACTTCATTTAAAATCATCTCATTTATATCATGTTTCATAAAATTTAACTAATTTGTATGATCTAGTTGCTACAAATAAGGTGCAATATTTATCTTTGTTAATTTCCAATAAGTTTAATAAATCATTATCTGAAAAAATATTATACATCTAAAATGAATATAATCATTATCCTTATCTTATTATCCCAGTCGGGACATCAAGCAATTCATGCCCATTCCTTATACCATGAAAAGTTCTGGCTCTATTTATTACTTGGTTCTACTCCTTTGTTGACATCCAAAAAATAAAAACATTTTAAACCTTTAAGAATGCTTTAATTTCATTGACATTCTTGTGTATTAAGAGTTAATCATAGTTAAAATAGGCTTGTCAATGAAGGCTTGGGTATTCTGTATAGAATGTCCCTTCAAAGGAAGGTAGGTATGTCTACTTTATAGGTGCATAGCACAACATGTTTATTTCCTACCATGCATGTTTTAGCTTAAATATTATCATATTAAATTATAAACACTTCCCACTAGAAGCAAACATAATGGGAATAATTCAACAAATACATACATGGAGCAACTTCCTTAGAAATCATATTACTTATATCATTCACCATGAAAATCTCACTAATTTGCATAAGTTTAATTCCAAAACTAAGGTGTAAAAATTGTCTCTATTCATTTCCAACAACTTAAATAAATTTGTATCCAGTAAAAAAAAAACTACATTTAAAATGATACAAAATATTAATAATTGTCTCTATTAATTTCCAATAACTTGCATAAATTCCTATTTAATAAAAAATTCTACATCTATAATGATACAAAATATTAATAAATAAAAACTATTATCTCAATTGAAGAATCAAGCAAGTCATATACATTTGTTATATTATAAGAAGCTGTTCTAGCTCCATGTATTACCTCATACTCCTCCTTTATTGGTATCCAATAAAGGAGGAGTAATTTAAACATTTAAGTATCTTTAATTTAATTGACATTGTCATGTTTATTAAGAGTTACTTATAGGCTACGTGGGCTTATCCATGAAACTACGGGTACTCAAGATAGAAGATCTATCCAGAGAGAGATAGGCATGCATATGCTATAAGAAAATAATATAACCTGATTACCTCCTTCCATGCATGTTTGATGTTACATGTTATCATTTTAAATTGTAAAAACTTTTTATTAAAAATAAATAAATTTAAAAATAATTTTAAAATATTATGCATAGAAAAAAGAAAAATTATATCACTTACATAATTCGTCATAAAAATTTTACTAATTTAAATAAGTCAAATGCCATAACTAAAATGAAATAATTGTAACATAGATAAATCCTCATCTAATACAAAATTCAACATCTAAAATGAATCACATAAACATTAGTGAATAAAAGACTATTATCTTAACTGAAGCATCAAACAAGTTACGCTCATTCCTTATACTGTCACAGGTTGTTCTAGTTCCATGCATTCCATTCTTCCACTCCTTCACTGATATCCAAAGAATAAAAATAATTTGAACTTTTTTCATTTATAGTTTATGCATATTAAAAGTTATACTCTTACTTACTGTGTGAATGGATCTTAGGTATTCTAGATAAAAGGTCTATTTGAAGGAAGGTAGCTTGTCAATAAAATCTTAGATATTTTAGGCCCATATGAAGGTAGGTAGGTATCTATACTCTTTAAGACAACATTATAAACTGCTCCGATGCAAACAAATACAAATAAAAATAATTTAAGATACTCAATACTCACAAATATTAAAAATGACCTAACTTCTGTTGATTGACGTGGAATATAACGGCCGACAATATTGAAGGAAGGGAGGGAGAAGTCAGGATAACGTGAGCACTCGGTTGGACAAAGGCAAGTTCCAACTCATTGAAATCAATAACAACTGATTTGGAAAGATAGTTATAACGACAAACAACTTTTCATTCTCCCAACTGCTATGAAACTTCCACTGGCATTAGGTGGCAATTCCTGCCTTTACAATCAAATTCATTGTCATCACAGTTCATGCTTGAAAAATAATCATAGTAAGAGTCCACATCACAGAAACAAACCATCAAATTTATGAGTTATATAGAATTTTTTTTAATTCGTTATGGAAACAAACCATCAAATTTATGAGTTATATAGAATTTTTTTAATTCGTTATGGAAACAAACCATCAAATTTATGAGTTATATAGATTTTTTTTAATTGGTTATATGGAATTGAAATGGGTTTCACTAAATTATATCATCACTATATAGTGGTATTATAACAAAGTTAACAAAACTTGAATATTATCTAGCTTGACAAGATTTGAACCTTGGTCTCCTCTTTAAATATTGAGGAATTGAATCGTTGAGCTAATGCCACTTGATTAGGAGTTATATAGTATTATTATTTAATTAAAATTTAGTTTTTAATAAATGTTAAAATAGATTTTATAAAGAATCTATCGAGAAAATTATAAAAACATTTTTCACATGATTTAGCCATGCAGTATTATATATGTTCTTATACAGCATTGGATTTCAAAATACTTTCTTAAAATGAACATAAGTAACCATAATTCAAATCTTATGGTAAGATAAGTAGAAAGAAAAGGAAATAACGATAGATCATACAAGATGAAAATATGCTCTAAGGAAGACATGCAAAATGATTATGATAATAACAATAGCAATGCAACTATGGAGTGAAAGATGTGTAAGATGTGTGTAAATATATCAACAATTAATTGCCTATCCATCATAATATTAAATTGTGTTCCTATGTGATAAATACCTAAATCATTATTACGCATTATGCAATGCTTCACCATAGGCTTACAAGTGATTATATTATATAATATTGACTTTGCAAAAATATAACAAGATTAAGTATTTCTAATATTAATTTGATGTTAAAAGTTATTATCACCATAAAATACTATGTTATAAATATATTTTTAGCTCAAAGACTTGTTAGAAATCTAGATTAAATGCGATCAAACTTTACACTGATGTAATAGATAAATTTATAAATACACTATCAATAATAGAGAGTATGAAAGTTATAATTGAATTTGCAACTACTTGTAACCCTTGTAAACATTTACATAATTACTCAAGAAAAAATACTCATAACATATTCCTTATTATCTATGGCTTGTAATGTAAAATAAACCAATAAGTAAACTATATATGGTAATTAATAAATTTGATTTGATTCAATGTTATATATTACTAAATTAAGATAAAAAAAAATTATTATAACTTTTATGCTTTCTAATTAGGCAAAGAACATTTATTAAACAATTAAAAATATATATTCATTGAAAAATATTATTGTACAATAAAAGATTCTTAAGAAAAAATATTTATCATTGTAAAATACAAGGTATAATCAAAAGTCCTAACATATATATATACTTTTTGGTATGTTAATAAATTTCATTAAAGCAGGGCATTTGAAAGGTGCCCTAATGCCTTGTACATCAAAAAAACTAAAATTGACAAGAGAAAACCAGCTGAAACAAGGAAAAGAAGTTGGAAAGGAACAAAAAGCATCTTAGAATAAACAACAGAGGAAACACAAAAAAATGGTAAAAAGCAGAAGAGATGAGGCTTGAAAGGAAAAAAGGCCCATCAAGCTAAAACATCAATTAAGCACGTCAGTCTACATTGGAGATGCAACTGCAACCTCCAAATCATCATCCTTGGATTCTTGAGCTTCATCCTTGGGCACTTCCTTAAAAATATCCTTCACGATCTCGAAAACATCCTCATCCTTGGTGGTTTCCTTGGTGTCTGAAATACCACCAATAGCAGATATGGCAGGGGCTTCATCAAATGGATCATAGAAGAACAACAAGTTGAGAGCATTCCGCTGTTCTTTGAGCTGAGCTATACCTTTATCGAGTGCAACATGAGTAGTTTCCAAGTGGCTTATGGTTGCATAGGTGGATTGAATAACAATATTTTGGATGTACTTTTCAACAAAGTCAGGAGAATCAGTGTCAGATTTGGGCTCCTTTGTGGTCTTTTCGGAGGACAAAGTAGGAGTATCAGTAGTTTCCTTGAACTTAAGTCTCTGGGAGCAACGGAGTAGTTTCCTTGAACTTAAGTTTCTGGGAGCAACGGACAGGAGTTTTCTCAATCTTGACCTTCTTTTTGATATTGGAAATAGGGTAGGGTTTATCCAATTTATTTTTCTTTTTGGACTTGGTGGCTTTAGGGCTGGGAGTAGAGGATGAATTCACTTCCTCAGAATCAGGGGCAGGAAGATTTATTTTGGGAACTTATGGAGAAAATATCTGTAAAGGATTTTGAAGAGCCCTTGATGAGAGGGTCAACCTTCTTCCTTTTTGACTCGAGTGGAAGTGATAGCATAATCCAAAGACCAATATAAAGCAGTAGGAATATTTAGTAATTTGGCTTCCCTAAAGTGGTTGACAAAAGCTAGGTGAAAACTACACAGTTGAGGTTCAGGGTTGTGAACAGTTAGGTATTGCATTATGGGCTTTAGAATTTATTTCCAAGGGGTGGGAAAATGGTGACGATACAAACTTTTTTTGTACAATTTGCACAACATGGATGTAGACTCAAAATGGGTAAGCTTGACCTCCCAGTTATGCTTGTTTCTTCTGACCATCTTGCCATCAAGAGGTTGTCCAATAAGCTCAACTAGGATCTCATGCGTAACTTGGAACTCCACTCCGTGGATGGTAACAACTCCATTATCCCAGGTAGTGGAAAAGTCGGTAGTTGCATCCCAATCGACACTAGAAAACATCTTAAAAAATGCAATGAGCCTTCCTTTGTTCTTCAGAATACTATCAACGATGATATCCATTTCAAAAACCTCAGGCTCAAAAAATTGAACTTTTCCTTCCTTCATAGTTGTAGGGCAGTGAAAAACGTAAAGGAAGAAACAGGGCAAGGAAAAAATAGCTAAAATCAGACACAAGGGCGAAGGATTGCTAAACAACAGAACATGCAATAAATAATAAGTGGATTTTTAGACAAAATGAAAAAGCCACTGATACCAATGATGGAGCCTTGAAAATGAAAAAGCACTGGTTGAAATATTAGATTGGACAAGGAGAGATCAAGAAGGATTTGCTGACCTCGGCTATTGCAGAAGGTGATTAAAAGGTGCATTGTAAAAATGAAACGTTGATATATTGGGTTGCTAAAAAAATGGGACCAAAAAAGGGTAAATTTGGCGCATGAACTAGGAAAAAAGGAAAATCCCAAGAGGGCATGCCTTGGAATGGAAAAGCACCGAATAAATCTAGGGGAGGCAAAAGAACACATTCCAAGGAAAAGGAGCTAGTCATAATTATGAAGAGTGCTGGGATTAGTATTGGGAATCCAAACCAGGGTAGTTGACAAAAAAATTGCAAAAAAACTTTGAAAAGGCGGTGGAATGTGTGAAGGCGGTTCATACAAGGTGATATGACTATTAAGTCTCACGTGGGGGAAAAAACCCCAGGTAGGATTCCAAGAGGATACATTAAGATTCATCATAATGACGAGGGTTTAGGTCTAACCTAGCCAAAGCCGCAACTTCAGGAGGGAGAGAATCAGTCCACGTCAGAAATCCACTGGAGGAGACCTCGATGTTTGCAAGCATGTCAACCATAGAATTGGATTCCTTGAAAGCATGTTGGACAATGACATCATGTTGCCCACATAAGATCTAATGAAAATTATTTCTAAATTTAAATAATAATTATAGCCCAAATCTAATGATTTCTAAATTTAAATAATAATTATAGCCCAAATCTAATGAAAATGATTAACAATTTTATCTCTATTATTTGAAGGGTATTGAATATTTTATAGGATAATGAGACATATAGAGTTACAGGTAGCAAAGAAAATTTTCTCCAAAGATCTATTACAAATAGGAGGAGAGATATTGGGATATTTTATGACAATGAGGAGTGAGGAGACTTCCCACTCTAGGAAGGAGGTCACCTTTTCAAATTTCCTGCTCCCTCCCTTGCTCCAGATCTAAGGATTTTTAGGTGGATTCCCTATATTTCTAGGTCTATAAGGCCTTTTCCTTTATTCCTGGTGTCCTTTGTTCTTTAGATGCCTTCTCTCGATCTCCCTAGGGCCTCCTAGGAAGTTTTTTTTATGTTTTCTTCGTAGGTGTTGCGACCTAGTTGGGTGGACGTGGTGTTTCTTTCTTCGATGCAAGTTGGTGTTGGGACGCTTTCAATTTTTTTCATTTTGGGAGATGGTTTTGTAGAGCTCTTCCTTGCAGGTTTTCTAGCCTTTGGAGAGGGGACCTCCAGCTTCATTGTTGTTCGCAATGGTTGTTTTCTCTTTCCTTCTCTTGATCTTAGCTTTCAATGGAGGGTTTGGCTTCCTGTTCATTCATTGTGTGATGTGGCTTGGGAGTTATTTTCTCTATGTCTTTTATGCTATGTATTTTATGTTATAGAATATCATGGCTTCTTTCGATTTAGGATTTTAGTGGTGGGTTCTAGGCCTTCTGCTCTAGCTTTTAGAAGGTCCTATGTTTGTCTATTTTAAGGATTTTTTTTGTGAACTTTTCACTACAAATTTTCTTTTGATATTTGGGATGGAGATCCTATGATTTCTCCCTCAACCATAGTAGAAGTTTTCTAGTGATTACCACCTGGTTAGACTATTGATGAAACTGAGATTTGTTGTTGATCTGTTGTAGACGATTGTTTGAGGGGCCTTTTCTGTAATTATTTTCATCCTTGAGGGGATGCCATGTGCGTGCTTGTTAGCTATAGAGGATGGGTTATTGAGGATTGTATCTAGTTCATATTTGCTTTGAATTTTAGGGGTATCATGGTGTTTGCTAGGTTCATCCATTTTTAGGCTATGCATTCCTTTTCTTTTTGTAGGGAGATCTCATGGCCTGTGGAGACCTCCTCATGTTGTTATAGTTTCCAGGCCTTCGAAAGGCTCTCTTATGCGGGATTTCCTTACTTGTGTAGTTTCTCCCAAGGTGGAAGCTATATTTCTTTCTCTTGACAGATATTTTTTTTTTCAATTATGAAATTTCTATGTAAGCAAGAAACTCTTTATTCATGAAAATGTTCCTCCTATTTGAATCCCATTGGTTTTCCTATCCCTGTGTGGGCCTTTCCTGTGCAAAATATTTCTCCAATATGTATTTTGATTGTAATATGCATGGTCCCTTCTTGTGCGGAGGGTCCCTGCCCTATGTTCTTGTCTTGGAGAGACCCCTCAAGGAGGGGTTTTCTTCAAATTTTTAATTTTGCTTGTTTGGGAGGAAATTCCCTACTTTGGTGGGAGTTGTTCTTTTTTGAATTTATTGTTTGAGTGGCAACCTTTCTTGGGTGAGAACATTCAAATTTTAATCACTTGTGGTTCTTGTCTTGGTTGAGTCTCTTGTTGTAAAAGGTTCAGGGCTTTTTAAAAACCCTTCCACCAATAAAAAACTTATTATTTTATTTTTTATTTTTTCTTTTGCTTATATGGATATATTTATTTAAATTGATTCTTTTTCAAATATTAGAAAGGCTTCCAATGGATTTTATTTATTAAACTAATTTTTCAAATAAGCACTATTAGCCACATATTTAACTTCTTCGTGATGGTGAAAAGCAGAATACCTCTCCATTAATTATGTAATATTTTAGCCTTTAACAAGCTTACATATAATATGCATCCATTTATATAAGAAGTACTTTCTAATCTATTGGTTTATGAAATTAAAATATGGAAAGAAAAAAATATATTTTAAATTGAAGAAAAGAAAAATCCTATCTAATAAGCAAATAATTTTTCTCCCATATAGCTAATATATATTGTCCTTATTTCTTGTATCATGACCTCCTTATATGAACCTAAATTCAAAGCTTTCCATATTTTCCTTAAATAAAATATTATAATCATAATGAAGAAAAAACTTTAGAAATAGTAATTTTTAAAGTTAATATTACTTTGTCCTTTATAATATAATCATGCAAATAATCTAAATCATAAATGATCACTTGTACATGAACTTAATCTACAATATATAAGACTTACTAATTAACAATTTGAGATTTTATTAAATGTATAGAATTCTAAAGTCCTATTATTCTATTTACTCTATATTGCACACATTGCATTCACATGTAAGCATGAAAATAATATTATATATTGATCATAGAAGCCATTTGAAAAATCCATTACAATAGTCATACCCTTATTTGCATAATGCATTTTGGTTCAAGAGATAGGGAACAAGGAATTCTACACTATAAGTCAAGCTTTTAATGGTGTGAAGTATAGAGTATCACACCATAACTAGACAAGTTTTCAAACCCATATGTGAACACATGTTAGAGTCAGGAGGACATATATGGATAAGGATATAACTTATGACAATGTATTGAAATAGGGTCAAGTGACAATATACCTAAATTCAATGTAATCCTATCATGGATCTAATCCCATACTTATGTTATGGAAAATACATATATCAATGTTAACCTTAATATTTTAATCTCAAGTGTTTTGTCGTATGTACTAGAGAGTGAGATGTTTGATATTATACTAAAAGTTTCCAATCCCATCAATAAGCCTAATATTTTACCATTGGATCTTAGGATAAATAATAGGAAACACGGATTCTCACTCCATATATGTGAAGATTTCAAATAGATGCATGAACGTGAATATTTTTCAAGGGCATTATGGAGTTTATATAAATGATAAGTGATCCTATAAGTATGGCTTAAACTAAAATCCTCACATTATGATGGACACTTTAATGATAATGCAACCCAATATAGTTAACTATTAGAGTATTTTTTTTTATAAGTAACATATTATATACAAAGAGGGGTTTTTTAAAGGGACCCAAAACCTTATTACATTAAATGTCATAGCACTGTCATGCCAGGAAATGCTAGAAAACTAAACCAGAACTGAATACCCAGACAAAAATAGGGATCTGAGATCCCAAATAGTCCCTTACAATAAACTATCCCAGGGACAGGGCAAAATGCCATAGAGAACTTCCTGCAAAAACCTAATACTGCACACAATCTACAAATGAAAGATGCAAACGCCATCACTGGGCCCACACTATCAAAGCCTACCACAAAATTAGAACAACAAAAACCTTGGGATGGAGGCCACCATAGAAAATAAGATGGCATTGCTACTTCCCGTCTCCATAAGAACCAGATCCCAGTCTATGACGGAGCTCCTTGAACAGGTGCACAAAGGATGAATAAACTTTGGCTACGGAGGTCATGGATTTAATTTCCATGTCCAGGAGGAGATTGATAGGAAGGCCTCCAACTCACCCTCAGAGTCAAATATGATATCAGGGGTTCCCTTCCTTTCCAACGTTGGTTTCTTGAGCCTCCTTGAATATCTGGTACCGTTGGGAGCACTTGGACTGTTAGGGATGGGCCTGCCTGGGGCACTGGGACCACCAGGGAACTTATTTGACACCCATCACTTCCTGGTGGGTTTACGATTCTTGGGAGGAGGTGTTTTATCAGGAACACTAGGGTTACCCTCCCTTTCTGAGGAGGCTAGGGAATCAGGAGGGTATTTGTTGAGGTGGAGGGAATGTCCTAGATAGGAGGTTGGTTGGCCAGCACATGGCGGTAGAGGACAACCATGAGGTCCTGATGGATGGGCTTGAGGTGGGATTTTTGGGCCTTCTCAACTACTAAGGTGAGTGAGTACAACAAATACCTAGGGGTGCATAACTAGGTGGCATCACGGAGGTGATTGAAAAAGCTAAGGTGAAAGCTGCAGAGCTTTTTATCTAGGTCATCACAGGTTATGAACTACATAATTGGAACTATGGCCTCATTGAAGGGTTTGGGAAATTGATACCTGAAGAGGGCCACCTTGTCCCAGCCATAAGCTTTGCCCTGGTTAGGAAAGTGTGTGAGTTCCTCCTCCCAATTGTGCCTATCGCACCGGATGTACTTCCATTTGTCCTCATGGTAAAGCCCTGTAACCTCAAACATAAGCTCCTTAGTAACATGAAAGTGGACACCTTTGACCACCACCTCATCATTGTTCCAAGTGTCAATAAATATCTGGGTGATTTCGTCATCGAAGCCCACAAATTTGTGAAGGAAGGGGGTGAGGAATTTTACCTCCATGAACACCTGAGAATATTTGCTCAGATTCAGGGTGGTAGGATCAACATAAATAGAATTCATGGTGGGGGAAAGGGTAGACAATGTCGAAATGTAGTTTGGGGTACAAGTGTAGAGCAATGGCCACGCTCTCAGAAGACAGCCATGGAGGGGATGGAGGTAGGGAAATGAGTCGAGCGCACTCTAAACATAAGATATAGGCTTGAGAGAAATCGAAGGGGCACTGCATCAGGACTTTACGGTGTGGGAGGCAAAATACATGCTTGAAAGGTGGTGGTGAAGGGGAGAAGGGTGATGATCACAAGAATTAATGGGAAAATGGCAATGGATAGTGAGCCCCTCGGGACATGAATGATGAGGTGGTGCTCTAAGAAAGGGCTAGGTAGATGAAAAAAATGGGGTAGCTACCTTATCATGATTATGGAGGGATAAGGTGATGACACCGTGATGGGCGAACTAAGTTGGCACAGGGGTGAAATTGGGAAAAGTGCCAAGGCCCGTGCGGGTAAAGTGGGACCTGCACAAACCTGATCGGGTGTTGAGGTGGTTGCTGCAGAGAGGCCTATCAAAAATGATTGCATTGGTAAGCTCCGATATGAGGTCAACGACCCACATGGATTTAGAGTGGGAATTGGGGTGCCAAGCCAATAGGGCCCTGAGAGTGTCACCTCTAAACTTATATGTGAGAATTGTGACTAGGGAATTGATCTTGGGAAGCTACGACTAATAGATCATCGAGAAAGTCATCCCTCCAAATTTGAAGGCCTATCAACGAGGCCGTTGAGTTGGCCATGAAGTCCACCAACTTGTTACCTTCCCTATAGACATGGTGGATGGTTGTCTGAGGGAATCCCTGAAGGATGATTTGAGCCTCTTGAATGATGTTGGATATTCTCCATGATAGTTCCCCATGCTTTATCATGAAGTTGATGATGTTTAAGGAGTCTCCCTCAATGATCACCTTTTTGGGGTCTTCCTAGAGGATGGTCAGCCCATGGAGGAGCATCGATGCTTCAACGAAGTTGTTAGTTTGGAAGCCAAGGAATTCCACATAGGTGAGAATTAGATTCCCCCTATGGTCATGAATAACCCTGCCAAAACCTGAGGGATCAGGATTGCCTTTGGAAGATCTGTAAAATTTTAGCTTGACCCACCTAGGAGGGGGGCCATCCACCTGATTGAGGCTCTAGGGGAGGGGGAAGGGGGGGAGCTGAAGAGGGTAAGCTCACTCAACTTTAAGGGAGAGCAGGATGAGGAGATGATGTGGAAGTTCTCTGATGCATTGGCGAGCGCTTTGACTACCACCACTAGGGGATACCTGGGTAGGGAAGATAAGGCTCTACTATTGCATTCAATCCAGAGCTTCTAGAGTAAGTGATGTAGACATAATGTCCAGAGGGATCAAAAGTTGGTGTGGGAAAAGGGATTGGGCCACTGGATGAAGAGGTCGGGGATGGATCTAGGAGGGGCCCACTAGATGGAGAAGTGGTGGAGGAGGTGGCCTAGAGCCACAGAGGAGAAAGGATAGCTTAGGAAGAGGTGATTGGTCACTTCCTAGTAGAGTAGCAAAGGTAGCACCGGTTTGGGATCGATAATCCTCTCTTGGCCAAATTTTCAATAGTGAGGATCTTGTTCTGGATGGTAGTCCAAGTGAAGAAACTAATCTTGGGGATTAAATTTTTGATCCACACTCTCTTGAATAGGAAATGGACCTCTTGGGGATCCATTTGGAGAGCATAGGAAGATTTTACCGAGAATGATCCACTACTAGTGTCATTCTAGACACACTTGTCCTCTACCCCTATTGAAGGGATGATAGTTGTGCTGAGAAGGGCTGAGAGATTGGCTGCCTAGAGGGGGAATAGGGCATCTTCAATTGGATCCTAGACTAGCTTGCCCTGGGCCCTAATCATATAGTCAACCACCTTGGATCCTTTGGAGGCCTCCAACTAGGGTTTGAGGGCCAGGAGGTCTTTGTCTTCTCTCAGGGCCTCATCTCGGATCCACTTGTCATCCCAGAAATCAATCCTGGTCCCATTGCCTAGGATCCACCTGGCCCCTTTTTGGATGAGGTATTTCATTTGGGTCAAGGACTTCCAAAAGGTAGACCCATCATGGGACTGATGGTCACTGAGGAAGGGGTGTTGTTGGAGGTATTTTCTTCTTACAATGCTGACCCACTCAGCTGGGAATTTGGTGAACACTTTCTAGGTATGCTTGGATAGGAGGGTCATGTTCATTAGGGATACTCTCCTAAGGCCGATCCCACCTTCATTCTTGGGTAAAAATACAAGGGGCCATGAGACCAAGTGGATCCTTTTCTTCTCTTCACTCCCAAACCATAAAAAATGCTTTTGGATCTTCACGATGCAGACACTGATCGAAGCCAAGATTTTGAAAACAGACATGAAATACACCGAGATGCTTTGGAGGCAAGTGGACATGAGGGTGGCCTTGCCCACTTGGGAGAGGAGGTGCCCTTTCCAAGAGGCTAACTTCTTCTAAATTCACTCAACCAGGTTGCTCCACAGGGCCTTGGAAGGGAAGCCCATGAACAGGGGAAGCCCAAGATAGGTGGTGGGGAGGGTGTCCGGGGTGCAGCCCAAAATCTGGGCTATCTTAGCCTACCTTTCCAAGGGAGTGTGGATGAAGTAAATTTTACTTTTTAGGAGGTTTATCTTCTACCTAGCCGTATTCTCATACAGGTTGAGAATCTGCTTGATGACTTTGGCTTGAGCCATCGAGGCGGTGGTGGCTAAGATAGTGTCATCCACAAACTACTGATGGGACACCGGGCCCAAGCCTGAAGCTAGTCTAATCCCTGAGATGAGCCCATTTCTTGTTGCACTTGAAATGGTATGACCCAAGGCTTTGGCCAAGATGATGAACATGATTGGGGATAGAGGGTCACCCTACCACATTCCTCTAACACTAGGGAAGAAACCATCGAGGAACCATTGACCAAGATAGAGAACCATGGGGACGACATGCAACGCTTGATGAGATTAACCCAAGAGGGGTGGAAACCAAATTTGAGGAGGACATTGGTGAGGAACTCCCAGCTGACCCTATCGAAGGCTTTGTTCATGTCCATCTTGAGAAGGAACACTAGTTTCTTGGCAAGGGATGTAGAGTGCAAGACCTCATGGATGATGACGATCTTGTCTATGATGACTCTCCCTTTGATAGAGCTCCCCTGGTAGGGGTCAATGATTAGGGGGAGGATGTCCTTGAGTCTAGTCGCAAGGGCCTTGGTGAGAATTTTGTAAAGGACATTGCACAGGCTGATGGGGTGGAAGTCGGATAGGGATTTGGTTGCCTGGGTTTTGGGGATCAGGGCGATGAATGTGGTATTGATACCTCTGGGGATAGAGTTAGCAAACTGGAGGTCTCTGATAGCAGTGCACACTTCTTGGCCCACCAGATCCCAGAAATCTTGGAAGAAGTAGGGAGGGAAGCCATTTGGGCTTGGGGTAGCATCTTCTTTCATGGAGAACAGAGTTGCTTTGATTTCCCCGTTAGTAAGAGGGCTGAGGAGCACCTCATTGGTTTCTAGGGAGATGGTGGGGGGAATGTGCTTGAGGAGAGTCTTAGCCGCTTGGGGGGATGGTTGGGATGCAGTGCCAAGAAGATCCTAGTAGAAGCTGGTGGCCTCTGATCTGATTTCTTCCTCATCCCTCGTAGACCTGCCATCGATACAAATGAGCTTTGGGATTCTGTTGGTGCTTCTATTTCTAAGAGTGGAAGTGTGAAAAAATTTGGTGTTGGCATCACCATATTTGAGCCAAAGGGCCCTCGAATTCTGCCTCCAAAAGGTCTCCTCCCTTGCTAGTACATTGTGGTATTCAGCTAGGACTCTGTGTTCCTCCTCCCTGGACCCTGGATCCTGATAGTCTTCCTGGAATCTGTGCTCTAGGTCTTCCAATTTTTTATTCATAAACCTTATGTTAAGGAAAACCATTCCTTGTGTTCCATGGGGGTCAGGAATTTCAGTTCCATGGGGCCTGTCCCATCTGGGTATACCCCTCAAGCTAGTGTGGGGGGTTTTGTATCTAG
Source organism: Wollemia nobilis (assembly GCA_028583015.1). NCBI lineage: Eukaryota > Viridiplantae > Streptophyta > Pinopsida > Araucariales > Araucariaceae > Wollemia > Wollemia nobilis. The sequence goes on from JAQPPZ010015412.1 coordinate 2,931,654, forward strand.
CGTAGGATGCCAGACTTGAATCCTGGACCTCCTTTCGAGGATTGAGGGAACTTGCCACTAAGGTACCTAGTGCAGATATTATTGGAGTATTTTGAGATAACATATATTGTCCTTATTTCTTTGATCATGATCCCCTTGTAAGGACCCAGATTCATTTTTGCACCTTTTAATTACATAAAATGTTGTAATTATAATGACAAAGAAAAATTTAAAAGAGGTACTAGATAATAATATTATATATTTGGGAGCTAAAAAATATATAAAGGTTTATGTATGGTGAAAATACATATACTTTTTATCCATGAAAAATACATAAACAAGCTTCACATTTGTAACTAATATCTTCTCAATGGAGCAAGATCTAAGTGGGATCTGAATAGAGGAGCAGGAACTGAGTGGGATCTAAGAAGATCTGAGTAGGATCTGGGTGGGATCTGAATGGGATTTGAGTACAAGAGTGAGATCTAAGTAGAGGAGGAAGATCTAAATGGGATCTAAGTAGAGGAGTGAGATCTAAGTAGAGAAGTGGGATCTGAGTAGAGAAGCGATATCTGAGCATATTTGAGCATGATTTGAGTGGGATGTCTTCAGATATTGTTGATGGTAGGCAGTAAATATTATTAGGGTAATATAATCAGAATGTAAAATTTTGCAAAAATAGATGGAAAAACTTCTGATAATGATCGTTCAAGGTCCTTTGATCTAGGGGAAACTTCCTAGAAGAAGATTGTTGAGGGAAAAAGGCCTGATATCTCTAGAAAGTTTAAGATTTCAATAGTTTTGGAGAATGATAACTTTGTGGTTCAGGTTTCAAAAGCCCTTGTAGATAAGATTAATGTTGAGAAGAATTCATTGGTAGGTAATTTGCTGGAAATTTTTGCCAAACCCTAGATTCTATTTAAAAATGGATACTTTTTAGATCGAATCTAAAGGGTTATTTGCAAGTTGTAGCTCTCCCTCATGGTTTTATCTTTTTTAATTTTACTTGCAATGAAGATTTGGTTAGGTTATTTATGGGAGGACCATGGTTTTTTGGTAGGAGGTTATTATGTTTAAATAAATGGTTTTTGGATTTTAATCCATTAATAGATAATATGGAAGTCACTCCTATCTAGGTGAGTTTGCCAGTGGATTTTTGGCAATGAAGACATTTTAGGAAGAATTTCAACTTCTATTGGAACTCTCCTAGATTTTGATCATTCAACTAAAGTGAATTCAATGCTTCTAGTAGCTAGAGTATGTGTTAATGTAGACATGAGTAAACTCTTGCCTCAATTAGTGAATATCATGTCAGATTATCGAGAATGGGTTTAAAATATGGAATATGAAAATTCTCCTACTCTTTATGGGATATGCAATAGAGCTAGGCATTTTACTAGAAATTACCCTTAAAATAAGGAGTGGTAGGTTGAGGTAGAAAAACCCATTACTAATTTTTGGAGAATAAAATTGAGAAAAGAAGATAAGGGGTCAGGACAAGAAGAAAACATAGATAATAATTTCAAAAATAGCAAAAGGTTTCAAATTTTGGAACAATTGGAAGAGGAATTTGTGCCTAAAATCCAATGCCCTACCTCCTAAGGGATTTCCAGGATTGAAGCAGATATTGTAGAGAATACCTAACAAGGTTTCATTGGTGAAAAGGGAATTAGGGAGTTAGCTATTAAAACTCCATAGACTATATAAGGATGAAGCTAGATGGTTTGTTACCTTTAAGAGTAGAAATACAAATTGAGGAACCTAAAAATATTTGGAACATATTAATATAGATACTCAAAGGTTATTATAAAAACTATAGCAATCCTAGGACGATATGTAACTTCAATAAGAAATAGTGCAACAACCATCAAAATAGATGCTCTAAAAACTACAACAAAGTGTAGGAGATGTGCAATATATAAAAATAACATGATAGTTTAAGGATAAGAATTGGCAACAAATGATAGTTGTGAGAGTGTAAACTATGAATTAGCAATTAGGGGATAAATTGAAGCTAGATGAAGAGGATAATGTTGAAGAATGAGATTCTTTAGTTGATTCAGATGTAGATAAGCTTCTAAGGATGTTGATTCTAACTATATGTTCAAAGAAGAAAGTTGTTGTTGGTATGTCAACTCTAATGGGAAGACCGAAATAAGAGATGTAAGATCTAGAGAGATAACTAAACAAGTGGTTAATGGTTCTCAAAAGACTTTATTAAGTGGGGGTAAGAACCCACCAAAAAAATGAATTTTCTTTCTTGGAACATTAGGGGTATGAATGCCCCAGCAAAGCAAAGTTTTTGATTGAATTTTTTCAAAAAATGAAGAAAAATATTGTATCTATTGTTGTTGTTGTTCTTTGGTTATCTTTTGTTGTTGCAGTTTTGATTTAGATATGTTGTAAGGTTTTTGTAACTCTTGAGGAGTGTGTTTGTTGTTCATTCTAATTTTTTGATCTTAATTGCTTATCTTCTATTAGTCTTGTATATAAGGGTTGGGGCCCTTTCAAAAACCCCTATGATTTACCATAATAAAAAAAATAATATTATATCATTTATAATAAAATCATGGAATAACCATCTAAATCATAAATAATCAACCCAAGTGTTGTAGGTGAGTTGGAGAGGAGAGGGTAATCCTCCAAGGGAGGTAAGTAGTTCAAATCTCCACCCTACCAAAAATCTGAATTGGGTATCCAAAATACAATTGATAATATTGGTGCGGGCAGGGTCGGGTGTGACTTCGAGGTGACTTTGACAGTGTAGAACCCCCTGTTCATGGTATCTCAGACCAAGGCGGCCCCACTAAGGGTTTTCACTTAAAAAAAATAAAAAATCATAAATGATCATTTGTATGTTAACTTAATCTATAATTTACTAGCTTTAATAACAAACAATTTGAAAATATTTTCCCAATTGAAATATGTAGAATCCTAAATTCCTATAATTGTATAATGCATATATTTCATTCAAAAACAAGAATAAAAATGATATTAATATTGATTTTGGAAACTATTTAAAAATCCATTACAATAGTAATATTCTTATTTGCATAATGTGTTTGTCACAAGAGATAGATACCAAGGAATTTCATATCATAAACCAATTTTTTAATCCTATAGATAAACCTTAACATTAAGTCAATATGTTTGGTCTAAATGGTGGGAAGAAAATATTTTTACACCATAACTATTCAATGTTTCAATCTCATACCTGAGCACCCTTTATATTCAATAGGATATATATGTGGATAAGGGTAAAATTGATAACAATGCATTGACATAGGGTCAAGTGACTATAGATCATCTAACTTGTTATAAATATAATCATAGTTATGTTAATTAAAATTTATATTCCAAAAGTTAAACTTAATATTTTAATCCCAAGTGGTTAGTAATAACTATTTGAGAGTAATATGTTCCACACTATAATCAAATGTTTCAATACCATCAATAACCTTAACATTTTACTATTGGGTTTAGAATAAATAATAGGAAACAAGGATTCTCATTCCATTTATGCCAAGATTCTATATCCACTAATGAAATTTAATACTTTTCCAAGGCATTATGGTGTTGTGGTGAATGAAAATAAGTCCTACAAGTATGACCTATTTTAAATATTGACATTTTTAGAGTAGCAAAAATCGTACACCTAAACAATTATTAAATCAAATTGACAAATGCAAATCATGTAACCATATTGAGATAAATAATTAAGAAAATAACACCCTTCTCATTAATATTTGAAATTTTTCTATTACAAAGTGGTTACAAAATATCCCTCTTAGGTATTACACCAATTTGATATAAATTACAAATGATAACCCAAAAGGGTAGGTGCAATTCATAGAGTTTTTGCACTCTCAAAATTGATTATGGAGGGTTTCTTTGCGATCTCCACTTGATGATGTAAATATTGAAGGATATTTATGATGAATAGCTCCCGTTGAGACCTGAAACCTACACACAAGAGCACTTACAAGATATTAGTAGCAAATGTGGAGCCCCTCAAGATGAGGTTCATTTCCATAGTAAGAAAATGAAGGAAATAGGATAAAAATAGTAAAGAAATGCATGCAAAATGTATTGAAATTATGCTAGAAACTAAATAAGGTGCTACTAAAGCTACTATAATTGAAAACACAGAGAAAATAGATTTCATAGTGAGGTTGTCATAGCGTAAAATGATTATCTCTATTAGCTATCAGAGGGTCCAGCAGCTACGCCTGTAGGTCACTTCGAGATGAAGTGAATTTTGAACAGAGACCCTATTCTTGGTGCTCAATGCAAGGTGATGTCTGATTTATCTGTCAAAATGATGTTCAAGGGTATTTCTCTCAAAACACAATTGAATCATAGGAATTAGTTTGAATTCGGGGTGATTGAGGGTGCACAATGGTTAAATTTGATCTTCGAGCTCCAAAGGACTCCATTGATGTGAATGTAAGCTTCATAACTAGATTTGGGTAGCACTCTGTTGCTTATGATAGTATGTTATATCTATTACTCAAATTATTAGCACTTCATTGCATTCCTATTCGATATCAACTCTCTATTTTATGAATTTTTTGGGCTCCTTTTATAATATTTCCCAATTACCATATTGGCTTGCAAGAGAAGCCAAGATCAAGATTCATTTAGAATCTCGGAAACCCAAACATTTCTTCTAGAAACTTCTCATGGTTAGTCATTACGCTCAACTTGCCTTGTAACTGATTTGGCTCGGCTCAGAGAGCTCGAGTTTGTTATAGGTGCAGCTATCCCAAGGTGGAGCGACTAGTATTGGGGGCCATAACAAGGTCCAACTACCATTGAAGGCTGCTCCTAGGTATGATGGTCCAAGATGAAAAGGGATAGGTTGCCCCTGTTTGAGTGGTAAGAACCACTATTAGGTCTTGGGAAGGCCCAAGGTGAGTCATATGGCCTAAAAATATGTCCATATGGGTAGCCTTCTCAACATGATGTGTTTTAGGTGTCTACAAATGCTCCTTTTTGGGATGCATTGTGTGAAAGCACAACACTAAGCAAAAATAGACAACCTAACGTCACATTGAAGGTTGATTGATGTTCATATATTTGGTCATTATTAGATACCCCAATAACAAAAATAGCATGCATATTTGAATCATTGCCTCAAACACTTTGATGGACTCAATATTTTTCATAAAATTTTCAGCCATGGAGTAGACACAGGGGTTTACAAATGTCATGTTTCAAGAATACCAAGTATTTATTTGGTTGAAAATTTTTGCTTGTTTTCTACCCCAAGCAAGGTCATGATTGTATTTGGCAATTTTTCATGGATGAATGCAATTAGCATGATTGAATGCTTTATTATTGACTTTCATTAAGAATGTTATGATTATGACTACCCCCTTAAGCGACGTTTCAATGAGGATATGTAAAATTATGAAAGTAGCAAGTTTATTAACCAAGATGATTGGATGAATTGACTAAAGGTATAGTCTTCTTTGGAGATTTTTGAAATTTGACCAAAGGAAAATAGGCATATTTAGAGCTTTTTAATTTTTGACCAAAGGAAACTAGGCATCTTTGGAACATTTTGAGATGTGACCAAAGAAAACTAGGCATATTTGAAACTTTTTAAGATTTGACCAAAGGAAACTAGGCATCTTTGGAGCATTTTGAGATTTGACCAAAGGAAAATAGGCATATTTGTAGCCTTTTGAAATTGAAATAGCGAGGCAAAGGGCACAACATTTTGGAAAGCTAGAAATTGATTGGTGAATTTATTGAGTGCGAGGAAAAGGACACAACTTTTTTAAACCTGGCAATTGATTTGTTTGAATTGATTGAATGCGAGGTAAAGGATGTAACATTTTGAAACCTAGCAGATGATTGATTGATTGGTGATTAAATTAAATTGGACCTTTAATCAGGAAGGCACACTATCTTTATTTTCCTTGCATTGCTTGATTGTTTGATTTCTGATTGGGGTAAGTATGATACTGATAATGCCCAAGTTGATGCTTGAAAATGGTAGTGTAATTTGCAATTGTGATATTTTGGACCATTAGATGTGATTAAATACCCAAATTAATGTTAATGTTATACCTAGATGTATGCATCTGGGTGATGTGCTTAGTGTTAGATGTATGAATGTGAATTCATGTTATTGTTATGACAAATCTAACATGTGTGATATGCATTAATTTTATATGGATGTTTTAATGCAAATTGTACATGTATGCTTTAATTATTTGAAACATAATGAATAAATCTAAATTGTGTTTAAGAGACTAATGAAAAACACCACAAAATTTATAAAAATCATGAGTTAAAATTTTACCCTTGTCATAAGAGTTATACATTTATATATGCATATGTGAGATGAAATATGTGAAATGTAGGGGATTTCACTATAATATTTTGTAAACTAAAAGGTGTGTATAAAATAGTCAGTGGCCATCTAAATATCATTGCTAATATTCATCCAGTATCTATCCTATCTTATGAAGATCCCTTAATAAACAAAAGTTCATAAGGAAAACTATGCATGTTGATGCGATGATTTGTTGCTATGAGGGGATTTTTGAGATTTTCCATGAGACCCAAATGCCCTAGTTGATTATTCAAAAGTTGTATACTAACTACATGACTTCTAAAATATAAAATCCTATTAAGAAGACCCAAATATTTACTATCCCTGTGTGTGCAAAGTGAATGTATTATATGAGGCATAATACCACCTCATTGATAGACAAGTTTCATGCAAACTATTGATGTAATGAGGATCACCATATGATCATTCTAATCCTGAGTTTGGACATAATTAGATTATACTACTAGGCAATACAAGTTGCCAAAATATAGCTCATATATAAGCTAACATTGATTTGTACAAAATAAGGTAATTAATGTGACAAACATATCGCCATGCATAAGGCTACTCCATTGCCAAGTGGGTTTCATTCAACCCATCGTTGTAATGGCGATCACCCCATGGTTTTTAATACTAAAAATTCTAGGGATTAAAGCTCGTTACCCCCTTCTTTTCTTTTGATTGCTTGGGATACTTGCTCATGCATAGTGGTGAAAACCACTATTTTTTATTATTTATTTTTTAGAAAGATATTTTTTTAGTGATGAAAATCACTGTTTATTTTGCATTGTTTTAGGAATTTTCTCATTTTGTAAAAAAACAAGGGATTATTTGGGTAAGGGGGAGGTTGTTCTTTTGTTGATTCTCATCATTCTAGACCATGCACATAATAATATGAGCAAGGAAAACTTTTCGCTTAAGATGACTAGGACCACTTTGTAGTGTCATATTTCCTTGTTCAGACTCGGATTGTTTAATGTTTAACATTGTGTTAGAATTTTGATATATGAAAGGTACTATCAAAACTAGAACTTACCTTCTAAAAGCTAAGATAGATTTCTACAAAATTTGAAAAGATAACTAGGGATGGTTGAATGATCCAAAACCTTACTATACACCCTATAGCAATTGATTAATTGTGTTGAAAACACAGTTATTCACAAGGAAAATATGAATGATAATGATGTGCGGATTCATGACTGGCATACAAACATGGTGTCATTCATAAGAATGTAAACACAAATTTTCCTAATGCAAGTGCAATGGATGACTATGCCTAATTAAATTATTCATTAAATGCAATGAAATGCATACTAACATAATGCAAAATATTTTTATATTTTGATGTTTTGTACTATTTTTGTTATTTTATGTTTTTCTAATTTGTTTGGTTTTTTTGATATTTTTTTGTTGATTTGTGATTTTTGATTGTTTTATGATTTTAGGAAGAAGGTGTGATACCTTATGTACCCCCAATGTGTGTGATAATTGATGAAAGTAGGAAAGGTGCGATACATTCAAGATTTTCAATTTGCTTCATCGCTTGTGATGTGGATGGTGGGAAAGGTGTGACATCTTGAAGACTCCCAATGTGTATTTTGTCAACTACAATTTGATTAGCTTGGTTATGTGGAGCAATAGAAATTGAAACCCCTATTATGGTATGAAATTTTGTGAAATGCCAATGTCTTGATGGGATAACACAAGTGAATCATCTATGCAGAGCTCATTTCATTCTATCATCTCTTTGATCACATTCTTGAATGAATAACATGTATGTATGTCATACCCATTCTAGCGATGATAGGGATAATAGAAGTTTTCATTGTGAGTCTTAGGTTTAGGTTTACTCAGTTTGACTTTAGGTAATGTAATTGCATGTGCCTCGTATAGTTTTTGAAGTAGGGCTAAAGTAGTCATTAAAAATATGATATACTATTGAGGCATCTTGTTAGGCTTGCGAGGCTACGGTTGACCTTGGGATCACATATGGTATGATTTGGCTTTAATTGTGATAGGTTGAGGTGAAATGGGTAAACCATCTATGGATGAAGCCTCCTTGTCAATAAGGTCTTGGACCACATTTTTAAATCCATAAAAATTGTGAATGTCATGGCCCTCTATTTTATGATAAAGGCAAAAGTGATCCTCCCTATAACCCTTAGGTTTAGTTTTGTTTGGGTCTAAAGGGTGTATGTTAGGTAAAATTATAGCCTTAACTTCTTGTGGCTTTTAAAAAATGGTTGATATGGGCTCATATAATGGATTTCATGTACGAAGTTGGTATTTTAACCGAGGTGAACACGGTCGACCTATTTGATGAGGTGGTTAGGCTGTATGTGTCTCATCATTTGCTTAAGTTGCTCTACCCATTTTTCTAGTGTAAGTAATGGTTCATACCCTATGCCTACTTGTTGATCCTCAATAGTAAGAGGATTTCCTATTTAAATTTGATTTTTATCAATCATATTCTATACTAGGTTTTTTAATGAATAACAATAATGGATATCATGGCCATGTTGCCAATGATATATGCAATATAGGTCCTCCCTGTGCCCCTTAGGTTTTGTATGATTAGGATCGAGGGGATGAATCTCAGGTAAGGTAATAGCCTTGGACTTGCATAATCGGTTGAAAAGTGGCACAAAATATTCGAGTAATGGTGTGTAAGTGTGAGGTGTGTGATGTGGTCATTTTTGTACCTGAGTCTACTGCGACTGATTATTATTTTGCACTGGAGGGGGTTGAGCTTGATAGTTATATTACTGGAGTGCTTTCTCCATTTTAGGAAAATTCAGTACAATATGATTAACCAAAGCTAGTTTTGTTTTATGGTGATTGTTATGGGGATTCTTGTTCCACTAATTTTTTTGAAGTTTTATCTCCCTTTTAGACCTTAATGTCCTCAATAAATTTGGCTTGTGCTAAAGCCTCTTCAAATGTTTGATACTATTGCAACTATAAAATAATTAATATGTGCTTTGAGTAGCTTTTTTTAAACATGTGTTAGTTCTAAAATAGGTACGATGAAAGGTAGTTTTGACATTATTTTTTACCACCTATTTTCATAGTCCATAACTAGCTCATCATCAAATTGATGTAAGTTCGATAAATCAGTTAGGTTACCTTATTCTTGACTTCAAAAGAGAAGCATTCTAGAAAGGCATTTTCTAGCTGTTCAAAGCTAGAGATGCTATGTCGAGGTAATTGGTTATACAACTCTCAAGTTGTTCCAGAGAGTTTTATCATGAATGTTCTTAACAACAAAGCATCATTGTCTTGTATTTTAAAACATAATTCCATGAAACTTGTCATATGCTCTTGAGCATCATCATCTCCTCTAAATTTATCCAGCTTAGGCATTTCAAAATGCTCTAGATAAGCAGGAAAAGGAATTGATGGATCAAGGGGTTGATTGTATAATTTTCATAATGTGAGATTTTGGTAACCTACTCCTTGTTTCTCTAGTGATTTAATTCGCTCTATGAGGACTTTATATGCCTGAGATGAAATACTTTCATTCTCCTAAAAATATCTTCCAGGAGGAAGAGGTGGAAGGTTTCTATTTGATTGAGGTGGTATATTGTAATCATCTACCACATCCTCACAAAGTGACTCAAGATATGCTTGATCCTGGTCCTCTAGTTTTGTCTCTTTGTAGACCTCATATTCTAGTGGGTTTGGCACTTGGTGTTGTCTTGGTAAAGAGTTATGAATAGAGGTAGGAGGAGGATGGTTGTTGGTTGGCTTAGAAGGCAAATCCTAATGTTGCACAATGTACCTCGTGTTAAGTTGTTGCCAATAAGTTCTAGGCATGGGAATTTCATCATGGGCTACCCTACATGATTTCTCCTTATACAAGATCTATTCTAGGATTCTCTCCTTACGTAGTCTATGCTCATACAACCACTAGTGGTGTAGCCTTTGTTGTTCTACATATTTATAATCTAAGCACTCTTGTTGATGGTACAAATCATCTAATTATAATTTAATCAATTTCTTTCTTTAACTAGTGTTTGGCCTAGGTATTTGATCCTTTCGATTCACTATATGTGGCCTATGACTTCTCATATCAATATGAGGGGTTTTAGCTATTTATTTCACATAGTATGGATGGCTATCCTCTTACCTCAAACAATAGAAGCTATTTTAACTCTATGCTCGACCCTAAAGGTGTTTTCCTTGTACAAGGATGGCATAGGAGTATGACGTGTTCAAGTAGAACACTCTCTGCATGTATGGATATGATGTACTAAATCTTCATCACATCCATACTTATAATGAGTATGAATGATATAAGGTGCTCTACGAGCAGCATTAGGGTCATACCTATCTAGATGATTTAGCTTATGAATCAAATAAGGATGATCAAGAGGAGTACCTCCCCCATCCAAACTAGGTAAGAGCATGTATCCCACCCCACGCTCAAATGGGAGTGCAGATTGGTTGGCTAGAATAATTCATGCAACCCTCTACTTGGACCCTCAATGGGAAAATATTATCTAGAAGTAACATGATATGGATGAGGTCTGAGAAGATCCTCTTCTCAGTCATGGGGAGGTCTCATAGGTGTCCTCCTAGTAGAGGTATCTCAATGATCATATCCCCATGAGTGGAATTATCTGTGACAGTTGCTAAGATGCCATTTAGGTAAGAGTAAATCAGCTAGGCTATAACAAAGGCGTTATAGGCCTTCTTGTGCATTCCCTATAACCTCAGTCTATGACTAGGCATGGTTATATGTTTTTATAATTTTATTTTTATTATGCATATAGTAAGAAAATAGATAAAGTATACAGAATAATTATCTCGTTTAAATATTCTTTGTGATTGCTAAACTGGTTTGTGTGTTTTGATTCATTGATTTATTATTTTTCTCTTATTTGATTTTTTTATTTTGTTGATGTAGATACTTAGTTAAATGTATTTCACCTATATCCTCTCACACATAGGCTTGGTGATGAATTCCAGGTCATGAAACCCATCGATATTTGGTGATGATGTCCAAAATCTGGTGAGGGAGTCCAAGTCGTACTAGTTCCTCACCCAGTTCACCTCGATCAGTAATATACCTCTTAAAAAATAGATACGTGCTATATTCCTTGGCTATGATGATTTTTAGAACTAGCCTTGGCCAAAATAGGGTGTGAAGAACCACAAGAAAGCTAAAAATTTGGTGATAGAGGCCACCATTGTTAGTCTTGATCAGTGGTTGGGTGTGAATTACAACTCATTGATATTTAATTTGAGACATGGTGTGTGTGGGTTATTTTTATTTTATGCAAAAAATAAATATGCAACATAAAGCAATCAATGATATTTTTCTAATGCATAAAATACATTTCAAATTTCTAAATTTCTAAATACAAACATTTTAGTTTTAGAAAATTTGAAAGTTCAAACCCTAAATGAAGTTAGCATTTGGACAGGCAGTAAGCAAGCAAAGCCAAATAGATAGTAAAAAATGGGGCATATTTGTGTAATATATTCTACAACAAAGGCCATATAACACAAGAGCAGTTAGAAAGAGGGGTCATTGTATCCTGTAGTGGCCAGTAGTAGAGGCCATTGGACCTAGGAGTGGTCACAGGCATAAAGCTTGAAATTTAATAATTTCTCTAAATTTTCAATTCAAACTTGCAATTTTATCTTTTTTTCTATGAAAAACTATAAAATCTAGTGTAGATATACTCACAGGTGAAGCCTCTATTTGATACAGTTACTACCTCTTTGGTTTTCTGACTTTGCTCTGAGGTCATCACAAGGTAGAGTGGCGAGCTTTCATAGCCATCATGGGGTAGGATGGTGACTCCTATGATCCGTTCTAGCCCAAAGTGATTGTACCTACAATTCAAGAAAATAAGAAATAGGTGATTAGTGATAAATTTGTGAAATATGAAAGAGTCCCATTGCATGATCACCACTATAGAGTAGCAAAAACCATACACCTAAAAATTTATGAAATCAAATTGACAAATGCAAATCATGTAACCATATTGAGATAAAGAATTAAGAAAATAATTCCCTTTTCATTAACATTTAAAATTTATCTATTACAAAGTGGTTACAAAATATACCTCTTAGGGATTACACCAATTTGATACAAATTACAAATAAAAACCCAAAAGGGTAGGTGTAATTCACAGAGTTTTTACACTCTAAAAATTGATTATGGAGGGTTTCTTTGCGACCTCTACTTGATGATGTAAATATTGAAGGATATTTATGATGAATAGCTCCTGTTGAAACCTTAAACCTACACACAAGAGTATTTTCAAGATATTAGTAGTAAATGTGGAGCCTCTCAAGATGAGGTCCATTTCCATAGTAAGCAAATGAAGGCAATATGCTAAAAATAGTAAATAAATACATGCAAAATATACCAAAATTATGTTAGAACAGAAATAAGGTGTTGCTAAAGCTATTGTAATTGAAAACATAGAAAAAGCATATTTCACAGCAAATCCATCATAGGGTAAAATGGTCAGCTTTGTTAACCATCAAAGGGTCCAGCGACTGCACCTACGGGCTGCTTTGGGGTGAAGTGACTATTGAAAAGAGAACCTATTCTTTGTGCTTGATATGGGGTTACATCTAATTTGTCTATCTAATTAATGTTCAAGGGTCTTGCTCTTTGAAATATAGCTGAATCATGGGAATTAGCTTGAATTCGGGGTGATTGAAGCTATACAATGGTTGAATTTGATCTTCAAGATCCAAAGGAATCCATTGATGCAAATGCAATCTTCATGACTTGATTTGGGTAGCACTCCATTTCTTATGAGAGTATGTTCTCTCTATTACTCAAATCGATACCATTTTGTTGCATTCTTATTCAATATAAACTCTCTATTTTATGAAGTGTTTGGGATCCTTTTATAAGATTTCCCAATTTCCATCTTGGCTTGCAAGAGAATCCAAGTTCAAGATTCAATTAGAATCTAGGCAACCTAAATGTCACTTCTAAAATTCTCATGGTTAGTCGTTATGCTCAACTTGCCCTGTAACTAATTTGGCTCGGCTCGGGGAGTTTGAGTTTGTTATAGGTGCGATCGTCCCAGGGTGAAGCGACTAGGATTGAGGTCCATTATAGGGTCCAACGACCATTGAATGCCGCTCTTGGGTATGACGGTCTAGGATAAAAAGGGACATGTTACCCCTGTTTGAGTGGTAAGAATCATTTTTAGGTCTTGGGAAGTCCCAAGATGAATCATATGGTCTAAAAAGGTGTCCATATGAGTAGCCTCCTCAACATGATGTATTTTAGGTGTCTATAGACATCATAATGGATATTTTGTTGATAATGTAACCAAATATAGAAGTAGGTATTGTATTCCTATGATAATATGGTTGGTTGAAATACCAAAATAATATAGTTATATTGTAATATAAGTAAAAATATTTTCAACTCTATATAACAAACTAAAACTAGTTATATCCTTGTATTTTTTAATTTTTGTGTACCATATTTACATATTATTTTTTATAATATTTAATATTTTAAATATACACTTTAATGGGGGTATGCATATATTCTAATGCATTTCTACAATGATGCTTAATTTGTATTTTTATGCTCATGTAAATACACTTTTGCATTTCACCAAAACAATAGTTATTATAGAATCTTGAGCAAATAGATAATTCTTTGTTTATGCTTTATGAAATTTTCAACTATATCTAAAACTATCCATTTATTATCAAAATATCATCTATAATTATACATTTACACAATATTATCATACAAAAGATAATATCTTGAGTTCCATTATTTTTTCTATATTTTTCATATATTTAGATCTTATAACCTATTATTGTCCATCAATATATATATTCCTCAAAAAAATCAGTAATTTTTATTTTAGAGTTTGAAAAAAGTTATAATGAGATGGGTATTTTATATCCTCATATATGCCTTACTAAAACAACCCAATTTAGAGCTATTCTAGAATATTATATATTTAGATGTGCACTTTTATGGGGGGATGTAGTTTATTGTAATACATTTCTACATTGATGTCCAGTTTACAATGGTGAATATATACTCATGCAAATGTATTTTTGCATTTCAATAAAACAATAATTGTTATAGAATATTGAGCAAAATGGATAATTTTCGTTTATGCTTTATTAAATGCCCAGTTATACCTAAAACTATTGATTTATTATGAAAATATCATCCACAATTATACATTTACATAATACTATCATACAACATAGAATATCTTGACCCCCATTGTTTTGTCTATAGTTTTCATATATTTGGATCTTATCACCTTTTATTTTTCATTGAGATATGTGCATGTTATGCTTCTTTTAGGATTCAAATTATCTCCATATTTAACCAAGTTTCCAAAAAGTGATTTCTAGTTGGTTCTTTACTTGAATACATTTATTATTTTAACATTCCAAGTTATCCTCAAGTGTTCTTACTTTAAATTAATTTATGCATGTGTCCTATTTTCATTTTTAATTTTATGGTCATAAAACCATTATTTCTTTCCTATTCTTACTTGTATTTTTCATACAAGTTATTTTTCAAAGAATCATAACACATGGTTCATCTCTTCAAATTAAACACAATTAAACTAAAAATAAAAGATTGTATATCTTTTTTTATGACAAAGGGGAAAAGCTTGGAAGAGATAAAGGTGGTATAGCTAGAGAGTCCCTTCCCAAACCATGGGGTAGGGTAACGGTGCCTATCCTTCAGTACTTCATGATAGATGGTCCAAGTTCCATACTCAGGAGATTCCATCTCACATTTTTTAACCATCTCTATGGCAACAATCTTATCAACATCTTGAAATACTTTTTTAGGCCCATTAAGCAATTTATCAAGAACTTTCAAAAGGTGTCTTCCTCATTCTTGGTCCACCAAGATATCCACCTTATCATCTATAATCATGTTATTTGAAATGAATCCCAAAGGATAATTATTTCCTGTGTTGGAATCCCCTCTACTTTCCCTCAGATTCTTGAGTCTAGTCATTGCAAAAGCCCTCTCCTAAAATTAATTTATGGAGCTACTCAAAATCATGTCTCTCCCAAAACTAACCACATGCTGGAATTCAAATCTAAAGTGGAAGAAATCCCCCTATTGTGAAATCAAAAACCTGGTGCCACTCAAACCACAATAAATTCTAATCTAGGAAATATAAATCCTCTATCATCCTAGAGCAAGAGCCTAAAAAATCCCAATGCCACTCAACCCACAATAAATTCTAATCTAGGAAATGTAAATCCTCTATCATCCTAGAGCAAGAGCCTAAAAATTTGAAGGATTCTCCCACTACATATCACAAAGTAAAGTGTGAGTATGTCTCTATGTGATCTTCCTCTCAAAATAGAGCTCCTTAGAGTGTATCCTCTAATCCATCCAAACATTTCTAGAAGAGAAAGTGCATCTCTATCATCACCAAGAAAGGGTACATTGAGGAGCTTGGTAATTTTATGAGCGCTATATCCAAATCAACTAAAATGAATGCTTCTATGTTGCAACAATCCACAATCATCTTGGAAGAATTCAAGAATCAGGTCAAGGGTGATCAACAAGAAGACCAAGTGGATACCCTTGCTCTTGGTGATGGCAAACATTAAGCATCCCTCTAGATCTTCTATTTTGTGGTATTTCTCTATTTTTAGGTGGAATCCCCTATTTTGGAGGCCCCCTCTTATTTATTTTTGTTGTTGTTGTTGTTTGTTTTCCTGGCCTTGTCTCAAGGAGACAACCCCCCTTGAAACTAATGTTGGGTTTTTTTTTGGGGGGGGGATACAATATCTCTTGATGGTCTACTAATGTGAAAGGTTCAGGGACCCTTTTAAAACCCCTTCCTCCAATCTATATATCTCTTATATATATATATATATATATATATATATATATATATATATATATATATATATATATATATATATATATATATATATATAGTATTGAGTATGGATATACAACCTTTTGATTTTGTGTTTAACTATTTTTAATTTGAATAAATGAATCATGTGGTATATGACATGCTAGAAGACAAATAAACAAAATTTGAAACATTCATCGATGACCAAAAATATCTATCGATATAAATTTTAAATAGTAGTAAGTGTTAATACAAGTAGCAAAATCAAAATTTTTATGTAATACTCTTTAATATATTGATGTTAAAAGTATTGAGAGGTTTAAATATTTGTAAAAGCTAAAATAATTTCATATGAGTATCATGAATAATCTATGTTTTTAAATTAGATTGCAACCCATAAGCAGGGATCACTTTTCTACATACTTTACACAATATCTCTATCAATATCCATGAAATGTATAAGTATTAAAGAACTTTCTCAAGTTGAGCAAGGGTAATTTTTTTAATTTTAATTACATAATCCACTAGAAAATATTTGTATTTCCCTTATATGTATACTAACATGTGTGTAATAAAATTTGATAGTATGTTAACACTTTTAATAAAAGGTATTTATTAACTTATACATTGAAAAAATAATGGTCTCTTAAAAAATATGTCTTTGAAATTTTTATATCATTTATCTCTTCAAAGAAAATTTTTGAAAGGCAGTACGCATGTGAATGTAAAACAATTTGTCTACCATTCTGTTACACTATATATGAAATACTAAAATATGATTTTATCATGCATAATATATCTTTTATTCATTTGGGTAAGTTTACTCTTAGGATCCATATTTTAAAAAGGCAAAAAAGGTAGGTAGTTTTTAACAACTGCAAGGCTATAGGCCATATAAGACAACCCTCATGGAGGAATTTGTTTACCCAATTTATGGTTATCCAACCACACTTGATTACCAAAGAATGGTGTACAATCCTACTCCCTGTAGGATTTGAATCCTAAACATCTATTCATAGTTTCAAAGTATTTATTGTTAGGCCATTTAGGTTGAGAGAATGTGCATGCATATAAATAAGATTTATACATAATTTTTTCACCTCCATATAGATAATTGCACTATTGTATTTGTCATATTAATATTGATATTAGTGCATCTCCTTTTTGACACTTTGTATACATGTAATTTATTTTAAAATCTAAATATTGTATAAGTATTTGTTAACAAACATTTTGTTGAAAAAATATTGTTGAATGAACACATTAAAAAAATATGATATTTATGTACATTAATTAAAATTCTATGTAAAGAGATATCAAATGGAAAACATAAGCATTTCAATGTTTCACCGTACTTTCTAAAATAAACATAATTGACACATTCACATTATAGAGAAATTAAAAAATAGATCATATATACGCACAAATTGATATAAAGGGTGTCCTTGGACACCAAGTATTCTCACTAATAAAAATGATTAGCTTTCAAATAGATAGAAAAATAATTTGTTTCAAAGGGTGTGAATACCTATAGTACCTTGGCACTACCTTGTAAGTTTTACAACTGATATAAAAATCAAATAACATACACCTAGCAAAACTTTTCAAAAATTGACCAAGTATGGAACATGAACCAATCCACTTGCAAATATTAATTGATTGGTTCCAGATATTGATTCACTTGCTAAAGAGTAGTAATTGGTTCAATATAGTGATTCACTCAACAAAATTTATCGATTCAATTATAAATGAGAACAATTCAATCACTAAAACAAAGAGAACCACTCAAATAGTCACAAGAGTAAATTAAAGGCATAGATCCCAAGGTAAATATTCTATAAAGAAATATTTTGGTATGTAGTGGCACATTAAATAATTTTAAAAATATTCTAAGCTTATTATAGACATAATTGGAGGCATGTGACATTTTGCAATGCATTATTTTACTAAAGATACCTCCAAATATTTGCTTCTATTAGGAGTAATTATTCTCACCCTAGGTAACTTAGGAGTAAAATTTTACTATAAACACAACCCTAGAACCCTCATTGTATTTATTTTTCCTTGATAATTCAAAGCTACACTCTATAAAACCTACATTATAGTTTGACCTCATGCTATTGTAATAAATTGGTAAGCCCTTAAGCATTCCACCAGTGGCACTACCCTCCTAGTTTGCTAATTGTATGATAGTTGTGGCATAATATTTTGAACCCATATTGTCATTTGCTTATCTCTTTCAAAATATAATGAATGAATGGATGGAAATTGATATTATTTGACTTTTCATGTGTTGATTGATCACACACTTTTGTCACTATGGTTTAAAACCATATTTACTTTATTTTTATTTCTATACTTTACTTTTTATATTTTTACTTTCATTTCTAGATAGTGTAGATTAGCATAGGTGTAGACACCCGATTTTAACATGCCTAGTCAATAAAATCTCTAACAAAAGCACAAAATATTATATCATTAAAACACTTTAACCTTGGAAAATTGGACATGAAATTTAACACATTTTATCAATTCCAAAATCTACTCAAACTGGCCATAAAATCTAGATAACCTACCTAGATTCATGGTGGCTACCGATTCCACCATGTAAATTAAAAAAAAATCTACTAAAATCCATCAATTAACTCTCATTCACAAGTATTTTGATCAAGAAAATTAAAGCAAATTTGAGATTTTTGTGGCCCCAAAAGTAGCATCATATTTGGGGTACCATTTTTCCTATCAAAACTTCACAAAACTTTTAAAAAAATATCACTGTTATAAAAAGATCAAAAAGATATTTCCAATGAATATAAACATGTTTATAAATGCATAATGATTAATACCTCAAATTTCAATAAAAATGCACCTAGGTAGGATATAATAAGAATTCCACACTTGTCAATAGCACCATAGTGGCACTATTGCAAACAATGGCATTTTTGCAAAAGAACTATTTTTTAGCATTTTTATTAGTCAACTGAACCATTTGTCAAAACCACCACTTGAGAGAATCCACCATTATTTTAATGGCACTTTCTAAACTTTAAAAAAATCTCCTGGCACAAGCCAAAAACACATGGATTCCTCAATCCCACTCCCTGCTCAAATTACACATGTTTAGAACATTACTCAAGCCTACAAAATTAAAATTTTGGTCTTTACCTAGTGACATATTTGATCCTATTTCCCTCTTTGGATCATCCCTCCCAAAATATTTAAATAAAGCTCTCGGATGGACATTTGATAGCATACTTGGTGATAGCATAATTGGTGATAGCAATACTCTACAAAAAATTTTGCTCATTCTTTATCATTCTCATTTCTCTCTATTCTTGCAATTAGAACTCTTCAATCAAGCATTTGGGTCAAGTAGAGCAAGGAAAAAAAGGCATTGGGAAAATGATATCATCTTGGTTCCAAGAGGACTTTCTAAGATAGTATAATCCCTAGCTCTCTTCTCTTTCCATCTCCTTTGCTTGGATTTCATGCATTTTATCCCTTTACTTGGCCTTTCTAAATACTTGGATTTCTATTGTGTAGCCAAAAATCTTCATATTTGTTGTTTTTTATGCATCTAATCCTTATTTTTCAAGAATTCTAACAAGTTATCTAGTGTCTTCTAATTTTATTAACATCATTTTCTTATTTACTTGCATTTCTAAATCACTTTAAGCAGGGATGTTTGCTTTGTTTTGCTCTCTAACTCATTTTTTTCTTCTTATCTTTGTAATTTATAGCCACTTATCTTATTATCATTTCATTCGAAGTCATATATGCTCATATTTAACTTAGCATAACATAGTTGTAGGCTTGTATTATGTTCTAATCATCGTATATGCTTTTTAGCACCTTATTTTCTAATTTATGCATCATTTTATATGCTATATTTACTCCTTTCATGTTTGAATCATTAAATATCTACTATATATTTATATTACTCTTATTTTTAGGCCCATATACTTGTTTTGAACTCAACTGATTTTATTGCAGGAAACATATCATTCTAATAATCTTTGTTGCAACATTGCATCTTATTTTTTGCTTGTTTTTAGTTATTCTTGAGCATCATTACCTCTCTAATACCTATTGTAAACACCCTCTTGGTTATAGTAGCAATTTATAGTCTTATTTAGCATATAATCACTACTTTATAACTTCCAATTTGTAGTATCTTAGGTTTTGTAAACCTTTTGCTTCATTTCATTACCATTTTAACTTACTTTTATTGCATATTAGACACTCCTAAGCTCTGATTTAAGTCATTATAAGAATATAATTATTGTATATCATACTTCTTATACATATTCAACTAATTCTCAAGTTTTATAAAATTTAGAAATAATTTGATAGGTTTTTGTGAATCTATTAGTCTATAGGCCTTAAGAATTAGGGTTTTTACCCCTTTGTAAAATTTTATAGCAATTATAATCAATTTACCTCCAAATTAAACACTCCAAATTATAGTTGCAAGGTCATAGTACCACTCAACCCAAAAATTGGCACTTTTGACTCTATTTTACATAGAGCAAATTTATCATTGAAATAGTGGTTCTTTTGAAATAGTGGTACTTTTGACAAATTTACTCTATCACTCCAAGGTCAAGGTATAATTTCATTTTTATTACTATGGATATGGTATATAATAAGCTAAGGAAGTATTTTATCACTTCTCTACTCTTAGAAAGGTCCTCTAAACCTAACTACACATTGTTTTTCCCCTTAATTGCAGGTTGTGAAATTTACCACTAAAACAATGGTGCTTTTGATAAACCATCTAGAAATAGGTAAATTTGCTACTAGAACCCTTATTTTACTACTTATTTACTATTTATGTGTTTTAATATCTGATTTTCTATAATTTTGCTTAAAAAACACACATATTTTTGAAAATCAAGGAATAACTAGATTACTTCAAAATTTTCATTTAAAAGGTAAATAGGCAAGGAATTTAAAGTCATATAGCTGAATTTTATGTTAACTTGTGTGTTGCATTATCCTTTGCTTGCCTTAGAAAGAAAAAAACTCTCCTTATATTAGTAAATCATTTAAATTTGAAAAGCATTCTAGGTTAGAGATTTTGTTTTCTTGCATTCTTGTAGAGTAGAGTGATTTGCCTAGGCCAAGGACTTTATTTTTAATTCCAACCTCAATTTGAATTTAAAATTCATAATTTTTCATTATTTGTGCTCATTTTTTGTGGGGACTTTACGAATGGAAACTCTAAAATGAACTCCAAAATCTTGATTTTTTTGCAATGATGATGATGACTTTAATGACATTTGAGTATGATCAAAACTCAAATATAATCTCATATGTGCATATGTCACTAATTAAAAGAACTTAAGGAAGATTATAAGTCATTATTTCAAACATAAAATAGCAAGTTATTCACTCAAAATTAGCAAACATTTTGCTCCAAAATAGTAAAATCTCTCTAAGACAAATCTGACAAACAATTCAATTTAAATATGAGAAGTTATTCACTAGGAAAGACATTTATTTTTCTTCCTCCCTTATGATAAGGTGATTCACTTGAGTTTCAATATTAATTCACTCTAGGCAATCTACTTGGACCCTTGCTAAATTTTCTTCTAAGTCTATAATTAGCTAGTGAATATCTCAAAAATAGCAAGAAAATTATCTACTTTTTTTTATTGAATTATTGCACATGCAAATTTGTTAAAATCGCTCTCTATTAGTGAATTTTTCCAAAATCATGACCAAATACCTTTGGTTTTTTGAGGAATTGCTCCATAGGTATATTTTTAAATTTTTGCAAATTTTGGAATCAAAACTTGTTTTAGGTACATATGTGCAAGCTTATGAATACATAATAAAAACTTAGAAAATAAGGAAAGAACATCAAACAACTAATATCATTATATTCCATTGAAGAAACATTAAAGGAAAGTGAAAGGAATAATTCTCCATTTGGATACATCCAGAATATGAGTTTAAAGAGATTCCTATGTCTAATATCACCCCCTCAAAATGTAAAATCCCCAAGGTCAACCTAGTTAGTCAAGGTCTCATGCCACCATAAATTGTTACTTGAGCAAAAAAAATGAGTTATTCATCCACTCTGTCAAATTAGACTTGGTCAAATACATATCCAACCTTAAACCATATCAATCCTCTTTATAGGATGATTTTCAATATAACTTCACAATAACTCTCTCTTTATAGACTAATTCTATGCTAATAACCCTCTACTAGCCTCTAGAATACAAAACATACTTGCTACAAGTATTTCTTTGACCCAAAGTCCATTTAGATCTATTTTTTCAAACACTTATAACACCTTTCTAGGAAAATATTTAGCTCCCAGTATAGGGTGAACATAGTTAAATTTGAACCTTGCTCAAAATGATCAAGCAATGGTTGGATAAATGGGATCACAAGTATTCTATGGAAATACCCTAGGTTTAAAACTACCTGCAACTAGTCAAGTGCAACATAATGTGCAAGGTCCAACTTCCCCAAATTAATAAATCCCACAAATAAATTTGAATTATCCTACCTTCGAAGAGAATATTCAACTACCTCTGAATCAATAGTGGGTTAAATAGAATCCATCACCTTAATACCCTCCACCTTATTATCATACATATCCATATCCTTTGTATCGACCTCCTCAAAAAGATAATATAGGATCACCTCCTAGGCCACAAAACTAACTTATTTATTGGACTAACAAGGACCACTACATTTAATGGCCTATTATATTGTTCCCCTAGCAGCTATGAAATAAATACCTACTTTTGAATATACTAGGAATAAGATGGCACTAGATCATCTAAGAAAATTATCAATGCTCATCTCAATCCATAGAATCTAGAAGAAATACATAATGATATTCTTACTAATATAACCTCTTTATGATAAGGTTACTTTATGGTATAGTGGATTATGCGATAAGTTGGGCATCAATAGTGTAACCATTTATATTTAGATTTGATAGAATAGAAAATGGTTACTCCATTTTATTTCAATTACATGCAATGTAAAGACATCCACAAGAAAATATACATGATATTAAAATCAAATCCTTGATGATATTGAACTTAATTCCATGGAACATTAGGCCAAACAAAGAATATTCATTCTTGTACTATATTAAAGGTTTACATTTTGACTTAGCTATAATGGTTTGTAATGATAACCATCGAATTCTAGCTATAAATTTTGAAGAATTGACCAGAGGAGAAGATATTTTCATTTGAGGAAAACTACCTCCTACTCCACCATGGCCTATGTAGCCCAAATTACTCATAATAATCCTATATCTAGTTCCACATCCAACATGTTGCTTCTTCCTAATCCCCAACCAAATGCCTCCACTTATCCTTCTATATTACCATATATAATTACTCACCCCACCCAAAATAGATCACCCATTGTAGCCTTTCAACCACAAATTCCATTCTTGCCTACTCCATCCAACTCAAACAATGATCCAAGCAATAATTTTATGATGAGAAAAATATTTGGAGTGATTAAAACATTTATAAATAAGAATAATGTTGTAAAGAAAATGTGGCAATAAACACATTATTGGAAACCCCAAAAGATTCTATATCTCATAAAATATCACGTGTCTTGGTAAGGTGCTAATCAAGTAGTGAATCAAGCTCATAATCACAAGGTTAATGCTAATGCATATGTATAACTAACATGGTGTATTCCTTGTATTGATAGCTATGATCCCAAAAACTATATTGGAGCTATCAAACCTTTTTTAGACCATTAAGTATACTTATAAATATCAATCCCAAGACATTATCATCATAAGCTATCTAGTCCCTATAGACAATCAAATCATGTACCAACAATCCCAAGATCTAAAATTGGTGCCTACCTTGCCTAAACGTAATAATATATCATAGAAAATTTTAGTGTTATGGAAATAGATGAAGATTCAATGTGTGAATACAATTTTATTTGCACTAATCATTAAAGGGTTGTGACTAGGGGTAGGAGAAAAGCTTCCAAAGAGCAACTGGATAGGAAAAAATATAAAACTAAAAAAGGTACAATAATATTTAGAAGAGGGAGACAACCCTTGTATTTTAAAGATAAAAGGATTATTATAGCACAATAAGAAAAATAAAAGGATAAATAAATAATAAAAAATAAAATCATGGGTATTCCTTATAAGGAGAAGGGAGGGACACATACTGATAAATATAGGTATATAGATAAAGGAAAAGAACCTATAATGAATAAAGGATCTGGAGTGATCAATAATTCCACCAAGAGGAAAGGTGGTAAATATAGAAGTCAACTTCAAAAGGAGGCGAAAATTTTACTACAATTCCCCTATCACAAGTGAAGGACATCCAACAACTATAAGATAATATCAAAATTTCACAATACAAAGTGAGGATACCTCTATGAAGTTAAAATTCAACATCATAGATAAAATGAAAAGAACATTGGCTAAAGTCAACATGCTAAAATAATTATCCCTACTAGAATAGTAGGATATATTTGAAGAGGCACTAAAGGGGCAATAAAAGAGTTATACTACGAGGAACTAACTAAAACTCTCTCTAACCAACATAGTGGACCAACAAAATTTGATGGAAAAATATATAATGGAAATCTAGGTCAATATGTTGAACATACTAAATGTCCTAAAACCAAAGACACTAAAGCCACCCCTATTTTATGTGACACTCAAGACTAAAAATTACATGCTTAAAAGTTGTATAGTTGATTTAGGTGTAACAATCAAAGTTATGACTAAAATTATTTGTAAATAAATGGGTCTTCCATACACTAATATGGCTAGACCTCAAAACCAAATGGATTATATAAGAGTAAATGTGGTAGGGGTACTCAAATATCTAAGTCATAACTATAGCTAGGAATATAGAGTTTGTAGTATTATAGGATATGATAGTCATGGATCTGCCTCTATACTTGAGCATATTTTTGCCTAAAGAGTGGACACAAGTTGTCAGGAGAAGGTTACCTAGAAATGGATTAGACTCATGAAAGTATCAGACGAGGAGGTAATTAGGATAACAAATGAGCCACCTTACAACTATCCTCTACACAAGCTAGATAATGAGAGTATGATGAATTAGAATAAACTAATAGAATTTGTAGAAGATTATGAATATCCTGAGGGTGACTAGATCCAAATGTTGACTTTATAATTAATTTTCTACTCGACAAAGAAGATCCTAAATTTGAATATGAATAAACTAAATTGGAAAACTACCTCATCACTAAAATTTATTCTAGTCTTCTAGATCTAACAAGTTGAGGGATGGATAAAATATGGAATATATACTTTGATGGAAATGTAACTAGGAAAGGGAAAGTAATTTGTATTCAATTCATTGAGCCATAAGAAGCATAGACTCATTTTACCAATAGGTTATTATTTAATTATATCAATAATATGGTATAATAAAAGGCACTTTACATTAGTTTAAGAAAGGATGAGAATATGGGAATCAAGGAACTAAGAATATATAGTGACTTTGAACTAATTATAAATCAAGTCAATTTCTAGTGTGCTACAAATAACAAATGCTTTAAATCATATATGCATTGGGTTTGAGATTTTATAGAAAATTTTGATACGTATGAAATCAAACAAATCCAAAATATTTAAATACAAAAGTAGATGAGTTTGTGGGAATGGTAACTCAATTCAACCCCACCAATGATATATATGATAAGCCTAAATAATTAGAGGTAGTCTTTAGAATGGACATTCTTGAAAATTTTAATCCTTAGAAGGTATCTAATAATGATGAGCAAATCATATATTTTTTTATTAGGGGGGTTGAATACATAGTAGAAAAGAATGAATATGAAGACAACATTAAGGATGGATTCATACAAATAAAATAAAATTAGTTACCTAAGAGTATGATCACCCTTTAAAGCCTATTTAATTCTAATGATAATATAAGGAAGATAAGACACTAATAAAAAGTGAAATTCCCTTTATATCATCAGCACCATGTGGAAAATGAAAATAGACACTAATCAAAAGGTAGGATGCAAAACTAATCAACACCATATGGAAAAGTAAGGATAAAAGTTAATAGAAAAAGGTAAATTAAATTCCCTTACCCACATATTTAACCATCAATACTAATGAATATCATCTCTTGGAACATTATAAAACTCAAGGGGAGTCCCTTAAAATAGAATAAAATTAGAAGAATGATTCAAACAAGTCGACCAAAACTTGTCTTCCTTTAGAAGATGAAGGTATTGGTGGAAGAGATGGAGATAATTACAAGGAAAGTATGGTCTTTTGTAAGAGTGGAATACCTCATATCCCAAGGGGTGTCAAGAGGAATTGTATGCCTTTGGGGACCTAAAGAGGTAGTTATCCACCAAGTGGTGGATAGTTGGGGTCTCCTAGTAGTGGCAACATAGAGCAGGCAATCAAACCAAGTTATGCTTTACATGAATGTTTATGCACCTTCTACCCTAAAGGAGAAATAAATATAGTGGAAGAACATAAATAATATTATTACCCAATTTCCTAAAGCATGGTCCTTAGTAGGAGGATATTTCGATACCATCCTTTCCTTGGAAGAGAAGTTGTGGGGAAATGGTAGCTTAGACAAGAGCATGGGCCTCATGAAATAATACATTAGCAACCTCCATATTGTGGATGTCATGTCAAAACATGGCCTAATGACTTGCTTTAATAGGATATAAGGCTCTACCTACATTCTAGAAAGATTAGATAAATTCCTACTATTAGACAATTTTATGGCTCATGGTCATATTCCCAGGGTGAATATCCTAAAAAATATAGACTTAGATCATTGGCAAATAATGACAAAAACATGAAAATTCAAGGCTAGACACTCATAATTAAAATTCCAAATGATCTACCTTAGAGATAGCTCTTTCAGGCCTTGAGCGTAGCAATGGTGGTAAGAATAAAAACCGTAGCATAAAACTAAGATGTATTACTTTGTGAAGAGGTTTCAAGACATAAAATCTAAGATAAGGACCTAGAACCTAGAATATTTTGGATATGTCAAGAAGAAAAAGTTAGAAGTGATAGCCCAACTTGAATATTTGAATGAATAGATCCACATGGATGGTCTCATGGAGGATCTGAGTATGGTAGAGATCAAAATTACATCCTAGTTAGAATAATGGGAAAAAAGGGAAGAGCTCTTATGGAAGCATATATCTACAATAAAATGGATCCAAGAGGATGATCGAAACATAGGATTCTTCTAAAAATCCCTTCTAGCCCAAAAATTACATAATTTCATACAATCCTAGAGAATAAAAGTAAGATATTTTGTCCACACATGGGAAGGTATGAGGTCTATTCTAGAAATCTATTTTGCAAGTCTATTCTTAGAAAAACCTATAGATATTGAAGCCCAACAGTAAATGTTACAAGATATAATTACACTAATAATAGAAGAGAACAATTTAGTTTTGACTACACTAGTAACTACCAAAGAGTTACAATAGGTGGTCTTCAAAATATAGAATGGAAAGACCCCTAGGCCGAATGGATTCCCCATTGAATTCTACCAAGAATTTTGAGATATCTTGCACAAGAACCTTCTAGATGTGGTTGAGAAAGCTAGAAAATAAAAATATGTGCTAAAGGAAATCAACAAAGCATATATAATATTGATCCCAAAGGCATAAGATCTAGAACACATTGTTTGGTTTAGACCAATAAATTTATGTAATGTATTGCTCAAAATAATCACCAAGGTAATGGAAGAGAAGCTAAAACCATTTATACATAATATTATCTCATTGGAACAAGGTGATTTCATGGAAGAAATATAGATTGTGGATGATATATTTTTAGCTCAAGAGGCTATACACCCCATGGAAGCATAGAAATCCCCATCCATGTTCATTTGATAAGAATTTTCCAAAGAATATGATAAGACAAATTGACATTTCCTCCTCAAATTAATGGGTCAATTTAGCTTCTTACAATAATGGATAGATTGGATCAAGGAATGTATTTCATTGATGCCCTATATAGTTATGATCAATGGTTGTTCTTCAAAATTATTCACTATGTCCAGAGGTATTAGGTAGGGACATCCCTTCTCTCCATATTTATTCATAATTTTGGTTGAATGCCTAGGAAGGGCATGACCAAATAAAAGAAAAACTAAATATTAATAGTAATCACTATTGCATATGGATCCAGAACACCCACTCACCTTAATTTTGTTGATGAATTTACTCTATTAGGTAAATAAATAGTGAACGAAGTCTCAATAATTAAACATATTATAAGTTTTTTCTCAAGAGCCACATGGCAATAGATCAATGAGGAAAATTTCAAAGTCATTTTCTTTCATTTCTCACCTAGACAGGAGATCATGGTTCTTGATAAGTTATGATACCAGAAGACCTTCCTACCCATCACCTATTTATTCATTCCACTTAAAATAGGGAGATAAAAGGAGGATTGTTCCTGGCTAGTGGATAGAGTAAAAAGGAATTATAAAATGGACTAATTGATGGCTATAATTAGAGGGAAAAATAATTCTAGTTAAATCAATAATTCAATCTATATCTATTTATATCTCCATTGTTTTGGATATTCTCAAGGTAGTTCTGAGAGATATGGATCAAATAAATCATTGCTTCCTTTGGAGGGGAACTATGGAGTAAATAAAATGGGCACTGGTGTGGTGGAAAACTTTATGCCTTCACAAACATAAAGGGAGACTAGAATTTATATTGGAGATAAAAAACAACAAGGGACTAGTAGCTATGATGTATTGGAGAATGTTGAATGACTAATGCACTATAGGCCCAAAATTTAAGAGCTAAATATGCAAAAAATAAAATTTTGATAGACATTATTCATCATCAACTCCCTATCAAAGGATACCTCATCTTAGTAGTTTTGAGGATAAGGGAGAAGCTAATAAAGAAAATCTTTTGGATAATTCACAATGGTCAACATGCGAGCTTTTAAACAAACTCTTAGGACAAACACCAACCATTTGTGGTTTAATTTCTAGAGCGAATACCTTTCATGGAGCAACTACGTAGAGAAAATTGGATAAAGGAAGCAAACTACTATAGATACCAGATTATAAATTTAGAAGTTGGGAGCAATTGGGTCCCCATAGCCAAATGGCCAATTCAAATCCTAGAGATTCAAAAGATGTATATCTAATGAACTCTACAAGTGAGATCACTTTCATAGTCTTAAGTAGAGGATTCCCTTGGATGGGACAACATGATTCAGGGTGAGTATATAGTAGCACATGGATATATACTTCTATGCCAAAGTACTCCTTACCCACTTCAAGACTTATTCAAACAAATATGGGCACAAAATTTATGGCCTAAGGTGAGATTATTCATTTGGATTTTGCTACATAAAATGGTACTAATAGGGGAACAAATAATGAAAAAGGTTGTCATGGTCCTTTTGGGTGTGAGATGTGTGGAGAGAACATTGAAATGCTCTACCACTTATTTATTGAGTCTCTTGTAGTGTCAAAGCTACAAAAGATGATTTCTACCTTACTTGGTATTAATTGGTCTAGATTTACCATACTAGAGCATATATAGTGGAAATAGACTACACAAGATGGAGTAGACCAATATGTTTGATAGAAAGTATGGTTGGGAACTACCCTTATATTTTGGAACATATGGAAAGAAAGTAATAATCAAATATTCAAATAATATTTAATGGACATCCACTATGTTTGGCAAAATCCCATGACCAACATAGTGAATATAGTCTAGCATATGCTAAAGTATCCCTAAGAACCCCACCAACAATTGGAACAAATCATGACTAGACTAAATATGTTCGTAAGGCTAGTAAGAAATAAATGGCAACCATAAGGCACCCAAAAGTAGTTAGAAAATGAAAATGATGGCCTCCCTAAGAGGATTAGGGAAAATTTAACATAGATGGAGCATCATGGGGGAATCTAGGAAGAGATAGTATAGGAGGGATAGGAAGATGAAAAAATGGAGCCTTGGTAAACACCTTTGCAAAGAATCTTGGCATACTTTCCAACAACCTAGGAGAGGGTTGTGGCTTCCTTAAAGGGATCCAGGAGGTAGTAAAGATAGGCTAGAAGAAGTTCTAGATAGAATTTGACTCATAAGTCATGATAAACCATCTAAAGAATCCAAGGGAGAATATGAAGCTTGATTTGAGACTAAGGTGAATTGTAGAGAAGATTCAGATGGTACAGGGAAGTTTTCTTGTAGTGAAATACAATCACATCCCTAGAGATGTAAATGCAATTGCCAACTAGGCTATAGATAAGGTGACCTCACTTGTTATGGTTATTCCCCTAGATGGTGAGAAATTTGCATCAAATAAGCTATTCTTTCTATCATATCTCTTGATGGTAGAAATATTATATGTATTTAGTTCTATAATTTATTATACTAGTCTATTTATGTTACACATACATTACTATAGTATATTAGCTGATAGCGAATGTAGGACTACATCATCTATTAAATCCTAGAGCAAAATCCTATTTATATGGAAAGGCAGGTGATGTAACTCTTCTATTTGAGTACCTTAATATAAATTCCTTTTTACCAAAAAAAAATTTCTTTATTCAAATGAATGCAATCAATAACAAATTATGATTTTTGAGAAACAAAATTAATAGATATACAAAAATAGGGAAAATAAGAATGGAAAGACTAAAATGGGTCAAATTTCATAATATATATGAGAAAATTAATAGATTGTATGCTACCATTGGATTTACATGGTATAGATATGATCATAATACCTATTTTTCTTTATCTTAAAATCATATTGAGCTTGTATAGATTTATCGTCACTCAAATTGATATCATATTGATTCACAAGATAAATAAAAAGGTGAAAATATATTTGGGATGATTACACTTCTTGCTAGATGTTAAATTATTTTAGATTAAGGATAACATATCTACTTATCATTGTAGATATGCTCTTCATTGCTTGCATAGGTTTATAGATGGAAAAATATGGTTCATGCAAGACTTCATATTACAATTTTTTAGATAACATCCAATTTGTGATAACATAAATATCTCGAAGCTAGTGTCACTTTTTATAGATAATATGTTATCAATTTTACATGTTTATCTTAATGCCACATTAATATTACATTATTTTCAATATAATTTCCATATATATGTGAGATCTAATGGATATTCAAATACAATAATTTTTTATATTAAAGAAACCCTCAAACTAAGTATCACATTGTCTAAATGGCTTTATGTGGAGCTAAGAGGTTATGTTGTTTCAAATTATGCTAATTATTTAGATGATCAATAATTTACATCAAGCTACCTATTCAATATTTTGTGGACACACCTTACATTCTAAGAAATAAAACATAGAGGTTTTATCCATTATAATATTAATTACCATACTGTGATTAGTTGTTCCATAGAGTTAATGTGCCCTCATATTTATTAAATTGAGTTTATATAATAATTATTAACCATTACATTTTTTGGGAGTGAGTGTGAGTGCAAACAAGAGTGAACACAATTGGAAGTGAGTGTGAGGATAAGTTGGGAGTGAGTGTAGTCATAAGTGAGTGTGATCATGAGATGAGAGTGAGTACAACCATAAGCGAGAATGCAAGCATAATCTAGGAATGAGTGTAGCATGAGTGCAACCACGATATGAGAGTAAGTGCAGATAAAAGTGAGTGTAAGCATGATCCAGAAGTGAGGAGGAAGTGTGAGAAAGAAAGTAGAAATTATAAAGCAAAGTGTGATCATGGAACAAGTGACACTTCTTATTCCAGATCTTAGGAGAATTTAAAGGATTCATTTGAAGAAAATATAGGTAACATGAAAAGAAAATAATTTATGAAAGTCCTTACTAAAAAAATGAATGTCCAAGTTGGAATTTTGGATGTCGTAGCTAGAAATAAGAGGACGATAGAATCTATTAAAAAAATCCCAATCTAGGTAGTAGATTCTACACCAAAAGTGATTATCAAGAATGAGATGATTGAGAATGATATAATGATTCTTAAAACCAAAGGGTTAATATGTAAGTTTCATGGATATTGGAAAAGTTTATATAAGATTCAAAATTGGATTAAATGGAAGAGGGGATTGAATTCAAATTACTCCATAAATTTTCTTCCAAAAGGATTTTTCCTCATTATTTTCTATAGTTTAGAAATAAGGGATAAAATAATGGATGGAGGACTATGGTTTAGGGGTAAAGATACATTATATTTAAGACCTTAGAGTGAGAATTTTTTTGTGGACACAAAAACTATTAAAAGGATTTTGGTATGGATTAGGTTTTTGGACTTCCTTATCAACTCATCAATAAGGAGGTTTTGAAGAATATTGGTAATAATCTAGGTGAATTCATCTAGGAGGAAATGGCTACTAAGAAAGAAGAAATGTTCTACGCACTCAAATATATGTGGCCTAAGATATTTCTAAACCTTTATCGAATTTTATTAGGATTAAATCTGAATCAAAAGAATGGAATCAACAAGTGGATTATGAAAAAATTTCATTTTGATGTCACAAATGTCATGAAACTAGGCACATGTCAAGAGGCTATAAAGTAAAAATAGAGGAAGAAATAGAATTTTCTGGACATGATGGTAGCTTAAATTTGAAACAAGGAGACCATATCGCAAGAGAAGCTAGGTCAAATCAAGGATTTTCCACTCCTAAGAAAGTGGATATAAAAATCCCTCTATATCATCAGATGGCAAAGGTCATTACAACTCACTCGGATCAGCCATAAAAAGTGTTTATGATGAAAATGTTATCATGGAATATTAGGGGTATGAATAAAACCCCTAAAAAAGATTTATTAAGGAATTAATAGGTTGTTATAGTCATTATTTTATTTTAATACAAGAAATAAAATTAAGTAGTGAGGAATGTAAGGATGCTTTTAAGAAGATTTGGAAGATAGGTGATTGTTTGGCAGTTTCTTCTACAGGAGCTTCAAGTAGTATTGCAATAATATGGGACAAATGCAAATAGGATGGACAACTATTAGAAGCAAAAAGTAATTGGGTTGCTATATTATTTTATAGGAAAGAGGAAAAAATCAAAGTTGGGGTTATAAATGTATATGCTCCAACTATAGTTACTCCATGTAAAATATGTTGGAAGGACCTTAGTATATTTTTGTCAAATACAATGACAATTCATTGTGATCTATGGATTCTTGGGATGATTTTAATACTATTATATATCCTTTGGAAAAGAAGGGTGGCATTCCATGATGGTCTAAATCAATGCAATATTTTACTTCAATTGTCAATTCAAATGAACTTTGAGATGTTACTCCCCCAAGCTTTCAATATACATGGGATAATAGATGCATTAGAAAAATCATATAGTAGAAATATTGGATAGATTTTTGTTATCCAATAAATGGTTGTAAACAAAGTATACAATTTCTTCAAATATTTTATTGCGAGCAAGATCAAATAACTAACCCATTATTTTGAATTGTGAGTTACCTAATAATGGTCATTCAAATCCATTTCACTTCCAATCTATGTGGCTCAAAGACCTTGATTTTTTCTATATGGTTATGTTATGGTGGAAAGAATAAAAAATTGAAGGATCACATATGTACAGGTTTATTTAAAAGTTGAAATATTTAAAGGATCAAATGAAGTTATGGAATACCAAATATTTTGGTAACATTTTTAAAGAAAAAAAGAAATTGAATCCAAGCTCAAAAATTTACAAGAGAACATAAATTAATGGAATGGATCAATATTCTTATGTGAAAGAAAAATAATTACTTTATGATTATCATAATGCATTGAACAAGGAGTCATATTGGTTCCAAATGTCTAGAGAGAAATGGCTCAAGGAAGGAGATAGAAATACAAAAAAAATCATTCTACACCAAAAACAAATTTTTTTGTTCATCATATCAAAAATATTAGAACCCTAGATGGAAAAAATATTGAGGACGAAGAAGCTATGAGGAAGGAAGCAATTAATTATTTCAAAAATATTTTGTTATATTCTAGGCAAGATAAGGAGGCACAAGAAAAAAAAATTCAAAATATTCCATCAATTATCACTTAGGGACAAATAGAAAGATTTATGAAGAAGATATCTATGGAGGAGCTCCACGAAGTAGTTTTCTCTTTCTATCCTAACAAGGCACCTAGCCCCGATGGATTTCCTACATTTTTTTTTCAAATGTTTCATGATTTATTGAAGAGTGATATGTTAGATGCAGTTGAAAAGGTCCGAAAAAGTAAGGCTATAATAAGTGAGATCAATGCTACTTTTATTACTTTGATTTATTTATAAGATCATTTCAAAAATTATGGAAAATAGGTTGAAGGGCATTCTAGGGTGTCTTATCTTAGAGGAACAAGGTATATTTTTTCATGGTAAACAAATTCTTGATGATATAATTGTTGCACAAGAGGCCATACATTCTCTTCATTCCATGAAAAAACCAGGTATGCTTTTAAAACTAGTTATGAACAAAGGATATGATAGAGTTTCCTAGAATTTTCTCCATTCTATTCTCATAAAGTTTAGCTTTGGTTATAGTTGGTGTGAATGAATTAAATGTTGTTATAGCACTACAAAATTTTCTATTTTGATCAATGGCTCTCTTGCTAGGTACTTCAAGTCATCTTGTGGAATTCATTAAGGTGATCCTCTTTCTCCTTATCTATTCATTATTCTAGACAAAGCATCAGAGAGAGCATTTTCAAATGCAAAAATGAAAGAAAAAATTAAGGGTATTCAAGTTGCGAAGATTGGTCCCTTTGAATCTCATATCCAATTTATCGATGATGATTTTTTTTTGGGTCATCCCTCAATCAGTGAGGCCATGGAGTTTAAATCAATATTATCATGCTATGATAAGGCTACTGGATAGTTGGTAAATACTTCAAAATCCAAGATTTTTTGCCCTAGATTTACAACAAATTATTGTGAATATTTTAGGGTTTAAAATTGAAAAATTTCCATCAATCTACTTGGGTATTTATTTTTCTGATAAAGGAAATAAGAAGGAACTATGGATTTTTTTTTGATAGAATGAAATATTGCTTGGCAGGTTGTATAGGTAAGTTATTAACCATAGAAGGAAGGCTATAACTCATAAATACTAATTTGCAATCCATTCCTATTTATATGATGTCACTTTCAAGACTGCAAAAAGGTATTGCATCAAAAATTGATAAAATACAAAGAGACTTTCTATGGAAAGGTTGTGAGAAAAAATTTAGGTTTTATCTTTGTAAGTGGGATAAGGTTTGCAAAGGAAATAATATTGGAGGAGTAGGCCTGCAAAATTGCAGACTATAAATTTGGCATTAGGAGCAAAGCTTGGGTGGAGATTATTCAGAGATCAAGGAGGAATTTGGAAAAATAATTACTTCAAAAATATATAGGTTCTCTTGATGCAATAAAATTATTTAGGAAAATAAATCTATCCAAAGGATCATCAACATGGAACTTCATATGAGAGAGTTTTCAATTGATAAATAAACATATTAGATGGTCAATCAATGAGGGGAGATATGCAAATTTTTGGTTTGATGCTTGGTTGAAGCCTTATCCTCTTATATCTAACTAAAAATGGAAACCATTGGCTCAAGCATACCTAGCATGTAAAGGTCCAAAGGTCAAATATTATAATATTATGATCAAAAAATATAGATCATGGATTTCTTTTAGTAACCTGGTTAAAGGAGAGGAACTCAAACAAATTGTAGATGAACTTCAAAATATGCTTTGAGAGTTTTTCTTATCGATTTTTACATGAAATGATGAGTTAGTTTGGAATTTATCAAAGGATGGTGGTTACTCGATCAAGTTGGGATATGAGGATTTAGAATAATCAAAATTTCCTTCTACCAAATATTTTCCTTGGAAGAGCATTTGGTCTTAGAGGCTCTCCCTAAGGCCTCAACATTTATTTGGTTAGCAATTCAAAGTAAGATTCTTACAAGAGATATTCTGAAAAAAAGAGGATATTATGGACCCTTTAGATGTGCCTTGTGTGAGAAGGATTTAGAAATGTCATACCATTTACTTCTTCATTATCTATTTTCTCACACCATTTGGGGTTATTTTTTAAAAAATATGAAATTATATTGGGTAGCTCCATAAAATTTGAAAGAGTTGACAAAATGTTGGATAGATTATTTTAAAGCTAAAGCATTATGTATTCTTTGGAGATTGGCCTTGCCATTATTTCTTGAAATTTATGGCTTGAAAGGAATAACAAAATTTTTAAAAATAAATATCAAAATCATGCCCAATTTTGGTACTGTACTAGTGCCTCTCTTGAAAAATATCTACAAATATGATGCTCATCCTAAGAAGTCTCAATTGCAAAAAAAGAGGTGTTAATAACTTAGCTACAGGATTTGAACATACATGGAAAAGTCATCTGTAACAATGGAATTAAAACAAAGGATCTACTTTGATCTATGATAAAATAAAAATGCCTAGATATTGGGTTTATCAAAATTAATTTTTATATTGCATCTATAAGAAATCTAGGAAAAGTTGGTGGAGGTGGTATTTTTAGAAATAGTGAAGGCAAAATTCTCCTCACTTATTTAAAATAATATGGAAATTCAACTAACAACTATGCAGAGACTAAAGCACTTACACGAATTAAAATTACAACAAGAAAAGGATGGAAATATATTTCAATTGAGGGCAACTCACAAATTATCATCAATGCAATTAAAAAAAATGGATGTGGTGTTGTCATTGATGTCAAAAGGTTTAATATCAAAAGGTTTAATGTCCTAAGTTGATGGAAATATTTATGAGAATATTCTTCAAAGGACACATACGGCATGAGGCAACAAGAAGAAAGAAAAGTCTTCTCCATGATGGTATTGAAAAATAAAAGGGTTAAGTTGATTTACCATGGTGGTATTTGAAAAAGAAAAATAAAAGGGTCAAGTTGATTTATCATGGTGGTATTTGAAAAAGAAAAAATAAAAAGGTCTATTTGATTTACCTTGGTGGTAATTTCGCAAAAAGAAAATATTAAATTGATTAACTATGGTGGAAAATGTTTTAATCTAAGAAAATGATTTTATGATATTTAAATCCCTTGGATTTAAATTATTATAATTAAAATATAATATTGTATTGGCACCGAAGGTTTGAAAAATTTGAGCGCTGATGTCAAATATTAATGCAACCGTTGCATATAAATATTGCATGCTAAAGTGGATGTTAAATGTGTTCATGAGATGAAATTCATGTGCCCATTTTATCATTGTTCGATTTACGATGGAGAGGAAGAAGATTCCAATTTTTAAAATTCAAGGTAGAGGAAAGAACAAGGAGTAAGGGCTTTGAAATTTTGTTCCATCTGGGTAAGTATCCCAGATGATAGCATTCATGATGCTAGGTCATGGTAACAGATAGGTCTTAGGATCGAGACGTGGTGGAGGTAAGTGATAAGGTTTTGCTTGAGGTTTTCGTTTTACACCAACAGTAGAGGACAAAAGGGAGTGCATGCTCCTTAGGTTTATGTGGGTGGCTAGCCCACATGGTGTTTGCCCTTGTGCTAGGGTGAGGAGGCTAGTGAGGTCACAGGTTTGAGAAGCAGCGACAATGCTTGAGGGCAAAATAATTTTTTAATAAAGGTATGCAAATTTGTACTTGGTTAAGGAGTTATAAGGGTTAATAAATTTTATTATTGTGATATGAAATGGTTATGGATTTATAGGGTTAGTAAAGTGATTTGATTTTTATTTTATAAAGGGATGAAAGGTGAAATTTCATATTATTAATACTTGGTTGATGCATGAGATAAATTTGTTGGAAATTTTGAGTAGATGAGTTGTCATTGATATCAAAAGTGAGTGGTCATTGATGTCGAGAGTCGGTTTTAGTGAAGAAGTGAAAGTAGTTGAGTTTTCATTGATGACATGGTCAAAGGTTAGCAAGGTAAGGTTTCCTCCTAAGTTGATGTTTAACAAGTTTGAAGAAGGTTTTACGGTCAAAGTTTGAATATTAGGTTGCAATGGAGTGCAAGTAAAAATTATTATTATAATAATTTATTATTATAATATTTAGGGCCATCAGGGCCATTCAAGGAAGGAAATCGGTTATGCATTTCCCAAAGTATTTTAAAATAAATTAATTTATTATTTTAACCCTAAGGTTAAATAATTAAATTAATTTTATTTAACCCTAAGGTTAAATATCAATAAAATTAAAATATTTTATTAAGTGACAATTCAAAAATTTAAATGAGTCGACGTTATGCAAATTGAAGGAAATATATATTTAAGGCTAAGTGCCTAAGGTGGAATCAAATGATCTTTGTAACATTCTTGAGCAACATTTTATCCCCTTGAGACCCAAGGAAGATCAAGTGACCTGGGCTCCTACGAAAAACGGGCAGTTCACTATTAAATCAGCTTACAAGCTTCTGCTTGATGATGAGGATTTTGTCCTCCAAAAGGACTTAATTTGGATAAAAAAATTAATTCCAAAAATTGTAGTCTTTTCATGGATGGTTATCCAAGGAAGAATTCTAAGCATTGATAATATGATGCGTAAAGGTATTTGTATCACTAATCGATGTTATCTGTGCAGGGCTAATTGGGAGACCATTTATCACATTTTCCTTGAGTGTCCTTTTTCCTTGACTGTCCTAAGTGGGGTTTTTCAGGCCTTCAATATTTCCTGGGTTAAACCAGCCATCATACTTGATTTTTTTGTCTAGTGGCCTTGCCCCTTTTCAAGCCAAAGACTTAGATACATGTGGAAAATTTGTCTCAATCACTATCTTTGGCAGGTGTGGTTAGAAAGGAACCATAGAGTATTTAATGAGTCTATCCATGATCATCAAACTATCATTGCCAAGATCCTATCCTTTGCCAACGATAATGTGAACCTTATCCCTTTTGATAGTCATAAACCTCATCTGCAGAAGACCACGATTGCTCAATATTTAAGCTTAACCTTGTTAGATGAGTCTGTACCTAGGGTAGTCAACCCCAGAGCCAATGTTAAGTGGTCCCCACCTCCTATGGGTTGGTTTAAGCTTAATTTTTATGGAGCGGCTAAGGACAATCTTGGTAGAGCAAGAAATGGTGGTATTGTGTAAGATCATAATTGGAATATGATGCTTACATTTTTTGAATATTTGGGAACAAGGACGAACAACGAAACTGAATCTAGAGCTATGTGGAGAGGCCTTCAAATGACTCAAGACTTAGAAGGCAATTTGATTGTAGAAGGAGACTCTATGCATGTTATAAATCTCCTCAATAATTGGAAAACACATCCTTGGAGGATTAAAACAATTGTTGAAGAGGCTAGGATCCTTTTCCAGGGAAGATAGGACAGAAAAGCCCAACATGTCTTTCGGGAAGCTAACAAAGTTGCTAATAAGCTGGCCAATTTGGGTGTCGATGGTGATGGACTTTTCAAATGGGAACATGGTGTCCTGAGTGAAGTAGAGGAGCTTATTCAACAAGAATTCCAAGAATGATAGTCAAATTTACCAACAAGGAAGGCATTGTAAGTTCGAAGGCTATGAGTATTCCTGTCTCTTTTTTGAAATGGACTCACAATAAAAAATATTTGAGCTATCAATCTTGGTGGATGCTGCTTGTAAATACCACAAAGACTAATGGTGAGAGTCACATGTCAGATAACATGGCTCCTAGTCGTATTAGTAATTTGAGGTTGGTTGATAATCATAGGGCAAGAAAGAAACGATAATATAAGACTTCGAACTAGAGCCACGTGGACCACTAGATAGCCACCGCCATAAATCTAGCCAGCAGGTTCACTTCTCCAAGGCTGATTTGCCAAGATAGGATGTGGTCCCAAAGCATGTCATATACGGAAGAAACCAATTAGTAAAGAATTATAAAGAGTAATTGTTAATACAGAGCTTGTGGGAGTTTTTTTTAGTACTCTGCTATGTGTGTCTGCAACTTTTTGTTTCTCCATTGTTTCAAGGAAAGTATCTGTGTCTGTTTCTATTTTTGTAATTATGATGTAGGTGTGTTTTCTCGGGGTATACCCAAAATTTTGTATGGGAAGTTTAAAAAATGATAACAAGTTATGTGCCTTACCAGATGTAATGGCTTTGGCAGCATGTAGATTTTACATATATAGGATTCTTAGTAAGGACATGTTTATCAACAGCCCTGGGCTAATTTTTGTAAAAGGTTTTGGGTCAACCTATAAAACCCGGTATTAATGCTATAGTATCTTATCTACCAAAAAAAAAAGGTGGAAATGAAGTGATTTTTTTTTTTAAATATCAAATAACACTTGCACGAATTCGTCTTCGCATGCGGCAGAGGGAAGTAAGTGGATTCATGATTTTTGGAGGAGAAGAAGAAGTCAAAGGGGGAAGACCCTTGTCCCCACTCGTCCACCATAGTAGCCGAGCTGGCAAGCAAGGCTTGCACAACGCTTTGGGAGCCGTGAGGTGCGGGTTTCGATTCGTGCAAGGCATGGGTTTTGTTTGCTGGCCTTTTTGCCCTCGTGCACTAGTGGGAGTGGTGAAGAAGGAGTGAGCGCTCCTTGGTCTACATGGGAGGCTTAGCCCACGTGGTTGAGGCCCTAGTGCTAGGGCGTGCACGACTTGAGAGGTCATGGGTTCGAGCAAGGCGATGACTATTTTGGTGGAGGCTTCAATTAAGCGATGACTATTTTTACGGAGGCTTCAATATTCTAAGGTATGCTTGATAATTGCCTTGGTTGGGAGTTATAAGGTAGAAAAACATTTTTACCTTTTGCATAGTGGGAGTTATAAGGTGAAAATAAATTATTTTATTTTTGCCATATTGGGAGTTATAAGGTGATGTTAATTATTTTTATGTGTGATTTGATGATTGCTAATTTCAAGGAGTAATAAGGTGTATTTGAGTTTGATTATTTTTGTGATTGAGAAATATATTGAGAGAGTGTTAGTGTGATATTTTGTCATCTAACCATTGAAATTGGTAAAGAAGAAAATTATGTTTAAGACAGATTTTGAGGTTATCTTCTTCATAAAACAAAAAGGTATGGGCACATCTTCCTAGTGAGTGATTGTTGAATGTTGTGAATGCTAAGTTGGAGTGAAAAGGATTGTTTGATAAGCATTGTTGAGTTTGGTTTTCCTAGAATGAAAGTTGATTCTAGAAACCTTGTTTGATAAGCATTGTTGGAAATATTGAGTAAAGCTTTCATATGCTTGAGCTAGGGTTTGTGCAAAGAACATGAGTATCATTGTTATGTGAATTAAGCATTGTTGTTGAAGTGATTGAGTGAAGAACTTGAACTAGGGTTTGCAAAGATCATGAGTATCATTGTTATGTGAGGATTACTTGATAAGCATTGTTGTTGAAGTGATTGGTTGAGTGAAGAACTTGAACTAGGGTTTGCAAAGATCATGAGTATCATTGTTATGTGAGGATTACTTGATAAGCATTGTTGTTGAAGTGATTGGTTGAGTGAAAGTGTTTGAGCTTAGTTGAGTGGATGTGTTGAAGTGATAGTTCAAGTTATGTGAAACAAATTGTTCTATATTCTAAATTGATTTGAGAAATAGGTTGAGTGTTTGTGAGTGTGAAACATATTGAGTCTCTAACAATTCTCTATATGTTTCTATGGTAAAAAGAGAGATTGAAAGTTATTAAGCATTGTGGTGAATGTGAAGCATATTGAGTCTCTAACAATTCTCTATATGTTTCTATGGTAAAAAAGAGAGATTGGAAGTTATTGAGCATTGTGGTGAATGTGAAGCATATTGAGTCTCTAACAATTCTCTATATATTTTTGTGGTAAAAAGAGAGATTGAAAGTGATTAAGCATTATAGTGAATGTGAAGCATATTGAGTCTCTAACAATTCTCTATATGTTTCTATGAGATTGGACAAGTTCTAGTGAGGACTTGTTGAGAAGATTTGAGGTAAGTCTTAGAGAAGACTTGTGGACAGATTTGTGTGAGCTTTTGTGGAAGCTTACAATACAGTTTGAGGATAGATATTGAGAGCAAATTGGACAAGTTCTAGTGAGGACTTGTTGAGCATATTTGAGGAGTCAGAAGACAGATTTGTGTGAATTTTTGGAAGCTTACAATAAGTTTGTGATAAGATTGAAAGGACAAGTTCATAGGGACTTGTTGAGCATATTTGAAAAAGTTCTAGAGAGGACTTGTGGATAGATTAGTGTGAGATTTTGTGGAAGCTTACAAGGTAGATTTGAGACAAGTCTTTGAGAAGACTTGAGAGCAGAGTTGATTGATTGATTTGTTCAAACCTTGGGTTAAGGTTTGGGGTAGATCTAGCAGAGTTGATTTGTGATTAAGTCAAGATTTGTGTTAAGGCTTGAGGATAGATATTGAGGATATATTTGTGCTAGATCGAAGGACTATGTTTAGTGCATATTTGAGGAAAAATATTTTTAGAAATGTTTGTGTAGATCTAAGAATTATATATTTGTACTAGATCAAAGGACTATGTTTAGTACAAACTTGAGGATAGATTTGTGCTAGATCGAAGGACTATGTTTAGTGCATATTTGAGGATAGATTTTGGTGCATATTTGAGGATAGGTTTGTGTCAGACTAGAGATAGAGATTGAGTAGATTTGTACTAGATCGAAGGACTATGTTTAGTGTAGATTTGAGATAGAGCTTTGGAGGTGACAGAGTATAGAGGATGATAGTCTCTAGTGGATAGAGATCCATTAGCCAGGGGAGTGAGGATAGGAGTCTTCAATGGATAGAGATCCATTAGCTAGTGTAGTGGGGGTAACAATTCTTCTAGAAGATCACTAGCTAGAGCATAGGAGAAAGGAGTTCTCCTATGGATAGAGATCCATAAACTTGATTAGGGGATTGGTGTCTCCTTTGGATAGAGGTCAATAAATATTTAATAGGGAAAGGATTCCCAAGAGATTGATTGAGAAAATTTTAGTGAAATATTTTCTTCATGGAGTAGCCCACATTGGGTGAACCACGTTAAATTGGTGTCTCTATTGTGTGTGGTGATTTGTGCATTGCTTTGATTACTACTATTGATATTTCTATCTATACATTGCATAATATTTATTGGGAAAGAAAAGTAAAAAGTGATCTTATATTGTTCACCCCCTCTCAGTATAAGCTTGTGTTCTTCAATTGGTATCAGAGTGGGTTCCTTCGGAAGAGTTTAAAAACTTGAAGGAAAATCTTACAAGAACACAATGGATTCTAAGAATGGGTCCTCAGATAATTCAACTCCAATATTTTATGGAAGCGATTATGTATTTTGGAGTATGAGAATGAAGATTCACCTGATGGCACTTGGCAATGAAATTTGGGAAGCAGTTGAAAATGGATACATACCACCAGCTACTCCACCTATAGATAAATATGGTAAGCTTCTACATCATTACAATTCAAAAGAAATGAATGCAATTTTGAGAGGTTTGCATAGAATAGAGTTCATAAAAGTTATGCATTGCAAATATGCAAAAGGAATTTGGGATAAGTTGCAAAGCATATATGAAGGAGATAAAAGTGTCAAAAAGGTAAAGATACAAAATCTCAAAGGACAATTTGAAGAATTAAGAATGAAGGATGAGGAAAACATTAGTGCTTATTTACTTCATGTAGACGAGGTTGTTAACGCCATGCAAGGACTTGGATTTGAGATTGAAGAATCTGATGTTTGTGATAAGATCTTAAGATCTCTCCCAAAAAGGTTTAGTGAAAAGATCTCTACTATAGAGGAGTCAAAAGATAGTGATTCTTTAACAAGAGATGTATTACTTGGTATTCTTACAACTTTTGAGATGAGAACAAAAGAGGAACCTAATCTCCAGAAGGAAGCAACCTTCAAAGCTACTAAGAAGACAAAGGGAAAGAAGTCAGATTCAAGCAATGAGTCATCCAATGATGAAGAAGCAAATTATGGTAGAAAGAATAAGGATTCAAGAAGATTTAAAGATGCAAAATTTATTAGATGTTTCAACTGTGGAAAGTATGGTCACTATGCAACTGATTGTCAAGAAGCTAGAAATAACAATGATGAAGAAAAATAGGATCATAAGAACAAGGAATCAAAAAAATACAGGTACCAAAAGAAAGGCAAGGATGGACAAGGCAAACAGGGAAAGAAGTTCTTTCAAAGATAGAAGAGGAGTTACTATGCAGACAAGGCAAGTAAGTACTCAAGTGATAGTGATAATAGTTTCTCAGATAATGATAAAGATGAAGTTCTATTTTTGATAGAAGAAAAAGAAGAAGTGAAGAAAAGGTCACCAATAATTCTCAAGTGTTTTAGATGTGGTAACTTTGGACATCTTGAAGATAGTTGTACAAAGAGTGGTTTCAGTTTCAATGATGATGAGTATGAAGATACACTTGAAGGACCAGAAGAGAATATTCTAATGGCACTAGAAGAAGAAGGAGGTGATCCTATAGAAGACAAGTCAGAAAATAATGAGGATGTTTTCAAAGGTAAACAAATAGAGGTAGAATCAGAGAAAGGAGAAGTTGATCTTGAGGGAGAGCTTATTTATGCTCTTGACACATTAAATAAGGTAAGAAAGAAAAACTCCCAACTTAAGCTTCAATTTCAAGAATGTGATGAAGAGAGAGGAAAGCTTATAGAGGATCTAAATAAGTCAATGGCTAAGACAAGGAAGTTCAAAGATAAGCTA
Organism: Wollemia nobilis; assembly: GCA_028583015.1. Lineage (NCBI taxonomy): Eukaryota > Viridiplantae > Streptophyta > Pinopsida > Araucariales > Araucariaceae > Wollemia > Wollemia nobilis. The sequence continues at coordinate 2,976,477 of JAQPPZ010015412.1, forward strand.
GAAGAAAAGGTCTTAGAATGTGAAAGGTTAGAACAAGAAGTAGCTCTACTAAGGGAAGAATTAGAAAAGTCTAAGGATAAGCTACACAAGTTTGGAAAGAGCTCAAAGATCATAGATAAGATGATCAAGGTACAAAGAAGGTCAACAAACAAAATAGGTCTTGGTTTTGAATAGGTTCAAAAGAAACAAGAAGATGAGTCAACCTCAAGTTATGGAGAAGAAGAAACTTTAGAAGAAGATAGTGTGAGAGAAAGTGAGACTTCTGAGGATGAGTTGGACAATAGAAAGTTCAACAAGGAAAAGAACAATGCACAAAAGAGGAACAGATGGAACAAGAACCAACATAGGGTAAAAGAGACTAAAAGACCAATGAGGTCAAGGCAAGGAAATTTCAATGGATGATGTTTCTCATGTCACAGATTTGGGTACAAGGCTTCACAGTGCAGGACACATGAAAGATAGGAATATGGGAACTTCAGAAACATGCAGCCTTTTCATGGGTATTGCTACTCATGTAATCAGTTTGGTCACAAGGCAATGAATTACAGGATCCATGATAGGAATAGATATGGCTTCACTAGGAGAAATCCCAAGGCATTTGCACCTCCAAGGAATAATAATATTAAGTGTTACAAGTGCAATAATGATGGACATACAACAAAGTGGTGTAGAGAAAAAATTCTAGAGACAAGCAGGAACAGAAATAGTTAGAGGAATCAAAAGGATCAAATGAGAAGGAAAGTGGACAAAGGTAAATATCAGTGCTTGCTAGGAGTAGAAATACTCCCACCCTAGAATTAACCACCTCAAGAGGAGGTGGGGGAGGGGCTAAGCTAAGAGACTCATTCTTAGCCCCGAGCCCCAAAGGTGACCCTTTGCCATTGATGTCAAAGGGGGAGAGATTTGAGTAAGGGGGAGAGATTTGATTTAAAGGAAAGCATTGAGTCAGGGGGAGCAGTATCCCAAGGGGAGCAAAATAGAAAAAGGTTAAGGAAGTTGTAAAAGGTAATTGGGTTACCATCAATGACAAAGGGGGAGATTATTGGACATTTTGAGTAGATGAGTTGTCATTGATGTCAAGAGTGAGTGGTCATTGATGTCAAGAGTCAGTTTTAGTGAAGTAGTGCAAGTAGTTGAGTTGTCATTGATGACATGGTCAAAGGTTAGCAAGGCAAGGTTTCCTCCTAAGTTGATGATTAACAAGTTTGAAGAAGGTTTGACGATCGAAGTTTGAAGATCAGGTTGCAATGGAGTGCAAGTAAAAATTAATATTATAATAATTTATTATTATAATATTCAGGGCCATCAGGGCCATTCAAGGAAGGAAATCGATTATGCATTTGCCAAAGTATTTTAAAATAAATTAATTTATTATTTTAACCCTAAGGTTAAATAATTAAATTAATTTTATTTATTTTTATTTAACCCTAAGGTTAAATATCAATAAAATTAAAATATTTTATTAAGTGACAATTCAAAAATTTAAATGAGCCAACGTCATGCAAATTGAAGGAAATATATATTTAAGGCTAAGCACCTAAGGTGGAAGGATATGAGTTTTTAAATATCAAATAACACTTGCATGAATTCATCTTCGCATGCGGTAGAGGGAAGTAAGTGGATTCATGATTTTCGGAGGAGAAGAAGAAGTCAAAGGGGGAAGACCCTTGTCCCCACTCGTCCATCGTAGCAGACAAGATGGCAAGCAAGGCTTGCATAGTGCTTTGGGAGCCGTGAGGTGTGGGTTTCGATTCATGCAAGGTGCGAGTTTTGTTTGCTGGACTTTTTGCCCTTGTGCATCGATGAGAGTGGTGAAGAAGGAGCGAGCACTCCTTGGTCTACGTGGGAGGCTTAGCCCACATGGTTGAGGCCCTAGTGCTAGGGTGTGTGCAACTTGAGAGGTCACAGGTTCGAGCAAGGCGATGGTTGTTTTGGTGGAGGCTTCAATTAAGCGATAATTATTTTTGTGGAGGCTTCAATATTCTAAGGTATGCTTGATAATTGCCTTGGTTGGGAGTTATAAGGTAGAAAAACATTTTTACCTTTTGCATAGTGGGAGTTATAAGGTGAAAATAAATTATTTTATTTTTGCCATATTGGGAGTTATAAGGTGATGTTAATTATTTTTATGTGTGATTTGATGATTGCTAATTTCAAGGAGTAATAAGGTGTATTTGAGTTTGATTATTTTTGTGATTGAGAAATATATTGAGAGAGTGTTAGTGTGATATTTTGTCATCTAACCATTGAAATTGGTAAAGAAGAAAATTGTGTTTAAGATAGGTTTTGAGGTTATCTTCTTCATCAAACAAAAAGGTATGGGCACATCTTCCTAGTGAGTGATTGTTGAATGTTGTGAATGCTAAGTTGGAGTGAAAAGGATTGTTTGATAAGCATTGTTGAGTTTGGTTTTTCTAGAATGAAAGTTGATTCTAGAAACCTTGTTTGATAAGCATTGTTGGAAATATTGAGTAAAGCTTTCATATGCTTGAGCTAGGGTTTGTGCAAAGAACATGAGTATCATTGTTATGTGAATTAAGCATTGAAGTGATTGAGTGAAGAACTTGAACTAGGGTTTGCAAAGATCATGAGTATCATTGTTATGTGAGGATTACTTGATAAGCATTATTGTTGAAGTGATTGGTTGAGTGAAGAACTTGAACTAGGGTTTGCAAAGATCATGAGTATCATTGTTATGTGAGGATTACTTGATAAGCATTATTGTTGAAGTGATTGGTTGAGTGAAAGTGTTTGAGCTTAGTTGAGTGGATGTGTTGAAGTGATAGTTCAAGTTATGTGAAACAAATTGTTCTATATTCTAAATTGATTTGAGAAAGAGGTTGAGTGTTTGTGAGTGTGAAACATATTGAGTCTCTAACAATTCTAAGAGAGAGGAAATATTAGCATTTGTGAATGTGAAGCATATTGAGTCTCTAACAATTATCTATATGTTTTTGTGGTAAAAAGAGAGATTGGAAGTTATTGAGCATTGTGGTGAATGTGAAGCATATTGAGTCTCTAACAATTCTCTATATGTTTCTATGGTAAAAAGAGAGATTGAAAGTGATTAAGCATTGTAGTGAATGTGAAGCATATTGAGTCTCTAACAATTCTCTATATGTTTTTGTGAGATTGGACAAGTTCTAGTGAGGACTTGTTGAGCAGATTTGAGGTAAGTCTTAGAGAAGACTTATGGATAGATTTGTGTGAGATTTTGTGGAAGCTTACAATATAGTTTGAGGATAGATATTGAGAGCAGATTGGACAAGTTCTAGTGAGGACTTGTTGAGAGATGAGAGTAAAAGGAACCAAAATAGTGAGGATTTGTTGAGCAGATTTGGACAAGTTCTAGAGAGGACTTGTGGATATATTAGTGTGAGATTTTGTGGAAGCTTACAAGGTAGATTTGAGACAAGTCTTTGAGAAGACTTGAGAGCAGAGTTGATTGATTGATTTGTTCAAACCTTGGGTTAAGGTTTGGGGTAGATCTAGAAGAATTGATTTGTGATTAAGTCAAGCTTTGTGTTAAGGCTTGAGGATAGAGATTGAGGATAGATTTGTGCTAGATAAGAATAAAAGAAAAGATTTGTGCTAGACCGAAGGACTGTGTTTAGTGAATTGAGGACAAATATTGAGGATAGATTTGTGCTAGACTGAAGGATTGTGTTTAGTGCAGATCAGAGGATAGATATTGAGGATAGATTTGTGCTAGATCGAAGGACTGTGTTTAGTGCATATTTGAGGATAGAGTTTGGTGCAGATTTGAGGATAGGTTTGTGCTAGACTAGAGACAAATATTGAGCAAATTTATACTAGATCGAAGGACTGTGTTTAGTGCAGATTTGAGACAGAGATTTGGAGGTGATAGAGTATAGAGGATGATAGTCTCTAGTGGATAGAGATCCATTAGCCTAGGTAGTGAGGAAAGAGTAGGACAAGAGTCTTTAGTGGATAGAGATCCATCAGCCGAGTGTAGTGGGGGCAATAGTTCTTCTAGAAGATCACCAGCTAGAGCATAGGAGAAAGGAGTTCTCCTATGGATAGAGATCCATGAACTTGATTAGGGGATTGGTGTCTCCTTTGGACAGAGGTCCATAAACATTGTAATAGGGAAAGGATTCCCAAGAGATTGATTGAGAAAATTTTAGTGAAATATTTTCTCCGTGGAGTAGCCCACATTGGGTGAACCACGTTAAATTGGTGTCTCTATTGTGTGTGGTGATTTGTGCATTGCTTTGATTACTATTGTTGATATTTCTATCTATACATTGCATAATATTGATTGGGAAAGAAAAGTAAAAAGTGGTCTTATACTGTTCACCCCCTCTCAGTATAAGCTTGTGTTCTTCAAAAGTGAAAATTTCTTTGGTCTTATTGAAATTTGAAGTGCATTATTTTTGGTTTCAAAAGAAGGAGGTATAAGGTGTATATGTGAAATTCATGTGTGTAATTTCTAGTTATTTTTTTGAGCATTATTTTGCATGAAATAATAGGAGCTATAATATGTAAAATTGGTTTAATGTTTTATTGTAATTTTTGTATGGTGAAATATCTTTTGAAAAGAAAATTCATATGGATGTATTGAGAGAGTGTTTTGATATCTAAATATTGAAGTGGCACTAGAAAAATCAATTGGTTGTGAGATAGATATTTGAAGACATGTCTCCACAAGAGAAATTAAGAGGTATGGGCACATCATCCCTTGTTGAAAGTGTTTGTTGGTATGAATGTTTTGGAACATAATGTGGAGTGAAAAGGATTGTTTGATAAACATTATTGGAAATATTTGAGTGAGGTTGTTGTGCTTCATTGTTGAATGTTTTGGAAACATTTGGGATAGGATTTGAGAATAATTTGTGCTTCTATTGTTGAAATTATTTGAGACATTAGAGCTAGATATTATAAACTACTTATGCTAGGGTTGAAAACAAGTTAATGCATCTTGAGAGACAATTTGCAAGAAGAACAAAAACAATTTTGTTATACGTTATTTTGATTTTATTTGAAAAGGATTAGCAAGAGAAAGAGATTGGTTGATTGAGTACAAGTTTTGTGAATGTGAAGAACATATTGGGTTTTTGATAGAGCATATCATTCTCTATATGTTTTCAGAGGCTAAACGAATTCTGAGTAGAATATATCTGTTTGAGGAGAGAATTTCTAAAAAATATATAAGATTTATTTGTAAGTAAAGTTTGGAAATATTTGAGAAAGTTTAGTGAGAAGCTTTGAGGTAAATTTGAGCAAGTCTTGTGAGAAGACTTGAAGCAGATTCGAGGTAGATTTGAGTAAGTCTTTTGAGAATTCTTGAAGGCAGTTTTGGGCAAGTCTTTTGAGAAGGATTGAGGATAGATTTGAGCATATTTGAGGGTAAGTTTGGTTGTTTATTTGGTCAATATTTGTGTTAAGGCTTGGGGATAAATTTGAGATAGAATTAAGAGCAAATGTTTTCTAAAATTGGGACAAATTTTGGTATAGATCTAAGATAGAATTGAGAGCAGGTTTGATTACTGATTTATTCAAGCTTTGTGTTAAGGCTTGGGCCATATTTGAGATAGAGTTTGGTTTGAGATAAAATTAAGAGTAGGTTTGGAGATGACAGATTAAATAGGATAATAGTCTCTAGTGGATAGAGATCCATCAACCAGTGTAGTGGGAACATAGGTCTCCAGTGGAGAGATATCCACAAGCCAGAGTAGTGGGGGCAAAATTCTTCTAGAAGATCACCAACTAGAGCAAGGGGAAATATTTCTCCTGTGGAGAGAGATCCACAAACCAGAGCAAGGGGAAATATTTCTCCTGTGGAGAGAGATCCAAAAACCAAAGCAAGGGGAAAGAGTTTTCCTATGGAGTGAGATCCATGAACTAGCTAGGAAGATAGATTTCTTTTGTGGAGAGAGATCCACAAACCAGTTGAGGAGATAGAGTTATCCTGGATCAAGTTCCACGAACCAGAGCAAGGGGATAGAGTTATTTTATGGAGAGATATCCACAAATCAGAGCATAGGGGATTAGTGTCTCCTTTGGAAAGAGGTCCATAAATATTGTAATAGGGAATTGATTCCTAAGATATTTGTTGAGAAAATTTAGAAGAAATATTTTCTTCATGGAGTAGCCCACATTGGGTGAACCACATTAAATTTGTGTCTCTCTTATGTGTGATGATTTGTGCATTACTTTGATTACTACTATTGATATTGAAATTGATAATATTGGATAGTATTATTTGGGAAAGGAAAGTAAAATTTGGTCTTATACTATTCACCCCCCTCTTAGTATAAGCCTGTGTTATTCAATTGGTATTAGAGCAGGTTATTTCAAAAGAGTCTAACAAATTGAAGAAAAGTAGTACATGAACACAAATGGCATATCAAAATGGATCTTCATCAAATAAGACACCATTGTTCGATGGGAATAATTATGCTTTATGGAGCATAAGAATGAAGACTTACTTGATGGAACAAGGATATGAGACATGGCAATCCATTGAGGATGGATTCACACCTACAACTACTCCTCCCACATATAAATATGGTAAGATGTTATATGTGAATAATGCCAAGGCTATGAATGTAATCTTAAGTGGATTACATGAAGCAGAATTTGTGAAATTTATGCACTGCAAATCAACAAAAGAGATATGGGATAAATTGAAGCAAACATATGAAGGAGATAAAAAGGTCAAAATGACAAAATTACAAAATCACAAGAAAATGTTTGAATATTTAAATATGGAAGATGAGGAATACATTGCTACATAATTACTTTGTGTGGATGAGATTGTTAATACCATAAAGATACTTGGATTTAAAATTGAAGACTCCAGTGTTTCTCAAAATGTTTTAAGGTCACTTCATATGAGGTATGATGGAAAATTTTCAGCTATAGAAGAGATGAGAGATATTGAAAAATTTACTATGGATGAGTTACATGGAATTCTCACAGCTTATGAGATGAGAATAGTAAAGGATCCCAACTCCAAGAAAGAGGTAACCTTCAAAGCATCAAAGAAGATAAAGGATAAGAAACCATAATCAAGTGGTGATTCAAACAGTGATGAAGAAACTAACCATGGTAGAAGAAATAAGGACTCAAGAAAGCACAAAGGTATAAAAATAGTGAAATTTTTCAATTGTGGAAATTTTGGTCACTATGCATCTAATTGTCCAAAAGTTGGAAGTAGTAGCAATGAAGAGAAACAAGATCATAAGAAAAGGGAAGGAGGAAAATCTAGGTATGAAAATAAAAATAGGTATGGTCAAAACAAGCATGAAAATAAGTTATTTCAAAGGCACAAGAAGAGTTTCTATGTTGATAAGGGAATCAATTCTTCAAGTGACAGTGATGAAAGACCCTCAAGCAGTGAAGAAGAAGAGATTCTATTTTTGGCAGTAGAAAAATAAGAGGACACTCCTATTAAAAATCAAGTTAAATAAGATCTTGGAAAAGAAGCTAAAAAGGAACAAAGAATACTCAAATATTTTATTTATGGTAACTTTGGTCACCTTGAAGATCACTGTACAAAGAATGGGTTTAGTAGCAGTGAAGAAGAATATGAATATGCTCTTGAAGACCTAGAGGAAGTTTCAAAAATAGAATAAGAAGCCACAATCGATCTAGAAGAGGAACTTATTGTTGCTCTTAGAGAATTGAAAAGAGTTAGAAAGTAGAACTCAATATTGAAGGATCAAGCTCAAGAAGATGAGAAAACAATAGCAAAGCTTATATAATATTTCAATGAATTAAAAGTTAAAGTAGAAGAGGCAAAAATAATTGAAGAAGTTATGACTAAAAAATTAAAAGTAAAAGATATGAAATGTGAAATACTAGAGGATGAATTTGAAAAGGGTCTTGGAACATATCTGAATTCATTATCATGATTCAAGGAAGGTTCAAAAAGTTTGGATGAAATTCTCAAGGTACAAAGATCTCCATCTATCAAGACAATATTAGGGTTTCAATAAGGACAAAAAGAACAAAAGGGAGAGGCAAGGTCAAAATATTTGGGTGACATTATCAAATCACAAATATTTCCATTTGTGAAAGCTAGATTTGTTTTTGGAAAAAGTCAAGAGGTACAAACAGAGGACTCAAGCTCAAAAGAAGAGGAAATTTTAGAGGAAGAAAGTGAAAAAGAAATTGATAATTATGAGGATAAGTTAAATAATAAAATCTTCACTAAGAAAGGAAACAATGCAAAAATAAGGAACAAGGATCATCACAGAGAAGGCAAAGAAAGGACTAAGAGACCAGTTGGATGAAGATAAGATTTCTTCAAAGGACATTGTTTTTCATGTAATCGGTTTGGTCACAAGGATATGCATTGTAGGACTCATGGAAAGGAGTATGGTTTTAAAAAGAAGAAATTAAAAAATGAATATCTCTTTCAAGGGTATTGCTACTCTTGTAATCAATTTGATTATAAGCAATCCAATGCAGGGTTCATGACAAAAATGAGTATGGCTTCACTAGGAGGAACTTCAAGGCATTTTCACCTTATAGGAACTACAAAATTAAGTGTTATAAGTGCAATAATGTTAGGCATAAGGCCAAGTGGTGTAGAACAAAGTTTCCAAAGCTTCCAGAGACAAGCAAGAACAGGGACACTCAAAAGGATCAAAAGGGTATGTTGAGAAAGAAAGTTGACAAAGAAAAAGAACATTGTATACTCCCATCCCAAAATTAATCACCTCAAGGAGAGGATATGGGTACGGGGCTAAGGTAAGAGTCTTATCTTTAGCCCCAAAGGAGTGCATTTTCCATTGATGTAAAAGGGAGAGATATTTGAGTAAGGGGGAGATAATTTAGTTAGGGGGAGCAGTTTCTCAGAGGTAGCATATTTGGAATCAAATGGTTTGGAAAAAGGAATTTTAGAAAAGGGTTGCCATCAATGACAAAGGGGAAGATTGTTGGAAAGTTGAGAATGTTGTGTTGTCATTGATGTCAAAAGGTTTAATGTCAAAATTTTTAATGTACTAAGTTTATGGAAATATTTGTGAGAATATTCTTCAAAGGGCACATAAGGCATGAGGCAACAAGAAAAAAGAAAAGTCTTCTCCATGATGGTATTGAAAAATAAAAGGGTCAAGTTTATTTACCATGGTGGTATTTGAAAAATAAAAATAAAAGGGTCAAGCTGATTTATCATGGTGGTATTTGAAAAAGAAAAAATAAAAAGGTCTATTTGATTTACCTTGGTGGTAATTCCTCAAATAGAAAAGGTTAAATTTATTAACTATGGTGGCAAAAGTTTTAACCTAAGAAAATGAAATTATAATATTTAAATCCCTTGGATTTAAATTATTATAATTAAAATATAATATTTTATTGGTGCAAAAGGTTTGAAAAATTCGAGCGTCGATGTCAAAGATTAATGCAACCATTGCATATACATATTGCATGCTAAAGTGGATGTTAAGTGTGTTCATGAGTTGAAATTCATACGCCCATTCGATCATTGTTCGATTTGCAGTGGAGAGGAAGAAGATGCTAATTTTTAGAAGTCGATACAGAGGAAATAACAAGGAGAAGGGGCTCTAAAATTTTGTTCCATCTAGGCAGGTAGCCCAGATGGCAGCATTCGTGGTGATAGGTCATGGCAGAAGACAAGTCTCAAGATCAAGACACGACGAAGGTAGGTGACAAGGTTTTGCTTGAGGTTTTCATTTTGTGTCAGTTGTAGAGGACAAAAGGGAGCACATGCTCCTTAGGTTTATGTGGGCAGATATCCCACATGGTGTTTACCCTTGTGCTAGGGCATAGAGGCTAGAGAGGTCACAAGTTTGAGCAACAACAACAATGCTTGAGGGTAGAATAATTTTTTATTAAAGGTATGCAAAGTTGTACTTGGTTAAGGAGTTATAAGGGTTAATAAATTTTATTATTGTGATATGAAATAGTTAAGGAGTTATAAGGTTAGTAACGTGATTTGATTTTTATTTTAGAAGGGGATGAAAGGTGAAATTTCATATTATTAATACTTGATTGAAGCATGAGATAAAGTGAAAATTTCTTTGGTCTTATTGAAATTTATTGTGCATTATTTTTGGTTTCATAAGAAGGAGGTATAAGGTGTATATGTGAAATTCATGTGTTTAATTTCTAGTTGTTTTGTTGAGCATTATTTTGCATGAAATAATAGGAGCTATAAGGTGTAAAAGTGGTTTAATATTTTATTGTAATTTTTGTATGGTGAAATATCTTTTGAAAAGAAAATTTATATGGATGTATTGAGAGAGTGTTTTGATATCTAACTCTTGAAGTGGGACTAGAAAAATCAATTAGTTGTGAGACATATTTTTGAAGACATGTATCCACAAGAGCAATTAAGAGGTATGGGCACATCATCCCTTGTTTAAAGTGTTTGTTTGTATGAATGTTTTGGAACATAAGGTGGAGTGAAAAGGATTGTTTGATAAAGTATTGTTGGAAATATTTGAGTGAGGTTGTTGTGCTTTATTATTGAATATTTTGGAAATATTTGGGATAGACTTTGAGAACAATCTGTGCTTCTATTTTTGAAAGTGTTTGAGACATTAGAGCTAGATATTGTGAACTACTTGTGCTAGGATTGAAGACAAGTTAATGCATATTTGTGAAATATTTTGAACATTGATTTAAGAGATATTGATAGTAATTGTGAAGGTGTTTGAGATCAATTTAAGTGAGGAAAATTGTGCATTGATGTGATTGATCTTTGAGAGAAAATTTGCAAGAAGAACAAACCAGTTTTATTATACATTGTTTTGATTTTATTTGAAAAGGATTACCAAGAGAAAAAGATTGGTTGATTGAGTACAAGTTTTGTGAATGTGAAGAACATATTGGGTTTTTGATAGAGCATATCATTATCTATATGTTTTCAGAGGTTAAAAAAATTCTGAGTAGAATATATCTATTTTAGGAAAGCATTTCTAAAAAAGATATAAGATTTGTTTGTATGCAAAGTTTGGAAATATTTGAGCACGTTTAGTGAGCACCTTTGAGGTAGATTTGAGCAAGTCTTGTAGAAGACTTGAAGCGGATTTGAGGCAGATGTGAGCAAGTATTTTGAGAAGGCTTGAAGGTAGTTTTGAGCAAGTATTTTGAAAATGCTTGAGGATAGATTTGAGTAGATTTGAGGGTAAGTTTGGTTGCTGATTTGATAAAGCTTTGTGTTAAGGCTTGGAGATAGATTTGAGACATAATTGAGTACAAATTTGTGCTAAACTTGGGACAGATTTTGGTACAGATTTGGGACAAAATTGAGAGCAGGTTTGGTTGTTGATTTATTCAAGCTTTGTGATAAGTCTTGGGGTAGATTTGAGATAGATTTTGGTGCAGATTCGAGATAAATTTTGATGCATATTTGAGACAGAGTTTGGTGTAGATTTGAGATAGATTTGAGAGCAGGTTTGGAGGTGACAGAGTAAAGAGAACAATAATATCCAGTGTATAGATATCCATCAACTAGTGCAGTGGGGATAGAGATATCCAATGGAGAGTGATTCACAATCCAGAGCAGTGGGGGTAGAAGTCTTCTAGAAGATCACCAACTAGAGCAATGGGAAATAGTTCTCCTATGGAGAGATGTTCATAAACCAGAGCAAGGGGAAAGAGTTATCCTATGGAGAGAGATCCATGAACAAAATCAAGGGAAAAGAGTTATGTGGAGTGATATCCATGAACCAGCTATGAAGATAGAGTTATTCTATGGAGAGAGATCCACAAACAAGTTGAGGAGATAGAGTTATTCTGGATAAAGTTCCACGAACAAGATCAAGGGGATAGAGTTCTCCTATGGAGAGAGATCCACAAATAAGAGCATAGGGGATTGGTGTCTCCTTTGGATAGAGGTCCATAAACATTATAATAGGGATTTGATTCCCAAGATATTTGTTGAGAAACTTTAGAAGAAATATTTTCTCAGTGGAGTAGCCCACATTGGGTGAACCATGTTAAATTTGTGTCTCTCTTGTGTGTGATGATTTATGCATTGCTTTTATTACTGCTATTGATATTGCCATTGATAATATTAAATAATATTGTTTGTGAAAAAAAGTAAAAGTTGGTCTTATATTGTTCATCCCCCATATTAGTATAAGCCTGTGTTCTTCATGTGGATATGAGAAAAAATAATATTATTATTTATGCCCATCATCTATTACTATATGTAATATCCTGGTATTGTGAGCATATATATAGCGAAGGAAATCGAGTAGTAGATAAATTAGTGAATTATGGTGTTGATCTTCATCTCGGTGAAATTCAAATTTTAGAAGACAATTGACCAAGTGAGATTTTATGTCTTAATAAAAATGATGTCAAGGATCTAATTGTGAAAACATAGCACTTTGAGGAAGTTGAAAAATATATTGAAGAGAAAAAAGAAATGAAAAAATTGTGATAAAAATGTATGTTGTAGAAAATGTAATATTTTGGTATTTTTATGGGAGTGGCCCCCAATAGAAGCCACATATAACCTCTTCAAAAAATAATGATTAACCATTATCCTCTATGATGCTTATAATACTATCAATGTAGCATATAATTTAATGACCTAGACCAAAACAAATTACATTGAAATCCTTTATCATTTCACTAGTAAATAAATTCAAAAGAATATTGTAGCCATAAAGTTTTAAAAAATAGACATTCAAATTATTGATACATTTATTTTTAGAAACCAAGTTTATTCAATGCATATCAATTTTCAAATTTTGCATGAAACCCCCATTAATGGGTAATGGAATGTATCCTATTCTTTATGTGGTCTCTAGTTTAGTGTAAAAGGAGATGTTACAATTTGTGGTTATTATAAACCTCAATTTTCACACCCTATATGATCTATCTTATTAATCATGTAATTAACATATAGGGATGATTGTATTATGAGTGATACTTTTAATGTGCATGCATAGGTTCCATTCATAACATTTATATTTTTTTGTTCTTTTGATTAGGACTTGAGTCATCCATACTTTTAAGGTATCTATCATTTTCACCTCTCACATTATTCTAATCCCTTGTTTATTCTTTGCTTGAAGTTTATTTTTTGTCATGGTTAATTTTAATACCTATAAGCATGCACTTAAGTGGCATTAATATATAAAAATACCATAATATATGATATTTGTAATGATAATTAATTATATTAATCTAAAAATCATATTTAAGTTCCACCAATGTATATTAAAATTATTGAATCATCAAAACAAATAACAATAATGTTATTGTCTTGAAGATTTAAAACTAAAAGTATTATTGTAAGTGAAAAAGGTGTAAAGGGAGGAGGTCAAAAAAATTGGAGGAATGTCATGATGGCATCGGGTTCGGTACAGAGAGTGCATGCTCGTGATATTTTTTAATCTAAAAATGACTGGAAGGAACAGGGTTTTCCAGTGCATGTCGGGAACTGCTTGTTAAATAACAATAGATGTTTGGAACGATGTGAAGCCAGGCCAGTTCTAGTGGTTCAACCAGACTTTGTGGTGGAATATGTGGATTATCTAATAAAACATGCCCTTATTGGCAAATTTTTGGGCATCCAAATTTCTCTCCCCTTTGTGGAGGCTTGGGTTAGGAAGACTTGGAATCCTGAAGGCGATGTGGAGGTGATGTTGAGTGCAAACAACTATTTTATGGTGGTTTTATCTTGTATTACATATCATAACAAAGCATTTGAAGGGGGTCCTTATTTCTATAACCAGGTGGGACTATTTCTTAAACCCTGGCATGTGGGTTTCAACCCATTAGAGGAGCGGTCGTCATAGGTTCCAGTATGGGTGCAGCTTCCATGGCTCCCGTTGGAATTCTAGAGAACTGATATCTTGCATAAAATTGCCCTTCTGCTTGGGAAGCTGGTTGGACCGTCACAATAGAAAATGGATAAAAATGTAATCTCTGTTGCTCGTATTTGTGTTGAAATTGAACTAAATAATCCTATTCTATATTCTATTGAAATACAATTTGGATCAACTACATGGGTTCAAAAACTTGACTATGAAGCTCTTCCATTTCATTGCCGGATTTGTAGTGAATATGGCCACCTACAAAGAAAATTCCCTAAGTTTTTCTCACTCGTGGATTCAAATCCTAGGCCCTCTCGGTCTGGACAAATTTTGGATAAAGGAAAATCCTCGATAAAGGAAGGGGAATAGGATAAGGAAGGTTTTGTTTCGGTAAAATCCCGAAACAGAGGACAAAGGGCAAACAAAGACCTTAAGGATAACCAGCAAAATGCTCTACTCAACCGTTTTGAAATATTAGATGATCTTGATCAATGCATGGAGATACCTAAAATATCACTACCTGATGCAAATATAACAAGGCCAAATCAGATGTCTCTTCTTGAGGTGGAACTTAAGGAATCAAATCTAGGGGGTTTAAATGAAGAACAAAGGGCTTTGGATATGAGTATAGGGGACATGGTTGGGTCTAGCCCTATAAGGGAAACTATTTTGGAAAGTGGTACAAATTTAGTTATGCCCTCTCCTACTCAGGCACTAATGTAGTCATCCTTGGACTGCAAAACTCCTACGGTGTTGGGATTGCAGCAAAAAATAATTAAAAAAAGTTTTTCGGATAAGAATATGAAGGTGGGTCGAAGAAGTACGAAGATAAAATTAAGTTAATGGGGGAGACTTTGGTGGAGTTAGGCTTGGTGAGAACATTGGACTCCCATTTTTATAACCCCCAAAAATGATTATCCTCTCATGGAATGTAAGGGGGTTGAATAACATCCCCAGATAAAAAGTTGTTTGTGATTTGGTTCGTGTGCATTCTCTGGATGTGGTTTTTATTTAGTAGACTAAATTGGCTATTGATAGTATGTTCAATATTTCTCCCAAGTTGTGGAGAAGGGGGTAATGCCTGTGTATTGGTGCATGTGGATATGCTGGTGGCATCGTTTATGGGATCTAGTTAAGATATCCCTCTTACTTGGATTTCTAGCAGATGGTCTATTTCAATGGTCAGGCATGATAATGAATCTGGTGAAATCATCCTACTTACAAATGTGTATGCTCCTATTTATTACAATGGTAAAGTGAATTTGTGGAAGCATATTTGCTTTTTGAGAAGTTTTGTCCCCTTGTACCCATAGATTTTTGCTGGAGACTTCAACTCTATCACTTGTCTAGAGGAGAAACATGGTGGGGTCGACTGTCTCGAGCCTTTTTATTCTGTCTTCAGTGCTCATATCTAGGCCCTAAACTTGGTTGAAATCAAGCCAGATAATGGGATATTTACTTGGCACAATAGAAGGTGTGGGTAAGCTTCCATATCAGAGATACTGGATAGGTTTTTGATATCTAGTTATTGGATGGGTAATAATAGAGGTGCTAGTTCTATGATTTTTGAGGGTAGGGGATCTGATCATTGGCCTATCAAACTCTATACTTTGGAGTTAGGGCTAAAAAATAATCCCTCCTTTAAGTTTCAACTTATGTGGCTTCATGATCCTAAGCTTCATGATTTCATGTGATGCTGGTGGACCACTGACAAACCTCCTCATGGCACCGCTATGTATTCCTTTATGAAGCGACTACAATTTGTAAAACATAAATTAAAGAGATGGAATAGACTAAATTTTGGGAACCTTTCCTTGGCTAAGTTGGCAGCTCTTAGGAGTATGGAAGAAGCTTCAAGGAATATTAGAGATTAGGGATTCACGAAGGAGCTTCTTGTTGAGGAATCTGAGGCTACAAAAGACCTTGCTGAATGGGAACTGAGGGAAGACATTTTTTGGAAACAAAAAGCTCAAGTAGATTGGCTTCAAGAAGGGGATAGGAACACAACCTTCTTTTATAACTCAGTTAAGGCTTGTCATAATGGTAACCTGATTACCTCTCTTATGAATTCTCTGGGTGCCCTGCTCTCTTCTTTCAGGGATATTTCAGAAGAGACTAAGAGGTATTTTTCCTCTCTCTTTAAGGAGGACTCCCTATCAGATGATGAGAATGAAAAGCTTATTCTAATCTGTATTCCAGTGATTGTTTTTAAATAGATGAATGAGCACTTGATGGGTCCAATTTCCCTTGAGGAGTTGGAAAATGTTGTATTCAAGATAAAAAAAAAGAAAAGCCCCAGGTCCAGATGGATTCTCGATTGAGTTTTATTAGTAGTTTTGGAATTTAATCAAATTTGGTCTTTTGGAGGTGGTACATGAGTCCCAAAATAAAAAGCAGATGCTAAGGGCCCTAAATTCTACATTTGTGGTGTTTATACCCAAAAAAGAGGGAGCAAATTCCTTGGATATGTTCAGGCCTATTGCTCTGCAATGTTGTGTATAAGATCATAACAAAAATTATTGCTGAGACGCTGAAGATATGGTTGAGAAAAATCATCTTTGAGGAGCAATGAGGGTTTGTTGCTATTTGAAAAATCTTGGATGGGGTTGTTATTGCTACAGAAGCTATTCACTCGATGGAAAATTCTAAGGAGGAAATTATGTTCATTAAGTTGGACATGGCCAAAGTCTATGATTGGGTCAAATGGTCCTTTCTTCAAAAAGTTCTTACTGCTTTTGGATTTGAGGAGGAATGGATTAGATGGGTGATGAGCTGTGTTTCTTCTTCCTCATTATTTTTTCTCGTTAATAATGAGCCATCAGAGCTATTTTAGGCCTCAAGGGGATTGAGGCAAGGAGATACTTTATCTCCTTATTTGTTTATCATTATGGCAGAAGGGTTGGGAAGATTGCTCAAGTCTCAAGTCATGCAGGGTCTCATTCAGGGGTGTAAGTGGGATAGTAGTTTGCCACATATTTTCCACCTTCAATTTGTTGATGATATTACTTTGTTGGGAGTTGTCACTATCAAGGAAGCTAGCAATATTAGACAGTCTCTTGACATATATCTTGGTGCTTCTGGACAGTTGATTAATGAGGACAAGTCTTCTATTTTCTTCTTCAATACCCCTTGATGCGAGAGCATCCAATGGTGTAAGAGTGATATTGCATCACCCGAAAAAAAATGTAATTGTTTAATTTTGTAAAACTAGTAAAACTAGTTTAACTTGTAGGAGATTTTTGAAGGTCTTAGAGGTCAAATTTGAGGATTTTTGGCTAAACGCAAGGAGCCAAGACTTGCCCTGCTTAGCTCGTTTCATTTTGTTTTCGAAAACATGCTGTAATAGTCAATCGGGTCAACGAGTGCGAAGTTATGACCTCGAAAAGTTGCCCCAAAATTCAAATTTGAATTTTGATGGTTTTAGGTGGGAAAAAGGGAAAATAGGGTATTTGAGGGAATTTTCAAAATTGTAAAGGGGTTCTTTCTCTTGTATCCTTATTTTTGGCATGAAAGTAATGAAAGGTTTGATTCTATGACTTGTTCAAAGGAAAAATACCTATGTATCATTTGTTTGGTGTTGCTTATGTAATGTGATCTACACTAAGTGGTATCAGAGCGGGAGTTCCTGAGTGTGTAAATAGATCGCCGGACATGAGGCAACTTACACCAATATCTATGGTTAAGGTTTGTGAGAGAAGTGAGCAGAATGCCTCCATGAGGAAACCATGGTGATGGGAGAAATATGGTGCCAAAGGAAGATTTTAGAGCTTTGTAGAGGCAAGTTTAGGCTCTGCAAGAGGAGCTGTGTAGAGGGTTTGAGCCAATGAGAGAAGATGGCAGTGAAGATGAATTTGAAGAAGAAGAGGATCGGTTTGAGGAAGAAGAAGAGGGAGTAGATCCTACACAAGCTAGGTTATACAGAGCCATATCTCATATTGGAAAGAGACCGAAGATGGAGGTTTCTATGTATTCTAGAAATCTTGATCCAGAGGAGTTGATTGACTGAATCAATGATTTGGAAGAATACTTTGAGTATGAGAAGGTTGAAGATCCTGATAGGGTCAAGTTTTCTAAGACCAAGCTAAAGGGTCATGCCAACATATGGTGGAAGGGAGTGCATCTAGACAAAAATAAAAGAGGAAAATAAAGGATAATAAAATGGGAGCGGATGTTGGAGAATTTGAAGAGGCAGTTCATTCCAAGTGACTACGAGTTGGATCTGCTAAAGAAAATGCAAGGTTTGAGGCAATCAAGTAAGTCTGTCAAAGAATACATAGAGGATTTTTATAAAATTTTAATTAGAACAGACCATTCAAAGGCCAACAAGGAGAAGGTAGCTCGTTATATTAATGGGTTACGAGTAAGTATTCAAGAGGAGTTAAGTCTAGTCAGGATGACCACCATAGAGGATGCTTACCAATTTTCCCTGAGGGTTGAATATAAGCTAAACAGAAGGTTTGAGAGCAAGCAAAGAGGAATAGGTCATGGTGGCAGAATAAATGGAGGATGAAATGAATATTATAATAAGAATGGAGAAGCTAGCAGTAGTCAGGACCAAAAGGGAGATAATGCTTATTTCCCCTGTGATCAGAACAATGGTTACCAGAGAGGAAGAGGAAGGTCTCGATGAGGGTTTGGAAGAGGAGGATTTTGTGGAACCTATTTCCACTATTGCAAAGAAGGACATCGAGCATACGAGTGTCCACAACACCAAGAGAGGAAAAATAGGAGACCTGAAGGTAATTCTTGAGATGTGGTCGTTGATGAAGGTGCTGAATTTGAGCACTCTGAAGAAGTAGAAAGAGGAGAAGTGCTAATAAAAAGGAGAGCCTTGCTGAATTAGGAGAGAGACCCAGATTAGAGGAAGAGCTTATTTTGCATAAGGTGTAAATGTGCAGGTAATATTTGTAATATTATCATAGATAATGGTATCATAGATAACCTAGTTTTAGAAGGAATGGTTACCAAATTGCAATAAGAGAGGAAGAGACACCCGCATACATATCGAATTGCATGGTTTTAGGACCATAGGGCTTTGTTCAGTGAGTAATGCTTGGTAAAATTTAATGTTGGGAATTACCGTGATGAGGTCATGTGTGACATCCTACCTATGGATGCTTGTCGTTTGTTGTTGGGAACGCCATGGCAGTTTGATTGATGTGCAGTGCATGATGGTCATGCCAACACTTACTCCCTGATAAAGAATGGAGTGCACCATAAGATGAAGTCCCTAAAGGAGGTGGATGAAAAGGTATGTAGCAGTGCCATAATCTATTTAGTTGAAGGTAGAAGGTTTTTGGATGGTTTGAAGCATGAGCATATATGCTATGCATTAATTGCTCGAGTTAGGGAAGAAGAATGCAAAGATACCCCAGTAGAAGTCTTAGGTCTGTTAGAAGAATTTCTAGATATTATATCAGATAATGTGCCTGAGGGTGTACCACCAGTGAGAAATATCAATCACCATATAGATTTAGTACCAGGATCTAGTTTACCCAATAAAGCAACCCATAGAATGACTCCTGTAGAAAGTTAGGAGCTAAACAGGCAAGTCCAAGAGTTGATGAAAAAGGGACTAATTCGGGAGAGCTTGAGTCCATGTGCAGTACCTACAGTACTAAAACCAAATAAATATGGAGAATGGAGAATGTGTACAGACTCCCAAGCTATTAACAAGATCACCATAAAATACAGATTTCCATTGCCAAGGATGGATGACATTATTGACTGTTTGAGTGGAGCCAAGTACTACACAAATATTGACCTGAAGAGTGGGTACCATCAGATTCGTGTCAGAGAAGGAGATGAGTGGAATACAACCTTCAAGACCAGAGAGGGTTTGTATGAGTGGTTGGTCATGTCATTTGGGCTAACCAATGTGCCAAGCACATTCATGCGACTGATGAATGAGGTATTGAAGGAGTTTTTAGAAAAATTTGTCATTATCTATTTGGATGACATTTTAATATTTAGCAAGACCCTGGAAGAGCACCTGATGCATATTAGAAGGGTTTTTGAGAAGCTGAGGGAGGAGCAGTTGTTGATTAATTTGAAGAAGTGTAGTTTTGTGAAGGAGTTAGTGTATCTAGGATTTTTCATCTCATTCGAAGGTCTAAAAATGGACCTAAAAAAGGTGAGGGCTATCATTGAATGGCCTATTCGAAGAAACATAACTGAGGTAATATCATTTCATGGTCTAGCAAGTTTTTATAGAAAATTCATTAGAAATTTTAGCCGTATTTGTGCACCCCTTACAGAAACAATGAGAGGGAATAAGAAATAATTTAAGTGGACCTTAAGAGCAGATAAGAGCTTTGATATGTTGAATAATGTCATAGAGCAACCTTTTTTGGCACAAATATTTTTTAATAAGGTATTTTAGGTAGATTTTGATGCTAGTGGTAGTGCCATAGGAGTTGTATTGAGTCAAAACAGGATTATATCATCCATTACCTATACCAGAGAGACCATGGGAGGACATCAACATGGATTTTGTTCTTGGCCTACCAAGGACATAGAGGGGAAATGACTCCATATTTGTGGTGGTTGACAGGTTTTCAAATATGGCACATTTTATTCCCTACTAGAAAACTAATGATGCAGTTCATGTTGCAGGTTTATTTTTCAAAGAGGTGGTACAACTTCATGGTCTACCAAAGAGTATAGTTTCTGAAAGAGATACCAAGTTTGTTGGGTATTTTTGGAGAACCTTGTGGAAGAAATTGAAGACATATTTGAAATTCAGTTTTGCATACCACCCATAGACTGATGGACAAACAGAGGTGGTGAATAGAATTTTGGGTAATCTATTGAGATGCTTGGTAGGAGATAAGCCCAAGGGATGGGATTTTGTTTTGCCATGGGTGGAATTTGCATACAACAATTCTATCAATAGGAGTACTAACAAATCTCCATTCCAGATAATATATGGGAGCAATCCGAGAAATGCTTCTGAGTTGAGGAAGATGGATACAGGGGAAAAGTGCAATGCTAAGGCTGAGGACTTTGTAGAGCATATGAAGAGCTTGCATGAAGAAGTGAAGAAGCATATTACTAATATGAATACTCAGTACAAGACAAGGGTAGACTAGAAGCGACGATTTAAGGAATTTGAAGTGGGAGATGAATTTATGGTCCATATGAGAAAAGAAAGGTTTCCTGCTAAAACCTATAACAAGCTAAAAATGAAGAAGTTTGGACCATGCAAAATCATAGAAAAACAAGATTCAGGAAATGCATATGAAGTGGAATTGCCAAGTGGGATTAACATATCACCTATTTTTAACATTTCAGATTTGATAGAATACCATGAAGGAGACAATGGTGAGGGACTAGTAGCAGAATTATGAAATATTCCAACATCTACTCCAGAGACGAAAGAGATAGAAGAGATCCTAGATACACGCAATGGAAAAAGTACCATAAAAATGTGGTATGCAGAATATTTGGTTAAGTGGAAGGGCAGACCTATTGAAGATTCATCTTGGTTGTTGAAGGCTAAGGTTGGACACCTTGGTTTTCTTCCAACAATAGAGAAGTGAAGGTCACTTCTCAAAATTACCCTAGGTGTCTAATGCAGGAGCATCCAGTGGTGTAAGAGTGATCTTGCATCACCTAATTTTTTTTTTGTAATTGTTTAATTTTGTAAAACTAGTAAAACTAGTTTAACTTGCAGGAGATTTTTGAAGGTCTTAGAGGTCGAATTTGAGGATTTTTGTCTAGACACGAGGGACAAGATTCGCCCAGCTTAGCTCTTTTTATGCCATTTTCAAAAAAATGTTATAATAGTCAATAGGGTCAACGAGTGTGAAGTTATGACCTCGAAAAGTTGCCCCCAAAATTCAAATTTGAATTTTGATGGTTTTAGGTGGAAAAAGGGGAAAACATGGTATTTGAGGGAATTTTCGAAATTGTAAAAGGGTTCTTTCTCTTGTATCCTTATTTTTGGCATGAAAGTAATGAAAGGTTTGATTCTCTGACTTGTTCAAAGGAAAAATACCTATGTATCATTTGTTTGGTGTTGCTTGTGTAACATGATCTACACCACCCTTCCTCTTATTCAAGCCTGGATTGCTCACATTCTAAGATTCTAGGTTGGGACTCCCCCCTTCATTTATATTGGTATTCCAATTTCATCTCATCCTCTACCTAGATCTTCTTGGCAGTCTATGCTTTATAAGTTTATAAGGAAGGTGAATCATTGGACTTTCATATGGATATCCATTGTAGGTAGAGTTTTGCTTTTAAAATCTGTTGTTCAAGCTTTACCCATTTATATATGTTTTGTACAAATAGCTCCCTCTCACTTCATCAAGGACATGGATGCTTTGTCAAGACAGTTTTTTTGGTCTGGAAAACTTGATCAATCTAAATGGAGTTTGGTTAGGTGGGATTCTATATGTAGGCCGATGCAAGAGGGAGGCCTTGGGTTGCGACATACAACTCTTTTTAGGTAGTCTTTGTCTAGAAAAATTTATTGGAGATGGTGTACCTCTCAAGATCAGATTTGGGCTAAAATATTATCTTGTAAATACTTGAGAGGTATTTCTGAGGCTGAAATCCCTAAAGTCAGCTTGGTTGGGAAAGGTTCAGTTATCTGAGACACTCTGAAAAGAGGAGCTAATTTAATAAAGCAAGGTTTGTTTTGGATTTGCAATCAGGGATCAAATTCTATTTTTTGGGAGGATTCTTGGGATGGCCACCCTCCTATCTTGAATCAATATCCTAGGTTACATTCCCTAAGCATTTTTTTCTTGGAAGGAGGCTGGTCTCGTGTGGAGGACTTTAAAAAAATCTAGTCTTTTGGAAATATGGAGATGTATAGGTGGAAATATCCGCAAGAATGGCCCCAGGGGGGACTGGCCAAGAATAGAGAGGTGCTTACTCTTATTCTTACGAGGACTTGTTCTTCATTGAGGCGTAAAGATATTCTAGCTTGGAACCTTGATCCTAAGGGAACCTACTTGGTAGCCTATGGTTATCAGGTTCTTGATAAGCAAAAGTATGGGAGTCTTCCTGTTACTTGGTGGAAAAATGTGTGGAACAAATTTGCCTGGCCATAATGTAACTTCTTTCTCTAGTTGGTACTCTGGTTAGGTGCAATCATAGAAATGAACTAGAAAAATGATAGTTGATGCCTTTTTATAGAGATAATAGATGGGGTTGACATGTGGCAACATTGTATTGGATATGCAATATGGGTGATCGATCGTGTGACATATGACAACATTATATTAGACATATAATATGGGTGATCGATCATGTGACATGTGGCAGCCGATCCATGGGGGGAAATTTTTCAAAACCAAATCTTTTTCTACATCCATACCATATTCTGCATTAGGAACGATACAAATTTTCAACGTCATGCTTGATACCAGACCATATTTTGCATCAGGCCTGATACCAAACCATATTTTGCATCAAGATCAATACTAGGCCATTTTTTGTATCAGGCCTAATGCCAGACCATTTTCTATATCAGGCCTAATACTGGACCATACTTTACATCAGGCTTGATACCGGACCATATTTTGCATCAAGAATGATATCAGACCATTTTCTACATCAGGTATGATACCGAACCATTTTTTGCATCAAGCTCAATACCAGACCATATTATACATCAAGCCCAATACCAAATCATTTTCTACATCAGGCCTGATATCGGATCATATTCTACATCAAGCCTAATATTGAACCCTATTTTGCATCAAGGATGATACTAGACCCTATTATGCATCAGGTTCAATACTAAATCCTATACTACATTAGGCCTGATATCAAACCATATTCTGCATCAGGCATGATACTAGACCATATTCTGCATCAAGCCTGATATTAGACCATATTTAGCAATAGTCCTAATATCAAACCAAATTTTGCATCAGGCCTGATACCAAACCACATTCTACATTAGGTCGAACCATATTTTGTATCTGTTCTAAGATCGAACCACATTCTACATTAGGTCAGAGCATATTCTACATCTGATTTGAGACCAGACCACATTCTACATCAGGTTGGACCATATTCTAGATCTGGTCTTATACCAAACCATATTCTACTTTAGGTCAAATAATATTCTGGATCCAGTCTGAGATCGAATAATATTTTGGATCAAGTCTAAGACCGGATCATGATTTGTACCCAATCCATGATCGAAACTCGTTTTCCACCCGGTCCAATTAGAACTTTGAAATTCATAAATATTTTATAATTTTTGTGAAAAAATAAGGTAATTCGCCATGTCCTCCTACATGAAGTTGACCAGGATTCACCAAGGTTTTGCAATGGATTCTCCATTTTTTTACAAGTACATTTTGGGTCTGACACCTTATGCATAACCCTACTTGAGGATATTACAACTTGATAACTTATGAAAAGATCAAAAAATTAAAATTCATTCCTCCAACATACCTCATGCCTTTGCATATTCCAAGGAATCACCTTCATTTTTGTTAAGAGATTATGTTTTGGTTTCCAATATGTTAATTCTTATAATTCTTCTAATTGCATTTCTCCAAGAAATTTCTATTGTATAATTAATATCAATGATATATTTCTCCTTTATTAGAAATATTTCCATTCTTGGTTTCCTATATATTTTGTGAAATGTTGTATTTAATAAAGGTTAAGTGCATCTTCTTCCATATTATAAAATTTTGATCCAATTTACCATCAAGTATTTGTTTCCCAAGTAGTGTTGACTAGTTCATGAATTAAACAATTATTGGATCTTTTGAATATAGGGGTTGTAGAGAAGGTAGATAATACACAATTATGATGTCTCCCTATTCTATGAATATTTGTTGGAGAATTTTTCTCTTTTTTCTATTGGGTCATATCAATGTTTTTTAGAGGACTTAATCTAAAATTTTATTTCTTTAAAGATCTTCCTCACATCCTTTGATCATTGCTTTTCTAGGTGTCCGTGTTAATGGTATAGATGGTATTAGAATCATCTAATTTTATTATCAATGGTTTATGATTGCTCATAACATGCAAAAAATATTGATCATATTTGATAACAATTTCAAGACATCCATATTGAGATATACTTTCATAAAAAAAAAAAGGATTATTAGATTCATTTATAATAATGTAACTCTAAAAAAATTATTAAAGTCGTGCCACTAACATTTAGCCATGTTTTAGATTATTATTTAGAGAGAAAAAAGCTTTATCCAAGATGGTATGTTACCCATGTCTTCCTTTTTAGGATCAAATCTTGGAGTCCATTTCCTCATGTAGATATAAAAAATTGATCCACTTTTCATCAATTTCCATCAATTCACCCTCATGCATCAACCCTTTAACCAACCAAGCTAAATTCAACTTTGACCTAAAATTGAGCATTTATTGTTGCAAAAAGTAAGGTCATATTTGAGCCAACTTCCCCCCTATCAAATCTTCTCCATTCTTCTAAAAACCACTTCCAATGGATTGGGCTCGAAAATAAATTTTTGACAAGTATAATTTTATCCCATTCTAACATTGTTTGGTCCCCCAAAATGCATAAAAAATGCACATGGATCTAGTTGTCTTGAATTTGTGGTCCTTCCTTATAGGGAAAAAAATTGGCATGCCAAATTTACGATCGTCTAATACGGGGTGCAAATTAAAAAGTTTTGAGTTTTTACTCTCAAAACCCTAGTTTTAAGTTGACTTTTGTGACATCTCTAACCCATGATTTTATTTTTTATCCCATCTAAAATCCCTCCAAACTTGTTATAAATTGAAGGATTGGACTACCTTTTTTTCCAAGTGATCTCTCATAGAGATTGCAAATGCTTTTGATACTCTCAAAGATTAAATGCTTTTGGAATTATCTATTTGCTACTTTGCTTATGTGCTTCTCGTGATTAGTCACTTTTAGTGAGCAATTAGAGGAGCCTTTATGATAGATATTGTGCAAAGAGGAGAGGTCTACCATTTTTGTTGTTGTCTTCACTCTTTCATTGCTCTTTTGCTTCTACCATAGTCTAATCAAATTTTTCTTACAATATTAGTTTTCTTAGATCATTAATATTCTGTTTGCATTGCATTTTTTGCTAAGAAGGATTAGATAAAAAATTTGTTTCAAAATCTTGCCCCATCCTTATAGGACACAAATTTGGTGAAACCCTTAGTTTTGACATTTTATCTCAATTTTCAAATTCATGTCTTCCCATATTACGGGGCATGAATTTGGTTACTAGAGTTTGGGGATAAACTTTTGCTTCCAAAACCATAGCTCATTTATTTTATGCTTTATTTCTATTACATTCATTCTATTTTCATTTTGTCTTCACTATTTTATGTTATTGCATCTTGTCTTGTTTGTTTCCCAAATGTCAACAATCACTTTCATTTTTTAATGGTCAACTAAAAGGACCAAGGGAGCTTGACTATTGTTCATATAAGCTCATTCACACAGTGGCCTAAGTAGGCTCCCAAACATTGATCATTTTTTCCAAGATTTTGTAGATGTTTTTTTAGGTCTAACATGGTTGGTGTTTTTGAGACACAAATTTGGATTCGCGATTGAACATTCTAGGGCACAAATTTGTCTAGGATCAAACATTGGATCAAGTAAGTGCTCTGATAGATATTTTGTACTATTTGTTGTGTGTATGTGTTCATTTTCTATTCCAAATTTAAATCACAAGAAAAATAAGGTATTTAGTTTCATTCCTAGGCATAAAAGAAGAAAGGCATAAAATTTACATTTAAACTAGTTTTGTGCATTCTCTTGGACCTTTGCTTTAAAATAAAAGATTTACTTTCTTGCAAATTTAGGAAATAGTATTCATTGAAATAAATATTTATTTCAATGAATAGCCCTTTGTTTTCTTGCATTGTTTTTTATCTCAAATTGTTGTTCTTTAATTATTTCT
Source organism: Wollemia nobilis (assembly GCA_028583015.1). NCBI lineage: Eukaryota > Viridiplantae > Streptophyta > Pinopsida > Araucariales > Araucariaceae > Wollemia > Wollemia nobilis. The sequence goes on from JAQPPZ010015412.1 coordinate 3,003,124, forward strand.
AGTTTTGATCTTAATCAAGACCAAAATTAGGTGCTTTCTCAATAAACACATCAAGCCTTCCATCTTGGACTTGGAGTGATTCTTTAAATGACTCCTAGTGAACCCTTCAATCCACAAGCCCCCAAGTGTAGAGAAAAATAACATCATGGTTACCTTGACTCCTAGTAGATCCATCGAGAATCGTCAACACTTGTTATTTTCCCCCTCTACATATTTGGTGAACTTGATGTGAAACACATCCTTAGTGGTCATTTAGGAAGCTTCTTCCTTTTGTCCTTTTTATTTTTATTTTTTTTTACTATAAGCAAGACCATTAAAATCTATTTGCTTAGAAATAGAAAAACTAAAAACACTTCATAAATCCTTTTTGTGTCTTTTATGTTTTTGCATTAGTTTTTTGTCTCCTTTTTCTTCTTTTATCTTTATCTTAATCCTATATTTTTTTCTCTTTTTGTTGATCATATCTCTTTTTCTCTCTTATTCTTCTTTATAATTCATCTTCTCTTCTTTGGATTCTTCTATAACAAATTGTATTTGTTTGCTTGATCATGTTGCATGATTTCTTGTCATGCATTGCATGGACTGCTTGACATACTTCTCTTTTTGCATTGTCATATAGTTACTTCATTGCTTTATCATACTTGCATCTGATTTATTGATCATATAGATTTTCAAGGATTTCATAATAAGGCAAGTGATGAAACCTAGTTAGGTTTAGCTCATATGCATTGCACTCATACTAGGTCACTGATGCTTAGTGAATCCCCAAACTAGGGTACATATGTTGTTTTTAGTATTGCATCTATTGGCAAAGAAAAATTATCTTTCATATATTCCTTAACTTTGAAAGTATTATTAATAATTAAAATTCTCTCTCTTGGTCAAGGTATATGTGTTCATTCTCTTCTCCTCTTTTCTTCTTATTATGTATTCTTTGACCTTGAATGCATCAATACTTATCAAATTTTCTCCAAGTCAAGGGATATAGTTCTTCATCTCTTGAACATTCTTTTTCCTTTGCAAGTTTTCAATCATTCTTATCTCCAAGACAAAGTATATACACTCCTATTTATGCATCTTGTTTTGATCATCCTTTTCATTTTTTGATCTTTTGATTGTTAAGAGATACTCATAGGATATGATAGATATTGCATGAATATAATTTATGGTGTTCATACAACCACTGACTATTCTACCCACATCTTGTAGCTTTTAAAATTTCAACAAGGACACACACATGGACATTGCTTTTCTATCATTTTTTTCTTCTCTCTATTTATCTTTTGTCTAGCACTTACACACACAACACCCTCTTGTTTTAATTTAATAAATAATCTAATATTATCTAGTGAGCTAACACCCTTATCAAGTTACACTCCTCTTGACCATCAACATGAATTACACCCCTCTCAGGTTACACTCCTTTTGGCTTAGCGAGCATTACACCCCACATAGGATAACTTGATGTCTACCAATGAGTATCAACCTCCACCTTAGTCCATTTGCAAACACACATCCTAGTGGGGATAGCTCCACATGTACCCACTAGCAAGCACACACCCATAGCAAATAAAGCTTCATTATGCTTATTCCCATCAGTGAGCACTACACCCCTATAGGATAGCTTCATGGCCACTTGTAAGCATCATACTCAAAAAATTTCATTCCATCCTTGACCATTTGTGAGCATACATCCTCACAGGGTTCTTCGCCATATTTTTTTTCTTTTTTCTTAGCTTATGCATATTTGATCACACTGATCCATTTTAGTCTACACTGATTCAAATGTCATAGTATAATCCCATATTTGATTTCTTTGACCTTTTGGTGGCTTTCTCCTTCTTCTTCTACTACCTCTATTTCCTCTTTTTATTTCTCTCTTTTTCTTCCATCATTATTTTCATCTCATATCTATTAATCTATTCATCAATCCTCAACTAGGGGTATCAATAATTTATCTCCTCTCTCCTTATCACTTCATCTTCCCTTCCTCTTGATCTTGGGTTAATTTAATCATATCTAATCCTTCTCAATCTTCATCAAGTATTTCTTCCTCAACCCTAGCCTAATCAAGTTTCATTGGTTTAACTGAGTTTCCACTCTACATTGGCTTAAAAAAAAAAATTTCACCCTCATGCATCGACCCTCTAACCAACCAAGCTAAATTCACCTTTTAAAGACCTAAAATGGAGTATTTATTGCTTCAAAAAGTAATGTCATCTTTGGGCAAAATTTTTCCTATAAAATATTCTCCATTCTTCTCAAAAGCACTTCCATTGGATCAGGCTCAAAAATAGATTTTTGAAGAGTATAATTTTTTCCCACTCTAACATTGTTTGGTCCCCCAAAAATGCATAAAAATTGCACATGGATCTAGTTGTCTCAAATCTATGGTCCTTCCTTATGGGGTATGATATTGGCATGCCAAATTCATGGTCATCCAATATGGGGCACAAATTTGATGATTTTGGTATTTTACTCTCAAAACCCTAGTTCTAAGCTGACTTTTGTGATGTTGGCTCTAACCCAAGTTTTTTTTTTCCACCTAAAAGCCTTCCAAACCTCCTATAAATAGAAGGATTGGATTCCCTTTTCTCCAAGTGATCTTTTATAGTGATTGCAAGTGCTTTTGATGCCCTGAAGGATTAATTAATTTTGGAATGCTCTATTTGTTGCTTTGCTTCTTTGTTTCTTGTGATTAGCCAATTTTGGTGAGCAAGTGGAGGATTCTTGATGACAGATCCTATACAAAGAGGAGAGGTCTACCATTTTGGTTGATGCCTTCATTCTTCCATTGCTCTTTTGCTTCTACCACAAGCAAATCAAGTTTTTATTGCATTATTAGTTTTCTTATATTATTAATCTTATGTTTGCATTGAATTATTTGCATTTATGATTAACATAAAATACCTATTGCATATTATTGTCTCATTCTTACAGGGCATGAATTTGGCAAAACCTTCGGTTTGGAATTTTCTCTATTTTCAAATTCATGTCTATCCATTATGGGGTGCAAATTTGGTTACTATATTTTGGGGGAAAATTTTTACTCCCAAAAACCTAACTCATTTCTTGTATGCTTAATTTCGATTACATTTCTTCTATTTGCATTTTGTCTTCATTGATTTATGTTATTGCATCTTGTCTTGTTTGTTTCCAAAATGTCAACAATCACTTTTATTTTCAAATGGTCAAGTAAAAGGACCAAGGGGGTGTGATTGGTGTGCCTTCATGCTTAATCACACAGTGGCCTAAGAAGGCCCCCAAACATTGATCAATTTTTCCAAGATTTTGTAGTTGTTTTATAGGTCTGACAAAATTCATATTTGGTGTTTTTGTGGCTCGAATTTGAATTCGTGGCTAAAAATTCTAGGGTGTAAGTTTGTCTAGAATTAATCACTAGATCAAGTAAGTGCTTTAACAAATATTTTGGGTTGTTTTTTGTGTGTCTATGTTCATTTTATATTATTTTTTGTTTCAAATTTAAATCACAATAAAAAGAAGGTATTTGGTTTTATTCCTAGGCATCAAAGAAGAAAGGCATATAGTTTACATTTAGGCTATTTTTGTGTATTATCTTGGACCTTTGATTTAAAAGAAACTATTTAATTTCTTGTAAATTTAGGAAATACTCTTCATTGAAATAAAGAATCATTTCTTGGAATAGCTCCTTGTTTACTTGCATTGTTGTTTTCTCTGCATTTTTCTTCTTTAATTCTTTCTAGTTTAGATCTTAATCAAGACCAAACTTGGGTGGTTGCTCAATAAACACATCAAAGATTCCATCCCAAACTTGGAATGAGTCATTAAACAACTCCTACTGAACCCTTTGATCCCTAAGCCCCTTAGTGTAGATAAAAATAGCCTCATGGTTACCTATGCTTCCAACAGATCTACTGAGAATTGTCTACGCTGGTTATTTTCCCCCTTTACACCTCATAATTTATAAATGAAACTACAACTATACCTTTTGAAAGAAATACTATTTTTTGACAGAAACACTATTTTTTATTCCACATATAGTTTAAAAGTTTGGTTTGTCCCTACATAGTGCTTTATACATTAAAAATGAACCTATTGCATATTAAAACATAAGAATAATAGTATATAACATCTCCTAAAACTAAACATTTCATTGATTTTTTTTGCTAAGGGACCCTTATGTGTGTTGAAGAGCAATTATTTGAATTATCATAGATATTGAGAATTGAGATGTCAACTATTGAACTTTTCTTTTTTGCTTTCTCAAGCAATAAAAAATATCATTTATGAAAAATAATAAACCACATGATCAAAGGATTTTGAGCTAGTTAAAGATATATATGTTTCCTTAGACTAATGCAATAAAAAATAAACATATAAAAATTAATAAACCATTAAATAAAAAATCTAAACTATTGTATTTCATATTAAAACCAAGTTCTTACATTAAACATTGACCATTGAAGTAAATAATATAAAAATATTATATAATTTAGTCTAAAATAACCTTAAAAAAAATCTTATATAATTTTAATAATGTTAAATAAAATGAAAAGCTTACATCCACCCATGGATGACCATTCTCTTCAAGAGTTCTTGTACTCTACAAAGGTTTGAGCTTCCAACCTATTTGTCTCTAGCATTGTACCATGTAGTAATATTTCTTCATTTTGTTATAAATTTACAATGTGAAGGAACTAAATAAAAACTTAGCCTTGTAATCTAAACGTGTATTGGAAAACAAATTTAAGTAGAGAAATTATTGGAACTATGTAAATTGATTTAGTTGTTTGGAATTTTAATATTATAATTTTTTATAATTCATCACTCCTTTAGGATGATATATTTAATCATAATTTTTTATTTTTCATTCAATTGAATTTGTTGTCATCTAAGTATACTAAAGATAAAATTGAAAATCATATAAAAATAATGAAAGACATAAACGGGTATTAAGTTAAACTATTTAAAATTAGATTATAAACTTTTGTTTGATATATTTGAAATTTATTTAAACTAAAAGTATTAATAAATAATTTTTAAACAGTGAATAAATATCTCTATCATATTAATTTATACTAATAATTGCAATAATAATTTTTCTAACTATAGAACTATAATTATCAAGATTTTCCATCACTAGCCAAAGAAAGAAATTTAATCAATGGTTGGATGATAATAATCTAAAATATAATGTCCAATAGATTTGGTGAAAAGTAACGAGGAGAAAAGAAAATCAATCAATCGGTAGATGATACTACTCTAATTTTTAAAGCCTAAGAGGTTTGGTGCAAAGTGGTGGAGACCGAGGAGTTTCACACCATAAACAAATATTTTCATTTGGGAAATCATGATATGATAGCAAGTACTTTCAATTTTCCAATCACATCTTTGAACCCTAACATTTTACCATTAAAATGTGTTTCTTCTAATAGATCATAGGTAATCAACAAGGAATGAGGAGTTTCACATCATAAGATAAAGTTCTAATCACATGATTATATTATGAGAAAACATATGATAATGACATAATTTTAAATTCTTACATTCTTATGGAAACATCTATGATATGAAAACCTATGATAATGTACTTTTTTTTTGTTATAATAATACAATAATATGATTTATTTAATATATAATATAGTTGGGACTCATTTCAACCCCATATAATCAGTCAAATAATTGAAAATAATAATCTCAAATATAAGGTCCAAGCTACATTTAAAAGCTAATGGTCCATAGGAATTAGCCACATACTTAGAATTATTATTCAAAATGATCTAATACTGAAATAATCTAATTATATATATATAAAGGACTTTGACACTATCATTAGGAAGCCTATAGAAATGTGTGGAGATAATTCACTTAATTGGTATGATTCTTGAACTTATATTATCAAGATTTAGATATAATGAAAAAGTTATTTCTAAAATTAAATATTACTTGGCTTGATCACATGAAAACCATTTCAACATTAGAGTCAATTAAGGATTTTTTTCCATGTTCACCTCATTTTGAACCTATATAAACAAACTTAAAATTATTTTAAATTGGATGGATGCATTTGCACTACCTATATAAACAAACTTAAAATCATAGATCTTGTTAATCTAGAAAAACAATTAAAATTCCCTCTATATTTTTGCACTACCTCTAAATTGATGGTTAATGTTGATAAAAGTAACAATATTGTTGTGAAATACTAAATAATAACCTTTTCCATAATCCTCTTTGACAATCACCCCTTGAACAAGCCTCATGGTACAAGTATCTAGTCATTAAATTTGAGCACAATATGATTTGGATAACTAGTATTGAAAAGGAATATATCCAAGTTGGAAGGTCTTATACTCCCTATAGAATCAATGTTAAAATTTATAATTTATAATTAAAATAAAATTATTGTATAGCCTTATTATACCCTTCATATTCTATAGTTTACATATGTACGATGACAACCTATATTATAGTTGGTGGATCAAAATTAAATAAACGTACATATTATTTTCTAAAATCATTTTAAGCTTAAGGAAAACACTCTATCATATCCTTCTTATAGTCAAAGAATAATTTTTTATTGAACATGAATCTTTGAAGTACTATCTATTTTATAATCACAAACTATCCAATGTTAACCAAGATAGGCTCCCTAGACCATAGTCAAAATAACTTACTACTAATTTACAATTAAAGAAAGAATAGAAAAATACTCAAGAAAATAGTTAGGTAATATGAACATTAATATAGGATCAATAATTGAGAAATACTTCCTAATATGAAGAGGAGTATCCACTATGTCCTAAATACTCCTTGCAAAGTGGACTTAGAACACATCTATCAAATATTCTATTTCAATAAATCAAACTAATATATCAAACTAAACTATGCTTGTTAGTGTGTTTGATTACTTCGTACTTATCTCATCCACTAAATACACTATCAAACAAGATATCAAATGGTCAAATATCATACTATAATATATATAAATAAAAAGCATCAATAAAATTATGCATCTATCAATATCAATATCATCAACATTACATGTATCTATAAAAATGCCACCATAATATGTATCCAATATCTTACAACAAGACAATATTCCAATTATATTGAGGTCATAAAAAATAAGTATAACTAATATGGTTTTTAAGGGTCTCAATTTATAACATCACAACTTAGCATTTTTATTATTATAACATTTTTATAAATTTTTAATCAACAAAGATATTTAACTTACACTATATAATAGGTGGCAATGACAAAAAATATTGAGTTTATATATAAATTATTCTTTTCACACTATGTTAGGGATGTTCACTTTAGGAGATATTTTTACTAAAGGTAGTCACTCTTGTAAGACATTCAAACATTATTTATTGTTTTGAATAATACAAACCTTCAAAGGGTCAATTCCTTTTATTATTTATTTGAATCCTTTTTATATATTGACTTTTAGGATTTGATAGCAAATGTTAAATTCCATTTTCATATGCTAACTCTCTATTGTTAAATCTATATTATTAATATTGGATATCATAATGATTCCTACCCTTATTTTTCTCTTTGTTCAATCTCTTAATATTTATAATTATTGTGAAGTATTGACCTTATTCCCAATTATTCTTATATTCATTCAATTTTAAAGTTAAGCACTGAAAAGGTTCAAATAATTTATCACTTAGGAAGTGGAAAATTACACTATGAGTGATTAAAATAAGTGTAACAGGTACTATGCAACAGGTACTTGGTGATATAAGTAACATATATAATATACATTACAACTAAAAAAATTGAATCTTTGATCCAAAAAACACTAATTATAAGTATATTGTCTTTAGCACTTATATCTCCAATGATATATGTAACACCATTTATGTATGTAGATTGTAACAGTTGTGAGATGAATAGCATCCATAATCTCTATCATCTATAATTTCAAAATTACTTGCAACATCTTTATTATGTAGTACCATTGGTGTATAGTACCAATGACATGTAGAATCACTCCGTAGAACCAAATATTTACAACACCATTAATGTGTAACACCAATGATGTGTAGAACATATGATGTGTGGCACCTTGATGCGTAACACCCCTAACATGTAGCACCAGTGATGTGTAACATCAATGATGTGTGGCACCTTGATGTGTAGAACCCCTAACATGTGGCACCAGTGATGTGTACCATCAATGATGTGTTGTACTAGTGATGTGTAGCACTAGTGACATGTAGCAGTAGAAAAATAGCTCCAATTGTATGTAGCACTCACATTGTTGCACTTTTCTCCATCACTCACGTACTATTTTGCAACTTATGTGAATCACATTGCTCCTTCATGAGTAACACTTTTTTTAGCAATGAAAAATATCTTATTTTGGTCTTTTTATGCTTCATTTGAACTCCTTCACTGGTAAGTTGACCAATCCTTTTGTTAAATTTTTTTCTCACAAGTACAAAACTTATAAATTTGAAATGTTTGTATATTTCTTGATTCTCTTATTGAATGACATCTAGAAATAGTGTGGGTCAAATTTTTTACCATAATTAAAAAACAAAGGAGGAATATTTTTCAAGCCCCCAAACTCACTAAGTATTGTAAAATTGTCAAGATAGCATGGGATTGGGACTTCTGAAGATTGGGACTACATCAAAAAATATGTTAACATAGAGCTTCATTCCCATAGCAGGGTGCAAAACCTTATGGTATGAAACCATGATCACCCAAACTAGGATATTGATAATATTTGAAATAAAAGTAGAAGCTAAGTCCACGAGACTAGGAATGACCAAATTCATGATCAAGCAAAGGCATGAAAAACAAAGTTCAAGACCGTAAAATTAGATTATTTCAACTAGATGATGCTAGTCAAAGGAATGAAGTGCCCAAGAACATGAAATTCAAAGTCTAAATACCATGATGCTCAAAATAGTGCAAGACCTCATGATGACATCAACATTTAGGGTTATGCATAGCGACTATTTATCGCCAAATTGAATAAAATTAGGATTTTCAAAATTTGGAATTGGCTAATATTTGGGACCCTTGACTAGGGCCTATTAGCCAAAAATTTATAGATGCAAATTTTGTTTTGGGTCGATTCACCCCAATTTTATAATAATTTGACCAATTTAAGTTTAAATTTCCAATATTGCCCCATAATAGTGAACCTTCTACATGCATTTGGACTCTATTCGCCTGGATTTTAAAGCATTTTTGCCAAATTTTTATAAATACATTTTGGGGCTGACCCCTTATGCATAATCCTATAAAAATTCCCAAGGTCGTGTTTGGTATCATGTGAAAATCCAAAAAATTCTTGAGATCATGATACGAGTAAATAAATCCAAGATGTGCCTAAATATGCATCGCTCAAGCTGATGATATCATAATCCTCTAGTGAAAGCCTAAGAATGTTCATATGAAGAAAACAATACAAAGGAAAGAGGCACCCAAGGTCAAAATTATCTGAAACCATGATTTAATACCAAAGGATCTCTACAAGCAAATGAAGAGCTTGGTTTTGAGCAACTTTTAGTTAAATATCATTCTCAAACTTGCAACCACCATGGTGCTTGCTAGTTGGTTCCAATTAGCCCCAATAATGTAGCCACTTGCATAAGGTTGTTGTAGATCAACGAACCAAATTCAAATTCATGTGTATAATGGGATCTATAATGACCATATCTGCTTTAAGAATATATTGTCTAGTTATCTATATTAGATTTTTCATAACTGAATGCAAATCTTATGCTACAAGATTCAATGAGCAGCCTATAAATATGAGAAAATACCTCATTATAAGGGTCAAATCTATAGTTATTTCTTGGTATTACATTGTAATCATTGTTTATCAATGAAGTAATAGTTGTTTAGTCTCCATTACTATGCATTTATTGGTTTTATGAATATATTTTCTCTAAGTCATTTATGTTACACTTGATTGTCAGTGTATTCTATTAAAGTAATTTTTCTATTTGGAATACCTATTGGATTACTAATAATTGAAGTCCTTGGAATGATTAGAGTCTTTATACCTTTTTTATAAGTCATTATTGTTATATTTAGCACTTAGTTTATTTTGTTAAAGTGAAACTCAATCGCCTATTGGATTTCTAATTTATTGAATGCTTGGAATGATTAAAGTGAATGTAATGAGTTGAATGAACTTGTAATCATAATTGATAATGGTTGATCTGTTAAGTGTCATGTAATTGGCTAGATAGTGAATTACTCTGTAAGATCCAATGTTGTTACACTATACCCCAACCACCTTTCAAACCCTTTATCTAACCCTTACTCTTTTCTTATCCCTTTTCCTAAAATAATTATTTCAAAGGAGTCGACCTTCTACAAAGGTTGAAACATAGAGAAATCTTGTTTCATCTAAATTCTATAAGTTGACTAAAATCAATAGGTTCAACAATTTTCCTTAGCAAAGGAATATTTTAGACTAGTAGCATAATTATTTTTGGTACACCCATTGGGACCAAGCGATCAAATTCACCTCACCTTCTTGAATGTTAGATTTTGAAGCTATAAACTTAAGATTAATAAACCAAAAGATATGAAATAAACTCACAAACCAATGTATATGATAATGGCAATATTTAAATATATAAAACACAGAAATAACTCTAATATTTACTCCTAAATATGGCATAAACAAATACTCACAAAAATGGTACCATAGCACTAAAAGAACCAAGTAATGTTATTACAAGTCATGTCATCTTACATCTTCACATTACTATGTATATATAATGTAATGTGACTCTTCATATGGAGCACTCTTGGCCTTCACTCTTATAGAATCTTCAACTCCCTATTCTATGGACTCATGTACACATGGACTAATGTGCACATTTACATTATTGAATATTATGCACACTTGTGCATTTATTACATTACATAAAGTAAATACCTAATATAAGACATGTAACAAATAATGTAATATACTCCAAAACCCCCCGTATTACATTATTTTATTATTTAAGACTTTAGTCTTCAATATGGGTATTTCATTCTCTTACTGATGTTTGTGCTCTTATTTTCTGATTTCTTCATGTTGCTCTTTGTATGTACCTTGATCAAGCAAATAATTAGACCCTTCATTCTATTCACTCCTCATATTGTTTTTTTTTATCTGATTTTTTCTGTCTTTGAGTTCTGATTTTGTCTTGAACCTTTAATGTAGTTTATTATCAGATATCCCTATTGAGCCAAAGATCTAATTACATCTCTAGTCCACTTTTATTTTATTTTTTTCTCAGATAGTCTTCTTGCCTGTACTTCACACTTGTCTTTATTGTTTTTCAAGACTTTAGAATCAATCCATTTGAATAAATAGTCTAACCTAGATATTAATGTATTTCCAAATTTCCTGTGATATTCAGAGATAGATGAATGTGATACTTTTCCACAATATTCACAAGAATATAAATTCCAACAATCAGTTTCTTTATGTACTTATTATATTGTTTTGTAAGTGTTGGTTCCATATGTTTTCTTGATCAATTGATATAACCATTTATTTATAATTGAGATAACTCTTCCCTTGTTTATTTTTTAAGTTTGTAGAAAATATTCTTTACCAACAATTGTTATCTCTTGTAGATAAGTTTTGAACTTATTCTCAGTGTTTTCATCAATTTCCTTTTCCATGTTCTTTGAAGATGTCTTTATATGATCTACTCTTGTCACATTATGTATTTGTAACTCCTCAAGAGTTTTTTAAGCCATATTGGTTCTTTTATTCTAATTACCCTTTTCATATTATTATCCATTGAACTTTATGGATTATCAATCATGCTTTCCTTACTATTACTACCCATTGAATCAAGTGTATTTCTAATCCATATTGGTATTTTATTTGCTTCATTATTTAACATGATCTTTGAAGTATACATCCTTATGACTCCCTCTTTAATTGCAAATATCCCAAAAGTGTTTTTTAACTTCAAATTATTAAATTACAAAACCTTAAAATTATTTATTTAATATTTTCTATCCAAATTTCAAACTTCAATAATATGTCTAAGGTTAAATATTAAATCTCACTTCTCCAAAATACCTTCACTTTCAACCTTAGAAAATAATAACCTTATGAATATCCTTATTACTCCTAACTCAAGCTTATGAGTAATTTTAATGAAATAAATTACCTTAGGCTTAGAGTCAATAATACTCTGGTCAATAATGCTTGACCAACCTCTGCATGTTCTCCTCCATGTACATCTCTAAATGGTGCTTCACTTGCACATACAAACTATATTTGGTATATTTTCTTATTGGAGAAATTATTTCTCCCACCTTAGCTTCAATCAAACTGCACTTTGACATTCTTGTTAAGACCAGATTTAACCTCCACTATGTAGCTTTGAATTTGCCAAATGTTCTATCCTTTAATATGTCTAATTGGGGATAGTTATTGCATGTAATTCACCTACACTATTATACCATATTCCTTTAATGTTATTCTTAATATTTGGTACCTTAGAGGGATTTTTTCCTTGATTGGACATGAAAACCTCTTGACATTCTAGTTTATGCTTACCACTTGGTTGAGTTGGTGCTAAAACTTTCAAATTTCTATCATATATGTACCACTTGGCACTTAACCTCTTCCACTACTCTTGAAATATGATTCCTTTGCCTAGTAGATGATGTTATGGTGATGAGTGTTACTTGTAATGTTTCCTCTTCAACCTTGATGCTTCTCCAATATTTGATTGTAGGGTGCATGCATGCAATACCTTACCTTCTCCTATGTTTATTGCTTCCAATGCAATACCAATACTACACTATTCTAAATTCATTCCAATGCTTGTCACTTCACCTTAATACATTTTTTTCCAATGTATTCCTATGCACAACAACAAGTTTCCTCTTAAATGGAAAATGGCTACGTCTCCTCAATGTGGTTGATAGTGTTGCTTCTTCGTGAAATGGTGGAGTTTCCTCACTCATCACTTTTTCTCCTTAGAGCAATAATAACATTCCTTTTGAGTGGTGGTTCCTCTTGCTCCTTCTAGTGGCGATTCCACTTCTACAATGACATCTTAACTTTATGTTCTTCTATGCCAGCTATATTCTTATGTTCATCCATATATCAATAATATACTTATGCTTCATCCTAATGTCTTTATACACTTAGAAATTTTACCAAATTTCTTAACCCTTATTTGGTATTTACTTAGTTTAAACTATTTATTTCACACTCTCATTTTACTTTAGTAAATATGTATTATTTAATAACTATAAAATAGATTTTATTAACAATACTATGCTCTTCTTATTTATCCTTTATTAGCTTAGACTCTTGTTATTTTATCTTTGTAGATTATAAGGTGTAAGCACTGATGTCACCTTGATTTAAAGAACTCATTTAAGTTGTTATTTTCTAGATGTAATGTAGATCACAAATAATAATATGGTGCTCTTAAATCCTTGATGTAAAGCTTATTTCAATGTTCAAATAATAAACTTGTATTGCACCAATACTGCATACCTTTTTGTTCTTTGTTTTGCTAATTTTGTTGGTGATTTGATTCACCCAACTTGTTGTCTCAACCTTGTAAACTTTGCACCTCTATTATCCTTCAATATTCTACTTCAGATCTTACCAAATTTGTAGCCCTACTTGCTACTCAACTTTCTCCTTGCTTTTTGCCTAATAACACTTCTCAAAATTGTCCTAAAATTCTCCAAATATATAGCTCTCTATATTCCTCCAATGTTGTTCACAAAATCTGATTTTGTGGCTTCCAATCTCCTCCAAACCTGATCTCCAAATGCTGAAACTAGAAGCTATTAATACTGCCCAAATGGTGTTCATATACCTGCACCTATAAAGTCAATTCCTTCCTTCTTTCAGTGTCTAAAACCTACAATGAAAGTATCTATAATGCTTTAAGAACATGTGTTTATACTGAGAAGGGGTGAATAGTATAAGATAAAACTTTTTGCTTTTTAATCCAAATGATAACATCAGTAATATTAAAGTAGTAAAAATCACACAAAGCATCACACACATGAGAGACATGATTTTACATGGTTCACCCAATGTGGGCTACTCCATGGAGAAAATATTTCTTATAAATTTTTCTCAAATAAATTACCTTGGAAATCCTTTCCCTACAATGTTTATGGACCTCTATCAAAAGGAGACACCAATCACCTAATCAATTTCATGGATCTCTATCCACAAGAGAACTCCTTTCTCCTCTAATCTGGCTGATGATATTCTAGAAGAATTTTTTCCCCCACTGCTCTGGATAATGGATATCTATCCACTGAAGACACCTATCCTCACTGCCCTAGCTAATGGATCTCTATCCACTGGATACTGTCATCATATATAATTTATCACCTCCAAATATCTGTCTCAAATTTGCACTAAAAACAATCCTTTGATCTAGCATAAATTTATCCTCAATCTCTATCTTTGATCTGGCACAAACCTGTCCTCAAATCTATACCAAATTCTATCCTCAAATATGTCCTCAATATCTGTCCTCAAATTTATCCTCAATATATCCTCAATCTCTGTCCTCAAATTTGTCCTAAATCTCTATCGTCAAACATGTCTTTAGTTTGTATTGTAAGCTTTCAAAAACTCACCCAAAACTATCCACAAGTCTTCTCTAAGGCTTGCCTCAAATATGTTCAACAAGTTAACACTAGAACTTGTCCAATATCATAGAAACATAAAGAGAATTGTTAGAGACTCAATATGCTTCACATTCATCACAATGTTCAATCACTTTCAATCACTCTTTTAGAAACATACAAAGAATTTTTAGAGACTCAATATGTTTCACACTCATCAATACTCAACCTCTTTCTCAAATAAATTCAGAATATAAAATAATTTGTTTCATAGAACTTGAACTATCACTTCACACATCCACTTGACTAGGCTCAACCAACTCTACTCAATCAATCACTCAATGAAATAATCCTTGCTCACAAACCCTAGTCCAAACTTATGATCATTCACTCAAATGTTTCCAACAATGCTTATCAACCAATCTCACATAAAAATGATACTAAAGTTCTTTGTAAACCCTAGATCAAGTTCTTCACTCAATCAATCACTTCAACACCAATACTTATAAAAAAATATTTAAAATAGCTCAAAAAATCAATAAGAAAACCAAATCAAGTCCTTTTCACTCCAAAGTTGTTTTTTAGAAAACCAACCAATCAACTCAATCAAGGAAGAATGTGCCCATACCTTTTTGCTTGATGAGAAGTAGGCCACAGAAATCTACCACAATCATAAACACGTCTTGCACTTTAAAAAAAAACACAAAGCTCTCTATTGCACCCACAATTTGCATAAACACATAGCATAAGATTTAATTCAAAAACGTTCGGGGGCTTATGGTAAGGTGGGTAATCCTCCTTTTATACACATGGTAAATTTTCTTCCCATGTCGGTGCTTAGAAATTTGATTTTGAATTTTGAATTAATTTTAATAACCCTCCTTAGGGTTAGTTAAATATTAATATAAATTAATCTTATAATTAATATCAAAATTAATTTAAATAATTTTAAGTTAAGTAAATTAAATTATAAATTAATTTATAATAAAAATTATATTAATTAATTCATAATTAATTTAAAAATTCCCTTTATAATATTATAAAATATATTATAATATTATTCACTTGGGATTTTTGCACTTTAGACCATATATGATGTCCTGAAACCGGGTCTTGAACAACTGAAACTGGAGAACCTAAATCGATGTCGCCCATCGAAACTGCCATTGATTGGTGCTAAAATATTGACATCAATGACCACTCACTCTTGACATCAATGACAACTTATCTACTCAAAATGTCCAATAATATCCCCCTTTGTCATTGATGGCAACCCAAATTCTTTTTTATCAAAACTTGACCTTTTTTATGTTCTGATCCCCTTGGGAAAATTCTCCCCCTGACTCAATGCTCTCTCCTTAAACCAAATCTCTCCCCCTTACTCAAATATCTCCCCCTTTGACATCAATGGAAAAGGGTCACCTTTGGGGCTCGGGCTAAGAATGAGTCTCTTAGCTTAGCCCCCCCACCTCCTCTTGAGGTGGTTAATTATAGGGTGGGAGTCTTACTCCCAATTTTCCTCAAAGATACTCAAAGGTCTCCTTTGAAAGTGGCTTAGTGAAAATATATGCTATTTGTTCCTTTGTAGTAACATATTCCAACCTGACATGTTTATTTATCACCTTTTATTTCAAAAAATGATACTTAATCGAAATGTGCTTTGTCTTGGAGTGCATCATTGGATTTTTTGAGATACTTATAGTACTTGTATTATCACATAGTATGGGAATAGGATGATCATGTTTTATCTTGAATTCTTCTAGAGTTTGCTTCATCCATAATACCTATGTAAAACTGGCTAATGCTACAATATATTCTGCTTCTGCTGTAGATAGGGATACTGAAACCTATTTCTTACTTAACCAAGAGACTAAACAGTCTATATGAAAGAATGGTCCTCCACTTGTATTTTTTATATCATCAATGTTTCCAACCCAATCTACATTTGTATATGCTATGAGTGTAAAACTATCACTTTTGGGATACCAAAGCCCAAAATCCATAGTCCCTTTTAGATACCTAAGAATTCTCTTTATTGTTGCCACATGTTTTTTTAGGTGTTGCCTGAAACCTTGCCACTAATCCCACTGATTGTACTATGTGTGGTCTTGTAGCTATAACATACAACAAGTTTCCAATCATATATCTGTATAATATCTTATCTGCATTTGGAGATTCATCATCCTTACTTAACTTGCATCCTATGACCATGAGGGTACTTACCAGTTTGCAATATTCTAACTTAAATTTCTAAAATTTCTTTTATATACTTGGTTTGTGAGAGAAATAACCCTTTCTTTGATTGTGAAATCTAAAGTCCAAGAAAGAAAGACAACTCACCAAGAATTGACATCTCAAATTCATTCTGCATGTTCTTAGAAAATTCTTTACACATATTATCATTGTTTCCCCTAAAAATGATGTCATCAAACACAATTAGTAGATTTTTCCCTTCATTTTTGATATATAAGTTACTGTATGCTATTTATTTTCTGAATCCTTGTTCCTAAAGATACTTATCCAGTCTTGAGTACCATGCTCTAGGAGCCTTCTTTAGACCATACAATACCTTTTTCAATCTGCATACATGATCTAGTTGATATGTTAATATGAATCCCTCTACTTGTTCAATGTAGACTTCTACTAGAACACGATTTAGAAATGTTGACTTAACATCCATCTGGTATACCTTGACGTTCTTAAAACTTGATAAGGCTAAAAATATTCTTATGGCTTCAAGTCATGCAATTGGAGTAAATGTTTCATCAAATTCAATTCCCTCTACCTGTGCATAACCTTTACATACTAGCATTGCTTTATTCCTTACTACCTGTCCATATTCATTTATCTTGTTTCTAAATACCCATTTTGTGGCTATCACATTCTTGTTCTTTGGTCATGGAACAAGCTCCCAAATCTTAATTTTCTCTATCTAATCTAATTCCTCATCCATTGCCTTGATCCAAAACTCATCTCCACTTACCTTATTAAAGTCCTTTGGCTCAATATTAGATAAAAAAGAGAAGTTTACTTGTTGAGATGGTGTTATTATCCTTCTCCTTGTATGCCTTTCATCTGTATTCCCAATGATTAGATCTTTTGGCTGATGCTTCTGTACATATCTAGATAGGGTTTTAGAAAGAATTTTTTGTGTTTCTTCTTCTTCTTCATATAATTCCTTTCGAAACTCTTCTTGACAACTTCCATCTTCCTGATACATAGTTTGTTGAACTGGTTCTCTTGAATCTATCTTCTCATCAATTGTTAAATTTATACTTTCTACAATTGTGTGAGTTCTCTTGTTGAAGCATCTATAGGCTTTACTCTTATAGGAATAACCAAGGAAAATTCCCTCATCACATCTTGAATCAAACTTACCTAATTTTTTATCTTCTCGTCTTATGTAGCATTTGCTTCCAAAAACCTTGAAGTGTTTTACAGTAGCCGGTCTTCCTTTCCATAGCTCATATGGAGTCTTGTGATGGTTTACCCTCATTTTAGCCCTAGTGATTATGTATACTACTGTGTTTACTGCTTCTCTCAAAAATCCCTGAGAGCTTAGACTCATTTAACATAGCTCTAGCCATGTTCTCAATAGTCCTACTTTTCCTTTCAACTCTCTTTTGTTGAAGAGTTCTTGTTGCTGAGTATTCTCTCTTGATTTCATGTTGTTCACAAAATTCTAAAAATTAATTTGAGGTAAATTCTCCTCCTTTTTTAGATATCAAAAACTTAATTCTCTTGCTGGTTTCATTCTCAACCAATTCTTTAAATGCTTTGAATTTTTCAAAAGCATCTGACTTCTTTTTCGGGAAAGCTACCCAAACCATTCTAGAGTTTTCATCTATAAACAATATAAAGTAACTCTCACCCTGAATACTCTGTGTTCTGGTAGCACCACATAGATTAGTATGTATTAGAATTAATGGCTTATATAACATATATCCTTTTGACTTAAAGCTTGTTCTAATTTGCTTTCCATGTTGACAAGGTGAACAAATTGTATTTTGTGGTTTTTTTGTTTTGGGTAGATCTCTGACAACCTACTTATTGCTTATTTTGCCTATGTTGTCAAAATTAAAGTGGCCCAATATTATTTGCCATAAATAACTCTCATATTCTTGTGATAGAAAACACTTTTCCCATTTTATGTCACTAAGCATGTATAGATTGTTTGGGGTTCTTCTTGCATTGGCAATGACTTTTCTAGTTTCTTGTTTTCTTATCTCACATATATCTAGATGGAAAGTAACCATATGCCCTTGATAACAAAGTTGAATTACACCTAGCAGATTATGTTTTAACCATTTAATATACAACACATTTTTTGTTCTTGTTTTCCCATTATCTAAACTTAGAGTTCCTCTTCCACCAATCCTTGCTAATCCATTATCACAAAACTTATTGATCCTCTATTGGTTTCTTTTAATGCAATGATTTTGTTTGTGTCTCTTGTCATGTGACTAGAGAAACCACTATCAAGATACCATTGTTATTCTTTATCTTGAGCATGAAGGGCTATTTGAATTAACATTGATCTAGCCTTTACATTTTCCCCTTCATTTTGCCTAGTTGTTGAAATTGTTTTTCTAGACTCAAGAAGTATCATTTTACACCATCTAGCCTTGTGCCCAAAATTATTGTATTTGTAACATATAATATCATCATACATAAGAAGTGCAAAATAATTGAAATTTCTATTGACATTGTTTCTTGCATGACCAATACAGTGTATAGATTTATGACCATATTTATTACAAGAAGAGTAATGCCCATGGAAGAAATTATGTAACTTGTTTTGATACCTTTGAGATTTTGGTGGAGCTCTTCTCCTATTGTGATTAACTCTCATCCAAGGTTCTTCTTTGCTTTCTTCCTTTCTGATATCCTTTTCTTAGCTATATTTTTTTGAAGTTTCTACTTCTTGAAGACTTGATCCCTTTTTTTATTTCTCATATTGTACAT
Source organism: Wollemia nobilis (assembly GCA_028583015.1). Taxonomy (NCBI): domain Eukaryota; kingdom Viridiplantae; phylum Streptophyta; class Pinopsida; order Araucariales; family Araucariaceae; genus Wollemia; species Wollemia nobilis. Next base: position 3,022,684 of record JAQPPZ010015412.1, read on the forward strand.
CTTGTAGTACCTTGGTCCTTTCAACCTCATTTCTTAGATAAACAATTTATGCTTCCAATATTTCACATTCTGTTTCTCTTGTTCTTAACAAATATGTCATATCTTGCTCAATTTTCTTTCCTTCGTCTACCTTTATCTTGAGTTCCGTGAGATTTTGTAGAAGTTATATCCTTGTTTCTTCATCCTCTTGAATTTATTCCTTCAATATTGAATTATTTTCTCTAATTCTTTCTAATTTTTTAAGAGCAGCAAAGAATTATTATTTTATATCAAACATGGTCTCTTCTTCATTATCTGAAGTCATGTGTGTTTTTTATGGATCCTCCTCCAAGCTGTTAGTCTTTTCATGGAGTGACCCGCTCTGATACCAATTGAAGAAATGTGCTTATACTGAGAGGGGGTGAATAGTATAAGATAAAAATTTTTGCTTTTTACTACAAATGTTAGCATCAACAATATTAAAGTAGTAAACATCACACAAAGCATAACACACATGAGAGATATGATTTTACATGGTTCACCCAATGTGGGCTACTCCATGGAGAAAATATTTCTTATAAATGTTTCTCAAATAAATTCTCTTGGGAATCCTTTCCCTACAATTTTTATGGACCTCTTTCAAAAGGAGACACCAATCCGCTAATCAAGTTCATGGATATCTATCCATAGGATAACTCCTTTCTCCTCTGCTCTAGCTAATGATATTCTAGAAGAATTGTTTCCCCAATTGCTCTAGCTAATGGATCTCTATCCACTAAAGAAAAATGTCCTCACTGCCCTGGCTAATAAATTTTTTATCGTATTCGAACCAAGTGGCAATAAAAGACAAAATATATGGTCTCCTTTATTATAATTTTCATGCAGTGAGAGAATAAGGGGTGAGATAAAGGGTGAGATAATAGAGAGGAAAGAGGAATGCGATAGAATAGGGAGAGGAGAGAATATAGGGAGAGGAGAGGTATATAAAAAAAATATTTCTGAAAATTAAACCCTACCGACAAACACCATTGTTTTCACATTGAGCCTAGAAAAACCAGATATTTCTAGGCCTTAAACCTCTTAACATTTGCAACATTCTCCCCCTTAAATTTGAGAGGACTGACAACACAGCCTCTCAAATTTATAAATTGATATTTAGCCATCGTTTTGGTAAAGATATCTGCAATGTTCTCCAAAGTGTGACAAAATTTAAGCTCAAAAATTTCATGCTCCACCATATCTCGAATGAAGTGGTACTTCATATCAAAATGTTTTGTTCTACTATGGTGGATTGGATTGTATACCAACTGAATGGCACTTATGTTGTCACAGTAGATTCTGGTTGGACCATTTTGTTTCTCTCCAATCTCTTCTAGCACTTTTCTTAGCCACAAGGCTTGAGTACTAGCATAGATGACTGCTTTATACTCAACTTCTGTAGAATACAAAGCTACCACAATTTGCTTTTTAGAACTTCATGTTATTAGTACTGATCCCAGACTAAAACAGTTCCCTGAAGTTGATTTTCTATCATCAATGTTGCTGCCCCAATCACTATCACTGAAGCCTACAAGCTTGATAGTGTTACATTTATGGTAATGGATTCCAAAATCCAATGTACCCTTCACATATCTGAGAATTCTCTTAGCTGCCTGCAGATGCAGCTCAGATGGTCTAGGCATAAATTCAGAGACAAGAGAAACAACATACTGAATATCAGGTCTGGTGTTGGCGAGAAATATCAAACTTCCAACCATGCTTTTGAAAGTGGTCATGTCAACTTTTGGTGCTCCATCATATTTGCTTAATTGGATCCCATGTCCAACTAGATTTGCAACTGGTTTGCAATGCTCCATAACAAACTTCTTGATCATTTCTCGAGCATAATTATGTTGATAGATGAATATCCTTGTATCTGATTGATGAACCTCCATTCCAAGGAAGTAGTGCATTAATCCCAGATCCTTCATCTCGAACTGCTTCATCATGGAGTGTTTGAACTCCAAATTCATCTTTTCATTACTACCCATAAATATGAGATCATCCACATATAAACAAACTATGAGGATGTCTTTCCCTTCCTTCAGGTAGTAGAGAGTGGGTTCATTTCTGCTTTTGGTGAACCCAAATTCTTTGAAATAGCCATCAATGCGATAGTACCAAGCTCGTGGTGCTTGCTTGAGACCATATAGTGTTTTTTTCAATCTATAAACAAGGTTTTCCTTACCTTGCTCTTGAAATCCTTGAGGTTGTTCAACATAAACCTCCTCTATCAAGCACCTATTGAGAAAAGCACTTTTTACATCCATGTGTTGGATTTTATAACCTTTGTGGGTAGTTAAAGCAAGAACTGTTATGATGGTCTCCTGTCTAGCTACAGGAGCAAATGTCTCCTCATAGTCAATGCCATACTTCTGTGTGAAGCCTTTTGCTACTAATATTGCTTTGTGTCTTTCAATGCTTCCATTAGCATTGAATTTGGTCTTGAAGACCCATTTACATCCAACACACTTTTTCCCTTTAGGAAGCTCTACCAGCTCCCAAGTGTCATTGTTTTTTATAGAGGTCATCTCCTCTTTCATGGCATCCCGCCATATCTATTGAGTACAAGCCTTATCATAACTAGAAGGTTCAATTTGTGCACTAGTCAACAAATAATAGTTAACTACATCTCCCCGAGGTTCTTGGGAGTCATCATCACCATACAAATGCATATTTTTAAGTCTTTACAAAATTGAACTCATTTCACTAGCTTGACTTCTAGTATATCTTCTTTGAAAATTTTTATCCAACATATGATAATATGGATGATGTTGGAGAGTCCTCTTACCTCTGGATGGAGAATCAATATCCATTGGTTAAGAACTAACTTACCTTTGTGGATAAGAACTTGGTGAAGAAGTTGATGAACTTCTTGTTGAATGTCTGCTTGGGCTTGGAGGGGGAGTATTTTTGCCTTTCTTTGGTGCCACCTGTTGTACTTGTGAGGAACCTGCATCATGAGACTCAACATCACTAGAAATTTTGGGATGTCCCCATTCTCCCCCTTTTTAAAAAGATTGCCCTTTTAAAGTTTTCAAACAATCAATAGTTTCAATCCCCTTGGGTGATTTACAATTTGCCACAATTTCTCTAAAATTTACAATTAAATCTTATAAAGCTTTTTAAAAGTTTTTAATTTAATAAGAAAATATGCTTTTAAATATTATAAATAAAAAAAATTAAATAATTAAAAGCATTTATTAAATTAATATTCAAAAAGCTCTAAAAAAACTTTAATGAAACCTTTAAAGAAATTAATAAAAAAAAAAACCTTTATAATTTTTGGTGTAGAGAGGATCGAAGCCTCGACCGCCTAGTTATGAGCCAGGATGTGGGCTGCTACACCAAGCGGTGACTTTGAAACCAAACATGCACTCCTCCTTGTTAAACCTTTCAACAACAAAAATAATAAAAAAATAACTTTTAAATGCTTTGAACCCGACAGGTTTTGAACTCGGGTCCTCCAACCGACAAGCCAAAAAACTTGACCATGTGCGCTACGCGCTCAGGTGGAAGTAAAGAGAGGACAATATTTATTTAAACAGAACGACAAAAAAAAAAAAAAAAAATTATCCCACATGTAGTGGAAGGGAGGTAAACCAACTCCTTTTATACGCCCGTGAGCGCATATGCTCTTGATTGCCTTCGGGTAATCGCCTCTAAAATATTTTGCCAATGAAACTGTGTCGTCCAATCGTAACTTGCCATATGACATCCACATCAAATACTCACCACATCACTATGCCACATCAGCTACTCACTCAGTTTGCACCTCACCTTACCATGTGTCTCTTCAGTTGCCATGTCACTGCCTACTCAACTACCACGTAAACCTGCCTACTCAGCTCCTCGAGCTACGTGCCCTCCAACGTAAGCCATCCATGTTTTTTCCATGTGTTGCTTCGATATTTGTGCCCATTCTTCCGCCTCATGCTGTGCTCCAAAAAATATGTTGGCTATGTCATTTCGTGCTCTAACCGACCTCAAAAAATGAGGCCTACCTCGGCTCTCGGTCTCCTCAAGTGCTGCCCACACTGGCTCTAATACCAATGATCATATTCAGACTAGGTGGCAATAAAAGACAAAAAATATGGTCTCCTTTATTATAATTTTCATGCAACACCTTCACATACATTGTATTTATATTATGGGAAGGAAGGTAGTTAGAGGAGGAAGGGAAGTGGCATGGAGGGATAAGGTAAAGGAGAGGAGAGATAAGGGGCAATATAAAGGGCAAAATAATAGAGAGGAAAGAGGAATGCGAGAGAATAGAGAGACGAGATAATATAGGGAGAGGAGAGGTATATAAAAAAAATATTGCCGATAATTAAACCTTGTCGAAAAACACCATTGTTTTCACACTAAGCCTAGAAAAACCAGATATTTCTAGGCCTTAACCCTCTTCACATTTGCAACAATCTCTATCCACTTGAGACTATCATCCTCTATACTCTATTACCTCCAAAGCTCTATCTCAAATCTGCACTAAACACAATCCTTCAGTCTAGCACAAATTTATCCTCAATCTCTATCTCTGATCTGGCATAAACCTATCCTCAAATCTGTACCAAATTTTATCCTCAAATATGTCCTCAATATCTATCCTCAAATATATCCTCAATCTGTCCTCAATATCTATCCTCAAATCTATCCTCAATCTTTGTTCTCAAATTTATCTTTAATCTATATTGTAAGCTTTCAAAAGCTCACCCAAAATTGTCCACAAGTCTTCTCTAAGACTTACCTCAAATATGTTCAATAATTTAACACTAGAACTTGTCCAATATCATAGAAATATAAAGAGAATTGTTAGAGACTCAATATGCTTCACATTCATCAAATGCTCAATCACTCTTTTAGAAACATACAAAGAATTGTTAGAGACTCAATATGTTTCACACTCATAAATACTCAACCTCTTTTTCAAATCAATTCTAAATATAAAATAATTTGTTTCATAGAACTTGAACTATCACTTCATGCATCCATTTGAATAGGCTCAACCAACTCTACTCAATCAATAACTCAACGAAATAATCCTTGCTCACAAATCCTAGTCCAAACTTATGATCATTCAGTCAAATGTTTCCAACAATTCTTATCAACCAATCTCACATAACAATGATACTCATGTTCTTTGCAAACCCTAGTTCAAGTTCTTCACTCAATCAATCACTTCAACACCAATGCTTATAAAACAATCTTTACAATAGCTCAACAAATCAATAAGGAAACCTAATCAAGTCCTTTTCACTCCAAATTTGTTTTTCATAAAACCAACCAATCAACTCAATCAAGGAAGAATGTGCCCATACCTTTTTTCTTGATGATAAGTAGACCACACAAATATACCACAATCATAAACACTTCTTTTCCAAACTAAAGGAGGTTAGATATCAAAATATTACTCCAATATTCTCTCAAAAATATTCCTTGGATACAAAAATAATCAATGCTCAAATATACCTTATTTCTCCCTTTTAAAATTAACACCCCTCAAACAATACATAAAAACAATTACTTGGATACACCTTATCAACTCCAACTTAAAATAATATCCAACACCACAAAAATCACAACCAATATTTCTAAAACACCTTTATTTCTTTTTCAAACCCTAAAACAAATAATATCAAAAATTTAATTTGCAATATCCTTATAACTCTCTAAAACCTCATATACCACATGAAATATGCAAAAATTAATTTTTAATACCTCAACAACCTTTTCTAACAAATTCGATGCTCAAAATTTAATGCATACCTTATTATCCCTCAAAAGGGTTTCGACGTGATTCGATCCACCATCTCCCCAAGCGCCAAGCACCTTAGCACCTTGGAGCCCACCATGTGGGCTAGAAGCACCCACATGAAGGAAGCAAAGCTTCCTCCCCTTTCTACCAATGTCCACCATGATTTCCAACCAAAATGCAAAATGAAATATCCTCCGTGGAGGATTCGAACCTGTGCCTATCACTGCCCTAACGACTTGCCACTACTGCGCTTGCCAACTGCACTATTGGTAGTTGATGACCAAGGATCCATCCTTGGTGTATGATGTAATCTCACCTTATCTTAGCACTTTAAACAAAACACAAAGCTCTCTATTGCACCCACGATTCACATAAACACATAGCATAAGATTTAATTCAAAAATGTTTGGGAGCTTATGGTAAAGTGGGTAATCCTCATTTTATACACATGGTAAATGTTCTTCCCATGTTGGTGCTTAGAAATTCAATTTTGAATTTTGAATTAATTTTAATAACCCTCCTTAGGTTTAGTTAAAGATTAATATAAATTAATCTTATAATTAATTTTAAAATTAATTAATAATTAATTTAAATAACTTTAAGTTAAGTAAATTAAATTATAAATTAATTTATAATAAAAAATATATTAAATAATTTATAATTAATTTAAAACTTCCCTTTATAATATATATATTTTACATGGTGGAATCGATAGCCGCCATGAATTTGGGCAAGTTGTCCAGCTTTTTATGGCTGCCATAGTATTCTGCGTTGTCCACCTCGAAAGACACCACACAGATCTTTGCATAGTCTACCCCTATAACTGCCATACCACAATCATTTTAAACCTTTTACACCACTTAAAGCACCAGGAAAGGGACAAGCGTTCAGTCTAGTGAGACTCGAGATTTGAACCTTGGACCTTCGCCCCCTTATGGGGTTTGGATGAACCAATTGGTCTACACCTTGGACCTTCCCATATTAGCCACTAGGGCAACTGCCTATCGGCCCCTTTATAATATTATAAAATATATTATAATATTATTCACTTGGGATTTTTGCACTTTAGACCATATTTGATGTCCTAAAATCGAGTCTTGAACAACTGAAACTGGAGAACCTGAAACTGATGCTGCCTACTAAAACTGCCATTTGCTGGTTCTGAAATCTTAACATCAATAACCACTCACTATTGACATCAATGACAACTTATCTACTAAAAATTTCCAACAATACTACCTTCTATCATAGTTTAAACTCCTTTAATATCCTATCCACGAGCACTAAAAACTACACCCAAGTCTCCTCAAGATTGTAGCTCTAGGCTTCCTTCAATATATTCATCTGCAACCCTTCAATATCTACTTTAACACCTGTAAATTCTCCTATAAAATCAGCCTTCAAAACTTTTTGGTTGTATTTAGATTTCCCAAAACCTTGGGCTCTTCAATCTACTCTTCCCTTGCAATCTCCTTGTTGAATTTTAACTTCAAAAATTATCTCCTATGTTGTATGCATTCTCAAGAATAAGAATGTCTTGAGATATTCAAATCACTTCTTCAATATTTGGAAAATATATTTCCAAACACATATTCATTTTGGGCTTGTTGTTGGATGGTGAAAATTGTCTCAAATATCCTTTATCAAAAACTTCTTCTTGCTTGCAATCTCTCAAACCTTCTTTCTCCTCCAATGATCACTTATCCAAACCTACAATGAGGTTTTCTCTAGCCTTCTTCCTCTTCTCCAAATTTTCCTTGAGATCACTTCTCTTAGGTCTTGTAATTTTGTAACTCTTCAAATCCTTTCTACAACTCTTCAACTTCTCTTCTTTAAGCTTCAATGAGACATATTCTTGGTCTCCTTAATCTCTCAACTATGGAAATATTGTAACAAGATCTCTTTGCTAGATCTCCAAAATTGCTTCTCTCAATCTCCTAAACATCTGAAGTCTTCTACTACCCTTCAAATCTGCAATAGGACATATTCTTAGGTATTCTATATCTCCAATATCCAATCTATAACAAGAAATTTCTACACAGGTCTCTTCAATCTCCAATATGCAGTCTTCTATATACAATATTTTGTCTCCAATATTATATCTTCTAAAATTAGAAGTTCTTCAATATGACCTCTTTCGGGTCTCTTCAATTTCTCCAATAATTAGTCTTCTATCTGCAATATTCTATGGGAACTTCCTTATTGAGTCTCCTTAATCTTCAATCTCCAATGGGATCTTTGCCTTAAACCTCCTCACTCTTCAATCTCTAACTTTTTGTAAAAAATAATTAATCCCTACATGAGGAAAGCACATAGACTTTCAGGCAATGAAGGTGAAATTATTTTGTATCTATTATAGGAAGCTTCTTAAATTTTGGGTGTAAATTTTTTACAACCAAAAACTTAGATAGTAGTACCAAACATATTAGAATTTCAAGAATTCTAAAATAAATAAACTTCACTAGTTATCCTCAAAAAATAGTGGAATGAATTTTGTGTTGAGTCCTAGTCTTCACAATCTTGTGGAAATACTCTAGCCAATCTACAATTTGTAGTCTCCTTCAATCTACCAACTTTATCCAATAGGAACTCCTTCTTGGGTCTCTTAATATCTTCAATCTCCACAATATCAAGGTCTGACTTCAAGATCTAAAATCTTCTTCTATTTCGAATTTGTTATTGGAACAAAAATTTTCCAATCTTCTCTAGTTTCACCTTCTACAAATAATTTCCTCATCTTCAATAGTTTCTCCTTCGTAACTTCAAAATTTGTGCAAGTCCAATACTTGCAATAGCTCTCCCTATCTTCTGTAAACTCCCTTGTGGCTTTGATACCACTGTTATATTTTGAAGCTATAAACTTAAGATTAATATACCAAACAATATAAAATAAAATCATAAACCAATGTATATGATAATGGCAAAATTCTAAATATATAAAACATAGAAATAACTTTAATATCTACTCCTAAATATGGCATAAAAAAATGCTCATGAAAATGGAGTTATAGAACTAAAAGAACAAAGTAATTTTATTACAAGTTATTTCATCTTACATTCTCACATTATTATGCATATATAAAGTAATGTGACTCTTTATATGGGGCACTCTTGGCCTTCACTCTTCTAGACTCTTCAACTCCCTATTTTATGGACTCATGTACACATGGACTAATGTGCACATTTAAATTATTGAATATTATGCACACTTGTGCATTTATTACATTACATAACTAATCTAAGACATGTACCAAATAATGTAATATACTCCAACATTTAAGAAATCAAGATTAGGTGAACAATATTGATATCATTAACGAAGATTGTATATTCATTTGGTGGCTCACATTTTGAGATAGAACCCAAAATTATATTGTAATAAAATCATCAGTTCTATTTTTTTTTTTGTCATCTGTGCATATTTATCTCATCTTCATATGATTATAGGATCTACAACAAAAATTAGAGTATCCACTGCATAACCAATAGTTTCTCATGACTCTTTTCAAAAATTAGACTTAGGATTTTTTATAGATAGGTTAGGTTGTTCCCATGGATAAATATTTTTGTCCGCCATGGTATGGTACTAACCCCATCAACATCCTGATTCTTCATGAAATACCAAAAATTTCCCTAAAAGATCTACCTCATTATGAAGGCAAAAAAAAACTTGCATTTGAGCATTGTTAAGACATAACTTCTTTAGTAGGGTTATGCATAAGGGGTCGGCCCAAAAATATATTTATAAAAATTTGGTGAATTGGTTTCAAAATCCAGGTGAATAGTTTCAAAACACATGTAGAAGGTTCACTATTATTAGGGGCAATGTTGAAAATTTAAACTTAAAATGGTCAAATTATTATAAAATTGGGGCGAATCGACCAAAAAAAAAATTTGCACCCAAATTTTTTTGGCTAATGGACCCTGGTCAAGGGTCCCAAATATTAGCCAATTCCAAATTTTGAAAATCCTAATTTTAGCCAATTTTGCAAAAATAGCCACTATGCATAACACTGTTCTTTAGTTACTATTTATGACATTATCTTTGAAGATGTAATTATTACACTAATCATCCTCTCTTTCAAATATAAAGTTTTATTATGGTATATATCCTTGGAAGATAATAGCATCAATACTTAGGCTAAACTAACCAAAACTCTTATCAACAAGTTTGTCGATCCTAGGGATCCATTCCTGTTACTTTTCATTCATCTAAAGAGTCCCCCATGAGAGTATTTTTAACTTTAATATTTATTTTATAAGGAATTGGAAGAGAATTCACCAATATTTTTATCCCTCCCTAGCCTAAACTTATCTCTATTATATTCATGCCTTCCATATTTACCTAAGTATCCTCATTCAACAGTCTAAAGAAATAAGATTCCCTTAGATTTTTTGAGAAGCCATACTAGCTAAGAATATGCTAATTATAGTAGTTAAAATCCCTCCTAGAAGCACTATGTACCCACTTGATATTTCCCCAAGTACATATTATACACCATATTATGAAGATTCTAAGTCATTTTCACCTCAAGCACTCGAAGTCATTGGTATCTCTACCATGCAATAAAATCAGCCCTAGATAAAAAAAGATTTGAAAGTAATGATTCAAAAGTTTAATGAAGATATTAGAAGAATGGAGTAATTCTCTTACCCTAGGATATATAAATTTGATGACTGTACACTTATATCATAGTAGTCACACCAGTATACTAGGTTATGACACTCCATTGGCACAAAATGCATCACAAAAAGAGCTACAAAGCAATATCTTGATGATGATAAGGAAAAGGTAATTCATGTTTTAGCTACGAGAAAACCTCTATCACATAATGAGGTTTATTTTCAGGAAATAATATCATATCTTATGCACCCTCAGATATATCTATTGATAGAAGATACAATGGATTTTACTACAATACCTAAGCAAGTGTCTTGGGAAGAAAAGACCTTTCCTAACAACCAACAAGAAATGATGCGTAGTTTTGGCCATACTTTGTTTCTAGATACACAAAGTGAAGAAAAAGAAGCAAAATAATATGCTCAAGTACCAATTCTAGGGGTAAAATCACTAGTCCATAAAAAATTTATTTATATAAGAAGTATTTTCCAACTATGACTCGAAATAGAGGGTAAAAATAGTGAAACGGTTTTAAGATTTATTCAAAACCCCTATTATAGCATAGGAAGAATTAGGGAAATATTTATTGGTGGTTGAATAAGTAGAATTATTTAGGCTATCTCTTGAAGAGTTAGAAAATAAATGATAATCCAATAACAAAGAGGATATCCTTGGGTATACAAAGAAGCCAATTCACCCTATTTTAGTTATCTCTCTTCCTGGAAATATGCATACTACATAATTGTGTAGTAGATTCAAAAGCTAAAATTATAGTTATGCCATTGGAAGTCTACAAAATCTTGAAGCTAAACATCAATCCAATTGAATTTGAGCAGTTTCAATTTTAGAGAAAGGCTATAAGAACAATTGGTGTCTTAAAATAGTTTCTAATGATAATAAATGGATGTTTAGACCTTGTGGTAATACAAGATATAGTCATTAATGATGTGCCCCCCTATTTGGCATGTGCTTGTCCAAATATTTTCTATAGAAATTTAGAAATTACCTAATTTGATACCAAGATCACATGATTATACCTTGTATTGAGAAGATAGTCAAGATACCCAACCAAGGTTTGCACCCCTTCTACGTTGAAGAATATGAAGGGCTAAAAACAACCCTACAAAAGAGAAATGTTTGGAATATGGAAATGGAAATAAATGAATGGATATAAAAAGACTCAGAATATATGTGGTGAGAGCTACAATGTTATAATCTTGGCACAGATGATATTTTATAAGAGAATAGTTATATTAAGTAGTTAGTTATGCTTATTTCATAAGCATGAAGGATCACGAGACTCAATAAATTTGGTTGCTTGATCAAATTTAACCTGTGAGAAAAGAACATGATCCAAGAAGAGTAAATCCAATAGGAAGCAATTCGATGATAAATATGCTTCTCAATTCACTATAGGATACATTGAAGAGGTCAACACTTTGTGAAATGGAGCTCAATCTAAGAGAATAATCTATAGTTATTGCACATGTATAGAACTAAGAAGTTCAAGAAAACCAAGAAAAGTTAGATTGGCCTCTAGAAGTGTTTAAATAAAGTTGAGATTATATAAGAATTTATCAAGAAGATAAGTTCAATTTTGGCATCATATGGTCAAGATATTGTAGATTCATGGTATAGAATTCAAGATATCACCCCGATCGAGCATGGGCAAGCATACCATAATTTTTTTTAAATAGCCAACAAGTAAATAAAAAGTTAACTTGTGTAAACTAGGCAATTAGCCCAATAAAGTAATGCTTTCCTATCAGCCTTCTATACATATAATAAGGTGCCAATAAATAGACACCAAGGCTAATGCATTGAACAACATTCAAGCTAGATCAACCTAAGAAATATACCAGATAATGGAGAAATAAAGAATTTTTGTAAGCCTACACAACTCACATGTGTAGATATCATAGTCATAACTTCACATATTTCATTCAGGTCTCCCATTATTTCCACATAGTGTAATCTACCATTTTATCTTCATTATCATTCCCCCTAACTCAATAGTCCAATGGATAATACAAGGAAAATTAGGCAAGTGGAAAAAAAAGTACTCAGAGTCATGACATGGCATGAGTAGAGCTAATAAATGATGTAATAAATATATCATAAAATACTTTATCCCACATGCAATGAGCTTAACTATCATGAAAATGTTAAATAAAATATGTGATCAAATAATTTACACAAGCTCATATTTTTTGGAAAAAGTGCCCAATCAAAAATATGATTGTGCAATATTTATGGAAATCTAGCTAGGAAAACCACCCAAAACTTTGTTCTATATAAATATTAGTATACCTCTAAAATAAAAATAAATGCTCTTCAATTTAGCTATGGGTATGAAAGCCAAAGTGAAGCCTAATGTTGTTGCAAGTGATAGGCAAAAGAGGCACCTGCTCAACTATATAAAAAAGAGAAAAGGGCATAATAATGCTGAGTTCTAATCTACAAGCACCTAGAATATTTGCCTAAGGCACCTTTCCTAGATCTAAAGTAGCTTTCAATTATAGTGGAATATGCTCATGAAGGTACAATTTTTGGGGGATATCTCATAATATAGGTATCCCCCTACATCATCTCTCCCTCTTTTATTCCTTTTCTTCCCTTTCCTCATTTTTCACATAATTTATTTTTTATGTTCGCTTGTATATTTCTTTGCTAATTTTGCATTCTTATCTTGCTTAGTTTCTACTTTTCCCAAGAAATATTAGTATATAATATCATGTCTATGGGTATTTTTGTGCATAACCCACACAATTTTATTAAAATATACAAAGGTGAGCACTATAGGATCTAAAAATCAAATCAAGAGGAGGTTGGGCACTTTCAGTCTAGGCATGCTAGGGATGAACCCTTAAGAGCAGGGATCAAACAATGATGCCATTGAAACATTTGTACCCAGATAAAGCCAACAAATGTATCAAAATCTTGGCACATAGCCAAAAAGCAAAACATCAAAAATGTCTAAGTCTCGAGGCTATCAAAAAATTTGTACCCAAATAGAACCAACAAGGGTACCAAAAGTCCATCATGTAGCCAAAAAGCAGAAGAGTAAAAATGGCTAAGTCTTAAGGCTATAAAAACTTTTATACCTTGACAAAGCCAACAAGGGTGCCAAAATTTTGTCATGTAGCTGGAAAGTAGAAGAGAAAAAATAGCTAAGTCCTAAAGCTACCAAAAATTTTGTACCCAGATGAAGTTAATAGAGGTAGCAAAAAATCGATCACCCATTAGCAACCATAGATAAAAAAAAGTAGCTCCAACTTGATATCCAACACTAGTTTGCTATTATATGGGTGACCACCATCTCATTCTGCCTATAGGGTAAGATCACTTGTCAAAAAATCTTAATAACAAAATATTCACTAATGAGACCGTGTTGATATTTAGGGCATCTCAACTGAAATGTTAGAAAATAATAAACAAACTAGATGCAAACAGTAGGTTAAATATGTTTCAATATAAAGTAGGTCCATACAAGTTAGTAAGTCATAACCAGGTGATTAGAATAAGCATACCTCCAAGTAGCTTAACAGACTAGCAAATCTTCTAACATAACGATAATCCATCTCTAAGGCAATTATGCCTAGATAACTAAATACATTGTAAATGACTATAAGTACTAGAATGTAGAATGTGAAATGGTTGACTCGTAGGATTTTATAATTTGCATGTATTAAGAATATTACATTTTCAAAAAAAAAAAAACCATTTCTATAAGAACCATTCAGAGAATTGGTTTGAATATTTCATAGATGCAATCCCCTCAGTTGGTATAGCATTTCCCGGTATATTGATGGTCTATGGTCTATATAGACCTATTCATTTCTTACCACAGGATGTACAGGATAGAACACATCCTCAAATGAAGAGTATCTGGGACCAATCGATCAATATCATATATAATTGGTCATATCATCGAGCTTATATAGACATATATTATGACATAATCTTGACTAGAGGTATACGAGGATTAGCTGAACCAAGTAAATCATTTTATCAATGGGCAATTTATGGAATACCAAACGGAGTAGGTATTTTAGGTCTCTTTGTAGGCGAAGGAATGAGATATTTAGGGGGGGACGTATATCTTCCTATATATTCGGGTCTTTATTATGTGTATTAATATCTACATTAATCTATTATTTTCCATTCTAACAATGAAGATTTCCATTCCATCCATATTAACTAATAAAAGAAAGGATATAAATATTTTTAATGATCCATTGTCAGATTTGTCATTATGTGTTCATAAGAAAGTCCCATTATTTGTGTATCATTTCCTGGGATGATAAATTCTTTAAGAGAATTTATATTGTATAGAAATATATATTTGTGAATTAAGATGATTCATTGATTTCATCAGTTCATTTACATGGAATTGATATAGAAAGAGAAATATTACAAAAAGGATTACTATTAATTGAAATATTTGAAAAAGGAAAGAAAAAAAATAGGGGTTGTCTTTCGGTTGAAGATACGACCTCTGATATTAATTCCTCTCACTTTGCCATTTTATACTACTTCATCTACCAAAATTATCGGGCAGATCGGATAAGATCCCACGTATCCTATCAACCAACCCATGATTTGGAGGCTGTACGACATGGAGCAGGTAGAGAGATGAAAGGACCAAGAACCTTCTCCTATTTGAGAAGAAATGAATTTGATTATCGAATAGCAGTTCGAAGTGCTACAATGCCCGCTTTGTTTCACTCAATGAAGAGTTCGAAAAGATAGGTAAAGGAGGTTAATTGAGACTATCTAACCATTACCTGCTAGCTTTTAGCACAAGCAGTAGGTAAGCAGGGGTAGAGAGCTCCTTGTTGCCCTTCGGCAACAACAAGCATACTTATCGAACTGGCAAATTTGCAGCACCGTATTGATTGATCAATATGTATCTCAGGGGGGAGTAATGAATAAGATCATGGTGGTGGTATACCACCCCTCCCCTTGTTTGGCAACTTTTCGGCCCTTGTATGGAGGCTTCCCGGGGAGGAGAAGGGGATTGCTAAAATGACCTTTTATCCCTATAATATAGCTATATTCTATAGCTAAGGTGGGGTGTATTCAAAATTATAAGAGTCTCGAGGAACCCATTGCATTAAGTTTCTCAATGGTTCATGCACTAGTCATAGGCCGGTTCAAAGAACAAAAGTCTTGAATGTATATGAAATTTTATTATCCATTGTTCCTTAGTAGCTCAGTGGTAGAGCATTCGGCTATTAACTGACTGGTTGTAGGTTCAAATCCTACTTGGGGAGATCCTTTTTATTCAATTCAAAGGCTTACTTTGAATGTGAGGAGCAGCTAACGCTCCATGTCTTTGTTTATTTTCTTTTGATTGATGCAAAATTGCCAAAAAAGAAGATGGCGATTCACACTCAATAGTCCGGGTCACTCCCAGTAGTCCGAAAAAGAGATAAAGAACAATCTTAAGTACTAAAAATTTTGAATAAAAAATTTTTGGATGAAAATAAGGGAATTTATAAATTCGATCCATGCAGGTACTTGGAAAGTATTCAAGTAATTGTCTGAAATTGAACGTTTCTTTAACAAGACTTTATTATAAGTGATGAAATGGGAGTATGAAAAACGGTTAGCGATACTATGTAAATGACCCAAGAGACCTGACAATTCAATGATTTGTATAATTGGATCCTCTTTAATTGATTTCATAGTTGATTTGTAAATAGTCACCATCTGACTATTTACAAATCGTTCTATTCAATAATTATTGTTTGGCCTCTGGTTCAACTTGGTTGTAGGATATTTATGTATGAGTGATTGCTTATTTCTAATTTTAGCTTGTTGAATGCTCATGGTGTTAATTGGAATTTCTAGATTTATGCTCAGGATACATATGGTTTTAGAATTTGTAATTTGAATAGTTTCACATGTTATGAATGAATGTCCTATGATTAGTAAAAACTAGTTGGTCCATTAGGTTGTTTATTTATTTTCTTAATTGCACATCTCTTATAATACTTGTGTCTTGATGTGGCTTAATATGTCCCACTATAATTTCTAGCTTCAGCTCTATTTTATTCTTTTAGCACCCTTTTCCCCTATATTTTAGGAACATTTAGTTAGAAATTCATAGGAATCAGCCTCCTCTGGAGATTGACCATTGAAGCCTCAAAAATTCTAGGTCATTCAATGTTGTTCAAGGTCTATGGGTGCACAACCTTTCCATAGGTATATTTTTAGACCAATAATTTTTGGCACACCCAGTGGGACCCAAGTCCCACTTCTTGGATAAATCAATTTTTTGGTGATACTCTATTTTAGTAACATTCTTTTCAATCACCTAGAAACTTTGTGTAAATTCAACCTTGATCTATGATAAGTTGCCTTTTAAAATTATAGTACCACAGTTCATAAAAACATAAACCCATTGTGCGACCAATGATTTTTAGACCAATAGTTTTTGGCATGACAAGTGGGACCCAAGTCCTACTACTTGGATAAATCATAGTATTGGTGATACTCTATTTTAGCAACATTCTTTTCAATCACTTGGCAACTCTACTAGAGCAAGAGCACATAAAGATGCATGTCCATGTTCTATAAAATCAACTATCTTGCTTCATTTTCTAATTTAGAGGATTTATGGTGTGATGAATAGGCTTAGTCTCATTGGAAATAATAGTTGGTGACTCTAATGATGATGAAACTCAAAAATGTAAAATCCTCAGTTTTATCTTTTCTTGAAACTTTGAGTATAATTATTTCTCACATTTCATGGTTCAAAAATATTGCCTACATTGGAATGATACATGCCCTCTCAATATACCAATCCTTCATAAAATACCTAAGAGTGTCATATAATTCCTACCTAAATATGAAGGCAAAGAAAAAACTGCATTTGAACACTACCAAGACATAGCTTCACTGGCCAATATCTATGACATAGTGTTCGAATATATAATGATCAAATTATTATTTCTCTCTTTCAAGGTAAAAGTGTTACTATGGTATAGATTCTTAGAACATGGAAGTATTTGTACATGGGAGGATCTTGTGAAAGCTCTTATCAATGAATTTAATGAGTCTGGAGATAGGTTCTTACTACTTACTCAGTTCTCATTCATCAATAAAGTCCCTCATTAAACCATACCAATTTTCAAAAGACTTGGAAAATAATACCTAAGGAGGTCCAAACCTCTACCACTCAATACAATATATATTACATCCATGCTTTCCATTCTGATTTAGGCATCCTCGTTCAACAATCTAAAGAAAATATATTCCCATAGATTTTCAAAGAATCCATTCATGCTAAAAATATACTAATCCAAATAGGAAAAATGCCTCCTAGAGAATTTTATTGTCCACTCAAACCTTCCATAAGTCCAGTGCATATCCCATTCCTTGAGGAATGTGATTCATATCAACTTCAAATACCCAATGGTGGTATTTCCACCAATCCTCACAAAAATAGGCCTCAAATGGAGCAAGAGTTGAAGATGATGATTTAGATACTAGTCAAATAAGTTAGAAATATAGAGAAAAAACTCTTGCAATCCAAAATATAATATCTCAATAACTATTGGAAAAGGCAATATCTCATTAACTATGGACCAACTATACAACAACTTTGCTAGCTCAACAACATTTAGCTTATAAAATATGCAAGGACCAATTAAAAAAAAAGGGTTTGACAAGATGTTAATATATAAGGAACAACAATGTAATGAAACATTATCTCTAATCAATTCTCTATTGCATAGTGGAATTTATATTGAGACAAAAAAGACTCATTATGAAAAGATGATAAGACTACCTTTGATGGATAACATGGTAGCTTGCAATACAATACAAGATTATAAGCATTGGAAACATGCAAATCTTGTAGCATCTCAACCAAGATATCACAATGATATTTGTACCTTATTCACACTAGCTCAAAGTACAAATGTGATGACTCAAATAAATATGCAACTTTCCACCTCACAAAAATAATCATTGAATCAAAAAAGGCTAGAGGCATATAAAGGGCTATATTTTCTAGTTATAACACTAGAATAAAGAGCAAAAAATATTGAGCTATTTTATAGTCTATTCAAGAACTTTGTCTCAATACCTAGAAACCTAAAGGAAGATTTGCTAGTATCTAAGAAGATGGACTTGCTTGACATCTCTTATGGGTAGTCAAGTGAAGACAACAATGTAAAGGGAATCTCATTGAAAACTAAACAAACAACTACCTTCCTTTTTATTTGTCTCTCTTCTTGAAAAATGGTATATTACATAATTTTATAGTGGATTCAAAGTCTAAATATCAATTATGCCACTAGAAATTTTTAAAAGTTTGGGTCTAAATATGGAAACATGAGCCAAAATGGATATATTTCAAAGGAAAGTTGGTAAAATAATGGGCATTATTAAAAATTTGCTTATGATGATATATGAACATCCAAAGTTAGCTCTTGTTCAAGATATCATGGTTGTTGATGTGCCCCTTTGTTTGGGATATGTATATCTAAAGATCTCCTAAAACACACAGGAACATGCCTGAACTAGAGATATAATATATTGATAATCTTAGGTGACATAAGGATGATTAAAGTTCAAAATAAAGGCCTTCATTTTTTCCACTTCAAAGATTACAAACATCAAGAAGTTTAGCCTTCCAAATAAAATGAGCTACAACATAAAGGTAGAGGTAGTAAATGTATCAAGAGCAAGGTCAACCTAGCTAGAGTAGTGTTACATGCATCTTGATCTTAAACTCCATAATGATACAATAGGAATTACTCTCCTCTATGGTGCAAAAGAATTTGGAACCCCTTGTTTTTGGGCAGCCACTCAAATAAATATGGTGAGGTAAGGGATGAAACATTAGATAAGGAACATAATACAACCTTGGGTAACAAAACACTTTAGAAGACATCAGGAAGACTAATATTTGGTTGGGTAACTATCGATGAATTTTTTGCTTCCATTCACCCACTCACCCCTTTTTGTTAATCAATATGATTGTTCTTATAAATGGCTAAGTTTTGAGAGCTAGGATTTTTTAGCATTGGGTGGAGCAAGCTTTGTGGATGTGGTGGGAGATTCTAGAGAAAGTTATAGTAAGGGCAACATAAATATGGACGGTTCCTAGGAGGTTGGAGGAATCGATCTCCCTAAGATATCAAGCAAATCCCAAAGCTTCACCTAAAGGGATGGAGCATAATTTTGAGACTTTCACTAGCTAAAAATGCCAAATTCGGCTAAGTAAGGGGTAGGGCATACAAATGGGTAAGAAAACCTTCCTATAGGACCATATTTCCCTACCCCAATTAAAGGGCATAGAAATGGTATCACAGATCCTCACCACATGCAAAGGGTAGATAAATGGGCAACAACAAGCAGAGGTTGGATCCCAAAATGTTGCCTTGATGGACAGAAGGAGGTTCATCCAACTTTAGAACCTAGAAAATGTTTGGGTATCTACAGTCATCCGAGTCATCCTGAAATTACACCAAAGATGAAGATCCAGGTGGAAGCCCAAAAACCTACCCTGGCATAAGTGGGTAGATTTTTGGGTCAGTATAAAGCAGCGGGGGGATCCCAAGGTTCTGCCCATCATTAAATTCTCATCACATCAAGGGAATCCTACAGGCGAGGATATCCCTTCCTCATTTATGAGGGTGTGCAATGAGTAGCTAAAAATTAGGATATTTGGTGCCTATCTAGTGGATGGAAGAAGGATGAATCTCAAGTACATTAGAGCTATCGATTTCAAAGGGTTTGATAGTGCATTTAATGACCACCTTCTTCTGAGAGTAGGTAGATAAATTTATGGTCCATCAGATCATTCAGGGAGAGCAAAATTATTCAAGCATATAGATTCAAGTCATATTGCTTACCTTCTCCTAGAAGTCAACCTCTACTATAGTCTGTATAGGATTTGAATATATTTTTAGCATGGTCACCCCTGCTGGTGTAGCCCCATTGTCTTATCTACCATCCACTATCTTAAATGCAACATTCATTGTAAGGTCTATATATACTAGAATGTAAGTCATTCTATGGATGGCTATTTAGCCATTAAAATTCATATGTAAAGCTTTTACCATTCATAAATACAAGTATATTACTGTTTGGTTTCTAAATTTACTCATATGTGTGTGTGAATGTCGAAGGTTTATTTCTATTAAATCTAGTTGAATAGGTATGCTCTAATTCTGCATCCTATATTTCATGCATTTCATTTAGTAGTTCTAAAATTTGCTTTCAATAGTATGCGCTAGATGATAAATAGGAGTAAGGTTGGTTGATCTATTAGGTGGTCTTCTTTTATTTCTCATAATTGTGCTAGTTTATCATACATATGTATTGATACAGCTGAATCCATCCTTGTGAGTTCTATATATGACCTCCCTTCCTTTTTTTTTTGCTCCCTTTTCTCTAGGCATAGTTAGCTAGGACCCCTTAGGAACTAGCCTTCTTCGAAGATCGATCACCAAGCCTCCCAGCTTCATGATCATTCAATGTTGGTGTAGGTTCATGAGGTGGCCTATAAAGTGGAGTTGCCTACTGATTTTGATATTTCACTATTTTTTAATGTTACAAATTTGTATGAATTTCATGGAGATGAAAATTAAGTTGAATTAGAAGAGGACATAAACTGGGAGCAATAGATACCTAAGAAGAAGAAAGAAAAAATTATGCAAGTACTTGATAAGAAGATAAATTAGTACCAAGAAGGGAAGCTACAGTAAATACTTGGTAAAATGGGAAGGTTTACAATAGGAAGATAATACTTGGATTTTAGAGTGGGAACTAAAAAAAATGATAGTATAAAGTTGTAGGAGTTTTATCAAAGGAACTCATAGAAGCTGAGTTCTTTTCAACCAAAGGAGAATGATGTAGGAGCCTATATTCCAAAGGGCATAACTTTTGATATGATCATTGGATAGATTTGAAATTTTATGGGGAGATGGATAATTAGGTGGACAATATCATGGCTAAAAGCCTTGAAGATTCTTCAATGTGTTATCGGGTCCTAATTCTTTCATCTAGTGCCCCAAAAATGGGATTTAGTGTTTTTTTGAAAATTTGGAAGGGAGCATATTTGGGATAACTTCTTATTTAGGAATGTGTAGGTGTTGAGATTTTCTAGGAGGCTTAATATGGGAAAACCAATAATGTGTATTAATTTAGAGGGCTATCCAATATTGTTTTTGCTGGCACTAAAAGACAAAATAGACAAATAAATAAATAAATAAAATATTGTAATTTATTATCTTTAGGGTTTTAATATTTAGGGTTTCTTTTGGGATATATATATTCTCTTGGTATCACATTTTAAAAGGGTGTGAAATACAATAATGAGAGAATAAAGCATTTTTTGGATTATTTCCATCTATTGTGGTTTTTATGTGATTGGGAATTTTTTTGCTTTGTTTTCTTTTTGTCACAGTTTTATGTGATTGGAGGTTCTTGTTCTGACCTCTTGCAGTTGGATTTACATCATTCTTGATTTTTAAAAGGGTTATGGTCCCTTTAAAAACCCTTTAAATCAATCAAAAATAAATAAATAATCATAATATATTATGTGTAGATAAGAATCACAACACTCCAATACAGTGGATGGAATGGTGGGAGTATTTATACCAACACCAAAATCCAATTACATAAATGAGTTTAATATAAGTTGACATAATAAGAATGCTTAAGTTTAATTACAAGTTATAAGGTAGGTTTAGCCTTAACATGGTTAGCCACAACCCATAGGATTTATATAATAAAATAGTACAATAAATATAAAATTTAGTTGTACAATGCTTGCCCAAAGACCTACACATTGTTGGAGTATATTACATTATTTGGTGCATGCTAATGTACCACCATGGTACCTTCATGGTACATATGTAAATAATAGATTAGTGTTTATTCATAGTTTAGAGTGTGATTTATATTTCCCTTTTATGTAAGTATGAATGTGTAAGAAATGCACAAGTGTCATGTAAAGTTGTAATGTGCAAGAAATGCACAAGTGTCATGTGAGTTAGAGTGCAAGTGTAATTTGAGTCTATGTGCACAAGTTTCTTATATGTATGAGAAAAAATATGTAATGTAAATATGTGTACAAGTGTATTAAATTAGAGTGTGCAAGTAATAGAAGTGAAAGATTCATGTATAGGTGTGCATATGTTATAATGTCAAGTGTTCATCAAGTATGCAAGTAGCAAGTAGTCAAGCCAAGAGTCATGAGACATGGCATATAGATGGCTATAGTCAAGTATCAAAAGAGTCATACTACTATAGCTATATTATGGAGATAATGTTTCATAAGATAGTGGGTAGAATTGAATACAAGGATAACAAGAATTATCATATTTGTAAGAGAAAGTGAAGCAATAAAGATTGTATATATTTTTGAGCAATTAATATTGTAATTTATATTTCATGCATAGTACATGAATGATCAAGGGTATTTACATTTATATTTCTACATATTATTGAATGTCATTTGAGTTATTATAAGCCTTGTATACATATTAATTTTCTCATATTATTCTATACATTTTATTATCTTGACCTTATTATATTATGGTTATATTATATTTAGATCTTGTGAGATATAACCTTTGATATTTTATGGTAGTATTAAGGCTTCAAAAACCATCACACATTATTACATCATACAATGTCAGCCTTTTTTGTAAGTCAGATTCGACTTTCAACACTCCTCATAATAAAAATTGAGGGGCTAAATAGAGAAGATATCAATGATAATAATATCTTCCCTCAATAATGGATGTCTTAATGAGCCTTCACACTTAGGTAGACTTATTTGAATCCCCCTAATCATCTAAAATATGTTCCTACAAAAATATATCTTGATCAAGAATCTTCTTAGGCTATACCATAGTAATCACCTTTAGTATTAGATATTTCCACACACATCCAATGAACACTTCTACTAAGGACCCATATGAGGAAGATAAGTTAGTATTACCACAACCTATAAAGAAAAGCTACTTCAATATTTTATAGTCACATAAAATATGAATTGAAGACATAGTATTTCTATTTATAGTATACATCATATTTTTTGAAGACATAAATAGATGAAATTATCTTCAATAATGTATATGATTGCCAAGATAACTGGAAAAAATCATCATCTATTCAAATAATTTCAAAGTTCCAAAAAGGGGAGTCAAACTTGGGTTTCATGTGGTTTGGATACTTTTACTTAACCAAGGCGCACAACATGTCATTGAGGATAGAAGGTAGGACAAAACCTTCAAAAAGGCCCCTTCTCACACCAATAAATATGAGAATAATTAAAGAAATACTTATTGTTATGATTAAGAGGGTCATGGACTTCATAAAAATATCAACAAAGCTTCTATAATCATCTAATTAGTTCATATTTTGGTTCAAAAATAGATGATGCATCCATGAATAACACCTATAAAACCCCTCAATGCTTGTTGGTCCATGCAAAACTCTTATTCAAACCTCAAACCTCTCACATCCAATGCTTAAAATTATAGTCAATTATCCATGTTGTTGTATAATCATGCTAGGATCACTTTGAAGTCCCTTTGACTTGGTTCAACAA
Source organism: Wollemia nobilis (assembly GCA_028583015.1). Classification (NCBI taxonomy): domain Eukaryota; kingdom Viridiplantae; phylum Streptophyta; class Pinopsida; order Araucariales; family Araucariaceae; genus Wollemia; species Wollemia nobilis. Next base: position 3,046,660 of record JAQPPZ010015412.1, read on the forward strand.
TTTCCTATCTTAACAAGAAAAATAAATAGGAGATGCAAGATCAAACCCGTGACCTTCTATTATGAGTGGCCCAACACTCTTGCTAGTCATCTTAGCATCACTTCAATGCTACCCAAGGTGCACCTTTACTTTATAAAAATAAATATGAATGTGTGGATCAACAAAACAAATAGGTGGAAGCATGTGCATTAAAACAAAGTGTATGGAAAAACCTATGTAAAATCATTGAAAAACAAAACAAATGAATGGGAATATTATGGCACTTTGTTTCAAAATTTAAAATTTCAAAAGACTTTTATCTTCTTTATTATCAACCAAAATGCCATAGATAATATGGATAAATATAAAGAAAACATAATATCACCAAATAAAATTTGAAAATGCATGTAGAAGCTCAAAAATGACTCAAAGTAGGCACAAAATTTTCTACAAAACAAATAAAAAAATATCCTCTCTACTTCTTATTCCAAAAACACTTATGAAGTTTTGAAAAGTAAATCATATTGAAAACTAGAATAGAGATCAAAGGCTTCAAATTAACTTTCTATGTGACCAAGCAATGATGCCCATTACCTACTTTGATACCATGTTGGAATTCATTCCTATTTCTAGAAATGATTAGAAATAATCTATTCACTCAAATATTATACAAATTGTGTAACAAAGGATAAAAGAGAATGATATAGTGGGCACCAATAGACACCATAATATCACTATATTATCCATAGATAAGAATAACAACACTCAAATAAAATGGATGCATTGGTGGGTGGTATTTATACCAATACCAAAATCCTAATTATATAAATGAGTTTAAACTAAGAAATGATAACAATAGGGCTTAAGGTTTATTACAAGTTATAATATGGGTTTAACATAACAAGATTAATTGCATTGCATAGGGATTATATAATAAATTTAGTACAATTGTACAATGCATATACAGAGGCCTATACATTATTATATCATACAAGGTCAATCTTAGCCTTAAATTAGATTATATTTTCAGCAATATTCTATTTTCCATTCACCACTATACACAAATAACCAATGGGGTTTCAACATAAATCTAAATCTTACTGGTTAATATGGTATAAATAGGTAAAAAGGTAGTTTGGTGGCATGCAAAGATGACATGTTGGTAATCACATTAGCTAAAATATACATGCCATCCTACTTAGTAGCAATACTTAGAGGTGGAACTTGCTAGTGATATTTTAGATCAAAGTAATAGGATTTAATGACAACTTGTGATGTTTTAAATAGTATTTTGTGATATCATTTGTACTATTCTATTGTAATTTAATATTTATAATTATTTGTTTGTGGGTGTGTGTGAGAGAGAAACATTAATTAATTATTTTAATGTCACTATTGAGTTGTCATTGATGTCAAAGGTATAAATATATTTAAGGATGAAATGTTGAATTGTCATTGATGTTAAAGGTAGAAATATATTCAAGGATGATTTGAATTACAAGTATATGCTTTAATATTTAAATTTTAATTTTAAAGTTATATAAATATTATAAAGTTAAACCTTATAATTGTAGCCCAAAAATTCTCGCACTCCTTTCCTCAAGGCTGATGGATCTGCACCCTAGAGGGGAATGAAAGAATGAATGGTCTATAGCTCTAAAGAGAGGTACTTAATTGTACCTTCTAAGTGGTGAATTTTTGACGAATTGGTTTGGGTTCAATAGGAAAAATTTTGTGGTATTTTTAGAGCCTAGGTTTGGGATTTGTTTTGATGTGTTTATTTTGATTCAAATCGCAAATATACCTAGTTTGGCCAAAATGCAACTATTCTATCCTATATGCTATTTTGATTTAAATGCAGGCAGCAAAACAGAATTAAGAAAGACAAATACAATGCTAGAAAGTGATTTCAAACCTTACGTATATCTAGAAGTTTGTTGAAGTTTCTAATTTTTTTTAGTGCAGTCCAAATCGTATGCAATAGGTCAATATCATACTATAATTTTGTAATATTGTATTACGAACAGAGACAGACTATTTTGATTTTGCCAAGGATCAACAAAACATAGGTAGAAATAGAAAACAAAAAAATAGAGAGTTGTATTGATGCTTATGAGAAGAATTAAGATCTAATGTTAGCTATTAGATAATTGTAATAACATGAATTGATGAATAAATGTTCAAAACTTACATAAACATGCAATTATATGAAATTAAGTGAACTTTAGGAATGCAGATGCATAAATATAGTATTATATGAAATAAAGGATGATAAATGAAATATTAATCCTAATGAAACAGAATTAAAATATGTAAACCATAGCTTGGGGTTGCCCCCAAGTGATTTGTAGATAATATTGTAGCCTGCAAGATAGAATCGTACGCTAAACTCGCCTGGTCATACGACGATAGCGATATCGTATCTTTCGATCTGCAACAATGTCCTCCGATCTTGCACACAACTGCTAAATATCTAAACTACATAATCAAGCGAAAGAATTCTAAAATATGAGGAGTCAGGGGAATTTTAGAGGGAGGGTTCTGGTTAAATAAGCAGGGAGGAATGTCTAGAATAGGGAGGAGGTTGAGTTGTTACAACTTCTTCTAAGTTGGATGAGGTCGAACAAATCCGATCTCACATTTCCCACACAGTTACACAGGTGGGGACAAATATCGTTCAACTACTTTTTGTCGTTTTCCATTTTTGAATTTTCTATTTTTGGGCAAGATCGTATTACGATCGGTGTTATCGTACACTGATCTCTAGGATCATAAGACTAAAATTGTGTTACAATTTCTGAGGTCGTATTATGATTTCGGGGGTCGTATTACGATCTCGTCAAATATGCACACATTTTGAGGTAATTAATGCAAACATGATGTTTTTACAATTTATGTTTTCATG